>CM038679.1:679719239-680410221 GCA_021605205.1 Aegilops longissima | reverse complement strand
GGGAGGGGAAACCTAAAGGGGCGCCCCAGCTTGGGGGGCAAGCCACCCTCCCTCCTCCCTTGGGCCGCCCATCTAGGGTTTCCCTAGATGGCCGGCCCCCTTGCCCTCTCCTCTTATAAATAGAGGGGTGGGGGAGGGCTGCCGACACCATTGAAGGCGCAGCCCTCCCTCCCAACACCTCTCCTCCTCCGCGTGAGCTTGGCGGCCTCCTGCCGAGTACTGATCCCTCCATCCGCATCACGCCGTCGTGCTGCCATTGGAGTGATCTTCCTCAACCTCTCCTTCCTCCTTGCTGGATCAAGACGGAGGAGACGCCATCGTCCCGTCGTGTGTTGAACACGGAGGTGCTGTCCTTTCAGACTTTGGTCATCGGTGATCGGAATCACGCTAGGGAACGTCTTCATCATCACCACTCTCTCGAACGCTTCCGCACTCGATCTACAAGTGGTATGTAGATGCAAACTCTCTCGTCGAACTCGTTGCTTAGTAGAACTCATAGATGGATCTTGGTGAAACCGTAGGAAAATTTTAATTTTCTGCAACGCTCCCCAACAAAGTGGTATCGAGCCAGGTTTATGCGTAGTTCTCTTTGCACGAGTAGAACACAATTTTGTTGTGGGCGTGGATCTTGTCAACTTACTTGCCGTTACTAGTCGCTTCTTGCTTCCGCGGTATTGTGGGATGAAGCGCCCGGACCAACCTTACACGCATTTTACGTGAGACCGGTTCCACCGACTAACATGCACTAGTTGCATAAGGTGGCTGGCGGTGTCTGCTCTCCTACTTTAGTTGGAGCGGATTCGATGAACAGGGTCCTTATGAAGGGTAAATAGAAGTTGACAAGATCACGTTGTGGTTATTCGTAGGTAAGAAAACGTTCTTGCTAGAACCCAATTGCAGCCACGTAAAAGATGCAACAACAATTAGAGGACGCCTAACTTGTTTTTGCAGCAATTGTCATGTGACGGATATGGCCAAGTTATGATGAATGATGATATATTGTGATGTATGAGATCATGTTCTTGTAATAGGAATCACGACTTGCATGTCGATGAGTATGACAACCGCAGGAGCCATAGGAGTTGTCTTTATTTTGTATGACCTGCGTGTCATTGAAGAACGCCATGTAACTTACTTTACTTTATTGCTAAACGCGTTAGCCATAGAAGTAGAAGTAGTCGTTGGCGTGACAACTTCATGAAGACACGATGATGGAGATCATGATGATGGAGATCATGGTGTCATGCCGGTGACAGATGATCATGGAGCCCGAAGATGAAGATCAAGGAGCTATATGATATTGGCCATATCATGTCACTACTTTATAATTGCATGTGATGTTTATTATGATTATACATCTTGTTTACTTAGAACGACGGTAGTAAATAAGATGATCCCTTAGAACAATTTCAAGCAGTGTTCTCCCTAATCGTGCACCATTGCTACAGTTCGTCGCTTCTAAGCACCACGTGTTGATCGGGTGTGATGGATTCTTACGTTCACATACAACGGGTGTAAGAAAGATTTACACACGCAGAAACACTTAGGGTTAACTTGACGAGCCTAGCATGTACAGACATGGCCTCGAACACGGAGACCGAAAGGTCGAACACGAGTCATATGGAAGATACGATCAACATGAGAATGTTCACCGACGCAGACTAGTCCGTCTCACGTGTTGATCGGACACGGCCTAGTCGACTCGGATCGTGTAACACTTAGATGACTAGAGGATGTCTAATCTAAGTGGGAGTTCATTAATAATTTGATTAGATGAACTTTATTATCATGAACAATAGTCTAAAATCTTTTAAATGATATGTCTTGTAGATCAAATGGCCAACGCCATGTCAACTTGAACTTCAACGCGCTCCTAGAGAAAACCAAGCTGAAAGATGACGGCAGAACTATACGGACTGGGTCCGAACCCGAGGATCATCCTCATAGCTGCCAGAAACAATACGCCCTAGAAGGACCGCTAGGTGACGCTCCCGTCCCGAAAACCAAGACATTATGAATGCTTGGCAGTCTCGTGCTGATGATTACTCCCTCGTTCAAGGCGGCATGCTTTACAGCTTAGAACCGGGCTCCAAAAGCGTTTTGAGCATCACGGAGCATATGAGATGTTCAAGAGCTGAAACTGGTTTTCAAGCTCACGCCGGGTCGAGAGATATGACATCTCCGACAAGTTCTATAGTTGTAAGATGGAGGAAAACAGTTCTGTCAGTGAGCACATTCTGAAGATGTCTGGGTTGCACAACCGTATGACCCAGCTGAATATTAACCTCCCTGATGAGGCGGTCATTGACAGAATCCTCCAGTCGCTCCCACCAAGCTACAAGAGCTTTGTGATGAACTACAACATGCGGGGATGGTAAAGACCATTCTGAAGTGCTCTCTATGCTGAAGTCAGCCGAGGTTGAAATCAAGAAAGAACATCAAGTGTTGATGGTCAATAAGACCACTAAGTTCAAGAAGGGCAAGGGTAAGAAGAACTTCAAGAAGGACGGCAAGGAGATTGCCGCGCCCGGTAAGCAAGTTGCCGGGAAGAAGTCAAAGAATGGACCCAAACCCGAGACTGAGTGCTTTTATTGCAAGGGAAGGGGTCACTGGAAGCGGAACTGCCCCAAGTACTTAGCGGATAAGAAGGCCGGCAACACCAAAGGTATATTTGATATACATGTAATTGATGTGTACCTTACCAGTAATCGTAGTAACTCCTGGGTATTTGATACCGTGCCGCTGTTCATATTTGTAACTCACAGCAGAGCTGCGGAATAAGCGGAGATCGCGAAGGGCGAGGTGACGATGCGCGTCGGGAATGGTTCCAGAGTCGATGTGATCGCCGTCGCACGCTACCTCTTCATTTACCCACGGGATTAGTTATAAACCTTAATAATTGTTATTTGGTGCCAAGTTTGAGCATGAATATTGTATCCGGATCTCGCTTAATGCGAGATGGCTACTCATTTAAACCGAGAATAATGGTTGTTCTATTTATATGAGAGATATGTTTTATGGTCATGCTCCGATGGTCAATGGTTTATTCTTAATGAATCTCGGCGTAGTATTACACATGTTCATAGCGTGAATACCAAAAGATGTAAAGTTGATAACGATAGTCCCACATACTTGTGGCACTCGCCGCCTTTGGTCACATTGGTGTCAAGCGCATGAAGAAGCTCCATGCTGATGGACTTTTGGAGTCTCTTGATTATGAATCATTTGACACATGCGAACCATGCCTCATGGGCAAGATGACCAAGACTCCATTCTCGGAACAATGGAGCGAGCAACCAACTTGTTGGAAATCATACATACCGATGTGTGCGGTCCAATGAGCGTTGAGGCTCATGGAGGATATCGTTATGTTCTCACTCTCACAGATGACTTGAGTAGATATGGGTATGTCTACTTGATGAAACACAAGTCTGAGACCTTTGAAAAGTTCAAGGAATTTCAGAATGAAGTAGAGAATCAACGTGACCGAAAGATAAAATTCTTACGATCGGATCGTGGAGGAGAATATTTAAGTCACGAATTTGGTACACACTTAAGAAAATGTGGAATCGTTTCACAACTAACGCCGCCGAACACCTCAGCGAACGGTGTGTCCGAACGTCGAATCGCACTCTATTGGATATGGTGCGATCTATGATGTCTCTTACCGATTTACCGCTATCATTTTGGGGATACGCCTAGAGACAGCTACATTCACTTTAAATAGGGCACCGCCTAAATCCGCTGAGACGACACCGTATGAATTATGGTTTGGGAAGAAGCCTAAGCTGTCGTTTCTAAAAGTTTGGGGATGCGATGCTTATGTCAAGAAACTTCAACCTGAAAAGCTCGAACCCAAGTCGGAAAAATGCGTCTTCATAGGATACCCTAAGGAAACCTTTGGGTATACCTTCTACCTTAGATCCGAAGGCAAGATCTTTGTTGCCAGGAACGGAACCTTTCGGGAAAAAGAGTTTCTCTCGAAAGGAGTAAGTGGGAGGAAAGTAGAACTCGATGAAGTACTACCTCTTGAACAGGATAGTAGTGCAGCTCAGGAAAATGTTCCTGTGATGCCTACACCAACTGAAGAGGAAATTCATGATGATGATCAAGGTACTTGGATCAAGTTGCTACTGAACTTGAGGTCCACTAGGACACGCTTCGCACTGCAGTGGTACGGCAACCCTGTCCCGGAAATCATGTTGTTAGACAACGGTGAACCTTCAACTATGAAGAAGCAATGGCGGCCCAGATTCCAACAAATGGCTAGAAGCCATGAAGTCCGAGATAGAATCCATGTATGAAAACAAAGTGTGGACTTTGACCGACTTGCACGATGATCGGCGAGCGATAGAAAACAAATGGATCTTTAAGAAGAAGACGGACGCGATGGTAATGTCACCATCTATAAAGCTCGACTTGTCGCTAAGGGTTATCGGCAAGTTCAAGGGATTGACTACGATGAGACTTTCTCTCCGTAGTGAAGCTTAAGTCCGTCCGAATCATGTTAGCAATTGCCGCATACTATGATTATGAGATATGGCAGATGGACGCCAAAACAGTGTTCCTTAACGGCTATCTTAAGGAAGAGCTGTATATGATGCAGCCGGAAGGTTTTGTCGATCCTAAGAATGTCGACAAAGTATGCAAGCTCCAGCGATCCATTTATGGGCTGGTGCAAGCATCTCGAGTTAGAACATTCGCTTGATGAGATGATCAAAGCGTTTGGGTTTATGCAGACTTATGGAGAAGCCTGCGTTTACAAGAAAGTGAGTGGGAGCTCTATAGCATTTCTCATATTATATGTAGATGACATACTTTTGATGGGAAATGATATAGAATTCTTGGACAGCATTAAGGCCTACTTGAATAAGTGTTTTCAATGAAGGACCTTGGAGAAGCTGCTTATATATTAGGCATCAAGATCTATAGAGATAGATCGAGACGCCTCATAGGTCTTTCACAAAGCACATACCTTGATAAGATTTTGAAGAAGTTCAAAATGGACCAGTCCAAGAAGGGTTCTTGCTCAGATTGCAAGGTGTGAGATTGAGCTCAGCTCAATGCCCGACCACGGCAAAAGATAAAGAAGAGATGAGTGTCATCCCTATGCTTCAGCCATAGGATCTATTATGTATGCCATGCTGTGTACCAGACCTGATGTAAACCTTACCGTAAGTTTGGTAGGAAGGTACCAAAGTAATCCCGCAAGGAACACCGGACAGCGGTCAAGAATATCCTAAAGTACCGAAAAGGACAAAGGACATGTTTCGTTTATGGAGGTGACGAAGAGCTCGTCAGAATAAAGTTACGCCGACGCTAGCTTCGACACAGATCTGATGACTCTAAGTCACAAACCGGATACGTGTATATGTTGAATGGTGGAGCAGAAGCTGGTGCAGCTGCAAGCGAAGCGTCGTGGCGGGATCTACATGTGAAGCGGAGTACATGGCAGCCTCGAGGCAGCGCATGAAGCAATTTGGGTGAAGGAGTTCATCACCGACCTAGGAGTCATACCCAATGCGTCGGGCCGATCAAACTCTTCTGTGACAACACCGGAGCTATTGCACTTGCCAAGGAGCCCAGGTTTCACAAGAAGACCAGCACATCAAGCGTCGCTCAACTCCATCCGTGAAAATGTTCGGGATGGAGACATAGAAATTTGTAAAGTGCATACGGATCTGAATGTCGCAGATCCGCTGACTAAACCTCTTCATGGGCAAAACATGATCAACACCGAACTCTATGGGTGTTCGATTCATCACAATGTAAACTAGATTATTGACTCTAGTGCAAGTGGGAGACTGTTGGAAATATGCCCTAGAGGCAATAATAAAAGCATTATTATTATATTTCCTTGTTCATGATAATTGTCTTTATTCATGCTATAACTGTATTATCCGGAAATCGTAATACACGTGTGAATACATAGACTACAATACGTCCCTAGTAAGCCTCTAGTTGACTAGCTCGTTGGTCAACAGATAGTCATGGTTTCGACTATGGACATCGATGTCATTGATAACGGATCACGCCATTAGGAGAATGACGTGATGGACAAGACCCAATCCTAAGCATAGCACAAAGATCGTGTGGTTCGTTTTGCTAGAGCTTTTCCAATGTCAAGTATCTCTTCCTTAGACCATGAGATCGTGCAATTCCGGATACCGTAGGAGTGCTTTGGGTGTATCAAACGTCACAACGTAATCGGGTGACTATAAAGGTGCACTACAGGTATCTCCGAAAGTGACCATTGGGTTGACACGGATCGAGATCGGATTTGTCACTCCGTACACGGAGAGGTATCACTGGGCCCACTCGGTAATGCATCATCATAATGAGCTCAAAGTGATCAAGTGTCTGGTCACGGGATCATGCATTGCGGTACGAGTAAAGTGACTTGCCGGTAACGAGACTAAACGAGGTATTGGGATACCGACGATCGAGTCTCGGGCAAGTAACATACCGTTAGATAAAGGGAATAGAATACGGGGTTGCTTGAACCCTTGACATCGTGGTTCATCCGATGACAACATCGAGGAGCATGTAGGAGCCAACATGGGTATCCAGATCCCGCTGTTGGTTATTGACTTGAGGTAGTTTCGGTCATGTCTGCATGTCTCCCGAACCCGTAGGGTCTACACACTTAAGGTTCGGTGACGCTAGGGTTATTAGGAAGACAAGTATGTGATTACCGAATGTTGTTCGGAGTCCCGGATGAGATCCCGGACGTCACGAGGAGTTCCGGAATGGTCCGGAGGTAAAGATTTATATATGGAAAGTGGTTAAACGGACTCGGAAAGTTTCGGGGTATGCTGGTAATGTACCGGGCCACGGGAGGGTTCCGAGGTCCACGGGAGGGGCCACCTCCCGGGGCCACATGGGCTAAGTGGGAGGGAGCCAGCCCCGGTGGCTGGGCGCCCTCCCCACCTAGGCCCATCTTGGCTAGGGTTTGGGAGGGGAAACCTAAAGGGCGCCTAGCTTGGGGGCAAGCCACCTCCCTCCTCCCTTGGGCCGCCGCCCCATCTAGGGTTTCCCCTAGATGGCCGGCCCCCCTTTGCCCTCTCCTCCTATAAATAGAGGGGTGGGGGGGAGGGCTGCCGACACCATTGAAGGCGCAACCCCTCCCCTCCCCAACACCTCTCCTCCTCCGCGTGAGCTTGGCGAAGCCCTGCCGGAGTACAGTCCCTCCATCTGCATCACGCCGTCGTGCTGCCATTGGAGTGATCTGTTGGAAATATGCCCTAGAGGCAATAATAAATTGATTATTATTATATTTCCTTGTTCATGATAATCGCTTATTATCCATGCTAGAATTGTATTGATAGGAAACTCAGATACATGTGTGGATACATAGACAACACCATGTCCCTAGTAAGCCTCTAGTTGATCGCTCGTTGATCAATAGATGGTTACAGCTTCTGACCATGGACATTGGATGTCGTTGATAACGGATCACATCATTAGAAGAATGATGTGATGGACAAGACCCAATCCTAAGCCTAGCACAAGATCATGTAGTTCAGATGCTAAAGCTTTTCTAATGTCAAGTATCGCTTTCCTTAGACCATGAGATTGTGCAACTCCCGGATATCGTAGGAATGCTTTGGGTGTGCCAAACGTCACAACGTAAATCGGGTGGCTATAAAGGTACACTACGGGTATCTCCGAAAGTGTCTGGGTGGCATGAATCGAGATCGGATTTGTCACTCCGTAAACGGAGAGGTATCTCTGGGCCCACTCGGTAGGACATCATCATAATGTGCACAATGTGATCAAGGAGTTGATCACGGGATGATGTGTTACGGAACGAGTAAAGAGACTTGCCGGTAACGAGATTGAACAAGGTATTGGGATACCGACGATCGAATCTCGGGCAAGTATCGTACCGATAGACAAAGGGAATTGTATACGGGATTGATTAAGTCCTTGACATCGTGGTTCATCCGATGAGATCATCGTGGAACATGTGGGAGCCAACATGGGTATCCAGATCCGCTGTTGGTTATTGACCGGAGAACGTCTCGGTCATGTTTGCATGTCTCCCGAACCCGTAGGGTCTACACACTTAAGGTTCGGTGACGCTAGGGTTATAGAGATATTAGTATGCGGTAACCCGAAAGTTGTTCGGAGTCCCGGATGAGATCCCGGACGTCACGAGGAGTTCCGGAATGGTCCGGAGGTAAAGAATTATATATAGGAAGTCCTATTTCGGACATCGGGACAAGTTTCGGGTCATCGGTATTGTACCGGGACCACCGGAGGGGTCCCGGGGGCCCACCGGGTGGGGCCACCTGCCCCAGGGGGCCACATGGGCTGTAGGGGGTGCGCCTTGGCCTATATGGGCCAAGGGCACCAGCCCCAAGAGGCCCATGCGCCAAGAGAGAAAAAAAGGGGAGAGTCCTACAAGGGGAAGGCACCTCCGAGGTGCCTTGGGGAGGATGGACTCCTCCCCACCCTTGGCCGCACCCTTCCTTGGAGGAAGGGGCAAGGGCTGCGCCTCCCCCTCTCCCTTGGCCCTATATATAGTGGGGAAAAGGAGGAGCAAACGAATCTAAGGCCTGGTGCCTCCTCTCCCTCCGTGACACATCTTCCTCCTCCCGCAGTGCTTAGCGAAGCCTGTTGGAATCCCGCTACTTCCACCACGCCGTCGTGCTGCTGGATCTCCATCAACCTCTCCTCTTCCTTGCTGGATCAAGGCGTGGGAGACGCCTCCGTTCGCACGTGTGTTGAACGCGGAGGTGCCGTCCGTTCGGCACTAGGATCATCGGTGATTTGAATCACGACGAGTACGACTCCATCAACCCCGTTCACTTGAACGCTTCCGCTTAGCGATCTACAAGGGTATGTAGATGCACTCTCCTTCCCCTCGTTGCTGGTTTCTCCATAGATAGATCTTGGTGACACGTAGAAAAATTTTGAATTTCTGCTACGTTACCCAACAGTGGCATCATGAGCTAGGTCTATTGCGTAGATTCTATGCACGAGTAGAACACAAAGTAGTTGTGGGCGTTGATTTTGTTCAATATGCTTGCCGTTACTAGTCTTATCTTGATTCGGCGGCATCGTGGGATGAAGCGGCCCGGACCAACCTTACACGCATTTTCGTGAGACCGGTTCCACCGACTGACATGCACTAGATGCATAAGGTGGCTGGCGGGTGTCTGTCTCTCCTACTTTAGTCGGATCGGATTCGATGAAAAGGGTCCTTATGAAGGGTAAATAGCAATTGGCATATCACGTTGTGGTTTTGCGTAGGTAAGAAACGTTTTGCTAGATACCCATAGCAGCCACGTAAAACATGCAACAACATTAGAGGACGTCTAACTTGTTTTTGCAGGGTATGCTATGTGATGTGATATGGCCAAGAAGAATGTGATGAATGATATGTAATGTATGAAATTGATCATGTTCTTGTAATAGGATTCACGACTTGCATGTCGATGAGTATGACAACCGGCAGGAGCCATAGGAGTTGTCTTTATTTATTCATGACCTGCGTGTCAACATAAACGTCATGTAATTACTTTACTTTATTGCTAACCGTTAGCTGTAGTAGTAGAAGTAATAGATGACGTGACAACTTCAAGAAGACACGATGATGGAGATCATGATGATGGAGATCATGGTGTCATGCCGGTGACGATGATGATCATGGAGCCCCGAAGATGGAGATCAAAAGGAGCAAAGTGATGATGGCCATATCATGTCACTATTTGATTGCATGTGATGTTTATCATGTTTATGCATCTTATTTGCTTAGAACGACGGTAGTAAATAAGATGATCCCTTACAACAATTTCAAGAAGTGTTCTCCCCTAACTGTGCACCGTTGCTACAGTTCGTCGTTTCGAAGCACCACGTGATGATCGGGTGTGATAGATCCTTACGTTCACATACAACGGGTGTAAGACAGTTTTACACATGCAAAACACTTAGGGTTAACTTGACGAGCCTAGCATGTACAGACATGGCCTCGGAACACGAAAGACCGAAGGTCGAGCATGAGTCGATAGAAGATACGATCAACATGAAGATGTTCACCGACGTTGACTAGTCCGTCTCACGTGATGATCGGACACGGCCTAGTTGACTCGGATCATGTAATCACTTAGATGACTAGAGGGATGTCTATCTGAGTGGGAGTTCATAAGATAAACTTAATTATCCTGAACATAGTCAAAAAGATTTTGCAAATTATGTCGTAGCTCGCGCTTTAGTTTAAGATGTGATCCTAGAGAAAATTTAGTTGAAAGTTGATAGTAGCAATTATGCGGACTAGGTCCGTAGACTGAGGATTGTCCTCATTGCTTCTTAGAAGGCTTATGTCCTTAATGCACTGCTCAGTGTGCTGAACCTCGAACGTGGTCTGTGGATGTTGCGAACATCTGACATACACGTTTTGATGACTACATGATAGTTCGGTAATGATAAATGGTTTAGAATTGAGGCACCGAAGACATTTTATGTCGCGGAACATATGAGATGTTTCGAGGGCTGAAATTGGGATTTCAGGCTAGTGCCCACGTCAATAGGTATAAGACCTCCGACGATTTTCTTGGCCTGCAAACTAAGGGAGAAAAGCTCAATCGTTGAGCTTGTGCTCAAATTGTCTGAGTACAACAATCACTTGAATCGAGTGGGAGTTAATCTTCCAGATGAGATAGTGATGTTTCTCCAAAGTCATTGCCACCAAGCTGCTAAGAGCTTCGTGATGAACTATAACATATCAAGGATAGAGATGATGATCCTTGAGGTATTCGCGTTGTTTGACATCGCGAAAGTAGAAATCAAGAAGGAGCATCAATTGTTGATGGTTGGTGAAACCACTAGTTTCAAGAAGGGCAAGGGCTAGAAGGGACACTTCATGAAACGGCAAATCAGTTGCTGCTCCAGTGAAGAAACTCAAGGTTGAACCCAAACCCGAGACTAAGTGCTTCTGTAATAAGGGGAACAGCCACTGGAGCAGAATTACCCTAGATACTTGGTAGATAAGAAGGCTGGCAAGGTCGATAGAAATATATTGGATATACGTTATGTTAATGTGTACTTTGCTAGTACTCCTAGTAGCACCAGGGTATTAAGATACCGGTTCGGTTGCTAAGTGTTAGTAACTCGAAATAAAAGCTACGGAATAAACGGAGACTAGCTAAAGGTGAGCTGACGATATGTGTTGGAAGTTTTTTCCAAGGTTGATGTGATCAAGCATCACACGCTCCCTCTACCATCGAGATTTGGTGTTTGCGTTGAGCATAGACTTGATTGGATCATGTCTATCGCATTACGGTTATTCATTTAAGGAGAATAATGGTTACTCTATTTATTTGAATAATACCTTCGATAGTCTTGCACCTAAATAAATGGTTTATTGAATCTCGATTGTAGTGATACACATTTTCATGCCAAAAGTATAAGATAGTAATGATAGTACCACTTACTTGTGGCACTGCCATGTAAGTCATATTGGTGTAAAACGCATGAAGAAGCTCCATGTTGATGGATCTTTGGACTCACTCGTTTTTTGAAAAGTTTGAGACATGCAAACCATGTCTATTGGTGTATACGCATGATGAAACTCCATGCAGATGGATCATTTGGACTCACTTGATTTTGAATCACTTGAGATATGCAAAACATACCACATGGGCGAGATGACTGAAAAGCCTCGGTTTCAATAAGATGGAACAAGATAGCAACTTGTTGGAAGTAACACATTTTGATGTGTGCAGTCCAATGAGTGCTGAGGCATCATGAGGAATATCGTTATGTTCTGACTTCACAGATGATTCGAGTAGATGTTGAGTATATTTACTTGATGAAGCACAAGTCTGAATTATTGAATGGTTCAAGTAATTTCAGAGTGAAGTTGAAGATCATCGTGACAAGAGGATAGAATGTCTATGATATGATCATAGAGATGAATATCTGAGTTACGAGTTTTGGCACACAATTAAGACATTGTGCAAATTGTTTTACAATTAATACCGCCTGGAACACCATAGTGTGATGGTGTGTCCGAACATCATAGTTGCACTCTATTGGATATGGTGCGTACCATGATATCTCTTATCGAATTACCACTATCGTTCATGGGTTAGGCATTAGAGACAACCGCACTCACTTAAATAGGGCACCACGTAATTCCGTTGAGACGACACCGTTTGGAGAAACCTAAGTTGTCGTTTCTTAAAAGTTTGGGGCTGCGACGCTTATGTGAAAAGTTTCAGGTTGATAAGCTCGAACCCAAAGCGGATCAAATGCATCTTCATAGGACACCCAAAACGGTTGGGTATACCTCCTAATTCAGATCCGGAAGCAATAGGGATTGTTTCTTGAATCGGGTCCTTTCTCGAGGAAAAGTTCGTCTCGAAAAGTTGAGTGGGAGGATGGTGGAGACTTGATGAGGTTATTGAACCATCACTTCAACTAGTGTGTAGCAAGGCACAGGAATTGTTCCTGTGGCACCTACACCAATTGAAGTGGAAGCTTATGATAGTGATCATGAGACTTCGGATCAAGTCACTCCCAAACCTCGTAGGACGACAAGGATGTGTACTACTTCAGAGTGGTACGTAAATCCTGTCTTGGAAGTCATGTTGCTAGACAACAATGAACCTACGAGCTATGGAGAAGCGATGGTGGGCCCGGATTCCGATGAATGGCTCGAGGCCATTAAATCCGAGAGAGGATCCATATATGAAAACAAAGTGTAGACTTTGGAAGAACTACTTGATGGTCATAAGATTGTTAGGTACATATGGATTTTAAAAGGAAGACGGACAATGATGGTAAATGTCACCATTAAGAAAGCTCGACTTGTCAGTAAAATGTTTTCCGACAAGTTCAAGGAGTTGACTGCGATGAGACTTTCTCACTCGTAGCGATGCTAAGAGTCTGTTGGAATTATGTTAGCGATTACTGCATTATTTATGAAATTGTGCAGATAGGATGTCAAAACATTGTTTCCTCGACGTTTTTCTTGAGGAAAGGTTGTATGTCATACAGCCAGAAGGTTTTGTCAATCCTGAAAGATGCTAATAAGTATGCAAAGCACCAGCAATCCTCCTGAGGACTGGAGTAAGCATCTCGGAGTTGGAATGAACACTTTGATGAGTTGATCAAAGATTTTGGGTTTATACAAGGTTTATGAGAGACTTGTATTTCCAAAGAAGTGAGTGGGAGCACTATAGAATTTCTGATGAGTATATGTTATTGATCAGAAATGATGTAGAATTTCTGGAAAGCATACAGGGTTATTTAAAAAGTGTTTTTCAATGGAAAACCTGGATTAAGCTACTTGAACATTGAGCATCAAGATCTATAAGGATAGATCAAAATTGCTCAATAGTACTTTCAAACGAACACATACCATGACAAGATTTTGAAGGAGTTCAAAATAGATCAGCAAAGAAGGAGTTCTCGGCTGTGTTACAAGGTGTGAGAATTGAGCAAGACTCAAGACATGACCACGGCAGAATAGAGAGAAAGGACGAAGGTCGTCCCCTATGCTTAGACATAGGCTCTAAAGTATGCTATGCTGTGTGCCGCACCTGAAGTGTGCCTTGCCATGAGTCAGTCAAGGGGGTACAAGAGTGATCCAAGAATGGATCACAGGACAGCGGTCAAAGTTATCCTTAGTAACTAGTGGACTAAGGAATTTTCTCGATTATGGAGGTGGTAAAAGAGTTCGTCGTAAAGGGTTACGCCGATGCAAACTTTGACACTGATCCAGATTATACTAAGTAGTAAATTGGATTCGTATAGTAGAACAGTTATTTGGAATAGTTCCAAATAGAGCGTGGTAACTGTATCTAGGAGATGACATAGAGATTTGTAAAGCACACACGGATCTGAAAGGTTCAGACCCGTTGACTATAACATCTCTCACAAGCATAACATGATCAAACCAAAAAGACCTTGAGTGTTAATCACATATCGATGTGAACTAGATTATTGACTCTAGTAAACTCTTTGGGTGTTAGTCACATAAGGATGTGACCTTGAGTGTTAATCACATATCGATGTGAACTAGATTATTGACTCTAGTAAACTCTTTGGGTGTTAGTCACATAAGGATGTGACCTTGAGTGTTAATCACATATCGATGTGAACTAGATTATTGACTCTAGTAAACTCTTTGGGTGTTAGTCACATAAGGATGTGACCTTGAGTGTTAATCACATATCGATGTGAACTAGATTATTGACTCTAGTGCAAGTGGGAGACTGTTGGAAATATGCCCTAGAGGCAATAATAAATTGATTATTATTATATTTCCTTGTTCATGATAATCGTTTATTATCCATGCTAGAATTGTATTGATAGGAAACTCAGATACATGTGTGGATACATAGACAACACCATGTCCCTAGTAAGCCTCTAGTTGACTAGCTCGTTGATCAATAGATGGTTACAGTTTCGACCATGGACATTGGATGTCGTTGATAACGGGATCACATCATTAGAAGAATGATGTGATGGACAAGACCCAATCCTAAGCCTAGCACAAGATCATGTAGTTCAGATGCTAAAGCTTTTCTAATGTCAAGTATCGCTTCCTTAGACCATGAGATTGTGCAACTCCGGATATCGTAGGAATGCTTTGGGTGTGCCAAACGTCACAACGTATCGGGTGGCTATAAAGGTACACTACGGGTATCTCCGAAAGTGTCCATTGGGTGGCATGAATCGAGATGGATTTGTCACTCCGTAAACGGAGAGGTATCTCTGGGCCCACTCGGTAGGACATCATCATAATGTGCACAATGTGATCAAGGAGTTGATCACGGGATGATGTGTTACGGAACGAGTAAAGAGACTTGCCGGTAACGAGATTGAACAAGGTATTGGGATACCGACGATCGAATCTCGGCAAGTATCGTACCGATAGACAAAGGGAATTGTATACGGGATTGATTAAGTCCTTGACATCGTGGTTCATCCGATGAGATCATCGTGGAACATGTGGGAGCCAACATGGGTATCCAGATCCCGCTGTTGGTTATTGACCGGAGAACGTCTCGGTCATGTCTGCATGTCTCCCGAACCCGTAGGGTCTACACACTTAAGGTTCGGTGACGCTAGGGTTATAGAGATATTAGTATGCGGTAACCCGAAAGTTGTTCGGAGTCCCGGATGAGATCCCGGACGTCACGAGGAGTTCCGGAATGGTCCGGAGGTAAAGAATTATATATAGGAAGTCCTATTTCGGACATCGGGACAAGTTTCGGGGTCATCGGTATTGTACCGGGACCACCGGAGGGGTCCCGGGGGCCCACCGGGTGGGGCCACCTGCCCCAGGGGGCCACATGGGCTGTAGGGGGTGCGCCTTGGCCTATATGGGCCAAGGGCACCAGCCCCAAGAGGCCCATGCGCCAAGAGAGAAAAAAAAGGGGAGAGTCCTACAAGGGGAAGGCACCTCCGAGGTGCCTTGGGGAGGATGGACTCCTCCCCACCCTTGGCCGCACCCTTCCTTGGAGGAAGGGGCAAGGGCTGCGCCTCCCCCTCTCCCTTGGCCCTATATATAGTGGGGAAAAAGGAGGAGCAAACGAATCTAAGGCCTGGTGCCTCCCTCTCCCTCCCGTGACACATCTTCCTCCTCCCGCAGTGCTTAGCGAAGCCCTGTTGGAATCCCGCTACTTCCACCACGCCGTCGTGCTGCTGGATCTCCATCAACCTCTCCCTCTTCCTTGCTGGATCAAGGCGTGGGAGACGTCTCCGTTCCGTACGTGTGTTGAACGCGGAGGTGCCGTCCGTTCGGCACTAGGATCATCGGTGATTTGAATCACGACGAGTACGACTCCATCAACCCCGTTAACTTGAACGCTTCCGCTTAGCGATCTACAAGGGTATGTAGATGCACTCTCCTTCCCCTCGTTGCTGGTTTCTCCATAGATAGATCTTGGTGACACGTAGAAAAATTTTGAATTTCTGCTA
This sequence comes from Aegilops longissima, assembly GCA_021605205.1. Lineage (NCBI taxonomy): Eukaryota > Viridiplantae > Streptophyta > Magnoliopsida > Poales > Poaceae > Aegilops > Aegilops longissima. The sequence goes on along the minus strand of CM038679.1, from coordinate 680,394,285 downwards.
CGTTACCCAACATGATCTTCCTCAACCTCTCCTTCCTCCTTGCTGGATCAAGACGGAGGAGACGCCATCGTCCCGTACGTGTGTTGAACACGGAGGTGCTGTCCTTTCAGCACTTTGGTCATCGGTGATCGGAATCACGTTGGGAACGTCTTCATCATCACCACTCTCTCGAACGCTTCCGTACTCGATCTACAAGTGGTATGTAGATGCAAACTCTCTCTCGTAACTCGTTGCTTAGTAGAACTCATAGATGGATCTTGGTGAAACCGTAGGAAAATTTTAATTTTCTGCAACGTTCCCCAACAGTCCGAGCATTTGGTCACCGCGGTTGTAGCACTGGTTCAGTCGCGGTCACCCACCCCGTTGCCTGCCTGTGGTCGTGGTCACCTACCCGTCGCAGCTCCTCCATCCACGGTTGCAGCTCCCACCGTGGTCGGTTGCAGCTCCCGGCGAGGCAGGTTGCAGCACCCGGCGAGGCCGGTTGTACCTGTTCCCGTCCACAAGGTGCAGCGTGCTTCTCTCCTCCGTCCACCGCCGACCCGTGGCCCATTACACGGGGGCATCGCCATCGGGGAGCAGGAAGGAGAGGGCCAACGACATCTATAAGATAAAAGGAGAAGTCCTGGTCAGAAAGAGTTAAAGAGAGGAGCAGGGGATGGCGGGATGCCTCTCTGGTGGTGTGCTCGCCGGAGAAACAGTTGCACTGGCCGGAGGCTCGTCGGAGAAACAGCTGCACTGACCGGAGTCAGGCACATGGAGAGAGGCGAAAAGGGGATGAATATGCGCGAGATGCAGAGGCACATGAAGGAGAGGCGAGCAGGGGATGAAAGGATAAGATGTGAGTGGCTGAGACATAAGAACGAACGCGTGCGGGCCTTTATGGCCGCGTGGCACTTACGTGGCGCTCGCGACCGGCCGAGCGTTCGGCCGGCGCGCCGTACCCAAACACTTCCCAAGTACATAACTAGTCTCTGCATAACTAGAATGCAGAAATATAACACTGATGCGCATGCACACAAAAAAAGTTGTTTCAAATTTGGTAGCAGCGGCCTCCTTGTGGATCTTGTGGGCACTAAGAAATGAATTTTGCTTTTAGGGTCCGAAATGAAGAAGTATAAATTGCATCATTGCGAAAATAAGTGGCTATCTTACTCAACGGAAAGTGATCTGTGACGACACAAAGGCGGAGATGCGGTGCATCCTTTTGCTGGAAAAGCACCTAGTCGAGCTCCTTATGATTGCTTGGAAGTGATCCTTCCCACACTAGTGGAAAAATAATCGTTACCAAGTTCTTCCGTATTTGCCGAGTACCAGAACACGGGATCATGGTAAAAGCTTGGTAAGCTTAGTTCGGCTCTCGGCAAACCACGGGACATAGCGCATGGTAGACGTTGCCAAAGCCTCGGCTGGATGTACTCGGCAAAAATGAAAGAACTTGGCTTATGTAGAGTATGCCGAGAGCTTTGTCAAAGGCACCCGGCCAAGATGTGCCACATGGCGCGGCAGTTTGCAGCTGACGGCCCGGTTACGGTGGGCAACGTTTGTCGAGATTCCAATATAAGGTACTCGGAAAACTATGCAGTATTTAATCCCCGACAAACCCTAGCCGCAGCTCCCACATATCATTCTATCAGGCCAAGTCGCCGCTTACCCCCGAGTGAAATTCGCAGCGAGCGACTCGCATGTGGTCCGTCCGTCAAGTCAAAGCGTCGACTTACTATGCGTCGAGTGAATTGCAAGATACCACCACATTTGGGGCTTATCTTGCATAAAACAACCTGGTCGCTAATCATTTGCAAAAGCCACCGCGGATTCAGTAAAATTGTTGCAGATTGCACTGAACATGTAATTTGGCGCGGTTGAGGGCGTTTCCGACAAGTGGGACCCGGGTGTAAGGATCTAACGCAGCAAACAATTAACACACACACCCCTATATCTAACAAAGAAAAGGAATCAACCCCTCCCCTGTGGAGCAGCCGAGCTCGGCCGACACGGCGACGCCCTGAACCTGCTGACCATCGGGATGCCGTGGCAGGGAGCGTGAGCCCCGGCAGGGCGGACATGGAGACGAGGAGGAGGTGGAGCAGGCAGGAGATGGACATGAGCGAGCAGTCGAGCGCGGCGTGCGCGCCCCCGAGCGTGTCGCGGTGGCGGACGGTGACCGCGAGCAGGTCGGCGCGCCTACGGCACAGCCCCACGGCCTCCTGCTCGGCGTTCCCGCGGCACAGCGCCTTGGCCTCCTGCTCGGCGCGCCCGGGTCGCACTTTGAAGCTCCGGCAAGCTATGGACCACACGGCCGCGCCCTCCTCTACAACCCCGACTCGTATGGGAGCCACACTGCTCAGCGACGGCCATGGCAATGGAGCTGCGGCGTGCCGCCGCTGCTTCATGTCGAGCGAGCAGAGGACCGCGTCGTCCCTGCCTCGCCCGCTCTTGGACCTCTGCGTCGTCCTCACCGCCCACTGGTGAGCTCCTTGCGCCGCCTCCGGTCCCTTTCTTATCCTCGTGTCGCGCCGCTGCTGACTTCTCCGCCTCGCCGTCGTTTTGCTGCAGAAGCCGAGGCCGTCGCCCCCTCTCAGTTCGTCGCGCCGCCTCCAGTTCCGCCGGATCCGCTGCCTGCAGGCCCTTCCTGGCCGGATCTCGCCGCCGCGCTGCCGTTCCTCACCTGCAGCTCCGCCCAACTGCCGCCGTCCTGCTTCTTCCCGACGAGAGGAAGGAGATGCCCTCCATGGGGGGGCTTGATTGCTTTTTTTATAAGATCCAGGGAGGTATATGTCAATTTGTTGCCAAATCAGCTCCTTACAGTCCGGCCCCACTAGTCAGAAAATGGTTAAACGGGCTAAACCACATGTTCAGTGCTTTTTGCAGCACTTTTACTGAATCCGCGGTGGCTTTTGCAAATGGTTAACGACCGGGTGGTATTCTACAGGATAAGCCCCAAATGTGATGGTTTCTTGCAATTCACTCCTACGCGTCTCATCTTGTTGCGAGAGAGATAAAAAAGGCAAGTCCGGTCCGTCGTCAAACGCGCGCGTGTTGCGTGCACGTGGAGATCTATCCACGCACTCCGGACGCGAGCGTTGCTCGTCACACCGACCGACCGATCGACCCAGCGCTTCCTTTTCTTTTCCCGCCCCGTCGTGCAATTACTAAAAAAATAAATGAAATCAAGCACGTCCCGTCGTATGAACGTGCTACAACTATATAATACGTACGTCGTTCCCGTAACAATTTTCTGTTCTTCTTATTATTAAACAATAAACAAAAAACAATGCATGAACCTTTTTTTTCATGTAGTTCACCAATTCACTAGTAAATAAATTTATAAGATTCACGCAGCAACCGCTTCATCATGCGGGAGCTCCGTACCCATGTCCCGCGGTTGGCTGCGCCCGCTCAAATGTTCGCCCGGTCGCCGACGAGATAGCGTAGGACACGGGAAAACGGACCGGCTCATGGGGCTCGAGGCGACGCCGTCTCCCATGCCCTACGTGCTCTTCCCCGTTAGAGTCCGTGCCTTTGCACGTGCCGCATGGTGATTGTGAGGTCGATGATAGACCCGTCGCGGTCAAAGCCGGCCACATCCACCACAACGCGGTTGTGGCGGCAACGGGTTGTCGTGCACCATACGCGTATGCCCCCACGTACGGGGTTGGATGCGAGGAGTTCCGATCATTGAGGTGAGCATTAATAACCGATTGGCTGGTATTTCCTAGAATAGAAAAAGTGGGTGACAAAATAATTAATGTGGATGAAAAGGTAGTATTGAAGATGGTGTGTTAGTATATATCAACGAACGAGCCGTCGAATATAAACGAACGAACGTCTGAGATGAGATCAACTCGAGAATGCTATCCATCCGTGGGAACAAGTGATTGATTGACCAATAAGTGAGCCAGCCGCTTCGGGTCTAGTCTAGTCTAGAGTTTTTTTTTTCTTTTTTTTCTTGAGGGGAAGTCTAGTCTAGAGTTGAAAGAAACGAAGAAACCAACCAAAACAAAAACGAAAAACTCCTCCCGCGATTCACTCCGGCATCCCACCCACCGCGATTCACTCCGGCATCCCACCCACCGCGACCCCGCCGGCGGCGCTCCCATTCACCTCTATCTATCGCCGGTGTCGTCCCCAGCGAGGCGGAGGAGGAGACGGACCACCGCGAGGCGGGACTCCGACGGCCGCGCTTCTGTCCCCAGCGACCTCCCCTCATCACCACCTGGGCCGGCGTCCGCCCCCAACAAGATCCACCACCCACTCCTCAAAAGCAAGCACAGGTTTTCATCCCCTCCCTCCTTCCAGATTCATCCACACCAGATCTATATCTAGTCGTTTCTTCATCCTCCAGACCAAGCTCCATTTCCCTCAACAATGGCGGTGTACGGCATTTGCATTGCCTGCAGCTTCCAAAACCCCCTGCCTCCCCTCCGGTCCATCCTGATACAGCGCACCTTTTTTCCATGAGACAGAGCAAGGACAAGTACTACCTCTAGTTGCTAATCTTTGACTATTCTATTCAATTCAATGCGTGCCGGCACTTGCCAAATGCAGTAAAACTACATCCTTCCTGCAATCCGGTAACACAATTGCAAGTCACCTAGTACTACTGTTCATCATTATGGATTCTGTCTATAATGATGGGTTAAAGCTCATCAGATTTACTTTGCTTTGTTTATTACTGTGCGACGCGAGCCTGTTTTCTATTTTTTATCCACACGATTGTCTAGTGGACGCAAGCAGGTTCAATACACATTAGGTTCATCAAATCGTGTTTTATATCACACAAGAAACCAAACTTAGTCGCATTAATTCGCTAATTGTCACTTGCACATATTGGTGGTGTGACTGACTTTTACCGTTTTATGTTTCACCTCACAGTGTTACTAGTTGACTGTGAGGGAGTCAAATCAAATACCTTGCTGATACCTTAACCCACTCTTCCCTTCATTTTCCAGCGAACCGGCGCTTTGCAAACTTTTCACAGGCATGCATCCCACGTAACATCAGTACATTTCCACTTGAAAATAACAGAAATCGTATGCTCTTGCGACGACAGTGGTTCTGGACAGCTGGTCAAAGTCTGGCTTCATGTGTGTCCATGGTTGGTCTCTAGTGCCTCATCAACTCAGTCTTTTGCATCTTGCGGCCTCAGCATCATTTCAGGGATACAATTTTTGCATGAATGAATACAGGTGAAACAGGGCGGTGCTGGTAGAGTGAGGTGTCAACCTCGGATTGGAAAGCTCCTTGTTGTGGCAGCAGGAAAGATGGTGATCATCATCGATTTGGACACTGTCACGAGCTTATATTCACGGTGAAACTTGGTTCTGGTGAGTCCCTGTCCTCTTCCCTCTCTCCTTGTGCCCTGAGATGGTATGGCCATCGAGCTGTGGCTGGTTGTGATTTAGGCCTCAGTTTCGTGTTCATTCTATCTGTGCTGGTGGTGGTTTTTTGTTTTTGGCCACCACAATCTTGTGATCTTGATGATCTCGTCGTGGAAATTGGTCCCTGTGTTTTTTAGGCGCATGTGCTACTGTATATTCTATTTGTTGGTGTTTGTACTTCCACTCATATTTAGAATATTTCCATGCTACCGTCTAGGGTGTAGAACTTTATATGAAATGACAAAATACTCCCTCTGTCCCGTAATATAAGATGTCATTACATACAATTTGTATTGTTCTATTAAAGATCAATGTGTTGATGGTATTAGAAATCCATGTATGTGTAAGGTCATAGTGTAGCGGCCAGTATTCTTGCCCATACAATGTTTCACGAGATTTTTTTTCCAGATAAAAAAATGCAAATCAAGTATTGTTTATGATTATGGGGTCTAATTGGTTAATGGTGATCAGAAGCCAAAGTGGTCTCCTCTTTGAGTCACATAAATTGGTGATGGGTTTACTTTGCTTTGTTTATTACTGCGTGAGCCTGTTTTTTGTTTTGTTTCACATGATTGCTAAGTGGGCGCACACAAGTTTAGTATACAGTTGGTTGATCAAATCATGGTTTATATCACAAGAAACCAAACTTCTCGCGTTAACTCGCTATAATCACTTTCACATATTGGTTGTATGACTGATTTTTATTGTTTTATGTTTCATGTGAGTATTACTATTTGAATGGGAGGTGGTTAAATCAATACTTTGCTAATACCTTAACCTGTTGTTTCCTTCATTTTCCAGTGAACCGGTGCTTCCGAGGTGTGCCCTCCACATGCGCTGCCAAGGTGTGGCCTCCATACCTTGGTGTTGCTTGGTGCAGTGGTAACCAAATGGTCACTTCCGTGCCCCTTCGTCTTTGGCGCCGTCACTGGCCGGACAGCGGAGCTTGCGCCGGAACCTCCCTGTCTGGCTACCACAGCTCGATGTACTACCCCATCCTTGGCCACTACCTCAGCTCTAGTGAGTCCTTGTTCTCCTCCCTCTCTCCCTGTGCCCTTCGATGGTTTGTCCCTTGAGCCGTTGGTGGCCGGTTGTGGTTTTGTTCATGCTGCCGGTGGTGGTGGTTTTCTGGCTACCACAATCTTGTGATCGTGATGATCTCGTTGTGAAAATTGGTCCCTGTCCTAGTTAGGCACATGTGCTACTGTATATTCTATTTGTTGGTGGCCGTATTTTCATGCATATTTGTAATATTGCCATGATACCATGGTTTTTGAGTCGCTGATAGTCCTTGTATAGTCGCCGACTTATCGCCAAGTCGTTTTCTAGAAATCAGGGCGACTCGCGACTATACAGCGACTTGGGTCGACTAATCGCCGAGCCGCAGGGCTGGCGGTGACTTGACTAGTCCCGACTCAAAAACCATGCATGATACTGTATAGGGTGTATAACTTATAAAAGGAACAAATACTGTCTACTTAACTTGGTCTCCAACTGGAGGTTGCCATGTTTATTTCGTTACTCAAATATGCTTGTGGTCTGCTACTGTACCATGTTATCATGTTTCAGTACTGTATGACTTCTTTTTTATATATTCCATGTCTACATTCTAGGATCTTTGATGTGTTAAACTATTGTTACTTGATGCATGTGTTGTCCTCAGATGCGTGCCAGCGAGAAACTTTGGGCCATTGCTTGGTTTGATGCCGTTGAGATTGATGATGACGATCTTGGGGCTGATGGCAAAATGCACCATGCACCATGTTAGTAAGGGTGCACCTGCGTAGGTACGACAAGAATGAACTGTTTCTGTACTAGTATCCTAACATTGCCTTATGGAAGGCTGATTGTTAAACCAATGAATTTAGTGCAGATTCTTCACCTTGCTCACAACACATCAGAGATAGAGTGGAGTGTCCATGATGTGATTGATAGATTTGCAGAGCGTGGACTTCAACCGCTTGCTGTAGCATATCAGGTGAGTAAAATATGCAATGTTCCATCTATTTAGATTGCAGTCACAGTGAGAAAGATTTCATGAAAACTTAAGAATAAAGCTAGCCATGTTGACATGTTGAGGCTTTGTGATCTGGTCTCTGTTAATGGTCCGCATGATGGTTAGGCTCTGTTGAACAACCAGACATGGAACTTGCTTGGTTTTTTCTAGTTGCTAGTGTCTACTTAGACTAGATTATATTTGATCCTTTTACCAAGGCATGTGTAGTGCAGGTGCTGTGCAATTTGTATTTCCTTCTTAGGTGATGAGTGATGTCTGCCTAAATGGGTTCCAGAACATAGCTTTTGTTTTTAGTTGTTGCTTGGTCAATATTCATATTGCGTAAACTGTTCTAGAGTAGCTGATGCTACTATATTAACAAGTGTGTCAGAGGCGTTGGCGGTCACCCTATATTGACGCCGTTTGTTGAATATTACATTGACCCTGGTCTGGTTGTAACATCTGTGATGAATCTTATGATGATTTATCCACTACCAGCTTGTGGCTCTTGTGTCCAGAATGACGAAAAAGGCGACTGTGGCCTTTACGACAGCTCTTAGACCCACCTTGTCCTGGTGCTCTCAGGTGAGAATGACCCTTAGTCTATCGTACTATTCACTATTGGGATCTCTGAATGTTTGTTCTAAAAACAAGTGTATTTTCTGTAAGCTTCTCAAAAGATAAAGGAACGAAAGTAGTGACTAAGAAAAAGAGTCTCTGTCCTGGTTCCAGTAGTAAGCTTGTAAGCTTGTATTCTTCAGAATAACACATCTAATTGTTTGATGTAAGCTTGTAAGTAACATTTTTGTGGCTATGGTTGTTAGCAAGCAAGGTTGAATTGGTAGTTTAAACTAAGCTTTCATGGTTGCTAGCCTTCTAGGCTAGCAGGTTTTTTCTCTGTTGCTTCTCTAAGTCACATAGTGACCAAGCAAAAGACATTTTAAATTTGGATCAGCATGATGTATGAGATTTATGATATTGTATGATTACGACTAGTAGCACATTCCTGAATTTTTTTTATTTGTTCCTCCAGAATAAGCCCGGAGGAGAACCTCTGGCACATCCTTGTCTACAGCCTGCAGGTAACAAGTTTATCTTAATTGAGGCAAAGTCCTCATATTCTTTCCGCGTTTAATCTTCCTTCATTCCTTTCTGCTCCGTGGCAGGATAACATACTTCTTGAGGAGGTGTTGGAGAACCTGAGGTGCATATGCATACAAGGAGCACCAGCGCCTCCACAATCTTAGGCCCATACAAGCTTGAGGAGAGGGAGGTACTGCTCCTGCTCTATGTTGACATCCTCTTTGCTGCTTCCTGTTAACTGAAGCTAGGGTTTTTCTTTCTTCTTCATGTGTGGGTGGTAGGAGAGTAAGTTCCTTCAATCCTTGGTGTTCATGTGGAATCCACTCCCATGGGTCATGGATGGCTATTGCGCCCTCCAATGCAGGGGGTAATCCACTCACCGAGTGACACCGACATCTCAAGTTCTCTGGTCGTCAAGCCGTGGCTTATTGCCTAAGATTTGCGTGCTTTTGCCTTCCAGTTTTCTCTCACTATACCTTTCTTAGATGATAATCATAGAGAACGCCTGGATTTCTGTTTGAGTAGATGGGCACTAGCTGTGTAGGCATTTGAATTAAGTATGGTGACATTTAAACTTTTGTAAGAGTAATGGTGGATTGGACAGAAAAACTTTCTTTATGTTGAATATGCCTTAGTTTATGGCCTTATTTGTAGCTTAAATTGTAGGTTTTCAAGCCTAACTTGTATATAGATTTAAGTGTACATGTTCACCTTTTGAAGAGGTAACCAACATTTATATAGATTTACTTGAATGACCTTGTAACAGTGTGAATTATTGATGCTTTAGGTTATGGAAGTAATTCAGATTGAGTTTCTGCAAAAGTTGATAGTTTGGTTCTGTGTTCCCTATCTCCTTGTCTTGCTGCATATTATGAGAATGAACTGAAAATTTTGTTGTATGTAGTTGGGCAGTTGATTGTGCTTCACAGTGCCAATACTTGCACCTTCTTCCGTTGCCGATGTGGACTTGTAAGTGCATGTCCTGTCAATGAGCTCCTAGAAGCAGTTGTCTCTATGCGAGCGTAGCAAGTTCACCGTGAAGCAACCGCCTTCTCTCCTGCACCACTTCTTCAACTTTCGTCAAAGTGTGATGACGGCACTACGGCGGTTGTGGCCTACTCTTCATCGGTTCTGGTGAGTTCCTGGTGCTCATCATCTCTCCCTTGTGCCCTGAGGTCCATTGTATAATAATATATGGAAAAATGAGTGTATTTTCTTAAGGTCCATTATATATGTTCTTTCGATTTAATTTGATGCATTCGATCCTAGACTTGAATGAGACTGTTGATTCTGAGTTCATGATTTTGACTTTCACAAACTAGGTGTATTATTGTCCTGCTTGTTTGTGATTTTCATCAATCAGAAAAATATTGCTAGACACCACTTGATTTCTCTTTGGTTCATGTGCATTTGAATATTAATATCAAGGCGTACTACTTGTGAAGTGGTGTTGCTTTAACCAAGAGAAGATAGTACACATACGACAGACCCTTTAACCTGCAGAAACCAAGAGAAGATAGTACACATATGCTTTTTGATTTATTTTGTAGCTTATGCTTTGTTTTACTTGCTGTTGTTTCTGTACCAATGCTGATCGTTAACATCTATAATGTTCAAACTTCAGTTCAAAAACTCTGCCTCCATGTGGAAATGCATGATTTAGTGCCCATATTTCCTCTCTGAAATTACATATAGAGGAGCACATGTATGTATGAAGCGATGCATATACTGCACATGTAGGATTTATGTGATAGATTGTCCTTTACCAGTTGCTTATTTGTGATATGCTTATATCTTGGCGCTTAATTAATTTCGTTCTTTCTGTATGCCCATGTAGCAGCTCTCTTGACATGATCTGGTGGTTGTTGCGATTTTCGACGACGGTGGTGCATCGCCCTGCTTCCGGTGCCAAAGCCACTCAGGTGAGGCCCTGGTCTCCTTCCTCTGTCTTGTCTGGGACCTAGTCTTCAAGCAATGGCCCCCAGCCATGGAGCCGATGATCTAGTCATGTGGTCTGTGGTGGTGGTCTGGCCTACGATGTTGGGTTGTGGTTTTTTTGTTTTTCTTGGTTTCGTTGTGGACGAAATGCTAGGTTATAGGCTTCCTGTTGTACATGGTGATTGTAGTTCATCTGATGGATGCCTCCAGCTAGTGTATATTTACGTTCTTTGATATAGGCATGTAGACCACAATCCTACCCGACAATGCCAGCCTTTGAGATTCTTAGTTTTTGAAGAGTTGTGCCCCTCTTAGGGCTATGGTTGCTGCCTCCAGGAGTTTTGATATGCCAGGGCTGTTACTTGTTATTGGATGTTTCTATGGAGTAATCATGATAAGAACAGGGGTAATTTACCTGTCCTTGGTATGGCTTGTTTATTTCTAGATGATGTTAGCTAGGTTTAATTTTACCGAAGTGGCATGATATGCTACTTTTTGAGTCGTAAATAGGCGAATATGCTTCTTGGTAATGCTAGTATTGCTAGGTGATTCTCGGTAATGTTTGATAGGATTGAACAAGAAGAGAGATATTCTCTACTTGATTTTTGTTACCAAGTGTTGGTGATGTGCTCTATGTTGCTGATAAGAAGAGCACCATGAAAGAATCTTGGTTTCTAGTTGGCACTGTCTACTAGGTGATATTTGATTTATAAATCTTTTGCCCCAAGGCATGGGTACGTGTAGTGTTGTCTTTGGTGGTGTGCAATATGTACTATTCCGTTCTTACATGGCGAGGGATGAAGTTTGATTGTTGAATGGGTTCGAGAGCACATACAAGTTTTTTTAGTCTGGTTTTGTCTATTTATTATGATTTGCTTAAACCAAGGATATTGTGGAGTAGCTCCACGTGGATGCGTCGTGCATAGTGCTTATCTACCCTGAACACATGTTTAGAATCTCTAGAACCACAGACCTTTCTTTGCTCACTTTATGTATTTATTTTATTTTGTCGGCATGCACCTCTCGTTGTTGATGCATTAGAGAGAGGGCATGACCCATCCTGGCTGTTTGTTTGAATATTTCAGGAGATGGTAGCTAAAAGGGAGAAAAAAAAGATGGAAGTCGGCGGCTGGCAGAAGGGAAGTTGATACTTTAGATGGTGTCGATGTCAAGCTGATGGGGCCCGATCTCGGCTGGGCAGTCGGGGAACAATAGGGTCAATCCCTACGTATTTGCAAGGAAGGATGTTGTTCCTTCAAGGGGCCATATTCATCTTGCTGCTTCGGACACGTAGGTGCATGGTTTAGTTTGACTTGTGTGCCATTTGGGGTGTTGATGTGTGTGCAGAGACATATGTATATAGAATCAAATTGAGGGAGCATCTTACTTCGAAGCTGATGTGAACCTTTCTTTCTTTGTTTGTATTGAACAGAATGAGCATCCGATCGAATTGGTATGTATTAATTGATCTCACTCATCAGCTAGTCCTTGTTTATTTATATATGTGGATGCCGATGTGCGTCGTTTGATTTATTATTATGTATGCCTGCCGGACTGTGTATCAACATTCGTTGGGAGGATCTTGGTATAGATGAGCTGCCCAGGTTATGTTAGTTGGTTCCCCTGTGTTTGTACAATGTTTCCGGATGAAGAGAAATCGTATGTCATTATCTATAACCGGACAGTTGTGCTCTACCATTGGCGGTGTAACTGATTGATGTATGACCAACTTGCCGGCACCAAATGCTCAACTAGTGCGTGCGGGAGGGGCTTGCTTCATGTCAGGCTGATGTTTAAGTTGTGCAAAATCCAGTGAGAAGTCGTTGCCAGAGTCAGTGTCTGTTGGAAAATCTGTTGCCAGAATCAAAGTTTGCTTGTTTTGATTAGCTGCAAGCCATCTATGGAAGAGAGAAATATTCATGTAATCCATCAGATTTCTCCCTCTTCTCCAGAACTTACACAAGTAAAAACATCCCATCAGGTTTCTCCCTCCTGTACAGAACAAACACAAGTAAAAACATCCCCCCCAAAAAAAACACAAGTAAAAACATGGTACAGTACAAGCATCGGTCATATGTTTCTATTGGACTGGACTGGACGTCAGGCCTCCAAACCAATCTGTAGATTTAGATTGCTTCTCCAAATCTCCTCCAGCTTTTTCCCTCAAAAAAAAATAAAAAAAATCTCCTCCAAATTAACCACGAGACCTTAATTCTCTCGTCTCCCTCCTGTCATCTCTCCTCTCTAAATCTCAAAAACCAATCACGCTCGTTTCTTAATTCTCTCGTCTCTCCCTCCTCGAAACCAGGCGCGGGCTTTCATTCTCTCCTCTCGTCTTCCATATAGGCTCCATCTCATTCAACCGGCTTCGATTCGATCCGTTGGCTGACGGCTCCTTTCGCGCGCCTCACGCGGATCCCTCTCCCATCCAACGCCTCCCCGCAACCCCAGCTCATTCTCACGCGGATCCCTTTCCCATCCAACGCCTCGCCAGAATCCCCGCTCGTTGAATAGCTACTCGTGCGCTCTCTCTCTCTCTCTCTCTCTCTCTCTCTCTCTCTCTCTCTCTCTCTATTTATGCCCTTGCTCCCCACATTGCCCTCCTTTCTTCCCAAAAGTCAAGCCGCCAACATCTCTCGCATCTTTCACGGCAACAAGTACACCGGAGCCGCCAGCAACCAAAGGGCGGCTCTGATGATGCGTTGCCCGGCGGCGATAGGACGGCACCAAGAGATGGCCAGCCGGGTGCGAAGCAAGAGATCGATCGTCCATGTCGTGTTCACGCGCGCCCTTAGCACGAGCATGCTCTAGTCTTGTGGCCACACCATTTTCTTTGTAAGAGCCCATCTTTTCTCTATCTAACCTTCTCTTAGTTAAATCTTGGCATGGCACCACTCGGACTGATGAGTTTTTCTTTTTTTCTGTTGTGAACCTTGTGACACAGTGATGCGGCTGTATGTTTCTGTTGGACGTGGAGGCATTTGATAAGCATGATTACAGAATTGGATCAGATCGAATTCTATACACAGGTACATTATATATTCTGTCTGTTGGTCTACATTTAGTAAGGTTATAATGCATTAGCTGACCAGTATCATCATCATCATCATCATCATCATCATCATGTCCACGATGTCTCAAGTGTATACTACAAAATCAGCTAGTAGCTAGCATGCTTTTACAAGAGTAAGTAGTACAGGTTGCCATGATAACAAATTCCATCAGGTTTCTGCACTCTTGCATAGGCCTTTAGATGAAACAATTCCATCAGGTTTATTTATGAGTTATCCCGACGGAAATTGATGATCCATTTGTAGGTTTAGCTTTTTCTCTACACAGTGTTATGGCACTTTCATTCTAGCGTTCTGTAGTAGTATGAAAATAACAAGACGAACAGTCTGGATAGGTTTCCTGATACTAATGCGATTTTTGACCCCACTGAGATGTTGTGTGGAATAACAGGAAGAACAATCTGTAAAATTTGACTCTCTGACATTAACAATCCGTAGTTGTTTTCAGTTTGTTTGGCAACTTTTTTAATTTAGTTTGTTTGGCAACTTAATTATGTGTAGATTAACCCTTAATGTGTGCCGGTAGTTTTCTGTCCTGTTTTTTTTTTTGCTGATACGGAGAGCATGCGTGTGTTTGTTTAGTTGTAAGGTAAGAGAAGAGGGTCATGTGTTGTGCCATCGGGGTCAAGACAGAGGCATCCCGGGTAGTATGTAGCAAAGTTGTGTGTCCACGGCAACGAGCATGAGGCATGGAGCTGCCCACTGCAATGGACATTGGATGCAGAAGAGGGAAGTGCGTCCTAAGCTTGTTGAAGGCGTTGTCCAAAATCCGTAACGGAGCGGACGCCGAATGTTTTATCATATTGCCACTTGTTTGTACAGGAGCAAGACGGTGGTAGAATTAAAGTGAAGCAAGGTAGTGGCGATGGAGTGGTGGCATGCGTTGTTTCTCTTGCGTGTGAAATAAATAAAGAAATCTCCCAACCCGTTATGCTGCCGAAATTTCAGGCGAAAATCACCCCGAGTTTGAGGTCAAGACGGAGGCATTACGACTAGTACAGCAGCAAGGAGCATGAGGCATGGAGCTTCCCACTACAGTGGATATTAGATGTTGACCAGGAAAGTGCATCCTAAGCTTGTTGAAGGCGTTGTGCAGAATCCGCAACAAGGGCGGATGTTGATATTTTTATCATATATCACTACTGGCTTGTAAAGGAGTGACAGTGGCCGTGGAGTAATGGCAAAAAGGCGGTGTTTCCCTTGCGTTCGGAATAGAAAACCTTCCCAACGCGTTATGCTGTCAAAATTTCCGGTCAAAATTGCCCCGACTTGTCAAAATTTTGGCCTTGTTTGTAAGAAAACAAAAGTTTTGGGGTGTTGAATGCAAAATAACAGGCCTTGTTTGTAAGAAAATAAAAGTGCATTTTGGAGCTCTGAAAAACGCTCAACTCCAACAGATAGTCCAAAAGAGCAACTCCAATAGATGGTCCAAATCAAAGATGTAAAAATTTGAAAACGGTCGCGCGGCTGCTGCCAGCCACTGTCCCGCCGCGGTTTTGCATTGAAATAGCAACAAAAATTTGAAAATAAAGTGCATCATCATCATAGTTTCAAACAAAATGCATCACCATCATAGTATCAACATAGATAGAAGAGGATAGTATCAACACAGATGCATTAATGGGCCGGGCCATATATCCCTCGCTTTAGGTGGGCACGAAGTGCATCTCACATTAAACGAGACACATCCCCTCCCAGCTTAGACAACACCCTGTATTGAACACCTTGTTCGTCAAAATATCAACCAGACACACAGAGCATCGCTGCCTGAGCCGTTGCACTAGAGTGGATGTTATTTTCCTCACGACAAGCACTGAGCCATTACAGCAACCAATTTGTTGTAGGTTTTCAAAACTTTTGAACATTTTTAGTAAAAGGAAAATAATTTTCATAAGAAGGCAAACATTTTTAAAATGTGAACATTTTATGTAATTTATGATTTTGTGAACACATTATCATTTTTTTAAAAAGCAAACAAATTTAAGATTTTAAGAATTTTTTTGAAAAACACAAACAACTCATAGAAATGCGGATTTTTTAAAATTGTGAAAAAGATTAATATTGTTAAAAATAGTAAAACTGATAAAAAAGAAAAATCCAATCAAGAACCTTCTAAAAAGTTCCCAAAACAGATAATAAGAAACCAAACTAGAAGAAGATTCACAAACCGGTAGGAGCATCCAGCTTTCCTGCTGTAAAATGGGCCGGACCAATTTGGTTTGCTCATTAAGCCTTGATAAAGAGAAAAAGGAAAAAAAATGGTCAAGAACCTTCTAAAAAGTTATCAAAACTAATAAGAAAACCAAGCTCTAAGATCACTCATACGAACATACTCATCCACAAGATCACCAGGAATTCCATATGCAAGCATGCAGATAGCCGCAGTGCATTTTTGGTAAGAAGAGAAGCCAAGCTTGCCAAGGGAATCCTCTTTGCACTCAAAGTATGGGTCATATGCTACAACTCCCACCCAAATACGATTGAACACATGTCTCGCCATGGGAAGCGGCGGCGAAATTTGTGTGGTTTGAAGAGTGCGCTGTTCTCAAAGTAATCGGCATAGAGAAGGGTGTGGCCTCTCTCCCTATTGCGGTTCAAGGCCGGAACATGGTCGGGGATTCATACCCTGATTCGGGGCCGCTCCCTATTAATGTGGTCATGGACAACCAATGCAGCCGCCACAATCTCTTCATCATCTGAGGACGAATCATCCGATGAACAAATGAAGTTGTGAAAGAAAAACTCATCCCCGCTATCCATGATACCCTGTGAGCAACACATCAAACACCTTGCGGTCGTGGTGGAGACGCGGCCGGAAAGAGCAAGTCGATGAAGCGAAGCAAGGTTTGTGTTGGTGGGGTGGGTGCCCTGCGGCAATGCAGCACCTACGGAAGTTGTTGGGGTCGACGGTCGGCACGGTGGCGTAGCTTCTCTCCCACCAGCAACAAGGAACCACGAACGCTAGTAAAATCTCTACCAAACGCGGGCATGGGGCGGCTATGACATGGCGTGGTTGTAGGGCGGCGGCCGAACGGGGTGGCGGCGGCGATGGCCGGGTGAAGGGCGGAGCCCGGAGGGAGGAGAAGGGGAAGAGAAAAGTGGATGTGTCCTCGACGGGCGGGCTAGGGGCGCACCGCGCCCTTCCGTGCGTGTCCGTTCGGCTGCAAACGCGGCCCAACTTTGGGCCATGAATGGGTTGAAAGCGGACCAAAAACAGAGAACGATTCATTTGCTCCCGCGCGTTGGGGGTTATGTTCTGTCTGTTTACCCCCAAACGGACGCGGCTGGACCATTTGGGGTCGTGCGTTGGAGTTGACCTTACGCCACGGTCGCACATGACGTCTCCAGCTCAATGAGGATGGCTTTCTCTTCTTCTAGACCTGCCATGTTACTCACCACTGTTGTTATTAATAGTGTAACTTAGGTTTGAAGATTACTTCTTCAACCATGTGGAGCAGCTGAATTTTACTATCCCTGATTCAGTGACCAGCTCCAGTGCTCCCTTCATTCTAGTCTACAACAAGTACACTGCCTGGTCTTAGTCATTGCCAGCATCATGGTTTGCAAAAAAATGGTGTACGAATGGCTTCTGAGGATAGTTTGCACCAAGTACTTAAGGTCAGCCTACTTATGTAGTTGTAAGCACAACTATTCAATTTTAAATCATCAGCAAATGAGCATAATGCATCTTTTGGTTCTATAATTTTGGATGTTAGGTGGCTTAAGTAGTGCCCTATTACTTTGACAGTTCTATGAAAAAACATTCAAGAAGGGAGCAATCTTCTACTTAATTCGGAAGCTCTTCCTTCTAATTATTAATATGTCATTGTTTTCTATATATTGCACAGCTACACATATGACTTCCTTAATCTTTTATTCAAGACAAGCATAATATGAATGCCCTGTTATGATGCCCCTCATGTCCTTCTGTTGTTTGCTTTGCCAATTTTGCTACACTATTGTTACTAGTAAGGTACACGTCGTTGCGCATGAGATTTGGCAACCAAATTATGAATAAATACCACATTATAGCATGTAAGCTTTGAGTCATATATGCATGATGTAGATGTTCGTTTAATTCTTATAGTTCATCTAATTCAAAACCAATTAATTTTTATAAAAAAGCTATTCTATTTTAAGATTCATGGAATTATACTTTGTAAAGCATAAAGTAAAAAAAGAAATAATGGCAATTCATCTAGAATTTTTTTGGGCAATTACGATATGGAGATTCTAGAACAAAGGAGAAGTGCTTATGTTTTGGGGTTTGTGCATTATGCTTAAGTTCAACCATGGAGTCTTCTAGAGTGTACATGTGGCAAAATCTAGTGGAATGTAGATGATATCCAGTGGCCAGTAGTGCTCGGATTTGCCATCTCCGCACCATCGGATTGGCTTCATCCAACGACCAGCTTTCGAAGTTATTCGCACACTATATAGGGGGTATAGACATTGCATCCAGATGCTCATAATGTGGCGGAAACTCCGACCTTTCTACTGAACTGAATTGAACAGAGAAAATAATCCATATTTATTTGTTCTAAAAGGGCAAGCTCCTAAGAGGATAAAAAATCACATGATCGACTGTTCTTGATGTGGCAATAATTGCGAGAATTTCAGGTCATTTGGACTACGGTTGGGTGTAGCTTGTAATGTGACATCAGTTCTTGAATTAGTTGTTTCATGCCATTTGGAATGTTTAGAAAACACACTGTGGCAGTTGGTATATTTAAATGTCTGGTTTCATTCATTACCACACAGTTGAATTTATAAATATGAAAATTAAATATGGTTGCATCCAATGTTTATTTCTGTTGGTTGTTGATCTGATCTACTCTCTGTTTCTTTCTTAAAAGAAAATCTAATTTCTGTTTATTTATTACAATGATCCAATAAGTGTTGGGGAACGTAGCAGAAATTCAAAATTTTCTACGCATCACCAAGATCAATCTATGGAGTAATCTAGCAACGAGGGGAAGGGGAGTGCATCTACATACCCTTGTAGATCGCTAGGCGGAAGCGTTCAAGTGAACGGGGTTGATGGAGTCGTACTCGTCATGATCCAAATCACCGATGATCCTAGCGCCGAACGGACGGCACCTCCACGTTCAACACACATGCAGCCCGATGACGTCTCCGTGCCTTGATCCAGCAAGGGGACAGGGAGAGGTTGGGGAAGACTCCGTCCAGCAGCAGCACTACGGCGTGGTGGTGGAGGAGGAGCGTGGCACTCTAGCAGGGCTTCGCCAAGCACCGCAAAAGACGAGGAGGAAGAGAGGTAGGGCTGCGCCAAGAGAGAGATCATCTCGTGTGTTTTGCATCCCCCAATAACTCAAGTATATATAGGGGAAGGGGAGGGGCTGCGCCCCCATCTAGGGTTCCCTCCCTAGGGGTGGCGGCAGCCCCCAAAACCCATCTAGGGTGCGGCCAAGGGGGGAAGAGAGGGGGGCGCACCTAGGATGGGCCTTAAGGCCCATCTGGACCTAGGGTTTGCCCCCTCCTACTCTCCCTGCGCCTTGGGCCTTGGTGGGGGGCGCACCAGCCCACCTAGGGCTGGTCCCCTCCCAAACTTTGCCCATGCAGCCTTCTGGGGCTGGTGGCCCCACCTGGTGGACCCCCGGGACCCTCCCGGTGGTCCCGGTACGTTACCGATAGCACCCGAAACTTTTCCGGTCACCAAAACCGGACTTCCCATATATAAATCTTTACCTCCGGACCATTCCGGAACTCCTCGTGACGTTCAGGATCTCATCCGGGACTCCGAACAACATTCGGTAACCACATATATCTATTCCCTATAACCCTAGCGTCATCGAACCTTAAGTGTGTAGACCCTACGGGTTCGGGAGACACGTAGACATGACCGAGACAACTCTCTGGCCAATAACCAACAGCGGGATCTGGATACACATGTTGGCTCCCACATGTTCCATGATGATCTCATCGGATGAACCACGATGTCAAGGATTCAATCAATCCCGTATTCAATTCCCTTTGTCTACCGGTGTAGTACTTGCCCGAGATTCGATCGTCGGTATCCCAATACCTTGTTGAATCTCGTTATCGGCAAGTCTCTTTACTCGTTCCGTAACACATCATCCCGTGATCAACTCCTTGGTCACATTGTGCACATTATGATGATGTCCTACCGAGTGGGCCCAGAGATACCTCTCCGTCACACGGAGTGACAAATCCCAGTCTCGATTCGTGCCAACCCAATGCAGACACTTTCGGAGATACCCGTAGTGCACCTTTATAGCCACCCAGTTACGTTGTGACGTTTGGTACACCCAAAGCATTCCTACGGTATCCGGGAGTTGCATAATCTCATGGTCTAAGGAAATGATACTTGACATTAGAAAAGCTTTAGCATACGAACTACACGATCTTTGTGCTAGGCCTAGGATTGGGTCTTGTCCATCACATCATTCTCCTAATGATGTGATCCCGTTATCAACGACATCCAATGTCCATGGTCAGGAAACCGTAACCATCTATTGATCAACGAGCTAGTCAACTAGAGGCTTACTAGGGACATGGTGTTGTCTATGTACCCACACATGTATCTGAGTTTTCTATCAATACAATTATAGCATGGACAATAAACAATTATCATGAACAAGGAAATATAATAATAATAACTAATTTATTATTGCCTCTAGAGCATATTTCCAACAATAAGATATGTGAATCTTAGAGGTACAAAGGAATATACATATCTGTAGTAAAAAGCCCAAGTGATTAAGAGGACATATAGTGATTGGATGAGCTTCGCATCCATGCCCTGCTGCATATCATGTCTCCAAGTTCAGATATTGTCTTCCTGTAGTTTTCCTTTTGTATACAGGTGTGTATTGAACACCATGGTTTAGTGCTAGAACCCTTTCATGAGTTAGGGTGCGGTCATGTTTGGGACGATGATCTGTCTGAGTTTTTTTGATAGCATTAACCATTTGAGTTTATCATACCTGTTAGTTAGACCCTGACATCAATAAATGTTTGACCATATAATGGAAGATGTATGCGGCTATACTGTAGCTACCCATATGAGTTACCTCAGTTCTGATGATCCAAGTCTTTGTATAGGTTTCAGTACGTAAATGATCTTGAAGATTATGACTTCAGTAGTAAGATTAGAGGAAAAAGTATACAAAGTTACAGTCAGTACATCAATAATTACACTTTGTCGACTAAGTATTAGTTTTTGTTTGATTTTCGTTTATGCATCGTCATGTACTGATTTTTGTTCGTGCTGATTTTGCCAACAACGTAAAGGTATAGATGTATGTTTCTTCCATCATGCTAAATTAAACAGAGTTGGAATTATTTGTTGTGATAAAGCGACGACTATAGATGCAATTTAAAACAGAGTAACAGAGCGTTTGTCCTCAAGAATATGTAGAATTCATCTAAGACACTGATAGAAACTTGAAGAGCATATAATAGCTCAGGCCCTTGTTCTATCTCCCTTCTATCTTGACTTGTTCATTCATCTAAGAACAAATTTAGTTTAAGTGACAAAAGGTATATGTAAGTACCACTTACGGTTTCTTCACTTTCTGATCCATACTTGTATGGAGGGCGTGTGTGGTACACAACTCAAACTATCCATATGATAATTTAATTCTAATGACTCTGCAAGCATATGCGATTCGATCTGGTGGGTTAATTCTAATGACTCTGTGGGCATATGAGGTTTGTCCTGCTAGCTTGTTCCGATGCATTCTGGATAACTTCACTACTAAGCCCGAGGTATGGGAAGGAAAGAAATTTCAGGGCAACTAGCATGATCGACCGACATCAATGAAAGTGGCATACAATTTATCGCCACTTGGATTCGTATACTAGCAACAGATCATGATTTGTAAGGAGGAAACAAGATGAGGACAATTCTAGCCTGATCCTTCAATAGGAGATGCCTAGGTAATTATGATTGGATGTGTTTACAAGATATCTTTTTAAGTGCATGAGGTTGCAACCTGTAATGGTACACTGTAGACCTTCATTTATTGAAGTAGACCAATGCAATTTTTATGATTCAATTTTTTAATTTAGTTGTCTTCCCATGTGATTTACCAAATGTAAACATTAGTTGATTTTGTTAGGAAGTCAATAGTTTATTTATGATGTTTTCATACTTATGGCCATCAACGATGCATGCAAAAAAGATCAGAAAGTTGTATGTTTGAACAGGTAATTGTTGGGGAACGTTGCAGAAAATTAAAATGTTTCCTACGGTTTCACCAAGATCCATCTATGAGTTCTACTAAGCAACGAGTAACGGGAGAGAGTTTGCATCTACATACCACTTGTAGATCGAGTACGGAAGCGTTCTTGAGAGTGGTGATGATGAAGACGTTCCCAACGTGATTCCGATCACCGATGACCAAAGTACTGAAAGGACAGTACCTCCGTGTTCAACACACGTACGGGACGATGGCGTATCCTCCGTCTTGATCCAACAAGAGTGAAGGAGAGGTTGATGAAGACAATTCCAATGGCAGCACGACGGCGTGGTGCAGCTGGTACGGTAGTTCTCCGGCAGGGCTTCGCCAAGCTAGCGTGGAGAAAGAGAGGTGTTGGGGAGGGGAGGGGCTGCGCCTTCAACTGTGTTGGCAGCCCTCCCTCCACCCCTCTATTTATAGGAGGAGAGGGTCAAGGGGGGCCGGCCATCTAGGGTAAACCCTAGATGGGGGCGCGCGACAAGGGAGGAGGGGAGGGTGGCTTGCCCCCCAAGCTAGGGGGGCGCCCCCTTTAGGGTTTACCCCTCCCCAAACCCTAGCCGCATGGGCCTAGGTGGGGAGGCGCACCCAGCCCACCAGGGGCTGGTTCCCTCTCCCACTTAGCCCATGTGGCCCCCCGGGAGGGGTGGCCCCTCCCGGTGGACCTCCGGAACCCTCCCGGTGGCCCCGGTACTTTACCGGTATACCACCGAAACTTCCCGGAGTCCGTTTAACCACTTTCCATATATAAATCTTTACCTCCGGACCATTCCGGAACTCCTCGTGACGTCCGGGATCTCATCCGGGACTCGAACAACATTCGGTAATCACATACTTGTCTTCCTATTAACCCTAGCGTCACCGAACCTTAAGTGTGTAGACCCTACGGGTTCGGGAGACATGCAGACATGACCGAGACTACCTCAAGTCAATAACCAACAGCGGGATCTGGATACCCATGTTGGCTCCCACATGCTCCTCGATGTTGTCATCGGATGAACCACGATGTCAAGGGTTCAAGCAACCCCGTATTCTATTCCCTTTGTCTGACGGTATGTTACTTGCCCGAGACTCGATCGTCGGTATCCCAATACCTCGTTAGTCTCGTTACCGGCAAGTCACTTTACTCATACCGCAATGCATGATCCCGTGACCAGACACTTGATCACTTTGAGCTCATTATGATGATGCATTACCGAGTGGGCCCTAGTGATACCTCTCCGTGTACGGAGTGACAAATCCCAGCCTCGATCCGTGTCAACCCAATGGTCACTTTCGAGATACCTGTAGTGCACCTTTATAGTCACCCGATTACGTTGTGACGTTTGATACACCCAAAGTACTCCTACGGTATCCGGAATTGCACGATCTCATGGTCTAAGGAAGAGATACTTGACATTGGAAAAGCTCTAGCAAAACGAACTACGATCTTTGTGCTATGCTTAGGATTGGGTCTTGTCCATCACGTCATTCTCCTAATGACGTGATCCGTTATCAATGACATCGATGTCCATAGTCGAAACCATGACTATCTGTTGACCAACGAGCTAGTCAACTAGAGGCTTACTAGGGACGTATTGTAGTCTATGTATTCACACGTGTATTACGATTTCCGGATAATACAGTTATAGCATGAATAAAGACAATTATCATGAACAAGGAAATATAATAATAATGCTTTTATTATTGCCTCTAGGGCATATTTCCAACAGTCTCCCACTTGCACTAGAGTCAATAATCTAGTTTACATTGTGATGAATCGAACACCCATAGAGTTCGGTGTTGATCATGTTTTGCCCGCGAAGAGGTTTAGTCAGCGGATCTGCGACATTCAGATCCGTATGCACTTTACAAATTTCTATGTCTCCATTCTGAACATTTTCACGGATGGAGTTGAAGCGACGCTTGATGTGCTGGTCTTCTTGTGAAACCTGGGCTCCTTGGCAAGGGCAATAGCTCCAGTGTTGTCACAGAAGAGTTTGATCGGCCCCGACGCATTGGGTATGACTCCTAGGTCGGTGATGAACTCCTTCACCCAAATTGCTTCATGCGCTGCCTCCGAGGCTGCCATGTACTCGCTTCACATGTAGATCCCGCCACGGCGCTCGCTTGCAGCTGCACCAGCTTCTTGCTCCACCATTCAACATATACACGTATCCGGTTTGTGACTTAGAGTCATCGGATCTGTGTCGAAGCTAAGCGTCGGCGTAACCCGTTCTGACGAGCTCTTCGTCACCTCCATAAACGAAAACATGTCCTTTGTCCTTTTCGGTACTTCAGGATATTCTTGACCGCTGTCCGGTGTTCCTTGCGGGATTACTTTGGTACCTTCCTACCAAACTTACGGCAAGGTTTACATCAGGTCCGGTACACAGCATGGCATACATAATAGATCCTATGGCTGAGGCATAGGGGATGACACTCATCTCTTCTTTATCTTTTGCCGTGGTCGGGCATTGAGCTGAGCTCAATCTCACACCTTGCAATACAGGCAAGAACCCTTTCTTGGACTGATCCATTTTGAACTTCTTCAAAATCTTATCAAGGTATGTGCTCTGTGAAAGACCTATGAGGCGTCTCGATCTATCTCTATAGATCTTGATGCCTAATATATAAGCAGCTTCTCCAAGGTCCTTCATTGAAAACACTTATTCAAGTAGGCCTTAATGCTGTCCAAGAAATCTATATCATTTCCCATCAAAAGTATGTCATCTACATATAATATGAGAAATGCTACAGAGCTCCCACTCACTTTCTTGTAAACGCAGGCTTCTCCATAAGTCAAGCATAAACTAAACGCTTTGATCATCTCATCAAAGCGAATGTTCCAACTCCGAGATGCTTGCACCAGCCCATAAATGGATCGCTGGAGCTTGCATACTTTGTCGACATTCTTAGGATCGACAAAACCTTCGGCTGTATCATATACAGCTCTTCCTTAAGATAGCCGTTAAGGAACGCTGTTTTGACGTCCATCTGCCATATCTCATAATCATAGTATGCGGCAATTGCTAACATGATTCGGACGGACTTAAGCTTCGCTACGGGAGAGAAAGTCTCATCGTAGTCAATCCCTTGAACTTGCCGATAACCCTTAGCGACAAGTCGAGCTTTATAGATGGTGACATTACCATCCGCGTCCGTCTTCTTCTTAAAGATCCATTTGTTTTCTATCGCTCGCCGATCATCGGGCAAGTCAGTCAAAGTCCACACTTTGTTTTCATACATGGATTCTATCTCGGATTTCATGGCTTCTAGCCATTTGTTGGAATCTGGGCCCGCCATTGCTTCTTCATAGTTCGAAGGTTCACCGTTGTCTAACAACATGATTTCCAGGACAGGGTTGCCGTACCACTCTGGTGCGGAACGTGTCCTAGTGGACCTACGAAGTTCAGTAGCAACTTGATCCGAAGTACCTTGATCATCATCATGAATTTCCTCTTCAGTTGGTGTAGGCATCACAGGAACATTTTCCTGAGCTGCACTACTTTCCTGTTCAAGAGGTAGTACTTCATCGAGTTCTACTTTCCTCCCACTTACTTCTTTCGAGAGAAACTCTTTTTCAAGAAAGATTCCGTTCCTGGCAACAAAGATCTTGCCTTCGGATCTAAGGTAGAAGGTATACCCAAAGGTTTCCTTAGGGTATCCTATGAAGACGCATTTTTCCGACTTGGGTTCGAGCTTTTCAGGTTGAAGTTTCTTGACATAAGCATCGCATCCCCAAACTTTTAGAAACGACAGCTTAGGTTTCTTCCCAAACCATAATTCATACGGTGTCGTCTCAACGGATTTAGACGGTGCCCTATTTAAAGTGAATGTAGCTGTCTCTAGAGCGTATCCCCAAAATGATAGCGGTAAATCGGTAAGAGACATCATAGACCGCACCATATCCAATAGAGTGCGATTACGACGTTCGGACACACCATTACGCTGAGGTGTTCCAGGTGGCGTTAGTTGTGAAACGATTCCACATTTTCTTAAGTGTGTACCAAATTCGTGACTTAAATATTCTCCTCCACGATCTGATCGTAAGAATTTTATCTTTCGGTCACGTTGATTCTCTACTTCATTCTGAAATTCTTTGAACTTTTCAAAGGTCTCGGACTTGTGTTTCATCAAGTAGACATACCCATATCTACTCAAGTCATCGTGAGAGTGAGAACATAACGATATCCTCCGCGAGCCTCAACGCTCATTGGACCGCACACATCGGTATGTATGATTTCCAACAAGTTGGTTGCTCGCTCCATTGTTCCAGAGAATGGAGTCTTGGTCATCTTGCCCATGAGGCATGGTTCGCATGTGTCAAATGATTCATAATCAAGAGACTCTAAAAGTCCATCAGCATGGAGCTTCTTCATGCGCTTGACACCAATGTGACCAAGGCGGCAGTGCCACAAGTATGTGGGACTATCGTTATCAAATTTACATCTTTTGGTATTCACGCTATGAACATGTGTAATACTACGCTCGAGATTCATTAAGAATAAACCATTGACCATCGGAGCATGACCATAAAACATATCTCTCATATAAATAGAACAACCATTATTCTCGGATTTAAATGAGTAGCCATCTCGCATTAAACGAGATCCGGATACAATATTCATGCTCAAACTTGGCACCAAATAACAATTATTAAGGTTCATAACTAATCCGTGGGTAAATGAAGAGGTAGCGTGCGACGGCGATCACATCGACTCTGGAACCATTCCCGGCGCGCATCGTCACCTCGTCCCTTCGCCATCTCCGCTTATTCCGCAGCTCCTGCTGTGAGTTACAAATATGAGCAACGGCACGGTATCAAATACCCAGGAGTTACTACGATTCTGGTAAGGTACACATCAATTACATGTATATCAAATATACCTTTGGTGTTGCCGGCCTTCTTATCCGCTAAGTACTTGGGGCAGTTCCGCTTCGAAAGACCCTTCCCTTGCAATAAAAGCACTCAGCCTCGGGCTTGGGTCCATTCTTTGACTTCTTCCGGCAACTTGCTTGCAGGCGCGGCAACCTCCTTGCCGTCCTTCTTGAAGTTCTTCTTGCCCTTGCCCTTCTTAAACTTAGTGGTCTTATTGACCATCAACACTTGATGTTCTTTCTTGATTTCAACCTCGGCTGACTTCAGCATAGAGAACACTTCAGAATGGTCTTTACCATCCCCTGCATGTTGTAATTCATCACAAAGCTCTTGTAGCTTGGTGGGAGCGATCGGAGGATTCTGTCAATGACCGCCTCATCGGGGAGGTTAATATTCAGTTGGGTCATACGGTTGTGCAACCCACATCTTGAGAATGTGCTCACTTGTGAGAACTGTTTTCCTCCATCTTACAACTATAGAACTTGTCGAGATGTCATATCTCTCGACCCGGCGTGAGCTTGGAAAACAAGTTTCAGCTCTTGAACATCTCATATGCTCCGTGATGCTCAAAACGCTTTTGGAGCCCGGTTCTAAGCTGTAAAGCATGCCGCCTTGAGCGAGGGAGTAATCATCAAGACGAGACTGCCAAGCATTCATAATGTCTTGGTTCTCTGGGACGGAGCTTCACCTAGCGGTCCTTCTAGGGCGTATTGTTTCCTGGCAGCTATGAGGATGATCCTCGTGTTCGGACCCAGTCCGTATAGTTGCTGCCGTCATCTTTCAGCTTGGTTTTCTCTAGGAACGCGTTGAAGTTCAAGTTGACATGGCGTTGGCCATTTGATCTACAAGACATATAGTTCAAAAGTTTTAGACTAAGTTCATGATAATTAAGTTCATCTAATCAAATTATTAATGAACTCCCACTTAGATTGGACATCCTCTAGTCATCTAAGTGTTACACGATCCGAGTCAACTAGGCCGTGTCCGATCAACACGTGAGACGGACTAGTCTCGTCGGTGAACATTCTCATGTTGATCGTATCTTCCATACGACTCGTGTTCGACCTTTCGGTCTCCGTGTTCCGAGGCCATGTCTTCACATGCTTAGGCTCGTCAAGTTAACCCTAAGTGTTTCTGCGTGTGTAAATCTTGCTTACACCCGTTGTATGTGAGCGTAAGAATCCATCACACCCGATTAACACGTGGTGCTTAGAAGCGACGAACTGTAGCAACGGTGCACGTTAGGGAGAACACTTCTTGAAATTGTTCTAAGGGATCATCTTATTTACTACCGTCGTTCTAAGTAAACAAGATGCATAATCATAATAAACATCACATGCAATTATAAAGTAGTGACATGATATGGCCAATATCATATAGCTCCTTTGATCTTCATCTTGAGGGCTCCATGATCATCCTGTCACCGGCATGACACCATGATCTCCATCATCATGATCTCCATCATCGTGCCTCCATGAAGTTGTCACGCCAACGACTACTTCTACTTCTATGGCTAACGCGTTTAGCAATAAAGTAAAGTAAATTACATGGCGTTCTTCAATGACACGCAGGTCATACAAAAATAAAGACAACTCCTATGGCTCCTGCCGGTTGTCATACTCATCGACATGCAAGTCGTGATTCCTATTACAAGAACATGATCTCATACATCACAATATATCATCATTCATCACAACTTGGCCATATCACGTCACATGACAATTGCTGCAAAAACAAGTTAGACGTCCTCTAATTGTTGTTGCATCTTTTACGTGGCTGCAATTGGGTTCTAGCAAGAACGTTTTCTTACCTACGAATAACCACAACGTGATCTTGTCAACTTCTATTTACCCTTCATAAGGACCCTGTTCATCGAATCCGCTCCCACTAAAGTAGGAGAGAGGACACCCGCCAGCCACCTTATGCAACTAGTGCATGTTAGTCGGTGGAACCGGTCTCACGTGGAAATGCGTGTAAGGTTGGTCCGGGCCGCTTCATCCCACAATACCGCGGAAGCAAGAAACAACTAGTAACGGCAAGTAAGTTGACAAGATCCACGCCCACAACAAAATTGTGTTCTACTCGTGCAAAGAGAACTACGCATAGACCTAGCTCATGATGCCACTGTTGGGGAACGTTGCAGAAAATTAAAATTTTCCTACGGTTTCACCAAGATCCATCTATGAGTTCTACTAAGCAACGAGTAACGGGAGAGAGTTTGCATCTACATACCACTTGTAGATCGAGTGCGGCGTTCTTGAGAGTGGTGATGATGAAGACGTTCCCAACGTGATTCCGATCACCGATGACCAAAGTACTGAAAGGACAGTACCTCCGTGTTCAACACACGTACGGGACGATGGCGTCTCCTCCGTCTTGATCCAGCAAGAGTGAAGGAGAGGTTGATGAAGACAATTCCAATGGCAGCACGACGGCGTGGTGCAGCTGGTACGGTAGTTCTCCGGCAGGGCTTCGCCAAGCTAGCGTGGAGAAAGAGAGGTGTTGGGGAGGGGAGGGGCTGCGCCTTCAACTGTGTTGGCAGCCCTCCCCCCCACCCCTCTATTTATAGGAGGAGAGGGTCAAGGGGGGCCGGCCATCTAGGGTAAACCCTAGATGGGGCGGCGGCAAGGGAGGAGGGAGGGTGGCTTGCCCCCAAGCTGAGGCGCCCCTTTAGGGTTTACCCTCCCAAACCCTAGCCGCATGGGCCTAGGTGGGGGCGCACCCAGCCCACCAGGGGCTGGTTCCCTCCCACTTAGCCCATGTGGCCCCCGGGAGGTGGCCCCTCCGTGGACCTCCGAACCCTCCCGTGGCCCCAGTACTTTACCGTATACCACCAAACTTCCCGAGTCCGTTTAACCACTTTCCATATATAAATCTTTACCTCCGGACCATTCCGGAACTCCTCGTGACGTCCGGGATCTCATCCGGACTCGAACAACATTCGGTAATCACATACTTGTCTTCCTATTAACCCTAAGCGTCCGAACCTTAAGTGTGTAGACCCTACGGGTTCGGGAGACATCTGACATATGACCGAGACTACCTCAAGTCAATAACCAACAGCGGATCTGGATACCCATGTTGGCTCCCACATGCTCCTCGATGTTGTCATCGGATGAACCACGATGTCAAGGGTTCAAGCAACCCGTATTCTATTCCCTTTGTCGACGGTATGTTACTTGCCCGAGACTCGATCGTCGGTATCCCAATACCTCGTTAGTCTCGTTACGGCAAGTCACTTTACTCGTATCGCAATGCATGATCCGTGACCGGACACTTGATCACTTTGAGCTCATTATGATGATGCATTACCGAGTGGGCCCTAGTGATACCTCTCCGTAATACGGAGTGACAAATCCCATCTCGATCCGTGTCAACCCAATGGTCACTTTCGGAGATACCTGTAGTGCACCTTTATAGTCACCCGATTCGTTGTGACGTTTGATACACCCAAAGTACTCCTACGGTATCCGGAATTGCACGATCTCATGGTCTAAGGAAGAGATACTTGACATTGGAAAAGCTCTAGCAAAACGAACTACGATCTTTGTGCTATGCTTAGGATTGGGTCTTGTCCATCACGTCATTCTCCTAATGGCGTGATCCCGTTATCAATGACATCGATGTCCATAGTCGAAACCATGACTATCTGTTGACCAACGAGCTAGTCAACTAGAGGCTTACTAGGGACGTATTGTAGTCTATGTATTCACACGTGTATTACGATTTCCGGATAATACAGTTATAGCATGAATAAAAGACAATTATCATGAACAAGGAAATATAATAATAATGCTTTTATTATTGCCTCTAGGGCATATTTCCAACAGTAATGACACTAAAATTGGGGTGAAACCGAAATTGGTTTGAAAGCAAAAACAGTTTGAAACCAAAGAGACTTGAGTGCATGGTATAAAGTATAGAAAGTTGTTTCTCGGGTTTGCGAAAATGGAGTGCTTTGTTTTTGAGCCATGGCAACACACTTCCAGAAATATATAATTATGCAAAAATGGGGGAGAGTAGTTCTACACATGGGAGAATCATAAAATCGACAATATTGTCTATGTGTATGACCTCGTTGCAACGCACGGAAAATTAATTATAGAGGAACAAGCAAAATGGCACAAGTCAATATGTTGGGGTGAGAAAACATTGTGTTGGAAGACAGGCCGACGAACATTGAGGCTGGAGAATTGTCGAGAGTTATCTACACATCTACAAGCCTAATTCCTGCAGCTCACACATTCTGTTCGTCCGTTGCAACGCACGGTCATATTTAATCTCCGTCATTGACAATTTTGCAAAAACATCCCTATGGTTTTCTAAAATTAACCCGCACTCCATGTTTAAGTCATACAGAAAAACGTTTCGTCTTTCCAGAACAGCCCTCACGGTTACTAGAAATCAACCCGCAATACGTGACGCACTGTCAGGGAAAACCGGCGTCTTCCTCCCGTCGCCTGCGCTCCCTTATCCTCTCTCTTCCCCAACTAATGCAACGCGCACTACCGCCGGGCGTTCGTTGGGGAGGAAGGCAATATATGGTACGCCGCCGCCCACTGGAGAGGGAGACGCCGCTGCTAATCCTGCCAGGGCGCCTCCATCTCTCCTCGCCTTGGCCGGAGACCCCGGGCAGCCGCGTGCACCGCGCCTCCATCTCCCCTGGTACGCCTACTGTTTTGTCCGGAGGAAGCAAGGCGGTGTCGGTGGCAGTGCAGCACCGGATCGACGTACAAACCTGCGGAATACCAGGTCCGCTGGCGACGGACCATGAACCGGATCCCCGCGCTCCCTCTTAGATGGTTTGGACCAGCGCGCCGTGCCAGCTAACCCACCATCGGCCGGAGGACCACCGCTCACCGGCTACTCCACCACGTCGCCCCCACCTTCCTCCTGCACTCCACCACGGATCCCTCTGATATAGCAACAAAGAGTGCAGGGACGGCGAGAGGAGGTCGAGGCCAGTGCGGGGAGATGCTCCTGTTGACGCGCGCATGCAGGGTCACGACGGCGGGCGTCAGTGAAGTTTCTCGCAAATGATGCGGGCATGACGACGGCTGTTCTGAGATACATGGGGCGATGACATTCTTATGGTGGAGTTGCTGCTTGCTGTTCAAGAGAGAACAAAGATGGTGAGGAGAGAGAGGAAACCGGGAAGAAGAAGAAGCGTGGGGAGGAGCTGGCTCACCGATAGCGGTAGAGTCCTGCTGCAGATCGCTGCCGGGGCCGGGGGTAGCTCGACCCACTCGGGTTCGAGCTTGTGGGAGACGGCGCCTAGAACCTGCCTGCTTCATGGACGAGGATGAAAGGAGGGGTTCGGGTGCGGTGGGATCTGGGAGGAGGGGCTTCGCTGAGATGGGGAAAGGGAGGGGTCCGAGCTGCGGGAGATCGCCGCCGGGGGTTTGGCTCGACCCACCAGGGTTCGAGCTGCGGGAGAGGGCGTCTGGGATCTGCCTGCTTTGTGGATTCTTCAGGCACGGTGGAATCTGGGAGGAGAGGGAGGCTTCACTAAAGAAAGACGGGCAACTTTTCATCTTATGCAGCCTGCTGTAAACAGTGGGCACACGCGTCCACTACTATGTCCCACGCACTGCTACCTCATCTCTCTTCTCTTCTGGTCCAGTCGTTTGTTTCCATCGATCCCCATCCACACACGACCTTATCTCTCCTCCATAGCACCATGTGACACACAAGTTTTCTTTTGAACAGGTGCCCCGAAAGCTGCATTAGATTATGACGGTGGTGATACAAGTTACATAGAGGTCTTAAAAAAACAGTAGTACAACGCTTACATTTTACTAGAAGGACTCTAACATAAAAATGGGAAAAGAATTCAGGTCGTGCACCACCAGTCTTGCACTGAAGGTCCAAAACACGGACGACGCCGGTGTTGCGAGGAGCACCACCCAGCAGGCCTCTGATGCTGCAATGGTGTCTGAAAAAGCTATGACGGGAATTTCCCAAGGCCAGCGACGAGCAAGACGAGCCGGCTGCTATGATGGGATATTGCAGCAAAGGTGGTCAACGACGAGCTGGCTGAAATGACGGGGGATGCAGCAGCGGTGACTGGGGTGGTGGCTGACGGCGAGTTGGCTGCAGCAATGTCGGCTGCTGCGATAAGGGGTTGCAGCAGTGGTCGTCGGTGTCGGCGAGCCGGCTGCAGTGAAGGCGCGTGGAGATAGATAAGGAACGACAAGTGCATGAGGTGGATAGCTATTTGAAGGGGAAAACTGCATTGACGACTAACAGATGAGACATTTGCAACACAAGCTTTTCTTTTTTTTCCTCCCTATATTTGAATGGCGTCTAAGAGATATCATGGTGGTGTGAATTGTAATTAAAATAGGATTATAGGTTGTGCATAATAATATATTGGTAATGCACTTGGGATTAACACGCACTAGCATATTGAATTACTCCCAACCTAATAATAAATAACGGACATATGAAGTAATAACATTAAGTGTGATGACATGTGCGGAACCTGAACCAAAGTGTTGAGGCACATACATCTCTCACTAATTAAGTTTGAATGCATGTTAACTTTTATTATCGCTGCAACTACGAGCCTATTTGGTACCATTGCATTTTGATCGATACCATGGCACGGTGCAATCTTTGACAGAATTTTTATCCCGTTCAGAACGCACGGACCATTTTCCTAGCAGTAGTCTAATAAAGGAAACCAGGAAAGAAGCAAATACGTACGAGAGGGGAGAGAGAATACGTGCGTGATGTGTTTTCATTCTCTATTCCTAGTACTAGAATAGGAACGCCGAGGAGAGAAAACGACGGGTCCGTTGGATGAAAGATTGTGGAGGTGGGAGCACGAGAAGCGCGTGTGGTTAGACGACCCTTGCTCATCCACTCGCGACCGAATAGAATGATCTGTGTTCCTTTCAAACAAAAGGGGATGACTGGCCGACTCTACTCTGGTACAACTCTGGCTCACGTCTGCATCCTCCTCGCCGGACCAGACCAAAGAAGCGCGCCGCGTCACCTCCGTTTGCAGTTGCACGCCACATCCGACTCCAGCTAGCTCCCATCCTCGGTCGCCGGACCAACTTGCACGCCATCCCTCGTCTTCAAATACTCGCCGGCCGGGACGAGGGGAATCAAGCTAGTTGCCTCCACCGTCTCTCTCTCCTCTGCTGCCCGCCCGCAGGAAGAAAGCACGTCTTCGGAGATGCTGCTGTGCACTTGCGCGAGCCGTCTGCGCTGCGCGCTGTGCGGTGCGGGGGCGGACGTGCACTGCCAGGCCGACGCGGCGTTCCTCTGCGCGCCGTGCGACGCCAAGGTGCACGGCGCCAACTTCCTCGCGTCCCGCCACCGCCGCACGCGTGCCCAGCCGCCCGACCACGTCCGCGTGCTCTGCAGGGCGGCGCTCCAGCTCTGGGCCAGGCACATGGGCCTGGACGCCCGGGCTGCGCGCCTGTGTGCCGCAGCGGCCGGCCGCACGCTCCTGGTCGAGTTCACGGCCGCGCCGCCAAAAATGCCGCTGCGCGTCGCTATGGCTGCCGCACTGTGGAGCGAGGTGGCGGCTCACGGCGGCGTCCACAAGC
Source organism: Aegilops longissima (assembly GCA_021605205.1). Classification (NCBI taxonomy): domain Eukaryota; kingdom Viridiplantae; phylum Streptophyta; class Magnoliopsida; order Poales; family Poaceae; genus Aegilops; species Aegilops longissima. The sequence continues at coordinate 680,360,174 of CM038679.1, read as the reverse complement.
CCCGCCACGCGCTCAAGCGCCTCGAAGCCTGCGCACGCGTGCCGGCGAGTTCTCTCGTGGTGGTGGCAACCGCGATCGGGCGCGCCCGCCTAGTAAGGACGGCCGGAGTGGACGCCAAGGAGGATTCCGTCGAGTGCTTGATCGTGAGCCCACTCAAGACACCACAAGAGCTTTGCTTATTTGTTTAGTATATACATGGGGCGTGCTCCGAGGTTGAAGAATGGCGACCGACGCTTTCACATGATTGCATCACGTCACACTGGAGTACACCTCGGGCAAGCTGGGCATCCCGTGCCAGGCGGCGAGCTTCTGGCCGCCATGATTTTGCGACGTTGAGGGGTGCATGGAGCAATGGACATTGGAGGAGTTCGTGGAGCTCTTCGATTCATTAGTTGATTTTATATATGTTTGTGTGTCGTGTACTTTCAGTCCCTGTTGTTGATTGTTTTATGTTCTTTTTGAGATAGCTAACATCAATATTCCGTTTGAAAGAGGGAACAAATGCTTGATTGAGCAATAAAGTTCAATGGGTTATTCACATTGTTTGATGCGTGCATCTTTTTTGCTATATGATTTTTGTGTATGAACGAGTGAAAATTTTCAATCGCCGATGAAGAAGAGGAACAACATGAAGGTGGCGAAGAAGAACTTCAGATCGGTGGTTCCCTTATTGAAGAGCAGTAGCAACAAAAGGAGAAGCACAGATTGTAGCGGCAGCCAGAGAAGGTAGTCTATGAATCTGGATCTAATTTTTATTATTTCCGGTGTTCGTTGTACTGATATGATTAAATATGAATTGATCGGAAGTCTAACCGTAAAAAATACCAGGGCGCACGTGATCTCATAAAAGACATGTCTCCGATTGCCTTGTGTGTAAGGATTTAGAATTTTTTGAAAGGGGCCCCTGTATTTTGATCTTGCACCGGGCCACTGAAATCTCCGAGCCGGTTGGGGACAAGCTCTCTCTGCTTGTGTTTGCTGCTCATTTCCTCATATTCCTCCACAATGCTCCACCGCTTGTATTAGGTCTTCGTTAACTTGTATATATATATATATATAGAACCATATTAGATTAGTTTGAAATGAACGTGAGAACCCTCAGATTATTAAAAAGAACACAAGCAGATGGATACAAGAGGTTCCAGACCTACTCGTCCGCCAGCAGGTCCAGCACCTGCTGCTGCTCCTCGACGGAGGGCAGCGCAAAGCGGCAGTAGGGGCACACGCGGCTGATCTCGAGCCAGCGGAAGATGCAGGACCGGTGGAAGGAGTGGGAGCACGGCATGGTCCGGAGCTCGTCGCCGTCCTGGAAGTGCTGGAGGCAGACCGCGCAGTCGAGCTCCCTAGTCTTGCCCACCTCCGGCACACGCAGGCCCTGGATGGCCCTGGTGGAGGCTGGGACGGTGGAAGCCATGTGCTGCAGCCTGGTGCTAAGAGCTTCGATGACCAGCTCGTCCTCGTCCAGCAGGTACACCTCCGGCACTACAATGGTCAGCTGAGGATGCTGATGTGACAAGGAAGGAAACTCTTTTTTATTTTGAGAAGAATAGAAGGAATGCATCTCCACCGGCTCATTTTATAGTCAGTCTACCACTTGTCCACTCTTTTTATGTCCGCTACAGGAGTCGAGAACGAAGACGCTACGGGACGCATGCATGACGGCTGGTCAACCGCTAATAGACTCACATTCATCTTTCTAAACTAAGGTACCCAACAACAAATTTCTCCGCACCACTGCAGCACGTCAACCCCAAGATGGACGTCGATCGCTCCTATAGCTAATTTGGAAGTTTTTCTTTTGTCTTTTTTTTGCGGAGGAAATATAGACACAATAAGTACATAACTAGTCTCTGCATAACTAGAATGCAGAAATACAACACTGATGCGCACGCACATACACACACAAAAAAAAGTTGTTTCGAATTTGGTAGCAGCGGCCTCCTTGTGGATCTTGTGGACACTAAGAAATGAATTTTGCTTTTAGGGTCCGAAATGAAGAAGTATAAATTGCATCATTGCGAAAATAAGTGGCTATCTTACTCAACGGAAAGTGATCTGTGACGATACAAAGGCGGAGATGCGGTGCATCCTTTTGCTGGAAAAGCACCTAGTCGAGCTCCTTATGATTGCTTGGAAGTGATCCTTCCCACACTAGTGGAAAAATAATCGTTACCAAGTTCTTCCGTACTTGCCGAGTACCAGAAGGCGGGATCATGGTAAAAGCTTGGTAAGCTTAGTTCGGCTCTAGGCAAACCACGGGATACAGCGCATGGTAGACGTTGCCAAAGCCTCGGCTGGATGTACTCAGCAAAAATGAAAGAACTTGGCTTATGTAGAGTATGCCGAGAGCTTTGTCAAAGGCACCCGACCAAGATGTGCCACATGGCGCGGCCGTTTGCAGCTGACGGCCCGGTTATGGTGGGCAACGTTTGTCGAGATTCCAATATAAGGTACTCAGCAAACTATGTAGTATTTAATCCCCGACCAACCCTAGCCGCAGCTCCCACATATCATTCTATCAGGCCAAGTCACCGCTTACCCCCGAGTGAAATTAGCCGCCGCTGCTGGGCCTCCCCACTTGCCAGCCGCCGCCGCCCGAGCCCACCGGCAGGATCCCTCCCGCCCGAGGTCGCGCGGCTACCTCCTTTGTAGGAGATATGCCCTAGAGGCAATAATAAATGATATTATTTATCTTCGAGTTCATAATTATGTTTATGGTCCATGCTATAACTACAATGATTCTTGAGTCTGCAATATCCACGAGGCTTGGAGGAAGACTCATATGCACATGTGGAATAATAAACGGTAAGAAGTATTTCTAGACTGGCCTCTAAGACTAGCTCAAGTGTTGCATGATGGTTCTGTTTTCCTGATCATGGGCATGTCTATGCCAGCAACTTTGAGGGCACAATGTTAAGAGAACATTTGTGTTGAATCGACCCGGATTGATGTTATGCTATGAGATTCATTCGTCACAAGTTAATGGTACATAACACAGAGATCGTTAACGTTTGCATGATTCCTTAGACCATGAGAGTATCGAGTTTCTTTATGCTTGCTTCATGAACTTTGGGGTTTGTTAAACGTCATCCGTAAATGGGTGGCTATTACGGCGGCTTACGGGTTCATGGAAAAAGTGTGTCAAGTAACTTGATAGCTCATGATTGGGATTTGCTCCTCCGACGATGGAGAGATATTCTCGGGCCCTCTCGGTATTACGGTATCCATCATCGTCTGGCCAGACACAGTGTGATTTGATCATTGGGATGCCGGAACACGGAAACGAGAAAAGAGAACAAAACCAGTAACGAGGTAACTTGCATGGTGAACAAATTGTTCGTCCACGGGGATGCAACAAATCTCACCTCGGGTGTTTGTGACATATCGCGAAGCAACAGGAATAGCTCACTGCAACTGGAGGTTCACTCGAATATTTATTCATGTGGGTATAGGGGTCAATATGGGTGTCCACAGCTCCAATGTTGATCATTGATCGGAAGGGGTTCTGGGTCATGTCTATACTTCACCGAACCTATAGGGTCACATGCTTAAGGGTCATCTATCTGCTGAATACTAGACAGGGAGACTGAGAGAAAAACAGCGAAAAAGTTCTACAGAGAGAGGTCATCGAATGAGTTTTGGTGAAACCGAAAAGTTGTTTCGGGATATACTATTAAGTCAAATTGGTTTCGGCACATGCCTAATAATTCTTGGAGGGTGCCAGAGTCATTCTGGAAACTTTCTGGTATTTTTCGGGATAAAAGCTGGATATGCTCCGGAGCTGCTGGAACCACTTCAGATGCTTTTCGCAAATGAAAATCACTAATCCGGAATTGTTTCGGAACGTGTTGAAAATTATTTTAGTGGGTACTGGAAATGTTCTAAGCCCACATAAATATTTTCAGTTCGAACGGACGCTGAAAAATGTCGTCATGAATAGTGAAAGTGCTTTTTGGGATATTTATGGAAAGCCACCTTTTGGGGCTTTTCTCAAAAGGCTTCTAGAAGGACTTGAGGATCAACGAACCCCCTTTGGGGGTCCCCATGAAGGTGGGACGTTGGAGGGTGCAGCTCCTCCATGGGGCTCCACTTGTCATCCCTTTATGCCCTTTATGTGTGACATAAAGTGTGGGCATTTTTGGGTTTTTCATGTGTCCCCTACCCCATGGGTTTTCCAATAAATAGAGGTGGAGAGGCACTCTCCACACTCACTCTTTCTCATATATAAGTTCCATTGCAATGATCTGGCTTCTCTCTCCCTTCCCGTGAAATAGTTTCGTAGAGCCGAAAGGCTGTCTGGGTTCCGGTGAGAACTAGCTCTGGACGGCGAAGCCCTGCCGGATAAATGACACCGTATGTGTGCAACTCTGTAGAGAGATCGTAGTTTCAGTCTTAGTTCGAGAGTGCCTCACGAACGGCTGTCCGTCTGACCGTCCGAGTTTCAAAGGTCCTACCGAATGGCTGTCCGAGTGACAGTCTGAGTTTCGAAGGTCCTCCCGAAGGGCTGTCCGCGACACCATCCGGGGGACTGTCTGACCACCTCCCGGAGGGCTGTCCGAGGGGCAGATGAGGGTATACATCCTCGCGGTTGGGAGGTTGTAAAACCTAGCTGCGGGGATCTGCACCGCCGTTCGTCATCGACTCTACTTCCACTGCGCTACGAGTCGGTAACGAAAAAGATCAAACCTTGTATGCAGTCTTCATAGTGGTCCTGGGCTAGTGCGTAGGTCAGAATTTTTTTGTTTTCTGCCGCGTTACCCTACACTAGCATCATGAACCGTGCTATGCGTAGATGCAGGTTGCGATCTAGAGTACATAGAGATGTATGGGTGTTGCACAATGTAATTAGGTAATAGATGAGTTCTATTACTAAAATTTATTTGTGCGGGTAGCAGATGAAATCTGTTACCCGATGTTCTTGTTGCTTCCCTTGAATTTGCATAATCCTGATCTTGACGGCATGGTGGAATCTCACAAAGTTCTGGCAATCCGCGATCCTTTCATGCTGCTCCTGGGTATGCTGATTGACAGATCAACGAAGTGCTAATAGTTCTTTGGGTTCCACCATAGTTAAAGAAAGATGGATGTTTCGCAGACGAAAGGGCAATGCAGATATTATCTGCACGGGGGTCATGCGTATGACGAAGTTTAGTATGGGGTTCGAGATTTTATTATCTCGTGCTTCATACACCCCGCAAAGTTAATCTAGCGACTTGAATTATCATACTTGATGATGGATGTTGGTAGCTTCGGTTTGTTTCAAAACCTTAGAAGTCATGAAAAACAAGTCTTTGCATGAACCGATTAGAGGCGTCTAACTTGGTTTTGCAGGAGGGTTTTGCATGTGCATGTGATGTGGTATAGCAGTGCTCATAATAATTTGATTATGTATGAGATGACTATATGATGTAAATTGATTAACATGACCTGCGTGTCATGATTCGGCATGATGGCTGGAGCCATATGATTGTCACTTTAATGACCTGCGTGTCAACCTTAAGTAATGCACTTATTTTATTAGCTATAGAGATAGCAATATTATCTGATGCATTGACAAGGTGGTGGCAATCTTCGTGAAGGTGAACACCGACGCGAATGTCGACGACGAAGGAATGAAAGACTTCTCCGTCATAAAGGGCTACACCATATCATGCTATTATGAATTGCCTGAGATGTTTATCCCTTTGATGCACCTTTTTGATTGCACGGTAGTCGCTTTTTATTAGGGTGATCTCTCACTAAAATACCAAGTAGTTAGTGTTCTCCCAAGTGTAGCACCGTCACGGCACCTATCTTTTCGGGGTGCGCCATGGATGCATGGGTACGAACGATTAGAGAAGTGTGAGGCGGGTGAGGTCAGACCTCGCAGCAAGATCACTTGGTTGTCTTGAAGTTCATGGCAGGATCGTCCTGAGCTCGGAACACACGCATCGATAGATGAGCAAGAGTCACGTAGAGATGTGATCTGCAAGTTGGCCTACCAATCAAAATTCCCGTTATGAGATGATGATTCTATGGCGATGAATTGAAGTCTGGATCTTGTATCACTCAAAATTAATTATGAGAGATATTGATTTGAGTGGGAGCGCACTGTTGAATTAACATGTTTAGTTCTCAGTGCAATTAATTATGAACACTGTCAAAGTGTTTCTTGCAAAATAGTTGTAGAATAATGGCTCGCGTTTCCACCTTCCCTGTTAAAATTGAATAGCTGTTAAATATCTGGTTAAAACTTTACGATTGGTAACGTAATGTGAGGATTGTCCTCAAAAGTGCCGAGAAGGACTTTGTCCTATCGCATGCTTTCCGTATACTCCCGCTAAATGCAATGGATGATGAGACTCTCGTCCTTCGATCCAAAAGCTAGAATTCTGTTGCGGTCAACTGCAATATGTTTGCTTCCATGAAACTCGAACTTTGAAAGTTTGGGATGGTTATGTGATATTCATGGAACTGAAAAATTAATTTTCAGATACAAACAAAGGCTGAAAGATATGAAATATCCAAAGCAATGTTTGTTTGCAAAATTATTAATAAAGTATTTACTATGCATTAGACTGATAAGAGAGGGATCCAGAAGAACGTGTGTCATATGATGAAAGGTGAATAAAACAACAACTTAAAGAGAAAGGAAGTGTCCAAAGGGTGTTAGTATGACTTACACGCCTAGGAAGTCCGGGGCTAACGCCACTCTTAAGTTGGGTGCTTCTTTTGCGAGTAGGAGAAATACTAAAAGTTAAACAGTTAGAAGTATAAAGGCAGAAAGAAAGAAGACTGAAATATCCAGCTCATGTATGAATGTCATACAAGTTTTTGATGTATAGAAGGCGGGTCAAAGATATAGTTCTTGGGAATTATGGTTAAACATGTTAATCACTAATCTTTGGGTATTGTGAGTTAATCACAAAGATACCCGTTCGATTGCATTCTGTTGCGAATCGATGTAAGAGCTACTATGGCCTCAAAAGATTAGCCAGGAATGAGGTTTTAATACGTGTTGGGAACATAGTAAAAGTTACTATACCTTCCATCGTTGTATTACTGTGGCACTCCAAAAAATTTTGTTTTGGTTTTTTAACAAAAACTTGGTTGGTTTTGAAGGAGGTCATTTAAACCCTTCCAAAAATCTCTTTCTCTCAAGAATTTTCCCTTTGACAAAGGATTTTTACTTTGGCATCTTCTTCAACTATGGTGTTGGTTATTTAAAAACCTTTCTTCTGATTCTCTCCTTCTCAAATTTATTTTTGGGATTTATTTTTCTTTTAGAAGAAAACCCTAGGAGTTTTGGTTCTTCTATTATTTTTAAAATCACCCATGGTTTTATCTTGCCTCTTGTGGTAAATCTCCCCAAAACCCCTCTTCCACTTTGGGACAATCCAAATATTCTGACCCAACCAGTCCAACCCACTCTTGGATTTTTATTATATTTATATCTTTGCCCAAAACAATTTTGTCCATATTTTTGAGCCTAGGTGATTTGCAAAGCAAGTACCTTAATGCCTTTGAACTTTGATCTCAAATCAACTCCTCTGGATAGTCCCTAGCACCCACAACCTAGAACCATCAAGATCTACTCTTCTTTTGTTCAAAATTTTCAAGTTTCAGCTGCTGCAAGTTTGGACTAGATTTGTCAAATTTGGTGAAATTCATATCTCCTCTTCTCCAAAAATTCCACCAAAATTCAGGCAACCTCCAGTTGCAATGAGAAGCCACTCCACCAAAAATCAGCTCAAGGAAAAATCCCCACATGCCAAAAACATTCTGTCGAACACCTAGCATGCATTGTCACTTTGCACTTTCAGAAAAATTCAGAGATTCAGAGAAGTTCAGTGTCGTTTCTTTGTCAGAGAGTTGTCACCTGTCAATCTGGCGCCTTGGCGCGTTCTGCGCACGGCCCTCCTCCTGGCGAGCACCGCACGCTCCCTTGGACGGGTGCAGGCGTCAGTGGCGGCGAGCGTCGCCGGCGTTGGCAGTTTCTGCGGTGGCCGAGCCACCGTGGCGGCCAGCGAGGGCTGAGCCAGCTCGCCACGCCGTCCAGCGCCGCCTAACGCCTCCCCTTCTTCGCGTGGCCTCATGCACGCCAGCACACCCAGCAGCACCATCGCCGTGGCTGGCAAGCACAGGCGCGCCCTCTACCGCCGACGGGCCCGCGCCACCCGTTCCGTGAAACCCACTCAAAGCTCCTAATCCAAGTCCGTTTAAGCGTCTCGAATGGAACCAAGGACCTCCACGATGACGCTCAACCCCTAAACCTCCCGACCAAGCTCTGCGCCCCAGAACCTTCGCGGAGAACTCCGTTCACGGCCACCGCCTCGGACCGCCTATAAAAAGGGGCCCCGAGCTCGCCCTCAAGCACGCACCACCTCTGCACCTCACCAACACCCCACCAGGCCACTAGGAGGACCTCGAGGAGGTCTCCTCCCCCAACTCCGGCCGCCCCGTTCTGAAGGAAATATGCCCTAGAGGCAATAATAAAGTTATTATTTATTTCCTTATTTCATGATAAATGTTTATTATTCATGCTAGAATTGTATTAACCGGAAACATAATACATGTGTGAATACATAGACAAACAGAGTGTCACTAGTATGCCTCTACTTGACTAGCTTGTTAATCAAAGATGGTTATGTTTCCTAACCATGAACAAGGAGTTGTTATTTGATTAACAAGGTCACATCATTAGTTGAATGATCTGATTGACATGACCCATTCCGTTAGCTTAACACTTGATCGTTTAGTATGTTAATGCTTTCTTCATGACCCATACATGTTCCTATAACTATGAGATTATGCAACTCCGTTTACGGAGGAACACTTTGGTACTACCAAGCGTCACAACGTAATCTGGGTGGTTATAAAGGAGTACTACAGGTGTCTCCAAAGGTACTTGTTGGGTTGGCGTATTTGAGATTAGGTTTTGTCACTCCGATTGTCGGAGAGGTATCTCTAGGCCTTCTCGGTGATACACATCACTTAAGCCTTGCAAGCATTACAACTAATGAGTTAGTTGTGAGATGATGTATTACGAACGAGTAAAGAGACTTACCGTAACGAGATTGAACTAGGTATTGGATACCGACGATCGAATCTCGGGTAAGTAACATACCGATGACAAAGGGAACAACGATGTCGTTATGCGGTTTGACCGATAAAGATCTTCAGAGAATATGTAGGAACCAATATGGGCATCCAGGTTCCGCTATTGGTTGTTGACCGAGAATGGTTCTAGGTCATGTCTACATAGTTCTCGAACCCGTAGGGTCCGCACGCTTAAGGTTTCGATGATGGTTATATTATGAGTTTATGAGTTTTGATGTACCGAAGGAGTTCGAGTCCCGGATGAGATCGGGGACATGACGAGGAGTCTCGAAATGGTCGAGGCGTAAAGATCGATATATTGGACGACTATATTCGGAGTTCGGAAAGGTTCCGAGTGATTCGGGTATTTTTCGGAGTACCGGAGAGTTACGGGAATTCGTATTGGGCCTTAATGGGCCATACGGGAAAGGAGAAAAAGGGCCAAAAGGGTGGCCGCCGCCCTCCCCTTGGACTAGTCCGAATTGACTAGGGAGGCGCCCCTTCCTTCCTTCTCCTTTTCCCTTCCCCTTACTTGACTCCTACTCCCAATACATGGAAGGACTCCTAGTTGGACTAGGAAAGGGGGAATCCTACTCCCGGTGGGAGTAGGACTCCCCATGGCGCGCCCCTACTAGGGCCGGCCTCCTCCTCCCTCCCTCCTTTATATACGGGGGCAGGGGGGCACCCCAGAACACACAAGTTGATCTACGGATCTTGCCTTAGCCGTGTGCGGTGCCCCCTTCCACCATATTCCACTTCGGTCATATCGTCGCGGAGCTTAGGAGAAGCCCTGCGCCGGAGAAGTCATATCGTCGCGGAGCTTAGGCGAAGCCCTGCGTCGGTGGAGCATCAACATCGTCACCACGCCGTCGTGCTGACGGAACTCATCCCCGACACTTTGCTGGATCGGAGTCCGGGGATCGTCATCGAGCTGAACGTGTGCAGAACTCGGAGGTGCCGTACGTTCGGTGCTTGGATCGGTCGGATCGTGGGGACGTACGACTACATCAACCGCGTTGTTATAACGCTTCCGCTTTCGGTCTACGAGGGTACGTGGACGGACACTCTCCCCTCTCGTTGCTATGCCATCACCATGGTCTTGCGTGATCGTAGGAAATTTTTTGAAATTACTACGTTCCCCAACAGTGGCATCCGAGCCTGGTTTTATGCGTTGATGTCATGTGCACGAGTAGAACACAAGTGAGTTGTGGACGATACAAGTCATACTGCCTACCAGCATGTCATACTTTGGTTCAGCGGTATTGTGAGATGAAGCGGCCCGGACCGACATTACGCGTACGCTTACGCGAGACTGGTTTCACCGCTCCGAGCACTCGTTGCTTAAAGGTGACCGGCGGGTGTCTGTCTCTCTCACTTTAGTTGAATCGAGTGTGGCTACGCCGGTCCTTGAGAAGGTTAAACGGAGTCTATTTGACGAAGTATCGTTGTGGTTTTGATGCGTAGGTAAGAACGGTTCTTGCTCAGCCTGTAGCAGCCACGTAAAACTTGCAACAACAAAGTAGAGGACGTCTAACTTGTTTTTGCAGGGCATGTTGTGATGTGATATGGTCAAGACGTGATGCTATATTTTATTGTATGAGATGATCATGTTTTGTAACCGAGTTATCGGCAACTGGCAGGAGCCATATGGTTGTCGCTTTATTGTATGAAATGCAAACGCCATGTAATTGCTTTACTTTATCACTAAGGAGTAGCGATAGTCGTAGAAGCAATAGTTGGCGAGACGACAACGATGCTACGATGGAGATCAAGGTGTCGCGCCGGTGGCGATGGTGATCATGACGGTGCTTGGCGATGGAGATCACAAGCACAAGATGATGATGACCATATCATATCACTTATATTGATTGCATGTGATGTTTATCCTTTATGCATCTTATCTTGCTTTGATTGACGGTAGCATTATAAGATGATCTCTCACTAAAATTATCAAGAAGTGTTCTCCTGAGTATGCACCGTTGCGAAAGTTCTTCGTCTTTGAGACACCACGTGATGATCGGGTGTGATAGGCTCTACGTTCAAATACAACGGGTGCAAAACAGTTGCGCACGCGAATACTCAGGTTAAACTTGACGAGCCTAGCATATAACAGATATGGCCTCGGAACACGGAGACCGAAAGGTCGGCGTGAATCATATAGTAGATATGATCAACATAGTGATGTTCACCATTGAAACTACTCCATCTCACGTGATGATCGGACATGGTTTAGTTGATTTGGATCACGTAATCACTTAGATGACTAGAGATGTCTATCTAAGTGGGAGTTCTTAAGTAATATGATTAATTGAACTTTAATTTATCATGAACTTAGTCCTGGTAGTATTTTGCAAATTATGTTGTAGATCAAAAGCTCGCGTTGTTGCTTCCCTATGTTTTTATATGTGTTCCTAGAGAATATTGTATTGAAAGATGTTAGTAGAAATGATGCGGATTGGATCCGTGATCTGAGGTTTATCCTCATTGCTGCGCAGAAGAATTATGTCCTTAATACACGCTAGGTGACAGACCTATTGCAGGAGCAGATGCGGGCGTTATGAGCGTTTGGGTAGTTCAATATGAGCGATCTGAGGCGTTATGAGCGTTTGGCTAGCTCAATATGATGACTACTTGATAGTTTAGTGCACCATGCTTAACGGCTTAGAATCGGGACTTCAAAGGCGTTTTGAGCGTCATGGACCATATGAGATGTTCCAGGAATTGAAGTTAATATTTCAAGCAAATACCGAGTTGAGAGAAATGAAGTCTCCAACAAGTTCTATAGCTAAAAGATGGAGGAGAATCGCTCAACTAGTGAGCATGTGCTCAGATTGTCTGAGTACTTCAATCGCTTGAATCAAGTGGGAGTTAATCTTCCAGATAAGATAGTGATTGACAGAATTCTCTAGTCACCATCACTAAGTTAGTAGAACTTCGTGATGAACTATAGTATGCAAGGGATGACGAAAAGGATTCTCGAGCTCTTCGCAATGCTAAAATCGGCGAAGGTAGAAATCAAGAAAAAACATCAAGTGTTGATGGTTGACAAGACCACTAGTCTCAAGGAAAATGGCAAAGGGAAGAAGGGGAACTTCAAAAAGGAACGGCAAGCAAGTTGCTGCTCGAGTGAAGAAGCCCAAGTCTAGACCTAAGCACTGAGACTGAGTACTTTTGCTGCAATGGAACTGGTCACCGGAAATGAACTACCCCTGGATATTTGGTGGATAAGAAGGATGGCAAAGTGAACAAGGTTATATTTGATATACAGGTTATTGACGTGTGCCTTACTAGTGTTTATAGTAGCCCCGAGTATTTGATACTGTTCGGTTGCTAAGATTAGTAACTTCGAAACAGGAGTTACAGAATAAGCAGAGACTAGTTGAAGGGAAGTGACGATGAGTGTTGGAAGTAGTTCCAAGATTGATATGATCATCATCGCACACTCCCTATACTTTCGGGATTAGTGTGGAACCTAAATAAGTGTTATTTGGTGTTGAGCATAAATATGATTTGATCATGTTTATTGCAATACGGTTATTCATTTAAGAGAATAAATTGTTGTTCTGTTTACATGAATAAAACCTTATATGGTTACACACTCAATGAAAATGGTTCATTGGATCTCGATCGTAGTGATACGCATATTCATAATATTGATGCCAAAAGATGCAAAGTTAATAATGATAGTGCAACTTATATGTGGCACTGCCGTTTAGGTCATATTGGTGTAAAACGCATGAAGAAACTCCATGCTGATGGACTTTCGGAATCACTTGGTTATGAATCATTTGATGCTTGCAAACCGTGCCGTTTGGGCAAGATGACTAAAACTCCGTTCTCCGGAACAATGGAACAAGCTACTGACTTATTGGAAATAATACATACCGATGTATGCGATCCAATGAGTGTTGATGCTCGTGGCAAGTATCGTTATTTTCTGACCTTCACAAGATGATTTGAGCAGATATGGGTATATCTACTTGATGAAAACATAAGTCTGAAATAATTGAAAAGTTCAAAGAATTTCAGAGTGAAGTGGAAAATCATCGTAACAAGAAAATAAAGTTTCTGCGATCTGATCGTGGAGATAAATATTTGAGTTACGAGTTTGGTCTTCATTTGAAACAATGTGAAATAGTTTCGCAACTCACGCCACCTGGAACACCACAGCATAATGGTGTGTCCGAACATCGTAACCGCACTTTATTGGATATGGTGCGATCTATGATGTATCTTACCGATTTACCACTATCGTTTTGGGGTTATGCATTAGAGACAACTGCATTCACGTTTAATAGGGCACCATCTAAATCCGTTGAGATGACACCGTATGAACTATGGTTTAACAGTAAACCTAAGCTGTCGTTTCTTAAAAGTTTGGAGTTGTGATACTTATGTGAAAAGTTTTCACCGATAAAGCTCGAACCCAAATCGGAGAAGCGTCTTCATAGATTACCCAAAAGAAAATGTTGGGTACACCTTCTATCACAGATCCATGAGCAAGTTTTTCGTTGCTAAGATGGATCCTTTCTAGAGAAGAAGTTTCTCTCGAAAGAAGTGAGTGGGAGGAAAGTAAAGAGCTTGATAAGGTAATTTGTACCTTCTCCCGAATTGGAAAGTAGTTCATCACAGAAATCAGTTCTGGTGATTACTACACCAATTAGTGAGGAAGTTAATGATGATGATCATGAAACTTCAGATCAAGTTACTACCAAACCTCGTAGGTCTTCCAGAGTAAGATCCGCACCAGAGTGGTGCGGTAATCATGTTCTGGAAGTCATGTTACTAGAACATGATGAAACCTACGAACTATGAGGAAGTGATGATGAGCCCAGATTCCGCGAAATGGCTTGAGACCATGAAATCTGAGATAGGATCCATGTATGAGAACAAAGTATGGACTTTGATTGACTTGCTCGATGATCAGCAAGCCATGTAGATAAATGGATTTTCAAGAGGAAGACAGATGTTGATAGTAGTGTTACTATCTACAAAGCTCGACTTGTCGCAAAAAGGTTTTGACAAGTTCAAGGTGTTGACTACAATGAGATTTTCTCAACTGTAGCGATGCTTAAGTCTGTCCGAATCATGTTAGCAATTGCCACATTTTATGAAATCTGGCAAATGGATGTCAAAACTACATTCTTTAATGGATTTATTAAAGAAGAGTTGTATATGATGCAACCAGAAGGTTTTGTCAATCCTAAAGGAGCTAACAAAATGTGCAAGCTCCAGCGATCCATCTATGGACTGGTGCAAGCATCTCAGAGTTGGAATATATGCTTGATGATTTGATCAAAGCATATGGTTTTTACAGACTTTTGGAGAAGCCTGTATTTACAAGAAAGTGAGTGGGAGCACTACAGCATTTCTGATAAGTATATGTGAATGACATATTGTTGATCGGAAATAATGTAGAATTATTCTGCAAAGCATAAAGGAGTATTTGAAAGGAGTTTTTCAAAGAAAGACCTCGGTGAAGCTGCTTACATATTGAGCATCAAGATCTATAGAGATAGATCAAGGCGCTTGATAAGTTTTTCAATGAATACATACCTTGACAAGATTTTGAAGTAGTTCAAAATGGAACAGTCAAAGAAAGAGTTCTTGCCTGTGTTACAAGGTGTGAGATTGAGTAAAGACTCAAAACCCGACCACGGCGAAGATAGAAAGAGAATGAAAGTCATTCCTATGCATCAGCCATAGGTTCTATAAAGTATGTCATGTTGTGTACTAGATCTATTGCATACCCTACCACTAAGTTTGGCAAGGAGTGCAATAGTGATCTAGGAGTAGATCAATGGACAGCGGTCAAAATTATCCTTAGTGGAATAAGGATATGTTTCTCGATTATGGAAGTGAAAGAAGGTTAGTAAGTAAGGGTTACGTCGATACAAGTTTTAAACTGATCTAGATGACTCGAGTCTCTATCTGGATACATATTGAAAGTGGGAGCAATTAGCTAGAGTAGCTCCGTGAGAGCATTGTAGACATAGAAATTTGCAAAATACTTACGGCTCTGAATGTGATGCACCCGTTGACTAAAATTATCTCACAAGCAAAACATGATCACACCTTAGTACTCTTTGGGTGTTAATCACATAGCGATGTGAACTAGATTACTGACTCTAGTTAACCCTTTGGGTGTTGGTCACATGTCGATGTGAACTATGGGTGTTAACCACATATAGATGTGAACTATTGATGTTAAATCACATGGCGATGTGAACTAGATTATTGACTCTAGTGCAAGTGGGAGACTGAAGGAAATATGCCCTAGAGGCAATAATAAAGTTATTATTTATTTCCTTATTTCATGATAAATGTTTATTATTCATGCTAGAATTGTATTAACCGGAAACATAATACATGTGTGAATACATAGACAAACAGTGTCACTAGTATGCCTCTACTTGACTAGCTTGTTAATCAAAGATGGTTATGTTTCCTAACCATGAACAAGGAGTTGTTATTTGATTAACAAGGTCACATCATTAGTTGAATGATCTGATTGACATGACCCATTCCGTTAGCTTAACACTTGATCGTTTAGTATGTTAATGCTTTCTTCATGACCCATACATGTTCCTATAACTATGAGATTATGCAACTCCGTTTACGGAGGAACACTTTGGTACTACCAAACGTCACAACGTAATGGGTGATTATAAAGGAGTACTACAGGTGTCTCCAAAGGTACTTGTTGGGTTGGCGTATTTGAGATTAGGTTTTGTCACTCCGATTGTCGGAGAGGTATCTCTAGGCCTTCTCGGTGATACACATCACTTAAGCCTTGCAAGCATTACAACTAATGAGTTAGTTGTGAGATGATGTATTACGGAACGAGTAAAGAGACTTACCGTAACGAGATTGAACTAGGTATTGGATACCGACGATCGAATCTCGGGTAAGTAACATACCGATGACAAAGGGAACAACGTATGTCGTTATGCGGTTTGACCGATAAAGATCTTCAGAGAATATGTAGGAACCAATATGGGCATCCAGGTTCCGCTATTGGTTATTGACCGAGAATGGTTCTAGGTCATGTCTACATAGTTCTCGAACCCGTAGGGTCCGCACGCTTAAGGTTTCGATGGCAGTTATATTATGAGTTTATGAGTTTTGATGTACCGAAGGAGTTGAGTCCCGGATGAGATCGGGGACATGACGAGGAGTCTCGAAATGGTCGAGACGTAAAGATCGATATATTGGACGACTATATTCGGAGTTCGGAAAGGTTCCGAGTGATTCGGGTATTTTTCGGAGTACCGGAGAGTTACGGGAATTCGTATTGGGCCTTAATGGGCCATACGGGAAAGGAGAAAAGGGCCAAAGGGTGGCGCCGCCTCCCCTTGGACTAGTCCGAATTGGACTAGGGAGGGGGGGCGCCCCCTTCCTTCCTTCTCCTTTTCCCTTCCCCTTACTTGACTCCTACTCCCAATACATGGAAGGACTCCTAGTTGGACTAGGAAAGGGGGAATCCTACTCCCGGTGGGAGTAGGACTCCCCATGGCGCGCCCCTACTAGGGCCGGCCTCCTCCTCCCTCCCTCCTTTATATACGGGGGCAGGGGGGCACCCCAGAACACACAAGTTGATCTACGGATCTTGCCTTAGCCGTGTGCGGTGCCCCCTTCCACCATATTCCACTTCGGTCATATCGTCGCGGAGCTTAGGAGAAGCCTGCGCGGGAGAAGTCATATCGTCATGAGCTTAGGCGAAGCCCTCGTCGGTGGAGCATCAACATCGTCCTGCACGCCGTCGTCTTGACGGAACTCATCCCGACACTTTGCTGGATCGGAGTCCGGGATCGTCATCGAGCTGAGCGTGTGCGTAACTTCGGAGGTGCCGTCGTTCGGTGCTTGGATCGGTCGGATCGTGGGGACGTCGACTACATCAACCGCGTTGTTATAACGCTTCCGCTTTCGGTCTACGAGGGTACGTGGACGGACACTCTCCCCTCTCGTTGCTATGCCATCACCATGGTCTTGCGTGATCGTAGGAAAATTTTACTACGTTCCCCAACACGTTCCGCCTCGGCCACCACCTCGTTTCAGTCCGCCCTCCCCGACGAGATCACACTCCACCCGAGACGCCGTCCGCCGGAGCAAGGGCCGCCGTCGGCGTAGTGCTGCGCCGCGACCACCACCACCACCCACCGACGGAATGATGCAATCGAGCACGGAGGTACCACCCGATCCTCCTCCTCGGC
Organism: Aegilops longissima; assembly: GCA_021605205.1. Classification (NCBI taxonomy): domain Eukaryota; kingdom Viridiplantae; phylum Streptophyta; class Magnoliopsida; order Poales; family Poaceae; genus Aegilops; species Aegilops longissima. The sequence goes on along the minus strand of CM038679.1, from coordinate 680,342,883 downwards.
GTGGATCGCCGCCGGCGACCACCGCAGCTCTCGGGCGCCGACGAGCTCCGTCCCCTCGTTTGAATTTTCAAACCTGACGGGTGGGACCCGCCCGTCAGCCTCTCTGTTCTTTTTTTTGAACCATTTTCTGAAAGCGTATTCTGACAAATGCGCTTTCCAATCTAAATCGTTTTCTGAACTTTTCTGTTCTGCCCCCTGAGTATTTTCTGTTTCATTACAGAAAGGTCCTTGGACCAAAACACTTATAACTTTTAAACAGAAAAGGATTTTTGAGTGATTCTTTTTCTGTCCTCTTCAAAATTTTGTCTAGTTTTTTATCAGATTTATTTGAAAAATATTTGGAATATTTTTTGAGAACCCCTTGGTATTTACGTTAGTGCGTGTATTTTTGTATACCGTAGATACCGAAGGAGGTGACGGTACCGCGAACTTCACCGAGCTAGGCCCCGACTACTCCGAACCAGGCAAGCATGTTTGACCTTTTGATATGATGAGTGTTTGGGCATGTTTGCATTAATTAGTATCATGGCATGTTCATGAGCATCTCGATGAAAGTTTTATCACGTAAAAAGTTGAGGCAAGTGAGTTTCGGAAATCCATGAGTTGTTGGAAACGAGTTGCATGGCCATGAGTTGGCATGAGAATGGGTAAGATGGCAGTGTTGTAGCATGCCAGTCTTATGCCAGACCGTTGACCCAGTGTCAACATAAATCAGTCCAGTTCCCGTCCGTCTCCCCTTTCGTACTACCACATGTTTTCCGCAAGGGATACGGCTTAGTAAGTTGCAAACCACTTTCTGGTACACACCAAATCGAGAGGCCGGGATGAGGGTTCCATGGCCCTGGATTAAAGCCTATCATCCGGTCAGGGGGCATGGGTGTTTCCGGTTGGGACCGAGAGGGGGGCACCCCTTAGAGCGCGTATATAAATTTGATCCCATGCTATTCGAGATTGTGATCTCCCCGTCTCAAAGTTTTTCTTGAAAGTTGTCTAGGGTGATTCCTGGCAACGTGAGGTAGGATGGGTGTGTACTGGTTAGCTGTGTTTCCTCCGAAATACCGTAAACGGAACTAGTCCCCCGTGACTACGGAAATCCGTTGGCTGTGGATAATTTAGTACAAACTCTGCAGAGTCAAAAATCCTTGAAATCATCTTATTCAGATCCAAGTGCTGTGTTCATCTTATCTTGTCAAATGTCAGTCCCGGAGACAGAAACTCCTGAGAACCACATGAGTGTTAAAGGTTTATTTCCTGTGGATGGACTAACTCGTTTACTGTCTTGTGATGAATATTTTCCGTGAGTACCATTTCTTGTAAAATGAAGTATAAGCCCTTTCTGCGATGTCGCTCAGACGTCCGACTGTGGCATTGTTATTTACTTGTTTCGATATAAGCCCTTTCTGCGATGTCGCTCAGACGTCCGACTGTGGCACTGTTATTTACTTATTCTTGATATAAGCCCTTTCTGCGATGTCGCTCAGACATCCGGCTGCGGCATTGTTATTCGTTTACTTTCGATACAAGCCCTTTCTGTGATGTCGCTCCTACGTCCGACTGTGGCACGCATGTCTTTTCTTTTAGTATAAGCCCTTTATGAGGTGTCGCTTAGACGCCCGACTGTGGCATGCTTTACTTATTTGTTCGCCCTTTGAGGTGTCGCTTCAGACACCCGATCGGTTTTTAGTTTATTTTCTTTGGGTTTTCGAGCGGACTACCGCCGATTCCCTTTTTACTTACCTTGTTATACTGATTTGATTGCGCATTGTTAAATTACTCATGACGCATTCGCGCATACATTTGTTATATCTTTTGTCCGAACTGTCTTGCGAGTACTTTCAAAGTACTCACCTGGCTTGTTGATTTGGCCAGATGCTGACAAAGGCGATCTCATGGATGAAGAGTTCGATAGCGAGTCCGACGCCTAGAGGAATCCCAGGCAGTCTCGTGCGACCCCTGGATTAGTCACTGTGTTATATTCGCTTCCGCTACCCAAATAAATTCACCGAGCCTCACCTCGACGCTCGATGAGCCGCCAGTGCAGGAGTCATATCATCCACTCCACTGTGTCATTCCACTACTTTACCTCGAGTCAGTAGTATGCCACCACTCCACTGTGTCATATCCGCCACTATGTATAATTATTGGCGTGCTTGTAATAATTTGTTGAGCAAGATCAGCTCGACCCTGTAATATATTAAATGCTACTGGCTTATTGTATCAAGATTTTGTCTACCAGTGAGGAGGATTTTCCTCACACTGGAATTAATATATCGGTTTCTCAATAAATATTTTTATTGGAAAACCGGTCGTGACAAGCTTGGTACCAGAGCCAGGCTGACTGTAGGAAGCCACTAGGTGCGATCGCTAATCGGTTATTAGCATATAGAGCTATTTCTTAATTTTACAAATGTAGCCAATTTCTGACAGTCGGCATAAATTTATGATTTGATCACTCAGGATTTTTGCCTACTTTTGTAGATGGATGGCAACGAGTGCGAGTCACAGATGTTCGCCAACATGCCCGATGGGTTCGTCAAGCTTCTCTCCTTCATCGTCCAAGTCGCGATGGGGCCATCTGTGCGCCCAGTCTTCTCACTCTCTCAGCACAAGGTCAATGACCGTCTAACCATGCACCAGGCCGCGGTGCAATTCAAGGGAGGGCGAGTTGAGCGTTTCCGGTTCTAGGGGAGAGCCATGCCCACGGAGAAGCATGCACTGCAGATGGCAGCCCGTGAGGCGATAGCTCGTCTCAGGGATATCCTTGCTTCGATGAAGACTCGTCGTTACCGCTACCTTCCATGTCACGTGCCATACACCTGCCACTCACGCTCTCTTGCCCCGAGAGGAGAACGAGACGAAGCTTTTGAGATGCTTATCGAGTATCTCCGGGCTTTGGAGGCAGCCTTCGACAACCTGGTGGACGACTTTGTAGCTGCCCGCATGGACTCAGTCCATGGCTGTGCCGCCAACAGGAGGGAGCTCCTGCGCACCGCACCACCACTGACTTTCGTCTCATCATCAGCATCTTTTGCTCCTACTGCTCTCGCTACTACTCGTCGCCTGCCTACCACGAAGGAGTTCAACCATGTCATTGCACCTTCTCCAGTTCGTTCTGCACCACCCCTTGTGCCCGCTCATGTTCGAGTTGTCCCGCATAGGGCACCTGCTCCACCAACTCAGCGCAGCACTTCACGTCTGGAGCTTATCTCCGAAGAGGAGGTTGAGTCCCCAGCCTCACTGCGCCTCACCCTTGGCAGGCCAAGGGAAATCCTTACCATCTCCGACTGAGTACGCTTAGCCGCCATGCGATGTACCGACTTGTGCGATATGTTTATATGTACATAAGCTGTGAGAAGTAGCTTGTTTGCGCATCATGTAGGAACTGGAGGAGTGCACTAGCCTAAATAACATGTCAGGAATATGTACGCATATCCTGAGTGATGTATTGTATAATTACTGCTTGCGTGTAAGATATGTAATGAGCAGTCCTTCTTCGATGCATAACGTTTATTCTCTTGAAAATCTTGGAGCATTTGAGACTTCTTCCGTCTTCATGAATTTATTGACTTTTGCGACTCAAATTTCTTTTCTTATGAGTTTCACAAAATATGTCCCCAGAGTGAACAATGTCTCGTCCTTGGACGCGCTCCATGCCAACTCCGCCAGAGCAAAATTATGACACACAACCCAGCAACAATTTCACACAGGGGCAGTCAAGTCAACAGGACAGTGAAACAGCACTTTCCCAAATGTGCCTTCTTTATGAGCAAAGTCAGCAACAACATCAGGAAATGATGAACCAAGTCATCAATATGGGAAATCACCGTGGGCAGTTTCAGCAGCAATCAAAGTTATCCGAGCTACAAAAGACGCGTCCCCAAACATTTTCTCACACTGACAAACCTCTTGAAGCCGAGGACTGGCTTCGAGACACGGAAAGAAAATTAATTATTGCCCAGTGTTCAGATCTGGAGAAAGTACTGTATGCACCACACTATCTCACTGGAGCAGCCGCATCGTGGTGGGAAAATTTCCTACACATGCACCCCAACGAAAATAATATAACCTGGGAGGAGTTTAAAGAAGGTTTTCGTGGGGCACACATTCCTAAGAGTCTTATGAAGATCAAAAAGAGAGAATTTGATGACCTCAAGCAAAGGACAATGACGGTGTCAGAATACAACAGTCAGTTTACTCTGTTGTCTCGCTACGCCAACGAGGAGCGTATGTCGGAAAGCAAGAAGATGGAAAAATTCCTAGACGGTCTGACGCCTGCGCTTAAATGCCAACTGGTCGTGTACACCTTTCCAGATTTTAAGACGCTGGTGGATAAGGCCATTACCTTGGAAAATGAGAGACGCAGCTTAGAAGATTTCCGCAAGCGAAAAAGGGACCAGACTAATCATGCCCGCAACCACCGCAGCAAGACAGATGTTCAGAAAAATTGGGCACCCAAACCCACGACAGGCGTCTCACGTCCAATCAAGAATTTCAATGCAAGGGACAAGGAGTTCACATACCGCCCAGGCGTTACCTGTTATGCTTGTGGAGAAGAAGGGCACTATGCCAAGCAGTGCCCCAAGCCAAGGAACTCGACCCCAAAGCCGAACAACGGAGGCAATAATTCGGCGCCAAAGCGCAACAATTTCAACCCAAATAACAACCAAAGGAAGGGTCATCTGAACCACGTGACCAAAGAGGAAGCACAGAATGCCCCAGATATCGTACTCGGTACGTTTCCTGTCAACACAATACCTGCCATGGTTTTGTTTGATTCTGTAGCTTCTCACTCATTCATTTCGAAAAGTTTTGCCTCGCAAAATAATTTTTCGATGCTTCCTTTGGAAAAATTTATGATCGTCAAGTCCCCTGGGATTAAGCAAGTTACCCAGAGTTATTGCCAGGGAGTGATTATTGAGTTTGAAGGGTTGAAGTTTCACGCAAATCTTATCGTGTTGGAAAATAAAGGGCTGGATGTCATCCTAGGGATGGATTGGTTAACCACCAACAAAGGTTTTATTGACTGCTTCAACCGGACCGTGATTCTCACCCACCACCACGGGAAGACCATAAAAGTTTCAGCCAAGGAAAGAAAAATATCCCGGCAACCAAGATTGAACAAGGTGGATATTTCTGAATTAAGCAAGGTTCCAGTAGTGTGTGAATTTCTAGACGTATTTCCCGAAGAACTACCAGGCATGCCACCAGACCGAGAGATAGAATTCAGCATTGAGCTAGCACCCGGAACCGCCCCCATATACAAGAAACCATACATAATGGCATCGTCCGAATTGGTAGAACTGAAGAAGCAAATAAAAGAATTACTGGACAAAGGTTATATACGAGCCAGCTCCTCACCCTGGGGTTCACCAATTTTATTTGCCAAAAAGAAGGATGGAACACTGAGATTGTGCATAGACTATCGAGCGCTTAACATGGTCACAATCAAGAAGAAATATCCGATGCCACGGATAAATGATTTATTTGATCAGCTCGCTCAGGCCAAGGTATTCTCAAAAATTGACTTGAGGTTGGGATACCATCAATTAAAAGTGCGAACCGAGGATATTCCCAAGACGGCTTTCACCTCCAGATACGGATTGTATGAGTTCACCGTAATGCCATTCGGACTAACAAACGCCCCCGCATATTTTGTTCACCTCATGAACAAAGTATTTATGAAGTTTATGGACAAGTTTGTTGTGGTATTTATCGATGATATTCTGGTATACTCCAAGACACCAGAAGAGCATGCTGAACATCTCCGAATTGTACTAGGGGAACTCAGGAAACATCAATTGTACGCTAAATTCAGCAAGTGTGAATTTTGGCTAAGGCAAGTAGGTTTTCTGGGCCACGTACTGACCCAAGAAGGTATTGCCATAGACCCGAAAAAAGTTAAGGCCGTACTTGGCTGGAAGCCACGAGCCAGCGTAACGGACGTACGAAGTTTCTTGGGAATGGCAGGATACTACCGAAGATTTATTGAAGGATTCTCCACCATAGCAAAGCCAATGACGCAGCTACTCAAGAAAGACAAGAAGTTTGAATGGACGGAAGCTTGCGAGAAAAGTTTCCACGAATTAACAAGGAAATTAACGACAGCACCAGTATTAATTGTGCCAGACATACACAAGAATTTTGAGGTGTATTGTGACGCATCCCGGAAAGGCCTCGGATGCGTGTTGATGCAAGAAGGCAAGGTAGTCGCATATGTCTCCAGACAACTTCGCAAGCATGAGGAAAATTATCCTACTCATGACCTAGAGTTAGCAGCAGTTATTCATGCACTCAAAGAATGGAGACACTTTTTACTTGGAAATCGTTGTGAGATATACGCGGACCATAAGAGCCTCAAGTATATTTTCACACAACCGGAACTGAATTTAAGGCAACGACGCTGGTTGGAACTAGTGAAGGATTATGACGTTGGAATCCACTACCACCCAGGAAAAGCAAATGTAGTGGCAGACGCTCTAAGTCGGAACCCTAGCCCAAACGACGACGGCCTGCCAAACCTGAGACCTGAATTTCGGCAGGAGTTTGCTAAACTCAACTTGCTGGTAGTCACCGAAGGCAGCGTATCGAATTTAGAAATACAGCCTACCCTGATGGAAAAGATTAAGGAGGCTCAGCATGGACACCCCAGCATTGCAGGCATTAAACGAAAAGTGAGTTTGGGCAAGGCCACAGAATTCGTTATCGATGAACAAGGAATATTGTGGTACGGAGATAGACTCTGCGTACCAAATATCAAGGACCTTAAACAGCAGATCTTAGCTGAAGGCCACACCGCCCCGTATTCAATCCATCCTGGAGGGAAAAATGTACAAGGATATTCAGGAAAAATATTGGTGGCACGGTCTAAAAAGGGACATAGCCACGTTCATCGCATGTTGTGACTCTTGTCAACGCATCAAAGCCGGGCACCAGAAACCGGCCGGACTTTTACAGCCAAATAAAATACCCGAGTGGAAATGGGACGAGATTGGGATGGATTTTATTGTTGGGCTACCTCGGTCACGGCACGGAAATAATGCCATTTGGGTCATCACTGATAGACTGACTAAAGTAGCACACTTCATCCCCGTGAAGACAACCCACACCACTCAGAAACTTGCTAGGCTTTATCTTTCCCGTATCGTCTGCTTACATGGAGTCCCAAAGAAAATAATCTCGGATAGAGGCACTCAATTCGTCTCCTGATTTTGGGATCACTTACCACAAGCTCTGGGAACTCAACTGGCATTCAGTACTGCATACCACCCCCAGACAGATGGGCAAACTAAGCGCGTAAACCAGATTCTAGAAGATATGCTGAGGGCATGTGTCCTCACCTATGGGACCAGTTGGGAAGAGAGCTTACCATGCACAGAGTTCGCGTATAACAACAGTTATCAGGCCAGCCTGCAAATGGCACCATTTGAGGCTCTGTACGGGCGAAGATGTCGTACCCCGCTAAATTGGTCGGAAACCGGAGATAGCCATATCTTCGGCCCAGACATGCTCAAGGAGGCTGAAGATAAAGTCAAGGTGGTTAGGGATCGACTCAAGACAGCCCAAAGTCGACAAAAGAGTTATTACGATCAAAAACATCGGGGAGTCAGTTTTGAACCCGGTGAGTTTGTGTACCTACGAGTATCCCCTATGAGAGGCCTGCATCGATTCAAGATTAAAGGGAAGCTGGCACCAAGATTCATCGGACCATTCTGCATAGTGGCACGGAGAGGCACGGTAGCCTACCAGCTAGACTTACCCGAAGATTTATCCGACGTCCACGACGTGTTCCACGTCTCGCAATTGAGGAAGTGCATGAGCAACCCAGAGAAGCAAGTATCCCATGAAAACATTGACATGTAGCCATACCTCACATATCGAGAGCATCCAATAAAAATCTTGGAGGAGTCTGAAAGGAGGACCCGACAGAAAACCATCAAGTTCTTCCAAGTTCAGTGGAGCAACCACACCGAGGGTGAAGCCACTTGGGAAAGAGAGGATTTTCTTCGGACAGAGCACCCACACTTATTTGAGAATCAGCTGAAATCTCGGGGACGAGATTTTTCCTAAGGGGGTAGGTGTTATGGCACTCCAAAAATTTTTGTTTTGGTTTTTAACAAAAACTTGGTTGGTTTTGAAGGAGGTCATTTAAACCCTTCCAAAAATCTCTTTCTCTCAAGAATTTTCCCTTTGACAAAGGATTTTTACTTTGGCATCTTCTTCAACTATGGTGTTGGTTATTTAAAAACCTTTCCTCTGATTCTCTCCTTCTCAAATTTATTTTTGGGATTTATTTTTCTTTTAGAAGAAAACCCTAGGAGTTTTGGTTCTTCTATTATTTTTAAAATCACCCATGGTTTTATCTTGCCTCTTGTGGTAAATCTCCCCAAAACCCCTCTTCCACTTTGGGACAATCCAAATATTCTGACCCAACCAGTCCAACCCACTCTTGGATTTTTATTTTATTTATATCTTTGCCCGAAACAATTATGTCCATATTTTTGAGCCTAGGTGATTTGCAAAGCAAGTACCTTAATACCTTTGAACTTTGATCTCAAATCAACTCCTCTGGATAGTCCCTAGCACCCACAACCTAGAACCATCAAGATCTACTCTTCTTCTGTTCAAAATTTTCAAGTTTCAGCTTCTGCAAGTTTGGACCAGATTTGTCAAATTTGGTGAAATTCATATCTCCTCTTCTCAAAAAATTCCACTAAAATTCAGGCAACCTCCAGTTGCAATGAGAAGCCACTCCACCAAAAATCAGCTCAAGGAAAAATCCCCACATGCCAAAAACATTCTGTCGAACACCTAGCATGCACTGTCACTTTGCGCTTTCAGAAAAATTCAGAGATTCAGAGAAGTTCAGTGTCGTTTCTTCGTCAGAGAGTTGTCACCTGTCAATTGTGCACCTTGGTGCGTTGCGCACGACCCCTCCTCCCTGGCCAGAGCACCGCACGCTCCCTTGGACGGGTGCAGGCGTCGGTGGCGGCGAGCGTCGCCGGCGTTGGCAGTTTCTGCGGTGGCCGAGCCACCCGTGGCGGCCAGCGAGGGCCTGAGCCAGCTCGCCACACCGTCCAGCGCCGCCCAACGCTCCCCTGCCTTCCGCGTGGCCCCATGCACGCCAGCACACTCCGCGGCACCGTCGCCGTGGCCGGCAAGCACAGGGCGCGCCCTCTGCCGCCGACGGGCCCGCGCCACCCCGTTCCGTCGAAACCCACTCAAAGGTCCTAATCTAAGTCCGTTTAGCGTCTGAATGGAACCAGTGGACCTCCACGATGACGCTCAACCCCCTAAACCTCCCCGACCAAGCTCTGCGCCGCCGTAACCTTCGCCGGAGAACTCCGTTCACGGCCACCGCCTCGGACCGCCTATAAAAAGGGGCCCCGAGCTCGCCCTCAAGCATGCACCACCTCTGCACCTCACCAACACCCCGCCAGGCCACTAGGAGGACCTCGAGGAGGTCTCCTCCCCCAACTCCGGCCGCCCGTTCCGCCTCGGCCACCACCTCGTTTCACTTCGAGATCACACTCCACCCGAGCCGCCGTCCGCCAGAGCAAGGGCCGCCGTCGACGTAGTGCTCGCCGGCGACCACCACCACCACCCACCGATGCGGAATGACGCACTGAGCACGGAGGTACCACCCGATCCTCCTGCCTCGCCGTGGATCGCCGCCGGCGACCACCGCAGCTCTCGGGCGCCGACGAGCTCCGTCCCCTCGTTTGAATTTTCAAACCTGACGGGTGGGACCCGCCCGTCAGCCTCTCTGTTCTTTTTTTGAACCGTTTTCTGAAAGCGTATTCTGACAAACGCACTTTCCAATCTGAATCGTTTTCTGACCTTTTCTGTTCTGCCCCCTGAGTATTTTCTGTTTCATTACAGAAAGGTCCTTGGACCAAAACACTTATAACTTTTAAACAGAAAAGGATTTTTGAGTGATTCTTTTTCTGTCCTCTTCAAAATTTTGTCTAGTTTTTTACCAGATTTATTTGAAAAATATTTGGAATATATTTTTGAGCACCCCTTGGTATTTACGTTAGTGCGTGTATTTTTGTATACCGTAGATACCGAAGGAGGTGACGGTACCGCGAACTTCACCGAGCTAGGCCCTGACTACTCCGAACCAGGCAAGCATGTTTGAACTTTTGATATGATGAGTGTTTGGGCATGTTTGCATTAATTAGTATCATGGCATGTTCATGAGCATCTCGATGAAAGTTTTATCATGTAAAAAGTTGAGGCAAGTGAGTTTCGGAAATCCATGAGTTGTGGGAAACGAGTTGCATGGCCATGAGTTGGCATGAGAATGGGTAAGATGGCAGTGTTGTAGCATGCCAGTCTTATGCCGCATCGTTGACCCAATGTCAACATAAATCAGTCCAGTTCCGTCCGTCTCCCCTTTCGTACTACCACATGTTTTCCGCAAGGATACGGCTTAGTAAGTTGCAAACCACTTTCTGGTACACACCAAATCGAGAGGCGGGATGAGGGTTCCATGGCCTGGATTAAAGCCTATCATCCGGTCAGGGGCATGGGTGTTTCCGGTTGGGACCGAGAGGGGGGCACCCCTTAGAGCGCGCGTATATAAATTTGATCCCATGCTATTCGAGATTGTGATCTCCCCGTCTCAAAGTTTTTCTTGAACTCTGTCTAGGGTGATTCCTGGCAACGTGAGGTAGGATGGGTGTGTACTGGTTAGCTGTGTTTCCTCCGAAATACCGTAAACGGAACTAGTCCCCCGTGACTATGGAAATCCGTTGGCTGTGGATAATTTAGTACAAACTCTGCAGAGTCAAAAATCCTTGAAATCATCTCATTCAGATCCACGTGTTGTGTTCACCTTATCTTGTGAAATGTCAGTCCCGGAGACAAAACTCCTGAGAACCACATGAGTGTTAAAAGGTTTATTTCCTGTGGATGGACTAACTCGTTTACTGTCTTGTGATGAATATTTTCCGTGAGTACCATTTCTTGTAAAATGAAGTATAAGCCCTTTCTGCAATGTCGCTCAGACGTCCGGCTGTGGCATTGTTATTTATTTGTTTCGATATAAGCCCTTTCTGCGATGTCGCTCAGACGTCCGACTGTGGCACTGTTATTTACTTATTCTTGACATAAGCCCTTTCTGTGATGCCGCTCAGACATCCGGCTGCGGCATTGTTATTCGTTTACTTTTGATACAAGCCCTTTCTTTGATGTCGCTCCGACGTCCGACTGTGGCACGCATGTATTTTCTTTCAGTATAAGCCCTTTATGAGGTGTCGCTTAGACGCCCGACTGTGGCATGCTTTACTTATTTGTTCGCCCTTCGAGGTGTCGCTTCAGACACCCGATCGGTTTTTAGTTTATTTTCTTTGGGTTTTCGAGCGGACTACCGCCGATTCCCTTTTTACTTACCTTGTTATACTGATTTGATTGCGCATTGTTAAATTACTCATGACGCATTCGCGCATACATTTGTTATATCTTTTGTCCGAATTGTCTTGCGAGTACTTTCAAAGTACTCACCTGGCTTGTTGATTTGGCCAGATGCTGACGAAGGCGATCTCATGGATAAAGAGTTCGATAGCGAGTCCGACGCCTAGAGGAATCCCAGTTAGTCTCGTGCGACCCCTGGATTAGTCACTGTGTTATATTCGCTTCCGCTAACCAAATAAATTCACCGAGCCTCACCTCGACGCTCGATGAGCCGCCAGTGCAGGAGTCATATCATCCACTCCACTGTGTTATTCCACTACTTTACCTCGAGTCAGTAGTATGCCACCACTCCACTGTGTCATATCCGCCACTATGTATAATTATTGGCGTGCTTGTAATAATTTGTTGAGCAAGATCAGCTCGACCCTGTAATATATTAAATGCTACTGGCTTATTGTATCAAGATTTTGTCTACCAGTGAGGAGGATTTTCCTCACACTGGAATTAATAGATCGGTTTCTCAATAAATATTTTTATTGGAAAACCGGTCGTGACAATTACCTATGTATTTTCTTTCATAATTCATTTTAGAGCTTTACACACTCTAGCCCTTTGCATAAGGTATCTTGCAAGAAGGTTGTTCATAAGAGAACTTTTGATGTTCAGTGTTATGAATAAACATAAGGTCCATACTTTCATTATGAATGAGATGTATGCTATGAATAATTATATTAATATATTACCTCTGTGTTTACTTTCATAATTCATTTTAGAGTTTCTTACACTCTAGCCCATTGCACAATGTTTATTGCAAAAGGGTTGTTCATAAATGAACAATTGTTGTTCAGTATTATGAATAACATGAAGGGCCGTCTCCATCCAAGATGGGATGTATGTTATGAATATTGATGGTCAAATGATACATCCATAACACTGACGCTAAAAGTCGCAAGACTATGAGAATACCACATATGTGTGGCACTGCGTTTGGTCACATTGGAGAAACCCGCATGTAAAAATTCCATTATGATGGATTTTGAAGTCATTTGATTTTGAATCATCTGACACTTTCAACTTTCCTCCGAAAAGTGAAGTGACTGAAATACCGTTCACAGGCCATAAGGAACGAGCAACAAACTTATTGGTGATCATACATCTTGATGTGTGTAGTTCAATAAATGTTGTTGCAAGTAGTGGATTTGTATATCTTCAGAAATGACTCGAGTAAATATATGGATATTTGCTTGATGAGACGTAAGTCTGGATCTTTTGAAACCATTTGAAAGGTTTTCAAAAATGAAGTAGAAGTTATTGTAACAAGGAAATTATGTTTCTACAATTTGATTGCAGAAAGGAATATCTGACTTACAAGTTTAGCGAATGTCTGATGAGTTGTGAAAAGAGTTTGATAACTTACACCTCCCGGAACACCACTATGAGTGGAATGTTTGTGAAGATGTAATGAAACCATTTATGACATGGTAAGATCAAAGATGACATAAATAAATTTGCCATTATCAGTTTTAAAGAGTAATGCTTTAGAGACTGCGGCTTTTACACTGAAAAGAGCTCCATCAGGTCTGTTGAAATGACGGCATGGTATGGTACACCCAACCATGGTATGGTACACCTAGCATGCATTGTCACTTTGCACTTTCAGAAAAATTCAGAGATTCAGAGAAGTTCAGTGTCGTTTCTTCGTCAGAGAGTTGTCACCTGTCAACTGTGCGCCCTGGCGCGTTGCGCACGGCCCCTCCTCCCTGGCCAGAGCACCGCACGCTCCCTTGGACGGGTGCAGGCGTCGGTGGCGGCGAGCGTCGCCGGCGTTGGCAGTTTCTGCGGTGGCCGAGCCACCCGTGGCGGCCAGCGAGGGCCTGAGCCAGCTCGCCACGCCGTCCAGCGCCGCCCAACGCTCCCCTGCCTTCCGCGTGGCCTCATGCACGCCAGCACACCCCGCGGCACCGTCGCCGTGGCTGGCAAGCACAGGGCGCGCCCTCTACCGCCGACGGGCCCGCGCCACCCCGTTCCGTCGAAACCCACTCAAAGCTCCTAATCCAAGTCCGTTTAGCGTCTGAATGGAACCAGTGGACCTCCACGATGACGCTCAACCCCCTAAACCTCCCCGACCAAGCTCTGCGCCGCCGTAACCTTCGCCGGAGAACTCCGTTCACGGCCACCACCTCGGACCGCCTATAAAAAGGGGCCCCGAGCTCGCCCTCAAGCACGCACCACCTCTGCACCTCACCAACACCCCACCAGGCCACTAGGAGGACCTCGAGGAGGTCTCCTCCCCCAACTCCGGCTGCCCCGTTCCGCCTCGGCCACCACCTCGTTTCAGTCCGCCCTCCTCGACGAGATCACACTCCACCCGAGCCGCCGTCCGCCGGAGCAAGGGCCGCCGTCGACGTAGTGCTCGCCGGCGACCACCACCACCACCCACCGACGCGGAATGATGCACTGAGCACGGAGGTACCACCCGATCCTCCTGCCTCGCCGTGGATCGCCGCCGGCGACCACCGCAGCTCTCGGGCGCCTACGAGCTCCGTCCCCTCGTTTGAATTTTCAAACCTGACGGGTGGGACCCGCCCGTCAGCCTCTCTGTTCTTTTTTGAACCGTTTTCTGAAAGCGTATTCTGACAAATGCGCTTTCCAATCTGAATCGTTTTCTGAACTTTTCTGTTCTGCCCCCTGAGTATTTTCTGTTTCATTACAGAAAGGTCCTTGGACCAAAACACTTATAACTTTTAAACAGAAAAGGATTTTTGAGTGATTCTTTTTCTGTCCTCTTCAAAATTTTGTCTAGTTTTTTATCAGATTTATTTGAAAAATATTTGGAATAATTTTTTGAGAACCCCTTGGTATTTACGTTAGTGCGTGTATTTTTGTATACCGTAGATACCGAAGGAGGTGACGGTACCGCGAACTTCACCGAGCTAGGCCCCGACTACTCCGAACCAGGCAAGCATGTTTGACCTTTTGATATGATGAGTGTTTGGGCATGTTTGCATTAATTAGTATCATGGCATGTTCATGAGCATCTCGATGAAAGTTTTATCATGTAAAAGTTGAGGCAAGTGAGTTTCGGAAATCCATGAGTTGTTGGAAACGAGTTGCATGGCCATGAGTTGGCATGAGAATGGGTAAGATGGCAGTGTTGTAGCATGCCAGTCTTATGCCAGACCGTTGACCCAGTGTCAACATAAATCAGTCCATATATATATATATATATATATATATATATATATATATATAGTATGTGCAGTCGAGTTTGTAGGATCCATCACGTCCAGCCAAAGATCGACTACGCTCGGTAACAATTGTCACCAGTGAACGAAACGGTTTTTTAGTACCACCTCGCGTATATGTTTTAAAAATTTAAATTAAAAACGTAAATTTACGGAAAGAAGCGTATTGTGACGGTGAACCCATAGAGTTAATCCATGCTTTATTATTAGGGAGAGATATGGCGTTGCTTAAATTATGTTTCTTTTGGCAACAACATACGAAATGGAGAATTTTTTTAGGTTTGGGATAAAATTGTTCTAGATTTTGAGAAGATTGTTACGTATCCATGAGAAATATGCCCAAAGTTTAGGAAATTAACTATCCATATTTTCTTTTGAGCATCAGTACAGACACAAGCGCTCATATACACGCGCATACGCTCACCCCTATGAACGTACACACGCACACCCTACCCCTATGAGCACCTCCGAGAGACTGAGCCGGCATATCATCTTGAGATTTACGAAGTCACCGTAGGCGCCTCGTCGTCAACGGGAACGTCTCCTCCCACTGAAAGCGCATCGCCGGAAATCCTGAAATAAATCTAGGAATAGTGCGAGCACCATGAATATACTATCCATATTTTCGATTCTTGTTTAATAAGCTGGTCACAATAGTTTTTTTTTTCTTCTAAGCAAGCTGGTCACAATAGTTGATGTGAGTCATAAATCAAACAATTACTCATGTAGCTATGCTTATTAAGGGGTCTGATTTTTTTTCTCCCGATGCAACACACGGGCATTTTTGCTAGTCCCATGTAATATACTATCTCTTTTCATCGAAATAAACTAATGTGCCGAGTTAAAAAAACATGTTCTGCCCAAAGAACCTCCACAACACGTAGTAGTTTCAAAAAAGAAAACATAGCCTCCACAAGAGGCACGTCTCCTCCACCTTCGTTTCTAGGTGCCCTAATCTGAAGATACAATCGTGCCTGCCATCCTCTCCCACATATCCCTCAGTTGCCGCCTCAGCTATTTTTTGCATTAGTCCTTTTCTTCTCCGATCTCCTCCAAGCAGGGTCTTCCCAAGTGCTTCTCCCGTCCTCCATACATTGCTCATGGCGTAGATGTGCAAGATCAATAAAGTTAGACTAGCATGCGAAGGAAAAAGAAGTTAGGAGCTACTGCCGCCGACATCATGGCCAGTCTTCTCCAACACAACGCAGGCCTCAGGGTTTGCCTGCTGCCCGCCCGGCCGTCAATCTATAAACTAGGTAAGGAACATAGTCGCTTCTTCGCCCAGTGCCCCAATTGGATCTACAAGTACATAATGTATGCATGTCTAGGGAATCGTGTTAACATGTAACGCTGCCGCCACTCACAACGTTGTCTTTGTGTACTGTGGACATGTTGCCGTCCTAAAGTTTTTCCCCGTAAAACTCCATGGAACAATTATAGGCAAGCTAAAGATCCACATCTCCCGCTCCTTTTCTTTCTTCAAGCTCAACAAGATGGAGCAATTACATCATCTCAAGAATCCTTGGTCTAATTATTTTTCCAACTCAGTAGCGGGTTAGCACGATCAATAGTTCTGCACGAAACAGTTCCTCCGGCCATGACAAAACATAGTTTCGACATCACCCAGTTGTGGATCATTGATCGCAGCCATGTACTCACATCGGACCGTAGGAGGATGCAGGCTCTGATTCCCAGTGGACAAAGTTAGCAATGGACAATGGTGATTTTCTTGTATTCTCATGTAAATTCGCATGACTAAGTTCAACTTTCTCATTTTAAGGTCTTAAATTCTTATACTAGAAGCAGACGTGTGTATGTTTTCAATTTTCAGACAAGAAAGAAGGCTAGACGAATGCATGTTTGTCAGATTTTTATGAAGGGAAGAAGCCGCCAAAGTACACACTTATTTGTTGAATTTGTATCTTACCATTGCTCATGCACAAATGCTTTTATTGAGCAACTATCTTATCATTCCATCATCGAAGCATCTCAGCCTTCTGGTTGCCTATTCAATTTATCACGTCATGCATCGTCACATGACCAGTGTGGCTGGGCTAATGGAGGTAAATCAAAATCCTATACTGAATGTTTGGTACCTCTGTGGTAAAAGAAAGCTTGCAAAGAACCATCAGAACAGGTCTGCTTGACTAGCTTTAAATTTGGTCTGCGTCATTAAGATGCTTTTTTTTACAGATTTGTAATACTAGGCTAACTAATTTCAATCCCATTACCATCATCTGGATAGCTGCTAGCACTATGTGTCAACGCTTCATGTTTTCAAACATGCGAGTGGCACGTATTCCTATATTTCATTTCTGATCGCAAGGAGTAAAAGCAGTAGAAACTTCCACATTATCTCAGATACCTTGCTGTATGTCTATGGTCACTTGGTAAAGCTCTGAGGCGGATCTGATTTCCATATAGGCTTAATAAATAATCTTTTGTCACATGTCCGAAATCAACTCTAATATCTTTGTATGAGCACCTGAGAGGGTTGCATGCCTTGCTTGAATGTCCACAAAATCATGTTAATATAATGGATTAGCGTGAGTAAAATTCTTGAATTGTTTCTTTCTGCGTAGAAGCTTATATCATCTTAAAATAAGCAACTTTATAATTATCATTTTCTTTTATGTGGGTGGTTCTCCATTTATAAATCTGGAAGTTTGTAATAGGCAATATATCGTTGTGTTATTTGAAGACTGACTTGCTTTTTTGACTAGCACAAAGTGTTGATACTGACTCGCAACAAAGTTGACATGCTACTTCTTTGCTTAATTAATAGTCTTATTTTTAGTGAATTTTTATGACCATACTTCCTACACAAATTATGCAGGGTTAATAGTACAAATCGGTTCATTTGTATATGCCTGTCTGAGTGGGTACTGTGTAGTTCTGAAGTGAGAAATACTATTTATTTTTTGAATTTGTTTTATAGGTGGTATAATTTATTCTATGATACTCTGTTATGTTGGGCCAAGCCTGCAATATACTCCTAGAAATACTAGCTTTATTTTTCTTCGTGCGACTCATGTCCACAAGTGCTAAGTTGTTTCAAGTATATTCTGCAACAGTTGGAAGCGGATTATTGTATACATTGTTTGGGCAACAGTGCTTATGCTTTCAGTAAGCAAGTCTGACCAGTTGGTACCTTATCTGGTTATCTGTAACTAAGATAC
Source organism: Aegilops longissima (assembly GCA_021605205.1). Classification (NCBI taxonomy): domain Eukaryota; kingdom Viridiplantae; phylum Streptophyta; class Magnoliopsida; order Poales; family Poaceae; genus Aegilops; species Aegilops longissima. Next base: position 680,325,044 of record CM038679.1, on the reverse strand, counting down.
GTCTACAATGGTGCTCTTACCTCAGATGGTTATACGATAGAAAGCACTTCGAGCCTATACAAAGTTATAAACGCACTTTGAGATTACATTCACCAACAACCAGCATTTATCTTTCAGGTACACCTCTGAAAATGTTACGCAACTACAACTCATAGTTCAGAAAACATCATATGAAATACCCTTTTTTTGTACTAAATAAACTGTGTGGTAACTAGAACAATGATATAATTAATATATAGATATATGTGAAACAACATTTTGCGTAGTATAACTACTTGGCTGACAAGTAGTTGACATTCTTTCTTACCAATAAGTAGCCCACTTTTCTACAATAAATCCATGTTCATACCATGAACCCATTAAAGTGGCCCCTAAAGCTTTGTTCTTCTTAGTGGCAGCTCACCAAAGTACCAAATGGTTAGATGACATAACACCCAACTCCCAATTCCCAACAATATGGACCTATTTATATCCTTCTAACTCATGATTAACTTAGAGACAATAAAAGTTAAATAAGTTCACCAAACACAACGAATAATATGTTTTGTTTTGCTATTACCAGTTAATCTACCTCTGCCCTAAAATAGAAACATTACTTTCACACATGTAATCCTGCTAAATAATAATTTCAATATAATATAATAACTGCTAATTAAACATGTCAAACGATTAAGCTTATCCACTTAATTTAGCTGACACAGTTATTATATTCTTAGAAATGCTTGAATGTCATATATCAAGCTTCTACGGTCCAATGGGAAACAGTGTCATGGATCGACCAAATTGTTATGTAGGATATCATCCTCATATATATTTCTACAAGTAGTTTATACAAGCCTCAAATTACTGATTTTCAATAAATCTTCTCTCCTTTCGGTCTGTATATTCACTTGCTTCAAACTTCTACCGTATGTGATACCGAAAAAACATAAACATAGCAAAACTAAATTAAAATCATTTTGTTGGTCACATATTGGATATACAAAGAAGCAAGGTTAATGAAAAGAAAATAAAATAAATCCAAATAGTTAGAAGACATCCTTCGAATCATATTTTGTTATCTAGAATTGAACTAATAAAAAAAGGAAGACACCCTACACGTGCTTCAAGTAAGTGGATGGATTGGTGTTTTACCTTTTTTCCCTTTAATGATAGATATTATGTATGCCAATATAAATGCATAAAACTTATTGACTAGCCCGCGCGAATGCACGGGTTGACGACTAGTAGATATAGATATTGATAAACGTAGGAGAAGGGGATATGGAGCGATCATCACAGAGATCAAACTTAGATCTTTAAATTTTAATTGGAAGTATATTTTTGAAGGTAGAGATGCAGATACGTTAGTCATGTTTTCACACTCTATTGATCAGGGCGTCATGTCTCGCTTGGCGTTGCCCATGATCCTTTTTGTATTCCATAACAAGTGATTTTTAAGTAATAAAGCTTTGTTTAACAAAAAAGTTAGTAATTTTACGTATGGGCTAATAATGATTCAATTAGCTCCGGCCAATTAGCATATACTAGTCGCCACCCCGTGCATTCGCACGGGCTAGTCATGTTAGGAAATATGTTGCCAAATATCACTTATTGTATTTTGCAAGAGCATGGTCCTTTGAAATCACGGTAAATAACATTTCCTCTATCACAATTCACACACAGAAATCTCAATATTTGAAGGAAATGAGGTGAAAATGTACATTCCTGTACATCATGTGGTAGAACTATCAAAGGCAAATTAAGTGCAACATTTGGAGTGAAATGGAATGTACTAATCAGCTCAATGTGAATATATATTTTTTGTTCATTGTTGTCGAACCATGGCACCGGATTATCTTGTCATGTCAGACAATTGGCGTCATATATCCACGGGACTTACGCAATCCTTGCCTTGCCTCTCTCTTTTACCTTCAAATAAATGTTTGTTCGCAAATTCTTTGCTTCTATAATATAAGCTGAGAATATCAATGTACTTCTTCTACATAAGAGGGCACAATTATGTTTGAATACAAAGCTCAAAGCAGAGAAATAAATGTAATAGAGAAGCCAAGTAGACCAATAATACTTACCGATGTGCAATACTTAATACTCAAGAGTTGCTGAGCAATGAGATTATGCATAGATCAATGGTTCAATTAACATGTTCGACAGCTTGCTGAACACTAAAAAAATCTGAAGCCTAAGAATAACAGCAGGAGAAACTAAAACAAAGAGTAATGTATTTACTTACCCTATAGTCAGTACATCACACAGAACTACTGCGATCAAATACACTTCACACGTAATGGCTAAATAATGAGTCAACATCTAACAGTGTTGTTGAAAAAAATTTCATCTAAAGCATTGTTACAAAGAACCAAAGTTGAAACCACGTACATACAGCTTGTAAGTAGAGAACTGAGTAAGTAAAGTAGAAGATGCATGAGAACTTACAGTAGAGAACTGAGTAAGTATAGAACTTACAGTATAAACCATATGCCAGGTGGTGCAGCTGCATATAAACTGTATGGATTGTATAAACTGTATGGATTGATGGACTGATAAAGGTGAAAGTGTGTTCGGAATGACAAAGCCAATCAGAGAGGCCAGAGGAGCAGTGTGTCAGCGCCTGATTTCTTCAGTGTCTTGCTCAATACTGTCGCACTGCAGAGAGCCTGACTGCAGTAATACGCCATCTGTTGCCCTCTAATGGCCTTCTGCATTTGAACAGGTTGAAAATGAGTGGAATTATTTGTCTATGTACCCATAGTATTTAAGAAAAATACATTATACCTTTGAGGAAATATCTGTGAACAATGGATAGAAAAGCATCATAAATTCGGTACTGAAGACAATGAAACTGTATAAAGAAGGAAAAAGTGCAACAATCAATAAGTAAATATGCTTGCACAAATGGAGGTGTATATGTGTTGTGGGTTGCCAATCATCAAGTACGGGCACATTTTTGTTCAAAATCTTACAATGGTAGCCATTATGTTGTTGTTCAACGATTAGTAATTCTTTGGTCGGCAATCAATACAAAAGAGAGTTCAAATTCTGGACTCAAAAAAGGACGGCTGCAAACTAATTGTGGTGATATTGTTGTAGAAATTTCATACTCCCTCCGTTCCTTGATATAAGGTGTACAGATTTTTGATAAAAAGTCCAAAATTTAAGTGTATTGCGTTTCACCATCGTTTGAATAATTTTTTCAGGGATTTGATTACATTTACTTATATAAGGCAAGCTCCTCCATATTCTCATGTCAATTAGTCAGGTGTAATCTCGCTCAAATTTTGTGAAATTTTCCCTCCACGTTCGTTCTTTAATTTCCGTGCCAAAAACTATACACCCTATATTTAGGAACGGAGGGAGTATTGTGCAACCACACAAATTTATATTCGAATTGTTAAAAGGGTATCTTATATAGATAACTTGTCGGCGCATATTTGCTTGCCATGCAGTTCATGAATACAGTCTCATCGTACTGAAAATATAGTAGTACACAGGTCAATCTTTGTATCTAGTTTGTTCATTCCCTTTTCCAGACAGAATTTGCACGACAAAACTGTTTGTTATTTCCTACTTTCATTCTTGATAGGCAAAAATACAGCTCGTTCCTGACTTTTCAGTGGGTAAAAGTACCTGAAGAAATATGTATGCAGAAGCAACGTGTCTTGAACTCATGATAATTGCAATATCGATATCCTTTTAAATTGCAATGGCAAACTTCTAATATTGAAATCTTTCACATGAAACACCATTGAAGAAGGATATATGTCGAAACGATGTCTCCAAAAAGGCAGTAAAAAGGGAAATACGATTCTGCTTAATTTGGTCCAAAAGCGCATATGAATATATAATAGAATTTGCATTGGGCTTACCGAGGTAACAATATATCAACTCCAAAATTCAATAGAAATACCTATATTATGTCGGAAAGCGAGGTAAAGCATGTAACTTAATTACTTTAAAATAGTGGTTAAACTATTTATCATTCGACGTGATGTCATAGTTGTACATAATAATCAACTGGCTATAATAGAACATGAGGGTAATGTTTATTTCCAAAGGGAGAAGCAGCAATCTGGAAAAGATAAATCGATAATTAAGCCAACCTTTAAAAAGGAAAAAAAAACTACTTCTGCTTAGATTCGAAGTCCACGTGGCAATACATCCGGGCCCACATACATATTGTCGGTGCAGCATGTGCAGTACTAAATTGATAGTCATAAAGATGTGGCAACAATAAATATATATTTATGCTTCCATATCTTCATATTACACAAGGAATATTATCCGATGAATAACTTGTACAAAGCAACAACTAATTTTAAGAAGAAAAATTCATAAATTTAAGAGGTAAGTATATCAGAGGCTTTTACCTAAATATATGTATATTTTCTCCTTCCTCCGATTGAGACATGAGCATCCTAGACCTTATTTAAAGGGCCAACGATGAGGACAGGAACTGACTCACCTGCATTACTGGACTACGTACAGAGGGCTTGATTGCTTTCATCATTGTGTTGTAGCCGGCATCTGTTACTGGAATTGCATCATAGGGCCAGCCAACCAAGGAAGAGGTCCCGTATAGAAGGACGGCGCCAGCCCAGACTGGGAGGTCTTCACACAAAGAAAAAATTAGGTTGATTATATGTACCAGATGGAACCTCCTATATCCGCATCAACACCGAGGACTACAGCCCTTGCTTCTATTCCCATCCTTCCTCTCTTATTTCTTCAATTGGGATTGCTTTGCGTGCATGGAGAGAGGAAGCAGGCTGCCGTGCATACACAGGTGGTATTGACATGAGCAAGCTTCCAAGGAGAGCGGCTGTTCACAAACGGGAAGACACGACGACAACGGAGAGCGCCTGATCTCATATGGGCATTTGTGATCGGGAGGCGAGAATATGGGGGCTGAGGGCCGAGGTTTGTGAGAGAGATCGTTAGAGAGGCTCCTGTAGATATTTTTGCCAAGGGAGGGCTTAGGGCCGAGGTTTGCTACAGAGATCGTTAGAGAGGCTCCCGGGCCCTGCTTGGATTGGCGTTTCGCCACGGAATACACCTGTAAAATATACAGACCTTTATCGATCGTTTTTCTTTCCGGCTCAAAATCAAGTGTGGCCGGTATTATACACCTGTAAAATAAATACAGTTGTATGAAAATACCCCCATGCCAAGCGTGGATATTTTTGTCAAGGGGGAGCCAGGGCTGGCCCTGTGTTTCAGGAGGCCCTAGGCGAACTCGACGACATGGTCCCCTAGTCCTAAGACCATATATATGTATGTATCTATGTATTTGTGTGATAAATAAATAATATATATATATATATATATATATATATATATATATATATATATATATATATATATATATATATACTTCATTTGCATAATATTAAAGGTAAACTTTCAACCACACATCTTTAGTTTGAAATTTGACTACAATAATAGTTGTACAATGCAAAATAAAACTAACATGACATGATTACCTCAAATAGGAAACACATTTATTTGCTCCTCTGTACTTGCACCATTTCATTGACCTTAACATCTGAACTTTCATGCTCGGGATTAGTTCCTTGCCTATGTTCTTCATTGACACCAACGATACTTGAAGATGTAAAATACTTTGTCTAAGAACCCTTCAGTGGTTAAATTTTCAGATCTATTTCTTTCTTTCTTCTCCTGTTTTCAGCACCCGACAAATGCTTCTTAGGCAACATGGCATGCTAATGTCCTAATATTACGAAGCAAAGAGTAGATAACGAATTAGAAATGATGATCAGAACCCTAGACATGTACACAGAATGACAAAAAATTAGGATGGTTTAATACATACTATGAAAGATTGAATTAGAAAATTATACATAATTTTTTTGATACTTCATGGGATGGATCATGGATGAATAGTTTAATATACGTGCTAAAGAAACTACTGAAATTGAGGCATGGATGAATGGATCGGGAACATCGGAACATGGATATTGGATATCGTACCTGCATTCACATACATATGTATTGCCGTATTGCTGGAAGTTCGAGTTGCCGGACTACTGCGTGCCGCGGCGGCAACGAGCGGCTGAGGCACCGAGCGAGGAATGATCAAGCGATGGGCTGATGAGACGATGAAGACGAACCAACAAGCGACGAACAGGAAAAGCGAGATATTCCGATTGATTTGTTTCACACGTACGTGTGCGTCGCGCGGCCGTGACTTGCGTGCCGACGCTTCGCTACGCATTACCAGGCAATCTGATGGGCCGAGCCCATCTTGTTTTCTTCCTTTCATAATTTTTTCCTTGTCTATTTTTTGGTAGGCTATACTATACGTGTGTACTGCATCATGGCCCCCCTCCGGCCTGGCCCTGGGCCGTCGCCCCCTGGCCATACCCTCAGGGCCGGCCCTGGGGGAGTCTTGTGCGTGGGATAGATGATGTGGACTCTTGAGGCACTTCATCTGTCGGCAGCAGATGTTTAATTAGCACATCCATCGGACAGTTTTTTACCTTCTTTAGAATTAACGTCGAGGCACGTAAAACATAAGATTGATAGATATAGTTTTTAGGGATGTTTTTTTTGTCTGAGGATTTCATAATTGAATATACACTGTAATAATTCAGTCTCATCAGATGAACGGCTCGTAAAATCTAATTAACGTGGTAATTGGAAGTCTAGAATTAGTATAGGTATAGGTATAGATACAGTATAGTACCCAGCTGTGTTCAACGGCTACATGGTCACATGAGTAGTATAATGTATCGTAAAAAGACTTATACTCATATATCTTTGTCCTCTTCTTCTCCTTCCGAGTCTTGGTTCGTCCATACATCGCCATGGATTATTAGGTCACAAGCTAGCACATGCCAGCTTCTTGTGTTGGAATATTTACCATGGATGGTTCTAACAAACTCCATGCCAAGTAGACCAAGGACTATAAATAGCTGCGGATAGTTAGCTAACTTTCCCTTTTTATGCCGGGCAGTTAGTTAGTTAGCTAGCTCCAGAAGCTACTATGACCACAATCTTCGATTCTTTGGTGTGCCATTTCCTAATGGAAACAACAGCTTATGCATGAACACACATTGATTAGCTGTGCTGCATGATCATGTCTATGCCGTGAGCTTCTTAAACCAGGACTGGGTTAAGTTGCGTTTGGGGCCGGATCAGCGTGCAACTTGTAGTGGTATCACATACCTAGATTTTTTTTTTCCATTCTTACTGTTCCATAATCTTTTGTAACGTGTACACATACGTGTGGGCGTAAGGCTCACCATGACCAGGAGGAAGCAAAGCTCCACTCAGATAATGAACATGGAAAATAAAGTTAGTTACGCATGCATCTATCATATCTCAGTGCACCGCGCACTTGCAAAAAGGGATCGACGAATCCTCCGCGGATGAAACTACTCCAACAAAGACAGAAACACAACCTAGTCCGGAGATGAAATATGTGGACGCACAGTTTCTCCGTTGAAACTCCTAAAGTGTTTGGTGCCATCGTTTTTGGCCGGGCCTGCTGCTGCTGATGCACCGTTCTTTGTCGATGGCTGTTATTCAGAACAAGTTTGCTTGGGGTCGTTTTTTCTTTTAAAATATGATGGTTTTTTAATACCCAGGAGGACTTCCTCGCCTCTAAAGGAGCTGATCAGCTTCAGAACAAAGGGAACAAGATTGGAACAATAGTCGAAGCTCCACCCATTTGGACACAAAATCAGGACCAGCACACTCCTCTGACCTGGCATCTATTTTTATTTTTTGAGAATTAGCCAACTTCATTAAGCTTATCATCTGCTGGTCTTCGTCACCTAGGACTGGTTCGGGGCAGCTCTGCTTCTCTGCGGTCTGGACCTTCGAAGGCTCACTTTGCTCGGTGGTTTTCAGGTCTCTGAAGAGTAGTTGGCTTCAGGCGGAAGTAACCCTAGCAACATGACATCGCATTGCGAGGAGGTTGCACAATTGCTTGGCAAATTGGATCTCCAGGAAAATGATTTCGTTTGGGAAGAAGAATCCGATTTGCCGGACATTAAAGCTAAGTGGCTGGCAATCGCGAGGGTTCATACGAACAAGGGCTTTAGTACGTCAGCCCTGTACGCCGACATGAGGTCCGCGTGGAATCCTGCAAAAGATGTTCGTTGGCGTATGATCGACACCAACTTGTTCACGGTGCAGTTAGCTTGCCTTGGGGACTGAAACATGGCGTTGGCGCAAGGACCTTGGCTCTTCACAGCATCTCCAAGAGATGCGCTATATAAGCGCCACACTGGAATTTTTGGGTTTTTTGCATGCGCAACCGCTCCGGAAGCTCCAGCGGAGGCGCAAAAACCGCACGCGAGGTTCAAAACGCCATCGCGCGCCGTTTACTTGCTGCGCCCGCTCCCGCGCGTGGCACACTCGAGCGCATGTTCGCGACTTCCACCTACCCTCCGCCAGCGCACCTCCCCATTTGTTCCGGCCACCATTCCGGCGCTTCCCCGGCCTATCCACGCGCCGCCGCTGCTTCCTCCATCTCCTTCTTGTCGCCGCCGTCCCTCGCGTGCGCCACTACTCCGACGAATAGCGCCCGGCTGCCCACTGCCGCTCAGCACCCACAAGGTGTTAGACAATATGCTTGCAAGGTATGTATTGCTTCAACTTCAATTTTTTTACATGAATTTGGTGCATGTTGTTTGCAGTTTTTATAGCCTAGTTTAAATTGAACATTGTAGATGAGTTCATCATATGATTCTTTCGAAGAAGCATTTGATATTGAAGAGGAGGAGGATCTTGCAATGATCCTAGCTATGCACATCAATAAAAAAACCGAAACACGGTGGTTCGGTTATGGGTCCGCAGAAAATTTGGAGGGATAAGATCGATGCTGACAACAGATTGATGAGGCACTATTTTGTGGATAATCCCGTGTACCTCAAGTCATACTTCCGGCGCCGGTTTAGGATGAGCACCGAGTTGTTCAGGCGCATTGCAAAGAAACTGGCAAGCCATGATCGATTTTTTCAGCAAAGTAGGAATGCCGCTGGAGAGCTCGGGCATAGCACCTTTTAGAAGGTGATAGCAACTTTGCATATGTTGGCAATTGGCATACAGTATTCCGGTTGATCTAGTTGATGATCACTTGGCCATGGGTGAGAGTCATGCCATCATATGTGTTAAGTGCTTTGCAGTCGGAATTGTGCAAGTGTTTGGCCAGGAGTATTTGAGATCTCCCAGTGTTGAAGACGCCGCAAGGCTTTTGGAGATGAACAAAGCTCGCGGGTTCCCAGGTATGCTTGGCTCAATAGATTGCATGCATTGGAGTTGGAAGAACTATCCTAAGGCATGGCATGGGCAATTCCACGGCCAAATAAAGGGTTTCACTATAATCCTTGAAGCGGTGGCCGATCAAGAGACTTGAATTTGGCATGCTTTTTTGGAATGCCTGGATTTTTGAATGACATCAACGTTGTTAATCGGTCACCACTCATGAATAAGATAGAAAATGCTGCCCTGCCACCAGTGTAGTTTGTAGCAAATGGACATACATACAACTATGGCTACTATCTTGCCGATGCACTAGTAGAAAACAGGGCTTTGGTCCAGGCCTGGCCAGCCCATTAGTCCCGGTTCTGTCACAAACCGGGACCCATGGGGGCATACGTCCCGGTTCGTGAGCCCAGGAGGCCGGCCGGCCCTCGTGGGGCATTGGTCCCGGTTCGTCTGGACCCTTTTGTCCCGGTTTTAAACACGAACGGGACCAATGGCACTACTAGGAAAAGGGCTATAGATGGAAATGACACTAATGGCGCACCGGAAAGATGGTGCGCCATTAGTATATACTAATGGCGCACCACCATCCGATGCGCCATTAGAGTCTAAACTACTAATGGCGCACCATGCTTTGGGTGCGCCATTAGTACCAAATTTTTTTTTTAAACTAGTGCGCCTGTCCAAACATACTAATGGCGCATCCTGCCTAAGTGCGCCATTAGTAGTTGTAACTACTAATGGCGCACCAGGGTGTGGGTGCGCCATTAGTATATAAACTTTTTTTTTTGAACTAGTGCGCCTGTCCAAACATACTAATGGCGCCCATTAGTAGTTGTAACTACTAATGGCGCACCAGGGTGTGGGTGCGCCATTAGTATAGAAACTTTTATTTTTGAACTAGTGCGCCTGTCCAAACATACTAATGGCGCATCCTGCTTAGGTGCGCCATTAGTAGTGGTAACTACTAATGGCGCACCATGCAAGAGGTGCGCCATTAGTAAGTGGGCAGCAACAAGATATTTGGGACAGCCTCTCCTACCCACACACTCACTTTCTCCCCACTTCATTCTTTCCACCTCCTCCTTGTCTCGGTGCCTCCTCTTTTCACCTCATTTCCACCATAGATTCATTCAAATTAAGTGGTTAAATTACCTTGTTTTAATAGGTAAGTAAGGGGAAGCTATATTTAGGTTGTTCTCCTTACAACAATGTGCACATGCACTTTTTACGGCCTAGCTAGATCTATGTATGTTCGTGGTGTTGCATATGTTTGTGGTGTTTGCATATGTGTTTGTGTTTGGAGGTGTACGGTATTTGAAATGCGATAGTTGCCAATATTTTGCGGAATGTTGATTCATTTCCGTTTGGCGAGAATTTTGGCATTAAGCATCCTTTTGGTCCTATTTTTAGGAAAGTCATGCCAAATTTTTCTTGGTTCTAAAATATCGTTTTGCTCTACCCATGACGACCATGGTCCGCACGATGACCGAAGGCATCGTGAATAGGTTTTGAGGTCCGCGAAGGCCGAGATGCTTCAAAAGAACGAGACGGAGATAAGATGTCCGTGTCGAAGATGCAAGTGAAGAGCCTTATTGCGGACCCGGATTCGGGCAGGTGCGGGACCACCTGCTGTTGCGTGGTTTCATGGATGGCTATCGGTGGCAAGGTGATGAAGATGACTACGAAGTCGTCCATGCGGGCGGGAAAGAAATGAGGAAGAGCAGCAAGACAACCACCGCGGCTCGGGCGGGCGAGAAGACGAAGAATCCCGGAGATGATCACGATCGTGATGTTGTACACAGTCATCATGTAGAAGATGCAGGACATGATGATGAGGAAGATGCGGAGCAGGCGACGGGCATGATCATGAAGATGATGATGCGGCGGAGCGACGACGCTGGACCATCGATGGGCTGGGTGCAGGACCCTCATATTCAAGAGCTGCTTCTCAAGCGGACGGATAACGCAAGAGCTGCCGCCGAGAGAAAGCCAAGATGGATCAACTTGAGTTAGACGCGGTTACTCCATTGTATGAAGGATGCAGGCCCGAGGATACCGCGCCGAAAGTAACGCCATGGCCACGGAGATGAAGGTAAAACACAAAATGACCGACGCGTGCTTCGGCGAGAACATGTCATTCTGGCACGAACGTCTTCCCAAGGGGAACAAGTGCCCGACCAGTTTGGAGGAGGCGAAGAAAATCGTGTGTCCTCTGGATTTACCGCACGTGAAATACCATGTGTGCATGAACAATTGCATCATTTATCGGGACGAGCACGCAGAGTCTACCATATGTCCGGTGTGCGGCGTCACTCGATACAAGAAGAGGAAGAAAGCTCCTCGAAAAGTGGTGTGGTACTTTCCGATCACTCCTCGTCTGCAGCGCTATTTCGCGGACCCTAAGGTAGCAAAGCTCCTGCGTTGGCACGCGGATAGGGAGGAGAAGAAGCGGAAGATGACGCAAATGATCCGGAGATAGATAAAAAGACAAGATGCTGAGTCACCCTAAGGATGCGAGCGGTGGCAAGCGTTGAACTTCAAGACTCGAATTTGGGAACGATCCAAGGAACATCGTGCTGGGTGCGAGCACCGATGGAGTCAATCCGTTTGGCAGCCGAGAAGCACACATAGCACCTGGCCTGTGTTTGTGTGGATGTACAACCTTCCCCCTGGTTGTGCATGAAGAGGAAGTACATTCACATGCGTATGCTAATTGAAGGGCGAAACAACCAGGGAACGACATCAATCAGATCTGGGGCTGCTGAAAGAGGAGCTTGACACGCTGTGGAAAACGCCAGCCAATACGTGGGGCGCCGCAGAGAAAGAATATTTCCCTATGAGAGCCGCACCGCTCACGACGGTGCATGACTATCTCGATTACGGATATGTCGCGGGCAGGTAGTCCACGGATTTTCGGATGTGTAAGGTGCATGGATGACACAACGTATCGCCAGCTAGATAGAGATCCGGGTCTTGAAAACCGTGTTCATGGGACATCGAAGGTGGCTTCGCGACGATGACCCGTGGAGGAAACACAAGGATCTGTTCGATGGTGAAACCGAACCCCGAAAACGCCCGTGTACGAGGAGCGGCGAGGAAATAGACAAGCTGTTGGAAAATTGGAAAGACTGCCCACCGCCGGAAAGAAGCAAAAGGCGCCAGAGCCGGAAAGAAGCGAAGGCGCCAGCAGCTGCTGAAGGTATGGAAAACGAGGTCTGTTTTCTGGGACTTGCCGTACTGGAAGATCCACCGTGTGCCTCACAGCCTTGATGTCATGCATATCACGAAGAACGTGTGCGAGAGTCTGCTTGGTACCCTGCTCAACATGCCAGAGAGGACCAAAGATGGGCCGAAAGCAAGGGCAGACTTGAAATCAATGGGCATCAGGCAGGAGCTTCACGCTATATATGATGATGATGATGATGATGATGATGATGATGATGATGAGGCGAAGCAGGACACAGAAAGTCGTCGCAAAGGCAAAAGGCCAAGAAGACCGAAATGACTACCCTCCCGCGTGCTTCACTCTAAGTCGAGGAGATCGAGCAGTTTTCACCTGCCTCCTAGGAGTAAAACTTCCTTCTGATTCGCTGGGAAGATAAGCAGATACCTAGACCCAGTGAAGCGAAGTTCAGCGGGATGAAGTCTCACGACCGTCACGTCTTGATGACGCAGATACTTCGGTTGCAATCCATGGGATCATGGGCGCGCACGTCCGTGAAACGCTATTTGGCCTATGCAACTTCTTCGACGTCATCTCTCGAAGTCGATTGGCGTGAGGCAACTCGAAGGCTACAGGAAGAGATCGTGGTGATACTATGCGAGCTTGAGATGTACTTCCGCCCGCATTCTTGACGTTATGGTGCATCTGCTGGTCCATATAGTGGAGGATATCATCCAACTCGGGCGACGTTCCTGCACAGCATGATGCCGTTCGAAAGGATGAATGGTGTCATCAAAGGATACGTTCGCAACATGTCACGTCCGAAGGAAGCATAGCGGGGCTTTCGACAAGAGTGCATCTCCTATCGCACGAATTATCTAGGCATCGAGAACCCGTTGGTCTGCCCGTCAGCAGCACCTCGGCAGGCTCGCTGGATGGGGTCACCGTGAGGGTCGCCGCGAAATGCATGTCGACTTCGAGGGTCGACTCGCCGACTTTGAACGAGCAAACCTAGTCGCGCTACAACACATAGGCGTGGTCGATCCTTGGGTGGTAGAGCACAAAACCTTTATTAAAAAGACGTACAATGACCGAGGCCAACAGAGGACGGACGGAGATACACTCAAAGAGCACAACTCATGTTTCACGCGTTGGTTCAAGCATAAGCTTCTGTCGTACCCTTTACATGAGGATTCTTCCGCGGAAGAACAACTCATATTCGCCTTGTCACAGTAGCGCCGAGTACAACCTGATGACCTATGAGGCGCACGATATCAACGGCTACACATTCTACACGAGGCCAAGGACATGAAGAGCGATGGTTATCGAACTCCGGGTAACGATGGAATCCTACACCGTAACGACAAGGACAGATACTACGGAAGGATCGAGGAGATCTGGGAGCTGAGCTACTGTTGGAGAGAAGGTCCCGATGTTCCGTGTCGATGGGCCAAGAATGTCATAAAAGAAGACCGGTATTTCACCACCATGGTTATACCCGGCCAAATCCAAGACCATGGGCGCAAGCGTCACCGCGAAAAATGAGCCATGGGTACTGGCTTCCCAAGTGGACCAATGCTTCTTCATTACCGACCCGCCAAAGCCCGGTCGTGTTGTCGTGAGGAGAGGCAAAGGAAGATCATCGGAATGGATGGAGTAGCCAATGAGCAAGACTTGACAAGTACGGCGACCGAGGATCGAACATGACGACGATGATGAAGTAGCAGCATACACCACAAGAAGAAGCAGGACCACCCTACCTAAAGGACGTCCGTTCCACGTAAGAACTCCATTTGCGAAAAAGAAGCGCAAGAAGATTGTGAACAGATAGCTAGCTAAGATCGATTGTATTTAAATCGTAGCCTTCATTTCTCGATTGTATTTCATGGGTACTTTTGAACTATCATGAATATTTTAAATTTCATGGACACTCGATCTCGATCCCCTCCATCTCGATCGCTATCCCACCTCGCCAGATCCGGCCCCCCTCCCGAGCACCCCCAGTCCACCGGCCGCCGACGACCCCCGCACCTCGATTCCCTCCATCTTTTAAAATGGCTTTTAAATGCTACTGTCTTATAAAAAAATGCTACTGTCTTATAAAAAAATGCTACTGTCTTATAAAAATAAGTATCAAACAGCTTTTTAAATGCTACTGTCTTATAAAAAAATATTACTGTTATTATTTAAACAAGTTTGAACATTTTTAAACACAAATAAGTATCAAACAGCTTTTTTAAATGCTAAAAAAATTTGTGGAGCCCACCTCGATCCCCCTCCATCTCGATCGCTGTCCCACCTCGCCAGATCCGCCCCCCTCGCCGAGCACCCCAGTCCACCGCCCCGCCACCCCCCGCACCTCGATTCCCCTACTCAACCGCCGCCGCCGACCCCCGCACCCACAAGACCGTCTTATAAAAAATAAGTATCAAACAGCTTTTTAAATGCTACTGTCTTATAAAAAATATTACTGTTATTATTTAAACAAGTTTGAACATATTTAAACATAAATAAGTATCAAATAGCTTTTAAATGCTAAAAAAATTTGTGGAGCACAGGAGTCAAACTCAGACCTCTGGTGTGAGAACTGGAGGCTGACCAATCGAGCTAGTAGAGTGGGCTTGACATGGATAGGTTACAGTAGTAGATAACCTTTTGGCTTTTGTGGAAATAAAAAAAAATACTAATGGCGCACCACGGTGAGGTGCGCCATTAGTGTGGACATGCTAATGGCGCACATGTGAGAGTGCGCCATTAGTATTGTGGCCCCCGATCCCCTCCCCGATCCCCTCGCCCGATTCTCCCCCTCCTCGCCCCGCCGCCGCCGCCTGCCCTCGCCCTCGCCCTCGCCTCGCCTCTCCCTCCCTCGCCCTCTCCTCGCGCCGGGCGCCGCCCGACCTTGCCGCCTTGCCGCCGCCTCGACCCGCCCGACCCGCCGCCCGGACGCCGCCCAGACGCCGCCCGGCCCGCCGCCGGGCCGCCCAGACGCCGCCCGACCCCGCCGCCCGGGCGCCGCCCGGGCGCCGCCCGACCCGCCGCCCGGGCGCTGCCCCGCCGCCCAGCGCCGACCTCGACCCGCCCAGCCGCTGCCCCACCTCGACCCGCCCGTCCACACCACCGTCGACCCGCCTCCCTCGACCCGCCCAAGGTACTTACTTCACCACCGTCGACCCGCCTCCCTCGACCCGCCTCCCTCGACACCGATGATCACTCCATTGTCTTAGGAAATACAACTTCACCATCGAACACATCTAGCTCTGCCTATCTCTTTGTTTTCATTTGTTCTCAGTAGTACTCGATGTGATATTGTGCTTTATTTTTCTTTAGCAGGAGCACAAAACCACAAATTAATATTTAAAAGATTTTTTCTAAAACAATATTAAATAGATTGTGCCGTGTCAAGAACATATCTGATTTATTGCTTGCCAATGTGACACCAATATTCGAGTAGTAGATCACAAATTAATAGTCATATTTTTTGAGGAATTTACTGTAGGTTAAATTTCACAATGTTCCTAAACCCTGATTTTCCATGAATTTTGTAAATCCTGAACTGCAAAACCACTGTCCAAAACCCAGATATGGTTTAGTTTAAATGTTTTTGCAAAGTGTGGAGTCCACCAGTAAATTTGAGCATAGGTTTTCCAAAGCATCTAGCCTAGTCATGTCCTCTCTTTCTTTCTCGCATAAAGCTAGTTAGATGCGGGAATTCTTTCGTTTCCTCTGGATGCTGATATATAATTAAGTTCTTGTTCCACGACTTCTGAATGGTCGAGAGAACTAATACTAGTCGTGCATTGCATGGCCCAACATATTCGGCTCAGTCTTGATGCGCACAAAATGTAGGCCCTTGATAGGTTGTTTGGACAAGCATTTCCCTCCTTTCGGGTTTAGAAGGCTCCTCATCAAAATTATATATTTTGAGAAATAGAAGCCCCGTTAATTAGTATGGCACTAATTAATCACTAGACCATACTACTATCATCTTTCCTCATTAACCACTAGACCATTCTCCTTTGGTTGATGTGCACATACGAGCACATACGTAAGGGTGAAAGTAGGTGGGATTTTGTTAGTGCGATGTTGGGTGTGGTTCATTAGAAAGATGAAATATTTTAATTGGTCGAGTGGGTACTTCTTTTGATTAGAACAACTGAATTAATAGTGCATATTTTAATTCAGTTCTGTTTGTGTAATTCAGTTCTGTTTGTGTAAGAAGAAATTCAAGAAAAGGCACAAGTCGTGTGGTGCCCAAAGTGTGCGTCTCTTCTTCCACCTCCAGTTCGTGTGTGTGTGTATGTGTGTGACCTGGACAAACCCACCAAATGCAATTTAGGTTATTTGTTCGACAACAGTCTGATTGCTGAAAACATCTGTTGCCGTATCTGATATAATCTTTTACCACAAGTTTGAGACCATGTAAATAATATTGCTGTTTGACATGACATGACATTCTGGTATATTGCTTATCTAGGCTGTATGGAAAGGCAGAGTACTACTCCTTTCTCAGCCATGTTCAATCAATCTTATGGCCTGTCAGCTTTACAACATATTTCATTAGGAGCTAACAGTCTCATTTGATCACTATTAGATTTCTGGAGCTGTAGTAATGATGCTAGCCTGTTAAACTCTTTCTTCGTAATATTGTCCTGCGATTCCAAGGATTGTCATAATTTTTTTCCAAGTTTGCAACGGACTGATGGTGTCACTCATCTAATCCGGAAATGTGCTGTTTTATATACTCTTGCTTGCCTATCTTTAATCATGTAAAAGAAAGTCCGAAAGCCGTTAAGTTGAGTAGTTGAACCTGGTCCATGGATATTTTGAAAAATTTAAGTTTGTTATATACCCTCCTTTTGACATATTCAGTGCAATAAATAATGTCAATTCCATGCTAACTGTGGTGTGCCCAATGCTGTTAGTGACAAGCTGTTGTTTTAATTGCAACATTTCTTGACACACCCTTTGTGCTTTAGTGGTTGGATTATTAGTTTAGTAATTTCTTGACACACCCTTTGTGGTTTGCCATGTGTACATGTGTGAGAGATAGTGAGAGGAGACAAGAAGAAGGGGATTTTTTTTAATTGGCTTCTTGCAGTTTTGAAAATTCAGTTTATTCGGTTACTGAAAATTCAGTTAATTCAGTTAGGCACACAAATTGATGTGCTTTGTAAAACTTGTTCATGTACTGAACTACTAATGCCTTGTGATGCTCTGAATTACTTGTGATGCCTCTGAATTACTTGTGATCACATTGAGAAAGACTTGTAAAGATGATGATCATCTTTAACGAGAAAACAATTTGTGATGATTTTGCTAGTTTGCTGGGTTTTGTCTCCGACCATCGTGTCGTGATGATATTGCAGGTACCCCGAGAGGCCCTTGAGTTTGCCGGAATGTCGATTAACTTCCGTTCCGGCAAATTCGGGTACTCCATATGTCCTATTTTCAGCAAAGGTCATGCTGAAATTTTCCATGAATTTTAGCATGACTTTGCTAAAAATAGGACATATGGGGTACTTGTGACTAATGCATGGGCCGGGTATCTTAGTAGTTAATTAAGTAGGATCAAGTGCCCGGCGTACTTGTGACTAATGCATGGCTTTTAGGGTGCCTCGGTGTCGATAAAACCGAAATGATGAAAAGTTAGGCTTTTAGGGTGCCTTGGCGTCGAAAAACCCTCAATGATAAAAGCTTAGATTTTAGGATGCCTCGGTGTCGAGAAACCCTAAATGATGAGACCATGATCTTGTTCCTTGACAATAACCAACTTTTGACCAAATTTTGTTTCTATTTAGAGAGAAACATGGCCCACAACGATGAGGCCGGGAGTTGGGCGGCAAGGCATTCAGGAGCTGTCCCAGAGATGGAGGAACAACCTCACTTGTGTGAGGCGCCGCCTTCCCACCGATCCCGAGACCACGGATGGTGCCGCCGAGGATGACCACACCGATGCCACCACCGATGGTGCCGCCGAGGATGCCACCATCGATGATGGCGGCGCTTGCACGATGGCAGCCAGCCAAGAGGCAACGGAAGGACGGCGCCCGATCGTGCTCCGCACCCTCGAGGAGGAAGTTCTCAAGTGGACTCCAACGGAATCCAACGGCGCCGAGCGAATAGTCAAGCGGTACTCGCTTCAGCTCGGGTGCATTGTCCGAGCACCGTCTCGATCAACACCGAGAACCCGAGGCATCCCGACCGAGGGAATTTGCGCAACCTCCTCTTCACGAAGCTGCACGAACGATACAAGTTCCCCGCTGAATTTGAAAACACAAGCCTCAAAGGGAATAAAGTGAACAATGCTGCCCTCGCGAAGATGAGCAAGGCCCTGTCTACTTGGAAAAGCAATGTGAAGAGAATGATCGAGAAAGGTGAGAGTTATGAGAAGATCAAGGAGAAAAATCCTTCGATCACCGAAGATGACTACAACGACTTCAAGATCAATTGCTCGAGCACCGCAAGCTCCCAATCAAGTGAGTGGGGAAACAAATGCGGAGCTGAACATAGGGGAACACACACTCGGTCCCGGCGGTTCTGAGTGGCGGAGCCTATATGGGACAAGGAGGAGGCGGACCGTGCGAGCAAGGCCTACCGCCCTATTCGATACATCTGGCGGTGACAAGCAGACCAGGAACTTTGTCGGGGACCGGTACAAGAAGGACCGAAAACAAAGGAGCTTACCACGGATCCAAGACCAGGCAGCTTGAGCTTGTTCGGTAAGGAATACACCCCGCGTAATTAGCTCCATATGGTTGCATTCTAATTAATGAAGCCAATTTCTAAATGGTTCACATTCCTTCCGCAGCGATCGAAAGCGATGGCGCTGGGTCGACTCAGAGCAACCCTTGGGACACCACTCTAAATAGGGGTTGAATGTAATGAAGAACAAGGATAAGCTCGATGGCCGACGTCGGTGGTCGTGTGGCGGCAAAGGCTTGTCGACAAAATGGGGTCATACTATACCGCTGGTGTGCGGAAGGAGAAAAGACCAGCTCGGAAAGCCAGCGCGAGAGGTTCAAGAACTCAAGGCACAGGTGGCGCGGATTCGGAGATTGTCCAAGAGCAAGTGGAACAACGACTCGGGCGACGATCACCGCCCTTGTGCCTACCTTGATCTCGGGGTTGAGTGCGTGGATTGCGGGCGGCCAACAGGGGCCGCCCCCGATTCCTAGCTTCACGGCCAGCAACTCGCATAATGCGATGGCGGGGCCATTGGTGCCTCCCGCGGAGGCGGCATTGGTGTCTCCGACGCCGGCACGGGAGCTTAATGCACCCGTGTGTGCGCTGGCCGGCACCTCTGCAGCAAGCGGCCCCTCCGTCAACTGCACGCCCGCCGTTGGCGGTGCCTCTACATTAGCCGAGCTCGACGCCATCATCACGGTAACTAATTAAGCCTCTCTCGCCGAGGACTTCATCTCCTTGCCTTTGATCGGGCATCCTGACGCCCTACATGTTTTCGCGGGCGCCGCCGACGTTCGTGCACTCTCCTCCACCGTGAACAACGAGTTGGTCGATGTCGCCAAGGGCAAAATCGTTCAACCGGACAACCCTTATTCCACGGTACCGGATGCCACCCAACTTGTTTAGGGTTCAACTGGTTCGGTGCTGCCAGGCTGCGACGACTTGTTACCTCCGAATCGACCCGTCGGGCCGACGATGATGACGTGATGACCCTCGGCGCTGCTGAGCTGGCCCTGCTTTGGCGAAGAGCCAGATTCGTTTGGGGCGGGGACACCACCCAAAGACAACACCGCCCGGTCGTGCGGCGCCAAGTCGGCCCCATGGCAAGACCGCCGTACGGTGCGGACATCCCTATGCCATGGATCCAAACATGCATATGGCACAGGATCGAATAATGACGACGACGACGACTATGATACATTTGGCAGCGTCGATCAGATACTTTGCCGAGCATGGGTGCGATGGCGACTTCATGGGGCCTCCTTCTCTAGAACCAAACCCAACAAAAGACGTGTGCGATCTAGCTCGTCTGCGGAGAAGCCAAGTTACAACAGCGCCGTCGGCGTTCAGCTCTCGAGACGCCCTCCATGCCGACTTCACCGAGCCTCGAGATAGGCGAGGTGCGAAATATTATCAGCCCCAACACACTCAAGAAGGCGGTCTATGAGCAAAACTCGGTCCCATTACAGGAGAAGAAGAAGGCACGCAAAAGAAAGACTAAGAAGGGTGCGAGCCAGCCGGCACCGAAATACGATCCGTGCTCGGGGCGGGCCACCTTCACCGCAGGATATCTCGAGGAGGGTGCATGTGGCGGGTAGGGCGATGCTACCGACAAATATGCTCAATGCTGCAACCGGTGCTATCACGGAGTCTGCATGATGGTGTTCTTTCTTTGGAGAAGCGGCGTCTCGGGGAGAAGGATGTGGCATACCGGTTTTGCGGCCAAGGTGCCGAGGGCAAGGGCTTTGTGGATAACTCCATCGGGCGTCACGATCGTCCTGCGTTTTGATGACATCCACGCTATGTTGAACCTTCATCCGCTGCACTACACCTTCGTTCGGCTATTTTCGCTGAGTATGGAGATGCGGATCATTCGCGACAAGACCCGGACATCGTGATAGTCGACCCCTTCTACATGCGTGCCAAGATCTTGGGCAGCGCTGGGACCGCAAGTCGCGAGTTCTTACCTCGGCGTCATTCGGCAAACCAAGATAAGGATAACTTCCTCGTGCCTTACTTTCCCGAGTAAGTCCTCCCTCAACCGCCCGTAACATATGAATTCTTACATTTCGATCGTTTTCTTTTAACATTCCGTGTTTTCTGCGGTGACACACGTTGCACGCCATCCTCCTAAGCCCTAAATATTCCATGGCCACGTATTTCGACCCGGACCGTCGATCGAACGTAGACTACACAAATGTCAAGAAGGTTCTTGATGATGTTCTCCCGGCCACGCCAAATCTGGAGGCACCTTCACCAGGCCTATTCGTAGCACGGCAAGCACGTGTTCTCCCACAATCTGACGCTCGCTGCGTCAAGCAGCCGCTGGCGGTCGAAGGGTGCCTACTACGCCATCCATCACATGCGGGCGATCGTGCGGGACCATCATCAACTTCGCTACCGAGTAAACTCCAAGATTGGGCGCGGCGTGTCGGCAATCCAGGGCGCGGACCTCCGACAAGAATTCTTTCGCATCCATGGAGTTTGCGGAAATCATCCATCAAGATGTCCTTCGTACCTCGGGGCAGTTCTACCTCGAAATCAACCGTCCAACGGTGACATCGACACAATGCTACAAATGCAGGATGACAACGCCCGTTCTTTCATGACTCCCACGATAGACGGCGGCTTCATCCACGCCCGATCCCTTGAGTCGAGTTGTCTAGTTCTGAAACATCGATTGGGTCATGTTGTAATTAAACGTTAATGAACTTGTAGTATGTCTCTTTGGTTTCGAGAGTCGTTCAACTTAGATGTAATCGATGCTATTAATGTCTTGCTTTTCTCTTCCGATCGCTCTGTTGCATACTTATATATTGCTTATGTATTGTCTCAGAATTGGTACTAACGTTTACGTTTGGCTAGTGCATAGCGATGCCGACGTATGTCGTGTACAAGGGTAAGGTTCGGAGTCTCGATGACGGGAGGAGTGTCGGAGACAGGTTCACCGATTCAGCGGTAACAGTTACAAAGGGTACACCACTAGGGCCGAGGCGAATCTAGATCGCCCGCTATCTAGCGGGAGAGGGAGGAGCGTTGGAGGAACCGGATGAAGACGAGTTTCATCGTGATGATGCTCATCGTGATGACCGCAGCTCTCTTCTATGTGATGGTAGTTTAGATGATCGATATCGACTTGTAATGCGAAGATAAACTCGCTACTCGCGGTCTCGAGACTTGTAATATAATGTTCTATCTTTGTTCGGTCTTTTCAATTCGGAGACTAATATGATGAATTGTATTCGGAGACTAATATGATGAATTGTATTCAAGGACTAATCTTCTATTGTATTTGATGAATCTATTGTTGATGTGTGCTGTCTATATTTTGTCAAATTATACATTTTGTAACCTGTGCAAAAACAAAAAAAAAAAAATAAAAAACCTAATATTCATACTAATGGCGCATCACATGACAGTCGCCATTAGTATGACAATCTGCATACTAATGGCGCATCACGGGAAGTGCGCCATTAGTATGCTGCGATTACTAATGGCGATCCGGAGGTGGTGCGCCATTAGTATGCCAAACACTGGTATACATGCCCCAGGAGGCATACTAATGGCGCACCCTTGCATATACTAATGGCGCACCAGGTGGTGCGCCATTAGTATACCAGATACTAATGGCGCACCAGGTGGTGCGCCATTAGTAGAAATTACTAATGGCGTGCTGTCAATGGCGCACCTCTGATGCGCCATTAATGGCCATATTAGGTGCGCCATTAGTAGTGGTATTTCTAGTAGTGTGGGCCTCGCTCCTGGCCCACATCCATTGGTCCAGGTTCGTGGCTGGAACCAGGACCAAAGGGTGGCCTTTAGTCCCGGTTCCAGCCACGAACCGGGACCAATGAGGTGGCTATATATACCCCTCGCCC
Organism: Aegilops longissima; assembly: GCA_021605205.1. Classification (NCBI taxonomy): domain Eukaryota; kingdom Viridiplantae; phylum Streptophyta; class Magnoliopsida; order Poales; family Poaceae; genus Aegilops; species Aegilops longissima. The sequence goes on along the minus strand of CM038679.1, from coordinate 680,302,085 downwards.
GCGAGTAGAGCACTCCACTGCTTTGTTTTTTTGGCTAGCGAGGGGAGGGCTTTCTGGTGCTCTAGCTCACCTCCTATGCACATGAGGTGTTCGATGAAACGCCCGAGCCACACTACTTAAGCTTTCTCCTCTCCAAACTCTACCTCCAAGCTCCATTTTCCTCAAGATTTGTCTAGGTTTAGCGGTCCATCACGTCCCGTCCCCGTCTTCACCGTCGTCGATCGCCCGCGCCGATCTCGTTGCCGGCACCACCGTGGTGAGCCTCTTGTTCATATCTTCTTTCTAAAAGAAAAAGAATTCTTACTTGTATGATTAGATAGATACTTGCCTAATTTTCTTACTTCTATTATTGCTTGTTATTATATAGTGCGATGGCTTTGGTATCCGCCCCCGTCGGCCCTTGTCCTGTCTATGATTCGGATGTGGTATATATATTATATTTTATAACTATTTAGTTCATTTGACAATAATGCCGACCAATATGACATAGATTTTATTTATCTAGGAGGTATGTGAACCAGAAATTCCAACCGAACCTATTGTCGAGAGGTTAAATTTAGTTGAAGAAGAAAACAATTACCTGAAGGAAAAAATAAAAAAATTGAGGAGGAGAAGATGATATTGGAGTTGCATGTTGTGGATGTCGTCGATGATCACAAGATCAAGATGGATGCAATGCGCTTGAAGATTAGAAAGATTAGAAAATATGCCATTCATACCGAGGCTTGGTATCGTTATGTCGTTGGATCAACTGTTACCTTGGTTGCGATTATGATCGCATTTGTTGTTGCATTGAAATGTTTTACATAGTTTCAATGTATGGTTTAATTAGATGCTCTGGAGAGTTATATGTTGTTCAATGAGAACTATGTATGTACTTTGGTTTTAATGTTATGATGAACTTCTATTAATTTGATCACTTATCTATTCAAGATGTTCTGTAATGGTTTTTGACACACTTAATTATATATAATGCACGCAGATGAACCGACAATGGATGTACGGTGATAGATACACCTCCGAGTACATTAAGGGCCTGCATAATTTTCTCGAAGTGGCCGAGGCAAACAAGCAGAAGGGTTTTATGTGTTGTCCATGCCCTATATGTGGGAATATGGAGTCTTACTCTGACCGGAAAATCCTTCACACCCACCTGCTTTATAAGGGTTTCATGCCACACTATAATGTTTGGACAAAGCATAGAGAAATAGGGGTTATGATGGAAGACAACGAAGAAGAAGAGGACGATGACAACTATGTGCCCCCTGAATACGATGATGCTGCAATGGAGGAAGCTGAAGATCAAGAGGAACCAGACGATGTGCGCGATGATGATATCCGCTGGGTCATTGTTGATGCAAGGAGACAGTGCGAAAGTGAAAAGGAGAAGCTGAAGTTCGATCGCATGTTAGAGGATAAAAAAAAGGGTTGTACCCCAATTGCGAAGATGGCAACACAAAGCTCGGTAACATACTGGAATTGCTGCAGTGGAAGGCAGAGAATGCTGTGCCTGACAATGGATTTAAGAAGCTACTGAAAATATTGAAGAAGAAGCTTCCAAAGGATAACGAATTTCCCGACAGTATGTACGCAACAAAGAAGGTCGTATGCCCTCTAGGATTGGAGGTGCAGAAGATACATGCATGCCCTAATGACTGCATCCTCTACCCCGGTGCGTACGAGGATTTGAACGCATGCCCGGTATGCGGTGCATTGCGGTATAAGATTAGACGAGATGACCCTGTTGATGTTGACGGCGAGGCCCCCAGGAAGAGGGTTCCTGCGGAGGTGATGTGGTATGCTCCTATAATACCATGGTTGAAACGTCTGTTCAGAAATAAAGATCATGCCAAGTTGATGCGATGGCACAGAGAGGACCGTAAGAAAGACGAGAGGTTGAGAGCACCCGCTGACGGGTCGCAATGGAGAAAAATCGAGAGAAAGTACCGGGATGAGTTTGCAGGTGACCCAAGGAACGTATGGTTTGGTTTAAGCGTGGATGGCATTAATCCTTTCGGGGAGCAGAGCAGCAATCACAGCACCTGGCCCGTGACTCTATTTATGTATAGCCTTCCTCCTTGGATGTGCATGAAGCAGAAGTTCATTATGATGCCAGTTCTCATCCAAGGTCCTAAGCAACCCGGGAACGGCATTGATGTGTACCTAAGGCCATTAGTTGAAGAACTTTTACTGCTGTGGAATGGAAACGGTGTACGTGTGTGGGATCAGCACAGACAGGAGGAATTAGACCTGCATGCGTTGCTGTTTGTAACCATCAATGATTGGCCTGCTCTCAGTAGCCTTTCAGGACAGAAAAACAAGGGATACCACGCATGCACGCACTGTTTAGCTAACACTGAAAGTATATACCTGGATAAATGCAGGAAGAATGTGTACCTGGGGCATCGTCAATTTCTTACGACCAACCATCAATGTCGAAAGAAAGGCAAGCATTTCAAAGGTGAGGCAGATCACCGGAAGAAGCCTGCCATGCGTACCGGTGATCACGTACTTGCTATGGTCAATGATTTACACATAATATTTGGAAAGGGTCCCACGGACTATCTGTTCCGAATGACGCTGAGGGACGCGCACCCATGTGGAAGAGGAAATCTATATTTTGGGACCTGCCCTACTGGAAAGACCTAGAAGTCCGCTCTTCAATCGACGTGATGCACGCGACGAAGAACCTTTGCGTGAACCTGCTAGGCTTCTTGGCCGTGTATGGGAAGACAAAAGATACACCAGAGGCACGGGAGGACCTGCAACATTTGCACGAAAAAGATGGCATGCCTCCAAAACAGTATGAAGGTTCTGCCAGCTACGCTCTTACCAAAGAAGAGAAGGAAATCTTCTTTGAATGCCTGCTCAGTATGAAGGTCCCGTCTGGCTTCTCGTCGAATATAAAGGGAATAATAAATATGGCCAAGAAAATGTTCCAGAACCTAATGTCTCATGACTGCCATGTGATTATGACGCAACTGCTTCCGGTTGCGTTGAGGGGGCTTCTACCGGAAAACGTTCAATTAGCCATTGTGAAGCTATGTGCATTCCTCAATGCAGTCTCTCAGAAGGTGATCGATCCAGAAATCCTACCAAGGTTAAGGAGTGATGTGGCGCAATGTCTTGTCAGTTTTGAGCTGGTGTTCCCACCATCCTTCTTCAATATCATCATGCACATCCTAGTTCATCTAGTCAACGAGATTGTCATTCTGGGCCCCGTATTTCGGCACAATATGTTCCCCTTTCAGAGGTTCATGGGAGACCTAAAGAAATATGTCCGTAACCGCGCTAGGCCAGAAGGAAGCATCTCCATGGGCCATCAAATAGAGTATGTCATTGGGTTTTGTGTTGACTTCATTCCTGGCCTTAAGAAGATTGGTCTCCCTCAATCGCGATATGACTGGAGACTGACTGGAAAAGGCACGCTAAGAGGGGACTCAATAATATGTAGGGTCGGGCATTCTTGGTCTCAAGCACACTATACAGTTCTACAGAACTCTACCTTGGTGACCCCATATGTCGATGAACACAAGAACTTTCTGCGCTCCAAACACCAGAGCAGTGTGACGACTGGATTACATGTGAACACATCAGGACTTTCGGCAGTTGGTTGGAAACACGTCTCGGAGGAGACAACACTATTTTTGATGAGTTGTACTCGTTGTCCAGGGGACCATCTTCGATTGTATTGACTTACAAAGGATACAAGATAAATGGGAATACGTTTTACATGATCGCCCAAGATCAAAAGAGGACCCAAAACAGCGGTGTCTGCTTTGATGCAGCAACCAAGAGGGGAAAGGACACATATTATGGTTACATAGTGGACATATGGGAACTTGACTACGAACATGATTTTAAGGTCCCTTTGTTTAAGTGCAAATGGGTCAATATGTCAGGAGGCGGGGTACAGGTAGACCCATAGTACGGAATGAAAACAGTTGATCTGAACAATCTTGGGTACACAGACGAACCATTCATCCTAGCCAATGATGTGGCGTAGGTTTTCTACGTTAAGAACATGTCTATCAAACCGAGAAAAAGAGAAGATAAGGAAGCGAATACATCATACGATGAGCCAAAGCGCCACATTGTTCTTTTAGAAAAAAGAGACATCGTGGGATTGGAGGGCAAGACAGACTTGTCTGAAGATTATGAAAAGTTTCATGAAATTCCTCCCTTCAAAGTCAAGGCTGACCCAAGCACTCTGTTAAGCAATGAAGAATATCCATGGTTACGGCGCAATAAGGAAAGGACACAAGCGAAGAAAAAGTGAATACTTTCTCTCCACAACTATTATGATGATGCCTTTGATCTATAATATCACTGCAGTTACATGTGAAGATATGAAATGCCTTTTGTAACAGACGAGTTTCCGTATGAAATCCTGATACTTCAAAAGAGATTGTCCGTTTTGTACGCGAAGTGGATCCAGTTTTTGCCGTAACCCTCTCAACTTTTTAGAACATGCTATGTGGGTCAAATGATGATACCATGCCAATTTTCAACCTCTTCAGAGTTCATTTGAAGTCCTTTTCAATTTCAGGGTCATATAGCTCAAAAAAATCAGTAAATGCATGAAAAATAACAAATGAAGTCAGAAAGGGTTGAAAATTGATGATGTGGCTTTGAATGGTGCATTTGAACACAAAAAGTCTAGAGTTTAAATAAGTGAAAAAAATGAAATCCCTTTGTAACAGATGAGTTTCTGTATGAAACCCTAATAGTTCGAAAGAGATTGTCCGTTTTGTACACGAAGTGCATCCAGTTTTTGCCGTAACTCTCTCAACTTTTTAGCACATGCATGCTATGTGGGTGAAATGATGATATCATGCCAATTTTCAACCTCTTCAGAGTTCATTTGAAGTGCTTTTCAATTTCCGGTTCATTTAGCTCAAAAAAATCAGAAAATATATGAAAAATAATAGATGAAGTCGGAAAGGGTTGAAAATTGATGATGTGGCCTTGAATGGTTCATTTTGAACACACAAAAAGTCTGGAGTTAAAGTAAGTTCAAAAAAATGAAATCCCTTTGTAACAGACGAGTTTCCGTATGAAGCCCTGATAATTCGAAAGAGATTGTCCATTTTGTACACGAAGTGCATCCAGTTTTTGCCGTAACCCTCTCAACTTTTTAGCACATGCTATGTGGGTGAAATGATGATACCATGCCAATTTTCAACCTCTTCATAGTTCATCTGAAGTGCTTTTCAATTTCAGGGTTATTTAGCTCAAAGAATGAACTAATATAAAAAAGAATGAACTAGAAAACACTATTTGCCGCTAGTTGCGGCAAAATGTCGGGGGAACGCACAGGCCATCCAGCGATCGTCGCAGCTGGGCCGGCCCGTATAGTGTTTTCAGGATCCCAGGTTTTTGGAAAACTTTTAGGACGTTCCAGCTGATTCTTTCAATCCGCCAAGGACAACGAATGGGCTGGCCCAGTTGACCCGTCTCCTGTGCGAAACTACACCTCTTTGACGCAGTAAGCCGCACATGGGAGGTCCGGAAAACCCTATTTGCCGCTAGTTGCGGCAAAATGTCGGGGGAACGCACAGGCCATCCAGCGATCGTCGTAGCTGGGCCGGCCCGTATAGTGTTTTCAGGATCCCAGGTTTTCGGAAAACTTTTAGGACGTTCCAGCTGATTCTTTCCGATTTTAGGAATATTCCTGCAGGTTCCTGAACCGTTTATTTTTCTTTTTCCGTTTCCTTTTCGTTTTTTCGTATTTATTTACTATTTTTCTTATTTTATCTCTTATTTCTTTTTCTTTTCACTTCTTTCCTTATTTCCTGTTCTTCTTTGTTTCAAGTTTATGTTTCTTTTTCATCAAAAGTTCAGACATTAGATAAATATTCGAATTTCATCAATTTTGTTCACATATGGGAAAAATTTTCTTGTTTTTCAAATTTTGTTCAGCAATTGCAAAAAAAAAAAAATTAGAATTTGAAAAATTGTTTGCTTTTATCAAGAAATGTTCGAACATTACAAAGACTTTAGAACTTCAAAATTTGGAAAAATATATGTAGTTTAATTTTTGTTCAAAAATATGAATTTTTCATTAATTTTAAAAAATGTTCACCTTTTCAAATTTGTTCACACATTTAAAAAATGTTCTTGTTTTCTAAATTTGTTCATAAATTTAAAAAACGTTGGCGTTTTGAAAAAAATGTTTGTAGTTGCAATTTTGTTCCTATTTTCAAAAAAAGGTCGCATTTTCAGAAAATTGTTCGCAATTTCAAGAAATGTTCTCCTTTAACTTTTTTTTTCAAAAATGTGCACGTTTTCATTTTTTCAGGAGTTTCAAAAATGTGCATGTTTTCATTTTTTTCAGGTGTTTCGAAATTGTTCAATTTCAAATTTTTGTTCACAAATTTCAAAAAATGTTCGGGCAGTTCAAAACATGTTCCCGCTTTTAAAAATTGTTCACAAATTTAAAAAATGTGTATGTTTTCATTTTTTCAGGAGTTTCGAACTTGTTCAGTTTCGATTTTTGTTCACAAATTTTGAAAAATGTTATAGTTTTCACATTATTCAAAATATGTTTGCGTTTTAAAATTATTTCTTGGAATTTTGAAAAATGTTCCTGTTTCAAAGAAAATGTTCGTGATTTTTGGAAATATTTCAGTTTTAAAATTTGGTTTGCAAAATTAGCGGTTTGTTTGTGTTTCAGAGGTCCCTTTGTTTTTTCAATAAAAAATGCTTTTTAAATTCAAGATATACTTTGGATCTGTGCTGCGGGTTTATTCTTTAAGCTTAGCGCTGCTATAGGTACTGTTACGACTGCTAGCTCAACTGTTTGTGGTACGTTAGGTATATTAAGAGGTCTTGGTTTCGAATTCCCATAGCGAGCGGCGAACAGGAGTTCCCAGGAGGTCCCTACCCCTCCACCCTTTCCGGTAGGTAACATTTGTCTCGCCCACCTAGCTCGTTTCGTAGCTCCATTTTTTATTTTATTTCTGTTTTTCCATTTTCGTTCTTTCCCTTTTTCCTATCTCTTTTTTATTTTCATTTATTTTTCAATTCCTTTTTTCATTTCGCTTTCCTTTTTATTTTTCATTTGCATTCTATTTTTCTTTACTTTTTGTTTTATTTTCAAAAATTTGTGAACAACTTTCGAAATTTGTGAATTTTTCATAATATCTTGAACAATTTCCGAAATCATGTACATTTGTCGGATTCGAGAATATTATTATGAATCATGAATATTTCTAAAATTAATGAAGAAAAAATTAGTCATGAACCTTTTCGAATTCATGGAGTTTGTCACAAATACAGAAACACTATATGGAATTGTGCACTTTTTTTTGAATTGGCAAAAATTTATTTGTCGACCAACATTTTTTTGAAATTCAGCAAACATTTGTTTTACATTGAAGAAACATTTTTTGAAAAATCATGAATAGTTTTCTTGAGTAAGTGAACTTCTTTTGAATTCAAGATTATTTTTTGAATAAGCAAACATTTTTTGAATTCAGGCATTTGTTTTTCAAAATCAGGAACATTTTTTTATTTCAGGACATTGTTTTCGAAATCATGATTATTTTTTGAATATGCGAACATTTTTTAAATCTCAAAAAATTGAATCCTTGAACATTTATTATTATTATTTTTATAAAAATAATTCATAGTTTGTTTGGGCTGTACTGTCCCGCACATGAGCCCTTGGTATGAACATTTTTTTTTATTTCAGGACATTGTTTTTGAAATCATGATTATTTTTTGAATATGCGAACATTTTTTAAATCTCAAAAATCTGAATCCGTGAATATTTTTTTATTATGATTTTTAGGAAAATAATTCATAGTTTGTTTGGGCCGTACTGTCCCTTTGAGCCACCCCCCAAAGGGAGTGCGCGCTATGTAGGAGGTCCCTTGTAGGCCACTGCACTCTGGCCGGCCTGCCGCTTCCTGGCTTATTGCGTAAGTAGGCCAAAATAGCTAGCTCATGCAAATTTCGTAGATCAAAAAAGTTGATGCAAATATCTGCCTCGAAATATGATGAGCAAAACTCAGAATACAAGAGGTGTAGGATAAATGACACCGTCCACTTTTACCCTCAGCTTTGCGCTACCTTTTTCTGGCTTTGGCCTGCTTTATGTTTTTTCTTGTTTCAAAGGGTAATCTAGCATTTTTGGGTGTACCGTCCTGAGCGTGCAAATACGGTCTGAACAGGTGCACACTTATTTATTGGTACACCATGAAACAATGATACATTTTGAAACACCAAATGAAGCATCATATAACACTCTGAAACAAGACATATTTGCCAACAACCAAAAAAAAGTAGCACTAATATTAGAGCAACAATAGACAGTGAATGCATGCATGGTATATCCTGTTCCTATAGAAATATCACTCTTAGGGGGTGCGGTGAATGTATCAAATGCTACCCTAGCTGCTGCCGGACGCCTCCTTCCTTTTTGGTCCATGACATTGTAGAATGTCCTCTGCATGTTTTGCAATGTGGTACACATGGGTGTGCGTTTATATGAGGGCGCACTGGTGCATTTGGTATTGCAAAGCCTAACCTCAACTATTAGGCCTGCAGAGCCATAGCGAACGAGATCATAAACCACAAAACTTTAACCTGGAGGAAGTAGACAAGTGCAACTCTAGATTCCACCACATTTGGGAGCATGCGGTGCTGTTTTCGTCAAATCCCCACCGATGTTGTGACCTGCCTGTCCGGGTGCGGAGCAGCGGCACAAATACGGGCGACGACATGCCATTTGCTAGGCCAATGCAGCCTCGTGGCAGACAGATCGCTGGTTATATTCGTGTCGATCCCTGCCATGTTATTAGTTATATATATTCAATCCATGCATTTTCATATGTATTGATGGTCAAAGTTGTGCATCAAAGACCATGCAAACTCAATCGCGCCTGACACTTTGGGAAAGAGGGAGTGCCTGTACTAGTGTACATACCACCTGTTAGTAATTATCTAGCAAATAACCATCACATCTGTGTGTGCAACCAACTTTGGATGTATGAGTGAATGGCCATGTTGTTGATCTGGTAGAGCACAGGATGTATTAGATTTCTAAGCCACCATTTAAGAAGCACATTTTCTTTCCGCATCATGTCCTTTTCACTTTCAACAGACCTGACCGCTGGTGCCTAACTTCCAGCACAAATTTAGAACAACTCAACCACTCTTTCATTCCTGTGGGTCCAAACATCCAATCCAAGGCAGCACGACGCTCTGGTTGCTTCTATACACTATATATATATGCCCCAGTCGGTTGACCCCATACTCATTCTCATTGCAAGCACCTCGAAGATATTGTACTCCACCATGATCCTGCAAGCAAGCAAAAGGCCAAGAATGGCAATGTATTCTTCCCTTCCTGTGTACGCCATTCTTTTGCTTCTTTCTTGGGCATTCAATTCGTTTCCTCTTTGTGCATCCGATAACCGGATTGTCGCTGGCAAGCCGCTCTCCCCTGGCAATGTGCTCGTCTCTCAAGATGGGGTGTTTGCCCTGGGATTCTTCTCCCCATCCAACTCCACCAAGAACTATCACTATGTTGGCATATGGTACAATCGCATCCCGGCGCCGCGGTGGTATGGGTTTCTAACCGTGCGGCTCCGATCACCACTAACCTCTCCTCTGCAAATCTTGTCGTCACCAACAACTCCGACATAGTCTTGTCTGATAGCAATGGTCGTGTCCTCTGGACAACGAACAACAGCATCAGCATGAATTCCATTTCCATCTCGGTGGAAGCAGTGTTGGACAACACTGGCAACTTCATCCTTAGATCACTAGCTGACAGTGCCATACTGTGGCAAAGCTTCGACCACCCCACCGACACCCTCCTACCCGGCATGAACCTCAGGCTGAGCCACAACACGCTTCCACTGCAGCACCTCGTCTCTTGGAAGGCCCAACATGACCCATCCCCCGGTGAGTTCTCCTACAGCGCAGACCCTAGCAGCCTCCTCCAGTGCTTCATTTGGAATGGCTCGAGACCACACCTGCGAAGCCCGGTGTGGACAAACTACCTCTACATGGACAAATTCAACAAGTCTGCCATTTACATGGCCTTACATCACGCCGGCGATGAGGTGTACATGTCCTTCGGCATGCCGACTGGTTCCTTCATCCTGTTGGTCAGGATGGAGATTGACTACTTGGGCAAGGTAAATATACTAAGCTGGGAGAGCAACATGTCAGTATGGAGAGCTCTGTATGCAGAGCCTCAACATGAGTGCAATACGTACGGCTACTGCGGTCCTTTTGGTTACTGCGACAACACAGCAACCGTCCCAGTTTGCAAGTGCCTTGACGGTTTTGAGCCGAGGGATGGTAAAGGATGGATCGCCGGTAGCTTCTCACAGGGATGCCGACCGAAGGAGGTGCGAAGGTGCACCCATGGAGATGGTTTCCTAGCCTTTCCAGGCATGAAGGTCCCTGACAAATTCCTTCATCTCCCGAGTAGAAGCTTTGACGAGTGCATAGAGGAATGTAGAAGCAATTGCTCCTGCGTGGCATATGCTTACTCCAAGATGAGCAACATGGATATTGATGGAGATGACACAAGATGCTTGGTATGGATGGGAGATTTGATCGACATGGAGAACAACACTCAAGGAGGGGAGAACCTCTATGTTCGGACTAGAATATTGCAAGGTATGCATGGTTTATTTCTCCTATTTGTCTAGTTGTTTCTATATCTTTTACTAGTATGAGTTGATAGAGATAGATTCTTTTCACTTCTTTTATTTGAAGAGAATAAATGGAGAAAGAGTGCCCTCGTGTTTTTATTCAAGAAAGGAGCGAGTCTGCTAGCTAGCTATGAATGTGGTGATAAGCACTGAAAATCTTTGGTTATTCTCCTTATATTAGTTATTTTTTGTGCAGGTGACATGAAAAAGATCACAACCCTAGAAATTGTATTATCAGTTGTTTCAAGTTTTCTAGTACTCATATGCGTGGGGCTTATTTACATCTATGCTTTTAGAGGTAGGAAACTATTGCTTTAGTTCTAATTTTTATGTCATCTCTAGTCCCAAGAAACTGAGGAGATAGTGCTCACACTCCTTACAGGCAATCGCGGAAGCAAGGTTGTCTGGGAAAGGTTGATGCGACGGGATACAGGAAATTACAATGAGCTCGCTGATAGTAACACACAGTTTCCCATTTTTAACTTCAGGGTAATTGCTGGCACGACAAATAATTTCACTGAATCCAACATTCTTGGCAAAGGAGGCTTTGGCAATGTTTATAAGGCAAGAAGTATTTGTACTTATAACTAGATTTCTCTCTGTTTTTTCCGAGGGAGATAGTTAGATCACTAATGGAAGATCCAACTTTCTTGACTCAATAATACCTCATGCATGTTTCAGGGAAGGTTGGAAGATGGTAGGGAAATTGCTGTGAAAAGGCTTCGTGTAGGTTCTCTCCAAGGGGCAGTGGAGTTCAAAAATGAAATAGCTCTGATTTCTAGGTTGCAACACAGAAACTTGGTCAAACTTCTAGGCTGCAGTATTCATGAAGATGAAAAGCTTTTGATTTATGAATATCTACCTAACCGAAGTTTGGATTACTTCATTTTCAGTAGGTTCTGCTCACTTGTTGCAAAATCTTTACTTTTGGTCAAACATCACTGATAAGATGATTTATCTAATTTTGTGCCTGACAGATGATACAAGAAAATTGCTGCTAAACTGGTCCACAAGATTTAAGATAATCAGGGGTGTAGCAAGGGGCCTTCTTTATCTCCACCAAGATTCCAGATTGATTCTTTGTCGAAAAAAAAAGATTCCAGATTGATTGTGATTCATAGAGATCTCAAAGCAAGTAACATATTGTTGGATGCTGAGATGAGCCCTAAAATTTCTGATTTTGGTACAGCTAGGCTCCTTGGTGTCCATGAACAGGAAGGACATACCAATCAAGTTGTTGGAACATTGTGAGTAGTGAGGAATTTCATTTATGTGATCTCTCAACTTCTGTGCTTCAACTTGTTTATAATTTTAAATTTACCGCCGTTAATTGTCAAAGCAGTGGATACATGTCGCCTGAATACGCAATGGAAGGCATCATCTCCGTCAAATCCGATGTTTATAGCTTTGGTGTATTACTTTTAGAGATTGTGAGTGGCATGAAGACTGGCTCCACAACCCCAACAAGCTCACGCGCACGAACTCATAACCTTATAGATTATGTAAGTGTATTTTACATTATCTAGTGATTATGGCTGTGTGCATCTTTGGATACAGAGGCGGTTATCCTCCTTTCCTACAATTTTTTTATTTAGTGAACAGAACTTGTTCAACTGATAAGAAAGGGGTACTATTGTGTACTTAATTAATGACATGATTGGTTTGATATAGGCGTGGAGCTTAAGGAAGGATGGGAAAGTGATGGATCTAATCGACTCATCTATCATCGAGGGTTGCTCTCTCGTTGAAGCTCTACGATGCATCCATATCGGACTCTTGTCGGTGCAGGATGACCCAAACGCTCGACCCCTCATGTCTTGGGTGGTAGCAAGCCTGGATAATGAAGGAATTGAGCTCCCGCAGCCGAAAGAGCCTATGTCCTTTGCACACCGTAACTACGGAGCCGGGGAAAGCCATGTACATGACATGAGCCTCCAAAACCTCAAGGGGCGCTAGAAAATCCTGTCTTGTCGTTGTGACCCTGATATCTTCATATACGTACCTGCTCAGTTCTACTCTACACTGGATGAGCTCTGTTACCACCATGATTGAAATTATACTTGTAATATGTACTACATTTGTATCTGTAATGTGTAATATCATTCGGATTTCCTTTACAGTGCTCTAAATAATAGGACCGGTTCATTTCTAATTATTCAATGGACTGTCTCTACCGATACTACTAAACAAAATCAGTATTATATTTTGTTAGTGGGGAAAATCGGAACACACACAAAACAAATACCAAAACTCGACATGCCAACTATGAACCTATATGAACCTAGAGAGTGGAACCGGAAAAACAAGATCTGTACGACCCGCGTGCCTCCACAAACCCTAGCGCCTCCACCCATCTTCCCTCATCCTCTTGCCGGCTGGTGCCCTGCCGAAGGCCACCGTCGGGCAAAGCCAGTGCGGCCGATGGCGGCAGCGGGGCTTCCTCTCATGATGGCACACAAATCTGGTGAGTATAGAGGTAGACGGCGCGTCAGCACACGTTGGAATGCGAGGTCCTGGAGGTTGATGGCAGGGCTCGGCAGCTGGGTGGTGGCGGATCGGCGGTCCCTGGCAGCTGGTTGTCTCCCTAAACTCTAGCTTTATCGTGAAAGAAAGAGAGAATTCAGAAAGGAAGAACATGCATAGACACTGAAGTTTTTGTGCTGCGCTCAACACATGCAGCTTTCTGTTTTGCTCTTCTAATTCATCAAGAGTACACCAACGTGCCCGAGCAACGTGCTCAACTACTGACCACGTCCATCCCCATGATCCGAGCTTCGTGCTGGGCCTACTACGACTAAGCCAAGGCGCACAAAACGCAACCAATTGGCGAGAAAAAACGCTAACAGAAAAACGACTAGCTACTGTCGAAACTGAATGTGTCTAGCGACACTTATCTGATGAAAACAAACTAAATTCAGAGAAGGCCGAGGGAGACAGGGTTTAAGCCAACACTAGTCTCACGCGGCAATGGTGGGGTGTGCATGCGTGAATGGGTGAGCGCTGGTTGGGGTGGTGTCGCAGCCAGGCTTGGACAGGTTCCAGGAGTTGCATGCATCCTCCGATGGAGCGTTGGGCTTTTGGCCTCACAACCGTTGTGGACTGGTTCTAGCGGGTGTGTGCGTCCTCCGGAGGCAATTGGGTCAGACCTTGCTAGATGCAGCTTGACCTCCCTTGTTAGCGCGTGATATCTCGGCCGGTGTTGGCGATCCAGGTCTTGGTCGGGCGAGTGGTGGTGGCAGCATACTATGGTGGTGCAGCTAACTCCTGTGGCTCTACGGCAGCGATCTCCATTGAAAGATCGGAGTTCACTCCGGATCCGATTGTTGACTCTGCTATGAGATTCAAACTACGGACGGCGTCTTGATGAAGAAGGATGGTGGTGCAGCGGCGGCAATCGCATTGCGTGTGCCTACGGGTTTTGTGGAAAAGTGGTGGCGACAACACATTAGTGACTTCGATGTTCGAGCTCCGGGGTGAAATCCTATACAGAGGTCGAGCGTTTGATCATTGTGTTTGCATTCTCTTCTTCATTTTAAGCCAATAAAATCCATAATTTATTGAAAAAATGAAGCCATTATGTTTTCTTCTCCTCTGTGCTCGGATGCGACCCATCCATTCTGGGGCCGTTGGCACTGGCCTGGTCCGGAGATTTGACAAGGAAATCAGAACAAAGCTAGCTAAAGCTAGCCTCCCAGATTGATCAATCAAGTTGAGATGCACTTTTATGACTCATTTTCGAAGTGAGGCGATGTTGCAGCACCATCGCCTTCGATGTGGACGGCGGCGACATGCTTGGGAACTATGAATTTAGCAATGCCATGCGTTGGACGCGGTTGGGCAGAGGTGTTGGTGGGCACCATGAGCAGCGTAGGGAGCTGCACGACGATAATGTAGCGGCGGCTTCATGGCCTGTCGGTTATTTTGTGATGCCCAGTTAGACCCCTCCCAATGCTCCAACTTGTACAGGTGCTAAGCCTTTCAGGTAGGCAAAAAATCCGATATGGCAACTTGTTTAAAAGGAGAGAGATGAGTATGGTGACCCAGAAAGAAATTATGCTAAGCGTATGAACCTAGGCAAAACATTTAAAGTAAGGAAGTCCACAAATACATGAAGAGCTTTAGTTACTAAATCATTTAATGAAGCAAGCTTAGCAACCATAAGCTAAGCACCTATGCATTGGGGAGTATAGTTGCTAAGCTATTTAATATGTTTAGCACCTCATCTAAGCACCCATGCATTGGCAGCAGCCTTAGGGCTCCCACTTAAGAAGCACGGAGCCTAGAATCTTGAACGACGACAATTTCTTCGTCGATGCCTTTAGAGCATCCAAGGCCGCAACCTACAAATCCGGGCCCTCAAACTCCCATGGACGAGCCCAGGCATGTCCACGGGCACTGATCAGACAGTTCTCAAATTCTATTGTCCATATCCATATGTCTCATATCCGGTATCATATATCCATACTAAAGCATGCAACGTAGAACTAAACAACGTAGATCATTAATCAAACATAGAATCAGATATAGAAATGCACATTCTGCTTTCTAAAAGATCACCAATGGGTGTCCAAAAGATCCTCGTCCGATAACGGGTCGTCGTTGGAGTTGTCGGAGAGGATGATGAGCCCTTTCAACCATCGGACGACCCTGTCCTGCTGCCGCTTAAGCTTCACGAGTCGAGCCGCCACTTCCGCCTCGCGCTCGGACTGCTCAATCGCAATCCAGAGCGCCTTGGCATTATTTCAGCGGAGCCGCTGCGCGTCCGTCTCCGCGGCCGTAAGCAACCAGCAGTACACCCAATCGAGGAGCCGCGCGTCCTCGCCGGGCTTCGCCTGGATCCCGCCGCGGCGGATCACGGGCTGCTCCGCCTCCTTCCTCTCCCTTTCCCGCTGCCTCTCGTGGCGCGTGTGCCTCTAATTCCAGCGTGCGCGTACGGCCTGCGTGGCGGGCACAAGCACCCACCACTGCCCACGTGGGGGAGCAGCAGCAGGCGCGGGCAGGGGACGGCGTAGGGGAGGCGGGGACTGCGCAGGCCTGTCTGAGCTGCGCACAGGCCGGGAGGGGCCAGCGCCGATGTCCGTGTTGCGCCAGCAAGGGAGCTGCATCTGCGGCGACGCTGCAGATCTAGAGCTGCCCCCGGTCTCCTCCTTGGTGTTGGAAATATGCCCTAGAGGCAATAATAAAATGATTATTATTATATTTCCTTGTTCATGATAATTGTCTATTGTTCATGCTATAATTGTGTTATTCGGAAATCGTAATACATGTGTGAATATATAGACCACAACATGTCCCTAGTAAGCCTCTAGTTTACTAGCTCGTTGATCAATGGATGATTACGGTTTCCTGACCATGGACATTGGATGTCATTGATAACGGGATCACATCATTGGGAGAATGATGTGATGGACAAGACCCAATCCTAAGCATAGCACAAGATCGTGTAGTTCGTTTGCTAGAGCTTTTCTAATGTCAAGTATCATTTCCTTAGACCATGAGATCGTGCAACTCCCGGATACCGTAGGAGTGCTTTGGGTGTACCAAACGTCACAACGTAACTGGGTGGCTATAAAGGTGCACTACAGGTATCTCCGAAAGTGTCTGTTGGGTTGGCATGGAACAAGACTGGGATTTTTCACTCCGTATGACGGAGAGGTATCTCTGGGCCCACTCGGTAGTGCATCTCATAATGAGCTCAATGTGACCAAGTGGTTGGTCACGGGATCATGCATTACGGTACGAGTAAAGTGACTTACCGGTAACGAGATTGAACGAGGTATTGGGATACCGACGATCGAATCTTGGGCAAGTAACATACCGATTGACAAAGGGAATTGTATACGGGATTACTTGAATCCTCGACATCGTGGTTCATCCGATGAGATCATCGCGAAACATGTGGGAGCTGATAACCCACAAGTATAGAGGATCACAAAAGTTTTCGATAAGTAAGAGTGTCGAACCCAACGAGGAGCTAAAGGTAGAACAAATATTCCCTCAAGTTCTATCGACCACCGATACAACTCTACGCACGCTTGACGTTCGCTTTACCTAGAACAAGTATAAAACTAGAAGTACTTTGTAGGTGTTTTCGGAAAGGCTAGTAAGAAAATAAAGAGAGCGTAAACATAAACTAGGGGCTGTTTAGATGAAGACACAACTAAATTAGTTTTAGTAAAGAGCTTGTTGTCACGAGAAAGTTATTTGTCCCTAGGCAATCGATAACTAGACCGGTAATCATTATTGCAATTTTATTTGAGGGAGAGACATAAGCTAACATACTTTCTCTACTTGGATCATATGCACTTATGATTGGAACTCTAGCAAGCATCCGCAACTACTAAAGATTCATTAAGGTAAAACCCAACCATAGCATTAAAGTATCAAGTCCTCTTTATCCCATACACAAACAACCTACTTACTCGGGTCTGTGCTTCTGTTCACTCACGCCACCCACTATAAGCAAATCATAAACATATTGCAAACCCTACAGCGGGAATCCCTCAAGATTGCGCGACACGGAGAGCACCATAGGACAACACCAATAATAAAACATGCAACTCAAACCAATCTTGATCATCAAATAGCCATTAGGACAAAACGGATCTACTCAAACATCATAGGATAACCATACATCATTGGGAAATAATATATAGTGTTGAGCATCACGTTTAAGTAGAGATTACAGCGGGTAAGAGAGAGGTTACACCGCTGCATAGAGGGGGGAAGAGTTGGTGATGATGGCGGTGAAGTTGTTGGTGAAAATCGCGGTGATGATGATGGCCCCCGGCAGCGCTCCGGCGCCACCGGAAGCAAGGGGGAGAGGACCCCCCCCCCCCCCTTCTTCTTCTTCCTTGACCTCCTCCCTAGATGGGAGAAGGGTTTCCCCTCTGGTCCTTGGCTCCCATGGCTTGGGAGGGGCGAGAGCCCCTCCGAGATTGGATCTATCTCTCTGTTTCTCTCTATTTCTGCGTTCTGTCTAGGCTATGTTTCACCGTTTCGTGTATATATGGAGATTCGTAACTCCGATTGGCCTGAAACCTTCACCGTGATTTTTTTCCGAGAATTAGCTTTCTTGAGGCAAAAGAAGAGCGTCTACCGCCTTATGGGTGGCCCACTAGATAGGGGGCGCCCCCCCCCCCTGGAGGGGTGGCGTGCCCCTGTCTCGTGGTCACCTCGGGCATCGTTTCGCGTTGATTCCACTTTCCAAAAATCACAAATATTCCAAAATAATTCTTCGTCCGTTTTATCCCGTTTGGACTCTGTTTGATATTAGGTTTCTGCGAAACATAAAACTTGCAACAAACAGGAACTGGCACTGGGCACTGGATCAATATGTTAGTCCCAAAAAATAGTATAAAAAGTTGCCAAAAGTATATAAAAGTTGTAGAATATTGGCATGGAACAATAAAAAATTATAGATACGACGGAGACGTATCAGCGTCCCCAAGCTTAATTCCTGCTCGTCCTCGAGTAGGTAAATGATAAAAAAGATAATTTTTGATGTGGAATGCTACCTAGCATAATCTTGATCATATGTCTAATCATGGCATGAATATTAAGACACGAGTGATTCAAAGCAATAGTCTATCATTTGACATAAAAACAATAATACTTCAAGCATACCAACCAAGCAATTATGTCTTATTGAAATAAATAGCCAAAGAAAGCTCATCCCTACAAAATCATATAGTCTGGCTATGCTCCATCTTCACCACACAAAATATTCACATCATGCACAACCCCGATGACAAGCCAAGCAATTGTTTCATACTTTTGACGTTTCTCAAACCTTTTCAACTTTCACGCAATACATGAGCGTGAGCCATGGATATAGCACTATAGGTGGAATAGAATATAATGATGGAGGTTATGTGGAGAAGACAAAAAAGGAGAAAGTCTCACATCGACGCGGCAAATCAACGGGCTATGGAGATGCCCATCAATTGATGTCAATGCGAGGAGTAGGGATTGCCATGCAACGGATGCACTAGAGCTATAAGTGTATGAAAGCTCAAACTGAAACTAAGTGGGTGTGCATCCAACTTGCTTGCTCATGAAGACCTCGGGCGTTTGAGGATGCCCATCAGCGGAATATACAAGCAAAGTTCTATAATGAAAATTCCCACTAGTATATGAAACTGAAAGCATAGGATACTCTCTCTATGAAGAACATGGTGCTACTCTGAAGCACAAGTGTGGTAAAAGGATAGTAACATTGCCCCTTCTCTCTTTTCCTCTCATTTTTTCCTTATTTTTATTTTTATTTTTTATTTTTTTGGTGGGCTTCTTTGGCCTCTTTTTTTATTTGTGCTTCTTTGGCCTCTTTTATTTTTTGTAAAGTCCGGAGTCTCATCCCGACTTGTGGGGGAATCATAGTCTCCATCATCCTTTCCTCACTGGGGCAATGCTCTAATAATGATGATCATCACACTATTTATTTACTTACAACTCAATATTACAACTCGATATCTATAACAAATATATGACTCTATATGAATGCCTCCGGCGGTGTACCGGGATGTGCAATGATCTAGCATAGCAATGACATCAAAAAACGGACAAGCCATGAAAACATCATGCTAGCTATCTTACGATCATGCAAAGCAATATGACAATGAATGCTCAAGTCATATATATGATGATGATGGAAGTTGCATGGCAATATACTCGGAATGGCTATGGAAATGCCATAATAGGTAGGTATGGTGGCTGTGTTGAGGAAGATATAATAAGGCTTATGTGTGATAGAGCGTATCGCGGGGTTTGGATGCACCGGCGAAGTTTGCACCAACTCTCGAGGTGAGAAAGGGCAATGCACGGTACCGAAGAGGCTAGCAATGATGGAAGGGTGTCCATGGACTCAACATTATTCATAAAGAACTCACATACTTATTGCAAAAATCTATTAGTCATCGAGACAAAGTACTACGTGCATGCTCCTAGGGGGATATATTGGTAGTAAAAGACCATCGCTCATCCCCGACCGCCACTCATAAGGAAGGCAATCAATAAACACCTCATGCTCCGACTTCGTTACATAACGGTTCACCATACGTGCATGCTACGGGACTTGCAAAGCTCAACACAAGTATTTCTCAATTTCACAATTACTCAACTTGCACGACTCTAATATCACCACCTTTATATCGCAAAACTATTGCAAGGAATCAAACATATCATATTCAGTGATCTACAAGTTTTATGTAGGATTTTATGACTAACCATGTGAATGACCAATTCCTGTCATCTCTCTAAATAGATATAAGTGAAGCAAGAGAGTTTAATTCTTTCTACAAAAGATATGCCCACGCTTTAACAAATATAAGTGAAGCAAAAGAGCATTCTACAAATGGCGGTTGTCTATGTAAAGAGAAACAGGCAATCCAAACTTCAAAAGATATAAGTGAAGCACACGAAGCATTCTATAAAGCCATACTCAAAAGATATAAGTGAAGTGCAAAGAGCATTCTATAAATCAACCAAGGACTATCTCATACCAGCATGGTGCATAAAAGAAAAGTAAAAACTAAATGCAAAAGACGCTCCAAGACTTGCACATATTGCATAAACGAAACGAATACGAAAACATACCGATACTTGTTGAAGAAAGAGGGGATGCCTTACGGGGCATCCCCAAGCTTAGACGCTTGAGTCTCGTTGAATATTTACTTGGGGTGCCTCGGGCATCCCCAAGCTTGAGCTCTTGCCTCTCTTCCTTTTCCTCATATCGAGACCTCCTTGTTTAGACACTTCATTCACACAAAACTTCAACAGAAAACTCGGTAAGATCCGTTAGTATAATAAAGCAAATCACCAATCTAAGTACTGTTGCAAACCAATTCATATTTTGTTTTTGAATTTTTTCTACTGTAATATACTTTTTCATGGCTTAATCCACTGATATAAATTGATAGATTCATCAAAACAAGTAAACTATGCATCAAAAACAGAATCTATCAAAAACAGAACAGTCTGTAGCAATCTGAACATTCACCATACTTCTGATACTAGAACAATTCTACCAAAATTAGGAAAAATAAAAAAGTTGTACAGCAAGACAGTGCAAAAAGAATCAGAACCATTTGACGTTCCAGTAAAAAATTAAAATTCGCGCACTACAGCCAAAGTTTCTGTCCTGCACCGTACAAACCAACAAGCATTGTAAACATCCTAAAGGCAAACCTTGGCACATTATTTTTATATTACAATGGAATTGTACAAGGGGGTAATTATTTTTGTTGAAAAGTTTCTGTAATCAAGATTCACAAAGTTACCGTGAGCATGAACAAAGTTCAAGGAGCTCTCCCACTTCAACAATGCTTGTCTCTCTCACTTTCACTTTCCTTTTTGAAAAGTTTTTAGGTTCCCCTCTTTATTTTTTTATTTTTTTTAAACTATATGAAAGCACTCAACAGAAATAAATGACTCTCTAAAACTTTCGGGTTGTCTCCCTGGCAGCGCTTTCTTTAAAGCCATTAAGCTATGCATTTAGTGCTCAAGTAATGAATCCACCCGGATCCCAAGGTATATCAAAGCCAATTTTAATTAACAATGATTTGTAATTTAGTAGTGAGCACAAAGTAATATATATCATATAACAACGAAGTCTAACTCTCTTCCTATGCATCGGCATGTCATAAGAGAACAATTCATGCACACATAGTAAAGGCCAATGCATAGTATAAGCAGTTTCTTGCAATTTCATAGTACGGGAAACATAAAGAGGAGGAGATAGAGTTCCTCTCTCATGATAATTGCAAGTAGGAGCAGCAAGCACATGCATATTATATTCATCAAAATCATCATGTGCAATGGTAAAAGGCAACCCGTCAAATAATCCTTACTAAGCGCAAACTTCTCCGATAAAGTGTAGTAGGGAGAATTCAAAAAGATAATAGGACTATCTTGCGTGGGTGAAATAGCAACAATTTCATGTTTAACATAAGGAACTATAGAAAGTTCATCTCCATAAGCATAATTCATATTGGCATCTTGGCCACAAGCATAGCAAGCATCATCAAAAAGGGATATTTCAAGAGAATCAACGGGATCATAGCAATCATCCTTCGATAAGCACGAAGGGGAATTAAACAATGTATGAGTTGAAGAGTTACTATCATTAGAAGGTGGGCACGGGTGATCAATCCGCTCTTCCTCCTTTTGTTCTTCGCTCTCCTCATCATCTTTTTCATCCAATGAGCTCACAGTTTCATCAATTTCTTCTTCCATAGATTCCTGCAAAATATTAATCTCTTCTTGGACAGCGGAGACTTTCTCAATAAGTGCATTAATATCGGCATTGTATTCATAATTCTCATAACAATATTTGAGGATAGCTAAATTTTCAGTTCTATAAGCAGCAGCATCAAAATCTTCAAACTCTTTAAACATAGATTCAATTTCATAAGCACCCATAAAAGCAACAAATTCTTCTATTTGATCCACATCATGTAATCATATATACCATTAGCATAAGAAGCTAAGGTTTTATTATCATTAAATTTGCATGAAAAGGGAAGGTGTGGATGCTTCATCCTAGAGCAACAAGTATAATCATATTCCAAGCATAGTTGTCTAGCATACCACTTCAATATATGAATTTGATCCCATAATAGTTTCCCTTTTTGAGTCAATCGATAATCCCTAAAGTATTCACGTTGATCCACCGTTACTCCCATTACATAATTGAATGGGGTTTTCTCAGGATTATCAAAGTAGTACATAATATCTTTCACATAACCAGCATCGAGGGTTTTAGGAGGTTCCCCATCTCCATGAGCAGAAAGTACACCTAATATTTTTGGTATTTCATGTTCCATATCCATAACTAAAGATAAATAGCAACTAAGAACAGCAAATAAAAATGACTTAGTGATAAAGCAAACAAGCACACACGAGAATATTCACCCCACGCTATGACTCCCCGGCAACAGAGCCAGAAAAAGGTCTTGATAACCCACAAGTATAGGGGATCGCAACAGTTTTCGATAAGTAAGAGTGTCGAACCCAACGAGCAGCTAAAGGTAGAACAAATATTCCCTCAAGTTCTATCGACCACCGATACAACTCTACGCACGCTTGACGTTCGCTTTACCTAGAACAAGTATAAAACTAGAAGTACTTTGTAGGTGTTTTCGGAAAGGCTAGCAAGAAAATAAAGAGAGCGTAAACATAAACTAGGGGCTGTTTAGATGAAGACACAACTAAATTAGTTTTAGTAAAGAGCTTGTTGTCACGAGAAAGTTATTTGTCCCTAGGCAATCGATAACTAGACCGGTAATCATTATTGCAATTTTATTTGAGGGAGAGGCATAAGTTAACATACTTTCTCTACTTGGATCATATGCACTTATGATTGGAACTCTAGCAAGCATCCGCAACTACTAAAGATTCATTAAGGTAAAACCCAACCATAACATTAAAGTATCAAGTCCTCTTTATCCCATACGCAAACAACCTACTTACTCGGGTCTGTGCTTCTGTTCACTCATGCCACCCACTATAAGCAAATCATAAACATATTGCAAACCCTACAGCGAGATTCCCTCACGCTTGCGCGACACGGAGAGCACCATAGGACAACACCAATAATAAAACATGCAACTCAAACCAATCTTGATCATCAAATAGCCATTAGGACAAAACGGATCTACTCAAACATCATAGGATAACCATACATCATTGGGAAATAATATATAGTGTTGAGCACCATGTTTAAGTAGAGATTACAGCGGGTAATAGAGAGGTTACACCGCTGCATAGAGGGGGGAAGAGTTGGTGATGATGGCAGTGAAGTTGTTGGTGAAAATCGCGGTGATGATGATGTCCCCCGGCAGCGCTCCGGCGCCACCAGAAGCAAGGGGGAGAGGGCCCCCCTTCTTATTCTTCTTCCTTGACCTCCTCCCTAGATGGGAGAAGGGTTTCCTCTCTGGCACTTGGCTCCCATGGCTTGGGAGGGGCGAGAGCCCCTCCGAGATTGGTTCTATCTCTCTGTTTCTCTCTGTTTATGCGTTCTGTCTAGGCTCTATTTCACCGTTTCGTGTATGTATGGAGATCCGTAACTCCGATTGGCCTGAAACCTTCGCCGTGATTTTTTTTCCGAAAATTAGCTTTCTTGCGGCAAAAGAAGAGCGTCAACCGCCTTACGGGTGGCCCACGAGATAGGGGGGCGCGCCCCCCTGCAGGGGTGGCGTGCCCCTATCTCGTGGCCACCTCGGGCATCGTTTCACGTTGATTCCACTTCCCAAAAATCACAAATATTCCAAAATAATTCTCCGTCCGTTTTTACCCCGTTTGGACTCCGTTTGATATTGGGTTTCTGCGAACATAAAACTTGCAACAAACAGGAACTGGCACTGGGCAATGGATCATTATGTTAGTCCCAAAAAATAGTACAAAAATTTGCCAAAAGTATATAAAAGTTGTAGAATATTGGCATGGAACAATCAAAAATTATAGATACGACGGAGACGTATCAGGAGCCAACATGGGTATCCAGATCCCGCTGTTGGTTATTGGCCGGAGAGCTGTCTCGGTCATGTCGCATGATTCCCGAACCCGTAGGGTCTACACATAAGGTTCGATGGCGCTAGGGTTATAAGGAAGATATGTATGTGATTACGAATGTTGTTTGGAGTCCGGATGAGATCCCGGACGTCACGAGGAGTTCGGAATGGTCCGGAGGTGAAGATTTATATATGGGAAGTTATCATACGGTCCTTTGGAAAAGTTCGGGGCATAACGGTATTGTCTGGGGCCACGGAGGGGTTCGAGGGTCCACCGGGAGGTCCACCTGCCCGAGAGGGCCTTATGGGCTGTAGGTGGAAGGAACCAGCCCCTAAGTGGGTTGGGCGCATCCCCCTTGGGCCCATGCGCCTAGGGTTTGGGGAACCCTAGAGGGGTGCCCCCTTGCTTGGGGGCAAGCCCCTCCCTTGGCCGCCCCCTCTAGATCTCATCTAGAGGGGCCAGCCCTTCCCCTTCCCTATAAATAGAGGCGAGGAGGGCTGCACACCACATCCAAGGCGCAGCCCCTCCCCTCCCCAACACCTCTCCTCCTCCGTTAAGTGCTTGGCGAAGCCCTGTCGGAGTACGGCCACTCCATCACCACCACGCCGTCGTGCTGCTGTTGGAGCCCTCTTCCTCAACCTCTCCTTCCCCTTGATGGATCAAGAAGGAGGAGACGTCACCGCTCCGTACGTGTGTTGAACGCGAGGTGCCGTCCGTTCGGCGCTAGGATCATTGGTGATTTGGATCACGACGAGTACGACTCCATCAACCCCGTTCTCTTGAAAGCTTACGCTCGCGATCTACAAGGGTATGTAGATGCACTCCTCTCTTTCGTTGCTAGATGACTCCATAGATTGATCTTGGTGATGCGTAGAAAAATTTATTTTCTGCAACGATCCCCAACAGTGGTATCTGGGCTAGGTTTATGCGTAGTTTCTATGCACGAGTAGAACACAAATTGTTGTGGGCGTCGATTTTGTCAATTTAGTTGCCGTTACTAGTCTTATCTTGATTCGGCGGCATCGTGGGATGAAGAGGCCCGGACCGACCTTACACGTACGCTTCGTGAGACAGGTTCCACCGGTAGCGTGCACTAGTTGCATACGGTGGCTAGCGGGTGTCTGTCTCTCCCACTTTAGTCGGATCGGATTCGATGAAAAGGGTCCTTATGAAGGGTAAATATAAATTGGCATATCACGTTGTGGTTTTGGAGTATGTAAGAAACGTTCTTGCTAGAACCCTATAGCAGCCACGTAAAAACATGCAACAACAATTAGAGGACGTCTAACTTGTTTTTGCAGCATATGCCTTGTGATGTGATATGGCCAAAAGGATGTGATGAATGAAATATATATGATGTATGAGATTGATCATGTTCTTGTAATAGGAATCACGACTTGCATGTCGATGAGTATGACAACCGGCAGGAGCCATAGGAGTTGTCTTTATTTATTGTATGACCTGCGTGTCATTGAATAACGCCATGTAATTACTTTACTTTATTGCTAAACCGTTAGCCATAGTAGTAGAAGTAATAGTTGGCGAGACAACTTCATGAAGACACGATGATGGAAATCATGATGATGGAGATCATGGTGTCATGCCGGTGACGATGATGATCATGGCGCCCTGAAGATGGAGATCAAAAAGGAGCAAGATGATATTGGCCATATCATGTCACTATTTGATTGCATGAGATGTTTATCATATTTTACATCTTATTTGCTTAGAACAACAGTAGCATAAATAAGATGATCCCTCATAATAATTTCAAGAAAGTGTTCCCCCTAACTGTGCGCCATTGCGAAAGTTCGTTGTCTCGAAGCACCACGTGATGATCGGGTGTGATAGATTCTAACGTTCACATACAACGGGTGTAAGCCAGATTTACACACGCAATACACTTAGGTTGACTTGGCGAGCCTAGCATGTACAGACATGGCCTCGGAACACGGAAGACCGAAAGGTCGAACATGAGTCGTATATAAGATATGATCAACATTAAGATGTTCACCGATGATGACTAGTCCGTCTCACGTGATGATCGGACACGACCTAGTTGACTCGGATCATGTATCACTTAGATGACTAGAGGGATGTCTATCTGAGTGGGAGTTCATTAAATAATTTGATTAGATGAACTTAATTATCATGAACATAGTCTAAAAACTTTGCAATATGTCTTGTAGATCAAATGGCCCACGCTAATGTTGCCCTCAACTTCAACGTGTTCCTAGAGAAAACTAAGCTGAAAGACGATGGCAGCAACTATACGGACTGGGTCCGAAACTTGAGGATCATCCTCATAGCTGCCAAGAAAGCATATGTCCTAGATGCACCGCTAGGTGAAGCACCGTTTTCCCAGCAACTCAAGGCGTTATGAGCGCTTTGGCGAGTCAGCGTAGTGATGATTACTCCCTGGTTCAGTGTGGCATGCTTTACAGCTTAGAACCGGGGCTCCAAAAGCGTTTTGAGCAGCACGGAGCATATGAGATGTTCCAAGAGCTGAAAATGGTTTTCCAAGCTCATGCCGGGTCGAGAGATATGAAGTCTCCGACAAGTTCTACAGATTGTAAGATGGAGGAGAATAGTTACGTCGTGACACATACTCAAAATGTCAGGGTTGCACAACCGCTTATCTCAGTGGGAGTTAATCTCCGGATGATGCGATGGTTGATGAGAATCCTTGATCGCTCCCACCTAGATACAAGAGCTTTGTGATGAACTTCAATATGCAGGGGATGGAAAAGACCATTCCTGAGGTATATTCAATGCTGAAATCAGCGGAGGTGGAAATCTAAAAGGAACATCAAGTGTTGATGGTGAATAAAACCACTAAGTTCAAGAAAGGCAAGGGTAAGAAGAACTTCAAGAAGGACGGCAAGGGAGTTGCCGCGCCCGGTAAGCCGATTGCGGGAAGAAGCCAAAGCATGGACCCAAGCACGAGACCGAGTGCTTTTATTGCAAGGAAGCAGTCCTTTGAGCGGAACTTCCCCAAGTACTTAGCGGACAAGAAGGCCGGCAACACCAAAGGTATATGTGATATACATGTAATTGATGTGTACCTTACCGATTACTCGTAGTAGCTCCTGGGTATTTGATACGGTGCGGTTGCTCATATTTGTAACTCAAAACAGGAGCTGCGGAATAAGCGGAGATCTGGCGAAGGGCGAGGTGACGATGCGCGTCGGAATGGTTCCAAGGTCGATGTGATCGCCGTCGACACGCTACCTCTACATTTACCTCTGGGATTAGTTTTAAACCTCAATAATTGTTATTTAGTGCCAGCTTTGAGCATGGACATTGTATCTGGATCTCGTTTAATACGAGATGGCTACTCATTTAAATCCGAGAATAATGGTTGTTCTATTTATATGAGAGATATGTTTTATGGTCATGCCCGCTGGTCAATGGTTTATTCTTAATGAATCTCGAGCGTGATGTTACACATATTCATAGTGTGAATACCAAAAGATGTAAGGTTGATAATGATAGTCCCACATACTTGTGGCACTTGCCGCCTTTGGTCACATTAGTGTCAAACGCATGAAGAAGCTCCATGCAGATGGACTTTTGGAGTCTCTTGATTACGAATCATTTGACACGTCGAACCATGCCTCATGGGTAAAATGACCAAGACTCCGTTCTCGGAACAATGGGCGAGCAACCAACTTATTGGAAATCATACATCTTGATGTGTGCGGTCCGATGAGTGTTGAGGCACGCGGTGGCTATCGTTATGTTCTCACCCTCCCTGATGACTTGAGTAGATATGGGTATGTCTACTTAATGAAACACAAGTCTGAGACCTTTGAAAAGTTCAAGGAATTTTAGAATGAGGTAGAGAATCAGCGTGACCTAAAAATAAAGTTCTTATGATCAGATCGTGGGGGAGAATATTGAAGTCACGA
This sequence comes from Aegilops longissima, assembly GCA_021605205.1. Lineage (NCBI taxonomy): Eukaryota > Viridiplantae > Streptophyta > Magnoliopsida > Poales > Poaceae > Aegilops > Aegilops longissima. The sequence continues at coordinate 680,273,989 of CM038679.1, read as the reverse complement.
ATTTGGTACGCACTTAAGGAAATGTGGAATCGTTTCACAACTCACGCCGCCTGGAACACCTCATCGTAATGGTGTGGCCCAACGTCGTAATCGCACTCTATTGGATATGGTGCGATCTATGATGTCTCTTACCGATCTACCGCTCTCATTTTGGGGCTATGCTTTAGAGACTGCCGCATTCACTTTAAATAGGGCTCCGTCGAAATCCGTTGAAACGACACCGTATGAATTGTGGTTTGGGAAGAAACCTAAGCTGTCGTTTCTAAAAGTTTGGGGATGCGATGCTTATGTCAAGAAACTTCAACCTGAAAAGCTCGAACCCAAGTCGGAAAAATGCGTCTTCATAGGATACCCTAAGGAAACCATTGGGTATACCTTCTATCTCAGATCCGAAGGCAAGATCTTTGTTGCCAAGAATGGATCCTTTCTAGAGAAAGAGTTTCTCTTGAAAGAAGTAAGTAGGAGGAAAGTAGAACTTGATGAAGTACTGCCTCTTGAAGCGGAAAGTAGCACAGCTCAGGAAGATGTTCCTGTGGTGCCTGCACCGGCTAGAGAGGAGGTTAATGATGATGATCAAGGTATTTCGGATCAATTTGCTACTGAACTTCGTAGGTCCACGAGGACACGTTCCACACCAGAATGGTATGGCAACCCCGTCCTGGAAATCATGTTGTTAGACAACGGTGAACCTTCAAACTATAAAGAAGCGATGGCGGGCCCAGATTCCAACAAATGGCTTGAAGCCATGCAATCCGAGATAGGATCCATGTATGAAAACAAAGTATGGACTTTGACAGACTTGCCCGATGATCGGCGAGCAATAGAAAATAAATGGATCTTTAAGAAGAAGACGGACGCGGATGGTAATGTTACCATCTATAAAGCTCGACTTGTCGCTAAGGGTTATCGATAAGTTCAAGGGGTTGACTACGATGAGACATTCTCACCCGTAGCGAAGCTTAAGTCCGTCTGAATCATGTTAGCAATTGCCGCATTCTACGATTATGAAATATGGCAAATGGACGTCAAAACGGCATTCCTTAACGGCTTTCTTAAGGAAGAATTGTATATGATGCAGCCGGAAGGTTTTGTCGATCCTAAGAATGCTAACAAGGTATGCAAGCTCCAGCGCTCCATCTATGGGCTGGTGCAAGCATCTCGGAGTTGGAACATTCGCTTTGATGAAATGATCAAAGCGTTTGGGTTTGTGAAGACTTATGGAGAAGCCTGCGTTTACAAGAAAGTGAGTGGGAGCTCTGTAGCATTTCTCATATTATATGTGGATGACATACTGTTGATGGGAAATGATATAGAACTCTTGGAGAGCATAGAGGCCTACTTGAATAAGTGTTTTTCGATGAAGGGCCTTGGAGAAGCTGCTTACATATTAGGCGTCAAGATCTATAGAGATAGATCAAGACGCCTCATAGGTCTTTCACAAAGCACATACCTTGATAAGATATTGAAGAAATTCAATATGGATCTGTCCAAGAAGGGGTTCTTGCCTGTGTTGCAAGGTGTGAAATTGAGCTCGGCTCAATGTCCGACCACGGCAGAAGATAGAGAAAAGATGAGTGTCGTCCCCTATACCTCGGCCATAGGGTCTATCATGTATGCCATGCTATGTACCAGACCTGATGGAAACCTTGCCGTAAGTTTAGTAGGAAGGTACCAAAGTAATCCCGGCATGGAACACTGGACAGCGGTCAAGAATATCCTGAAGTACCTGAAAAGGACTAAGGATATGTTTCTCGTTTATGGAGGTGACGAAGAGCTCGTCGTAAAGGGTTACGTCGACGCTAGCTTTGACACAGATCTGGATGACTCTAAGTCACTAACCGGATACGTGTATATAATGAATGGTGGGGCAGTAAGCTGGTGCAGTTGCAAGCAAAGCATCGTGGCGGGATCTACATGTGAAGCGGAATACATGGCAGCCTCGGAGGCAGCACATGAAGCAATATGGATGAAGGAGTTCATTACCGACCTAGGAGTTATTCCCAATGCGTCGGGGCCGATGACTCTCTTCTGTGACAACACTGGAGCCATTGCCATTGCCAAGGAGCCGACGTTTCATAAGAAGACCAGGCACATCAAGCGTCGCTTCAACTCCATTCGTGAAAATGTTCAAGATGGAGACACAGATATTTGCAAAGTGCATACGGATCTGAATGTCACAGATCCGTTGACTAAACCTCTTCCGCGAGCAAAACATGATCAACACCAGAACTCTATCGGTGTTCGTGTAGCGACCCGACCTCAGATGGTCAAGTCTTTGTGCTTCCATGTCATCCCTGGATCGGTAATGCTAACACACACAATACTCGAAGGATTTATAACAGAGTAGCAATCACACACTTATTACATCGAATGTCTCAAAAGAGAACTTATTACAATAATATGGCTTAAGGCCATCTAATACGATAACAGCGGAAGGCTTGGAAGATAAAGTGAGTCCATCAACTCCAGCGGCATAACTGAGCTGCACGGCAGCGACCTATCGAACCTTACTCCTCGTCGAAAAGTCTGCAACATAATTCGTTGCAGCCGAGAACGGTCAGCACATGGAATATCTTGGCAATGTAACACAATAGAGCAATAACAGAATAATGCTAACACTACATGCATGTTTGGCTGGTGGAAAGCTCTCTGATTACAGCTTCTTGGAAAGCCAATTTTCCCTACATCAAAGGAATAAATTTTAATTTAACTATCATGGTGGTTGAAACATCATTGAGAAGGTATAACCCCAACTCAATCCCAATTAAAATAATTAACATCCCAGCAATATTAATTTAGAGTGATGAGATACATGTGAATACTCAAGTACTAGATACTCGAAATTGTCCATAACCGGGACACGGCTAACCATGATTAGATTGTACACTCTGCGGAGGTTTATGCACTTTTGCCCACGACTCGATCGCCTCCGTTGATTTCTCGCCTGCATGGTGTTTGAGAAGCGGATGACCGAGACACGATCTTTCGAAACATTAACTCTCTACTCGGGTAGACCATACCAAACCTACAAAACCCACTACCTGCTGATCTACCTCTTCAAGAGCTTCACGTAACTTACTCAACTATGCTAGAGCCCATAATAGCTTGTGGCTGCACACGGAAGTTTCTAGCAGGGCCGGGCCGGTAAATTCAGGGGCCCTGTGCGAAACTAAAGAATGGGCCCTATTTTACTAAAATGAACTAATGAGCTATTATAATGTATATGATATAGTGTCTTACAAAATAATTGGATATGTAAAAAATCATACCTATTCAACTCCCGTTTGCATAATATAATACTAAACTGTGTTGTTTAACAAGGAGGCAAGAACCGACCTCTAACGATCCCTGTCAAAACTTAATTAGGATTTATGAAATTAGAAATTAGAAATTAGGAGTTGAAACCTGTTTTGAAGCCGTGAAGCACCTGGAGTCGATCGCCAGTCGATCTGACATGGCGAGATCGATCCGACGAGGCGATGAGTCTAGAACATAGGAGAGAGGAAGGCAAGAACTGCAGAGGCGTGAATTGCGTGCGGCTTGCCGATTGATACGATGAGGGCTGAAGGCATGAGGCGATACGATGAAGGCTGAGGGCATCAGGCGAAGCCGCGAAGGAGCCGATCCCGTTTCCTGTAACGACGCCGCCGCACCTGCTATTACGGTTTTGCAATCGATCAGTCCATGATCTCTTTTTTTTGGACCGAGATCCCGTTTCCTTCTCGATCGAGGCATCGAGCAGCATTTTTTTAAGGAAGATCGATCGAGCAGACTTTTTAGGGTAATCGTTCAAGCGGAGCAGCAGCAGCGTCCGGCACCCAACGCCCGGGCCTGCTATGACAGTTTTTCTAAATACTAGGCCTATATACAAATTTTGGGGCCCCAAAAAATTAGGGGCCCTGTGCGGGCTGCACACTTTTTACAACTATAGGCCCGGCCCTGGTTTCTAGCATGAATAATCTCAGTTCCCTTTGAGCCTGGGTGGCGGTCCATAGGAAGATCACACGGATACCCCGGGATTTCCAAAACAAAACAGACAACCTTTGGGTTCCCCGGTGCCTCAATCCACCAGATGTGTATTAAAGTTGCCACCTTAAGTTAACCATTAATTAACAATCTCACCTCTGTCATGAATAACTCTCAAACCCAATCCACGTCTACGAGCATAGCATGGCAATATAAGCATAACGTAGAAGTAACTCCCAAGGGTTTGATAGTAACAGGGCAATAGGTTCCTACCTCATCATCTACTTCCCAACCCACAGATTAATGACATCCTCACCATGCAAGGTTTGAGGGTTGAAACTAATGCATAAAAACTGGGTATGAAAAGAGTATGATCAAAGTGTTACTTGCCTTGCTGACGATCCGGGAATCCTAGAGACTCGTAGTAACACGCTTCGCACTCCGGGAATTCTATCGCAATCAAACAACAGCATACATAAGCAACAAGCAAAGATGCACAAACAAAATTCAACTGAAAGAGGTTGACCGGAGAGTTCAACTTAAGAACTCCGGTTCACAAGAAGAATCAAACCAAGCGAACAGCGAAACTCAAGCGGCGAAAGAAACAAGATCCGTTTACTAATCTGAACTAGGGTCAAATTTTACAGAGGCAAAAACTTGTTTGAGTTGGCTATTCGGAAGAGGGTTTGAGATGAAACTCCAGCGCTTGAATCGCTGATTCCGATGAAACGGCGAAAAGTTAAACTAGTTCGAACATCGGATCAGAAATCACGATCAGAAATTCGCGGAATAAACCCGATAAAAAGAAAAACGATGAACGGCTAAACAAACGAACGTTCGTTAGCAGAAACTAAACGACCAACACGTTCGTTAGAACGAACGAACGAGTGAACGCTTGCAAAACCAATAAACCGAAAAAAACCGATCTATATAAAAAAACAAACTAGGGTTTTTCTAAAAAAACCCGAAGGGGTTTTCTAAAAAAAACGGGCGATGGGGCGGCTACCTCCGACGAGGTCGTCCGGCGAGGCGGGCTCGGCGAGGCTCGGCGAGGGCGGCGAGGCTCGGCGAGGGCGCTGGTGGCGGCGGGAGGCAGCAGCGGCTTAGAGGCGGCGGCGGTGCTAGGGCGGCGGCGGCGGCGACTTCAGCGATGGCGGCGGTTCGAGGCTCGGGCTCGGCTCGGGCTCCGGTGATGGTGGTGGCTAGAGGCGGCTTATATAGGTTGGGGGCTCCGACTTGGGGAAGGGGCAAGGCGGCGGCGGCGGTGGTGTCCGGGTCGGACACGGCGGCGGCAACACGGGAAGGCGGCGGCGGCTCGGTGGTGGGCCCTTAGCCCGGTCGGACGCTGAATCCTTTTTTTCTAAAGTTCATGAAACTTATAAAAATCCTAGAAAAATAAATAAAAATCTAAAAATACCAAAACAAGTTTTCTCCGTCTAAATAAAATATTTAGAATAAGATGAACTTTTCTTGGCCCTAAAATGCAATTTTTAAAACATGCAATTTTTCTAGGGCAAATAAAATTCCAAATAAATCAAATAAAAATCTAAATAATGATTTTAACATTTTCCTCCGATATTTCAATTATTTTGGAGAAGTCATATTATCTCCTCTCATTTATTATTTCAAAATGAAATATTTTCCAGAGAGAAAATAATTATAATCAAAAATCCTCGTCTTTTACTTGATAAAAATCAAATATGAAAATCGAAAAATCCCCAAGTCTCTCCGAGGGTCCTTGAGTTGCTTAGGATTTCGAGGATTGCAAACAAAAGGCAATAAAATATGATATGCATGGATGACCTATGTATAACATGCCAAATTGAAAATTTGGGATGTTACAAACCTACCCCTTAAGATGAATCTAGCCCTCGAGATTCGGGTTAACTAGAAAATAGGTGCGGATGGTCCTTGCGAATATCATCTTCTCGCTCCCGTGGCTTCCTCCTCGGTATGGTGGCTCCAGCGAGCGTTGGAAAACTTGATAACCTTCTGCGGTGACTCATTGTCGAAATCAAGAATCTTTACTAGCTTCTCCTCATAAGTCAAATTACTATCCAAGCTGTATCGCCTCTAGGGGCCTTTGTATCATTTAACGGTATTTCAGCCATCTCGGCGTGGCACTTCTTGGTGTGATCGTGAAACACATCGTGAACTCGACAATCCTTGAGTAACTCCAGCTTGTAGGCAACTTCTCCCATCCGTTCCAAAACACGATACGGTCCTACAAATCTTGGGGCTAACTTTCCCTCTACTCCAAAACGTTTCACTCCCCTCAAGGGTGATACTCATGATAGGCTCTATCTCCAATTTCATAGGTTACTTCCTTGCGTTTTGAATCTGCGTAACTCTTACATCTAGGCCGAGCAATCTTTAGTCATCTCGATCAGTTTAACCATCTCCTCTGATTCCTTGATCAAATCTGGTCCAAACAACCGACGGTCTCCAACCTCATCCCACATCAATGGTGTTCTACATCTGCGTCCATCTGAGCTTCAAGCGGTGCCATCTTCAAACTGGCACGGTAGCTGTTGTTGTCGAGAACTCTGCGTATGGCAAATTGTCATCCCAACTAGATCCATAATCTAGCGCATGGCTCTCAACATGTCCTCCGAATCTGATTGACTCTCTCATGCATCCATCCGTGCATGGGTGGAGCAGCGTACTAAACTCAATCTGGTACCCAAAGTCCGGTGTAGCTGATGCCAAAACTTTGAAGTAAACTGTGTTCCTCTATCTGATATGATGCTCCTCGGAACTCCATGCAAACATACGATCCTGGTCATATATATCTTGGCCAACTTTGCACTTGTATAGGTTGTTTTCACTGGGATGAAATGGGCTACTTTGGTCAAACGATCCACAACTATCCATATTGAATCATATCCTGCCTTGGTTCTGGGTAATCCGGTAATAAAGTCCATGCCAAGTTTGTCCCACTTCCATTCGGGTATTGGCATAGGCTGTAACAGTCCTGCTGGCTTCTGATGCTCTGCCTTCACTCTCTGACATACATCACATACGGCTACATACTCGGCAATATCCTTCTTCATACCAGTCCACTAGAAACGTTCCTTCAAATCCAAATACATTTTGGTGTTTCCGGGGTGAATCGAGTATGGTGAGTCATGGGCCTCCTGAAGTATTAACTTCCTGATCTCCGAATTGTTGGGCACATAGATCCGGTCCTCAAACCACAAGGTATCGTGCTCATCCTCGCGAAAACCTTTGGCTTTTCCTTCGCCCATCTTCTCTCTTATCTCAGCAATCTCTTTGTCCTCCTTCTGAGCTTCTCGAATCTTGTCCAACAATGTCGACTGAACCTCCATTGTTGCAATAAAACCTCGTGGAACAATCTCCAATCGAAGTTCCATGATCTCCGCAGCTAACTCCTTTGGCAATCCCTTGCTTTCAAGCATATTAGCATAACTCTTCCGGCTCAAAGCGTCTGCTACGACGTTGGCCTTCCCTGGATGATAGTGTAGCTTCATATCGTAATCCTTTATAAGTTCCAGCCATCTCCTATGTCTGAGGTTTAACTCCTTCTGTGTGAAAATGTACTTCAAACTCTTATGATCCGTGTACACATCACAACGGTTTACAATAAGATAATGTCTCCAGGTCTTCAACGCATGTACTACGGCTGCTAACTCCAAATCATGCGTGGCATAGTTCATCTCATGTGGCTTCAATTGTCGTGAGGCATACGAAACAACTTTTCCGTCCTGCATAAGAACACATCCAAGTCCCAAGCGAGAGGCGTCACAATACACTTGAAACTCCTTATGTATATCTGGCAATGTCAGCACTAGGGCTGTAGTCAACCGTTTCTTCAACTCCTGAAAGCTTGTCTAGCAATCCTTTGTCCATTTGAACTTAGTATCCTTCTTTAGCAATTCAGTCATTGGCTTAGCAATCTTGGAAAAATTCTCAATGAATCTCCGATAATATCCTGCCACCAAGGAAATGCGGATCTCGCCAAGCGAGGTGGGTGCCAACCATTCGATGATGGCCGAACCTTCTTGGGATCTCTGCTATACCCTCTCCGATATAACATGCCCAAGAAATCCAACTTCCTTCAACCAAAACTCGCACTTGCTGAATTTGGCGTATAACTGGTGTTCCTGAGTTTCTCGAGAACCAAGCGCAAGTGTTCGCGTGCTCCTCTTCGTTCTTGAGTATACCATAATATCATCAATAAACACCACAACAAACTTGTCCAAATACTCTATGAACACCTTGTTCATCATGCTCATGAAATAGGAAGGCGTTAGTCGGTCAAATGACATGACCGTATACTCATATAATCCATCTTGTGTGGTAAATGCTGTCTTTGGTATATCCTTCTCTCGGATCTTCAATCGATGGTATCCTGATCGTAGATCAATCTTGGCTACACCTTAGCTCCTTGCAACTGATCAAGCAGATCATTAATCATCGGTAAGGATACTTGTTCTTTATAGTTACTTCATTGAGCTCGATAATCAACAACCATCCTTAGGGATTTATCCTTCTTCTCCACCAAAAGTCTTGGGGCTCCCCAAGGTGATGAACTTCTCTGAATGTAACCTTTCTCCAATAGCTCCTTGATCTGCTTCTTAATTTCCTCCGGATCATTTGCGGGCATCGATAGGGTCTCTTGGATATTGGCCCCAGACATGGCAATAGTTCTATCGAAACTTCGATGTCTCGATCCGGTGGCATGCTGTAACTCCTCCGGGAAAACATCCGGATAATCCTTTACTACAGTACTTCCTCTGTACAACTCCGTGAGGGCATTCACTTAGCTCCTCCTAGGCACATGCCTAGATACATACTTAATCCTTTTTCCCTCTGGGGTGGTAAGATAAATTGACTTGCTAGCACAGTCAATACTTCCTCCATATATACTTTGACATCCAGTCCATACCTAATATCACATCCAGTCCTTGCGACTCCAAGATAATTAGGTCAGACGGAAAAACATGCGTGCCAATGATTAGGGGTATCTGGGTGCACCATCTGCTGGCCATGTACTCTGCTCCAGGCGAGCTCACTAGAAGAGGGGTCCTAAGGGTTTGGGTTGGTAACTTAAACTTTTCCACAAATCCCCTTAATATGTATGAATGCGATGCACCAGTATCGAAAAGAACAAGAGCGATAAATGACTGAACCGAAAACTTACCTATTACCGCGTTCGGCTGCTCTTGAACTTCCTCCACGTTAACGTGGTTCACTTGTCCTTTGTTGAATGGATTGGGCTTCTTCCCAGCGCTCCCATTTCCGTTTCCATTCTTTCCTTCAGGGCATTCATTGGCATAGTGCCCTGTCTTCCTGCACTTAAAGCATATAACTTGGCTTAAGTCCCTCTTGGCGGGTGTAGCTGGGTTAGAGCGATTCTGATTATTGTTGACTCCATTCCCATTCCCGTTCTTCGCACCATTTTGATTATGCGATCCTCCTCCAGTATGGTTATGACCTCCATGGTTATGAACAAGTCCTCCCGAGTTCGGGGTTAAGCGAGGCTTCTGGTGAGCTCCTGAGTTATACTTCCCTTGTCCATACTTCCTTTTACGGCTCTCAATCTGCTGTTGCTTTCCTTCAATCATTAGAGCCTTATCTACCAACTCCTGGTAGTTGTTGAAAGTTGCCACCATCAACTGCATACTCATCTCATCATTCAGCCCTTCCATAAACTTCTCACCTTGCGGCATCTGTGGCCACATCATCGGGGCATAGCGTGATAACTTGCTAAACTCATCCACGTCTTTGGGCCACAAGATGCGGTTCCCTGGCGTAAGTTGAGAAACTCACGCTTCTTTATCTGCATGGCTCCAATTGAGACATGGGCCGTGCGAAAAGCTTGTTGGAACTGGTCCCAAGTGACGTAGGCTATAGGAAAAGTAGCCGTGTAATTGTCCCACCCTGCGGATGCTGGTCCATCCAATTGATGTGCGGCAAAGCGCACCCTTTCAGCATCCATGCATCCTGCGGTGGTTAACTCCCTTCCAATACGGCGTAGCCAATCATCAGCAACTATTGGCTCGGTGCTACTAGAAAACACCGGTGGTTGTAGCCTCAGGAAACGGGTTAAATTATCCACTGGCGGCGGGTTGTTGTTGGCATTGTTGTTGTTGTTGTTGTTGTTGCCCTGGTTCTGAACTAGCAATTGCATCAAGGCATTCTGCTGCTGGATCAACTGGGTGAGCTCCGGTGGGAAAACAAAACCGGGGTCACGTCTCGGAGGCATCTGAGGGTTTTAGATGGAAGAGATTAGAATAGAAAAAAGATCTAGGGGAGAAACACTACCCATATGCATATGAGGCAAACACACACATTCATTCAATCAATCAAGCAAGGGCATACAAGACGGTCTAGGACTATCGCATAAGTGCTCAACTACTACTAATTACATGGGGGAATACTACTATTATATGGTGGTCATCTAGAAATTTTGATCAGTGGAAGACTCCATGATGTCTGCTCCAGCTTCGTCTTTGTAGTCATCATCACTTGGATCAGAGTCGGTGTCATCGATGACGATGTAGTTGTCCGGAGGCGTTGTACGTCCCGGTGAAGCTTGGTATTCCAATATTCAGGTACCTAGTGACTTCCTTCAAGTGGCGTTCAAAAGGTGTGTCTTCATCCGGTTGTGCAAACTTGTTCTTCATCTCCGTCATCCTAAAGAGTGGACAAAATGGAGAGGAGTCAGAAATGAGTAGAGAAGAGTGACCTATGGTTTTATCTTAGTGGTCGTGTCCTACACACTGCGTGTGCTCTGATACCATCTTGTAGCGACCCGACCTCAGATGGTCAAGTCTCTGTGCTTCCGTGTCATCCCTGGATCGGTAATCTTGACACACACGTACTCGAAGGATTTATAACAGAGTAGCAATCACACACTTATTACATCGAATGTCTCAAAGAGAACTTATTACAATAATATGGCTTAAGGCCATCTAATACGATAACAATGGAAGGCTTGGAAGATAAAGTGAGTCCATCAACTCCAACGGCATAGCTGAGCTGCACGACAACGACCTATCGAACCTTACTCCTCGTCGAAAAGTCTGCAACATAATACGTTGCAGCCGAGAACAGGGTCAGCACATGGAATATGCTGTCAATGTAACACAATAGAGCAATAACAGAATAATGCTAACACTACATGCATGTTTGGCTGGTGGAAAGCTCTCTGATACTGAGTTTGGAAAGCCAATTTTCCCTACATCAAAGGAATAAATTTTAATTTAACTATCATGGTGGTTGAAACATCATTGAGAAGGTATAACCCCAACTCAATCCCAATTAAAATAATTAACATCCCAGCAATATTAATTTAGAGTGATGAGATACATGTGAATACTCAAGTACTCGATACTCAAATTGTCCATAACGGGGACACGGCTAACCATGATTAGATTGTACACTCTGTAGAGGTTTGCACTTTTCCCCACAAGACTCGATCGCCTCCGTTGATTTCTCGCCTGCATGGTGTTTGAGAAGCGGATGACCGAGACACGATCTTTCGAAACATTAACTCTCTACTCGGGTAGACCATACCAAACCTACAAAACCCACTACCTGCTGATCTACCTCTTCAAGAGCTTCACCTTACTTACTCAACTATGCTAGAGCCCATAATAGCTTGTGGCTGCACACGGAAGTTTCTAGCATGAATAATCTCAGTTCCCTTTGAGCCTGGGTGGCGGTCCATAGGAAGATCACACGGATACCCCGGGATTTCCAAAACAAAATAGACAACACTGGGTTCCCCAGGTGCCTCAATCCACCCAGATGTGTATTAAAGTTGCCACCTTAAGTTAACCATTAATTAACAATCTCACCTCTGTCATGAATAACTCTCAAACCCAATCCACGTCTACGAGCATAGCATGGCAATATAAGCATAACGTAGAAGTAACTCCCAAGGGTTTGATAGTAACAGGGAAATAGGTTCCTACCTCATCATCTACTTCCCAACCCACAGATTAATGACATCCTCACCATGCAAGGTTTGAGGGTTGAAACTAATGCATAAAAACTGGGTATGAAAAGAGTATGATCAAAGTGTTACTTGCCTTGCTGACGATCCGGGAATCGTAGAGACTCGTAGTAACACGCTTCGCACTCCGGGAATTCTATCGCAATCAAACTACAGCATACATAAGCAACAAGCAAAGATGCACAAACGAAATTCAACTGAAAGAGTTTGACCGGAGAGTTCAACTTAAGAACTCCGGTTCATAAGAAGAATCAAACCAAATGGAGCAACGAAACTCAAACGGCGAAAGAAACAAGATCCGTTTACTAATCTGAACTAGGGTCAAATTTTACAGAGGCAAAAAGTTGTTTGAGTTGGCTATTCGGAAAGAGGGTTTGAGATGAAACTCCAGCGCTTGAATCGCTGATTCCGATAAGCGAGCGAAAAGTTATACTAGTTGAACATCGGATCGAAATCGCGATCGAAATTCGCGGAATAAACCCGATAAAAGAAAAAGCGACGAGCGGCTAAATGAGCGAGCGTTTGTTAGCAGAAACTAAGCAGCGAACACGTTCGTTAGAACGAACGAACGCAATGACGCTTCGCTAAACCAATAAACCGAAAAAATCGATCTATATAAAAATGAACTAGGGTTTTCCTAAAAAAAAGCGAAGGGTTTTCTAAAAAAAGCGGGCGACGGGGCTACCTCCGACGAGTCGTCCGCCGGGCTCAGCGAGTGGCGGGGGCTCGGCGAGGGCGCGGGTGGCGGGAGGGGCGGCGGCGGCTTAGAGGCGGCGGCGGCGCTAGGGCGGCGGCGGCGACTCAGCGATGGCGGCGGTTCGAGGCTCGGGCTCGGCTCGGCTCCGGTGGTGGTGGTGGCTAGAGGCGGGGCGGCTTATATAGGTTGGGGGCTCCGACTTGGGAAGGGGCAAGGCGGCGGCGGTGGTGTCCGGTCGGACACGACGGCGGCGACGCGGAAGGCGGCGGCGGCTCGGTGGTGGGCCACTGCTTTCGGTGGGCCCTTGGCCAAGTCGGTAGCAGGTCCTTTTTTTAAAGAAGTTCATAAAACTTATAAAAATCCTAGAAAAATAAATAAAAATCTAAAAATACCAAAACAAGTTTTCTCCGTCTAAATAAAATATTTAGAACAAGATGAACTTTTCTTGGCCCTAAAATGCAATTTCTAAAACATGCAAATTTTTCTAGGGCAAATAAAATTCCAAATAAATCAAATAAAAATCTAAATAATGATTTTAACATTTTTCCTCCGATATTTCAATTATTTTGGAGAAGTCATATTATCTCCTCTCATTTATTATTTCAAAATGAAATATTTTCCGGAGAGAAAATAATTATAATCAAAAATCCTCGTCTTCACTACTTGATAAAAATCAAATATGAAAATCAAAAAATCCCCAACTCTCTCCGAGGGTCCTTGAGTTGCTTAGGATTTCGAGGATTGCAAACAAAAGGCAATAAAATATGATATGCATGGATGACCTATGTATAACATGCCAAATTGAAAATTTGGGATGTTACAGTTCGATTCATCACAATGTAACTAGATTATTGACTCTAGTGCAAGTGGGAGACTGTTGGAAATATGCCCTAGAGGCAATAGTAAAATGATTATTATTATATTTCCTTGTTCATGATTATTGTCTATTGTTCATGCTATAATTGTGTTATTCGGAAATCATAATACATGTGTGAATACATAGACCACAACATGTCCCTAGTAAGCCTCTAGTTAACTAGCTCGTTGATCAATGGATGGTTACAGTTTCCTGACCATGGACATTGGATGTCATTGATAACGGGATCACATCATTGGGAGAATGATGTGATGGACAAGACCCAATCCTAAGCATAGCACAAGATCGTGTAGTTCGTTTGCTAGAGCTTTTATAATGTCAAGTATCATTTCCTTAGACCATGAGATCGTGCAACTCCGGATACCGTAGGAGTGCTTTGGGTGTACCAAGCGTCTGGCGTAATCGGGTGGCTATAAAGGTGCACTATAGGTATCTCGAAAGTGTCATTGGGTTGGCGCGAACGAGACTGGGATTTGTCACTCCATATGACGGAGAGGTATCTACTGGCCCTTTCGGTAGTGCATCATCATAATGAGCTCAATGTGACCAAGTGGTTGGTCACGGGATCATGTATTACGAGTGCGAGTAAAGTGACTTGCTAATGCGAGATTGAGCGAGGTATTGGGATACCAGCGATCGAATCTCGGGCAAATAACGTACCGATTGACAAAGGAATTGTATACGGGATTACTTGAATCCTCGACATTGTGGCTCATCCGATGAGATCATCGTGGAACATGTAGGAGCCAACATGGGTATCCAGATCCCGCTGTTGGTTATTGGCGGAGAGCTGTCTCGGTCATGTCTGCGTGATTCCCGAACCCGTAGGGTCTACACATAAGGTTCGATGGCGCTAGGGTTATAAGGAAGATAAGTATGTGATTACGAATGTTGTTGAGTCCGGATGAGATCCGGGGCGTCGAGGAGTTCGGAATGGTCGGAGGTGAAGATTTGTAAATGGGAAGTTATCATACGGTCACGGAAAAGTTCGGGGCATACGGTATTGTACCGGGGCCACGGAGGGTTCGAGGGTCCACGGGGCAGTCCACCTGCCCGGAGGGCCTTATGGGCTGTAGGTGGAAGGAACCTGCCCTAAGTGGGCTGGGTGCATCCCCTTGGGCCCATGCGCCTAGGGTTTGGGGAACCCTAGAGGGGTGCCCCTTGCAGGGGGCAAGCCCCTCCCTTGCCCCCCTCTAGATCTCATCTAGAGGGGCCGCCCTTCCCTTTTCCCCTATAAATAGAGGCGAGGGAGGCTGCACACCACATCCAGGCGCAGCCCTCCCTCCCAACACCTCTCCTCCTCCGTTAAGTGCTTGGCGAAGCCACAGCCGAGATCTGCCACTCCATCACCACCAAGCCGTCGTGCTGTGATGCATCTCCAACGTATCTATAATTTTTTATTGCTTCATGCTACTTTATCTACTGTTTTAGGCTTTATTGGGATTTATTTTCCACTTTTATATTATTTTTGGGACTAACCTATTAGCAGGAGGCCCAGCCCGAAATTGCTGTTTTTTTGCCTTTTTGAGTGTTTGAAGAAGCAGAATATCAAACGAGTCCAAGCGGAATGAAACCTTGGGGCGTGATTTTCTCACGAGCGTGATCCAGAGACTTGGACCCTACACCAAGGAACAACGGAGGCGGTCACGAGGTGGGGCGCCCCCCTAGGGTGCGCCCCCTGCCCGTGGGCCCCTGTTGCTCCACCGACGTACTCCTTCCTCCTATATATACCTCATTACCCCAAGCAGATCGAACAGGGCCAAAACCTAATTCCACCGCCGCAACTTCCTGTATCCACGAGATCCCATCTTGGGGCCTGTTCCGGAGCTCTGCCGGAGGGGGCATCCACCACGGAGGGCTTCTACATCATCATCAAAGCTTCTCCGATGAAGTGTGAGTAGTTTACCTCAGACCTTCGGGTCCATAGTTAGTAGCTAGATGGCTTCTTCTCTCTTTTTGGATCTCAATACAATCTTCTCCCCCTCTCTCGTGGAGATCTATTCGATGTAATCTTCTTTTTACGGTGTGTTTGTTGAGACCGATGAATTGTGGGTTTATGATCCAGCTTATCTATGAATAATATTTGAATCTTCTCTGAATTCTTTTATGTATGATTGAGTTATCTTTGCAAGTCTTTTCGAATTATCCATTTGGTTTGGCCAACTAGATTGGTAGTTCTTGCAATGGGAGAAGTGCATGGCTTTGGGTTCAATCTTGCGGTGTCCTTACCCAGTGACAGAAAGGGTTGCAAGGTACGTATTGTGTTGTTGCCATCGAGGATAACAAGATGGGGTATTTATCATATTGCATGAATTTATTCCTCTACATCATGTCCTCTTGCTTAAGGTGTTACTCTGTTTTTAACTTAATACTCTAGATGCATGCTGGATAGCGGTCGATGAGTGGAGTAATAGTAGTAGATGCATAATCGTTTCGATCTACTTGTCTCGGACGTGTTGCCTATATACATGATCATACCTAGATAAACTCATAACTATGCTCAATTATGTCAATTGCTCAACAGTAATTTGTTCACCCGCCGTAGAATACTTATGCTCTTGAGAGAAGCCACTAGCAAAACCTATGGCCCCCAGGTCTATCCTTATCATATCAATCTCCATTACTTTTAATACTTGCCTTGTTTTTACTTTGCTTTTATTTTTACTTTGCATCTTTATACCAAAAATACCAAAAATATTATCTCTATCAGATCTCACTCTCGTAAGTGACCGTGAAGGGATTGACAACCCTTAATCGCGTTGGTTGCGAGTAGCTATCGTTTTGTGCAGGTACGAGGGACTTGTGCGTGGCGTCCTACTGGATTGATACCTTGGTTCTCAAAAACTGAGGGAAATACTTACGCTACTGTGCTGCATCATCCTCTCCTCTTCGGGGAAAACCAACGCAAGCTCAAGACGTAGCAATAAGGATTTCTGGCGTCGTTGCCGAGGAGTCTACGCAAAATTCAAGCATACAAAGTACCCATCACAATCCCTATCTCTCGCATTACATTATTTGCCATTTGCCTCTCGTTTTCCTCTCCCCCACTTCACCCTTGCCGTTTTATTCGCCCTCTCTTTCCCAATCTCCTCCTCTCTTTTTCCCGTTGCCTTTTGTTTGCTCGTGTGTTAGTTTGCTTGCTTGTCGTCATGACTAGTCTCATATCTCCTCCGTTATCTCCCGAGAATGAAGTTCTAAATTTTAAGCAAAGGGAGGGAGAAAATCTAAAAGACGCTTGGTATAGAATTTGTAATGCTCAAAATAGATCTACCAGGAAGCAATCTACTTCAGTTCTTCTTCGAAATTTTTACGTAGGTGCTAATCCTTGATATAGATATATCCTTGATACCATTACCGGAGGGAATTTCTTGGGTAGCCATACTTTTGATTCTTACAATGCTTTAATAGATTTATTTGGCTCACCACCTCTTTTGGTTAATGGAACTATGTTAACTTTGGAGCATGTTATGCAAAGGCTCGAAATTATTGAAAACAAAGTTTCTACCATTGAATCCATTGAAAATCTAAATAAAAAGATCCATAATCAAATTACTCAATATGGATCTAAGGTAGGAATGACTTTGAAAAATATTAAGGAGAAGGAACCTATGGTTAATGAGAAAATAAATCTAGATTCCACTCGAATGGATAAACTTGAGGGTATCATTACCAACATGGGAACCTACTATCAAAATTAAAATTAAACATCATGAGTTTAATGCTTTGTGTGATTTGGGTGCTAGTGTCTCTACTATTCCCAAAACTTTGTGTGATTTGCTAGAGTTCCGTGACTTTGATGATTGCTCTCTAGACTTGCATCTTGCGGAATCCACTATTAAAAAGCCTATGGAAAGAATTAATGATGTTCTTATTGTTGCAAATAGGAACTATGTGCCCGTAGATTTTATCGTTCTTGATATAGATTGCAATCCTTCATGTCCTATTATTCTTGGTAGACCTTTCCTTAGAACGATTGGTGCAATTATTGATATGAAGGAAGGGAATATTAGATTCCAATTTCCCTTAAAGAAGGGCATGGAACACTTCCCTAGAAAGAAAATAAAATTACCATATGAATCTATCATGAGAGCTACTTATGGATTGCCTACCAAAGATGGCAATACTTAGATCTATCCTTGCTTTTATGCCTAGCTAGGGGCGTTAAACGATAGCGCTTGTTGGGAGGCAACCCAATTTTATTTTTTTGTTTTTGTGTTTTTGCTCCTGTTTAGGAATAAATAATCCACCTAGCCTCTGTTTAGATGTGGTTTTATATTTTAATTAGTGTTTGTGCCAAGTTAAACCTATTGGATCTTCTTGGATGATAGTTATTTGATCTTGCTGTAATTTCCAGAAACTTTGCGCTCAGTGCCCGAATTATTAAAAATCACCAGAACGTGATAAAATACTGATTCCAATTGCTGCTGATCAATAAACAAATTGTCTAGG
Source organism: Aegilops longissima (assembly GCA_021605205.1). Classification (NCBI taxonomy): domain Eukaryota; kingdom Viridiplantae; phylum Streptophyta; class Magnoliopsida; order Poales; family Poaceae; genus Aegilops; species Aegilops longissima. The sequence continues at coordinate 680,256,016 of CM038679.1, read as the reverse complement.
TCGTCTAATTTTGGTAGAATTTTTTGAGTTTCAGAAGTTTGCGCTCAGTGCCCGTTCAACTGCATATCAAAGGATCCGCATCGCTTCGGTTTTTAGCGTTAAACATGTTTAGCACCCTTCACTAATTAATATCATGCTTAAAATCATTATGAACATTAACCAAGTACTTTATATCCTACATAATATTAGCATGCAATTTATATCTTGCCTAATATTAATATGCATATGACTAATATCTTACCTACTGTCAATGTGCATTGCACGTATACAATTACCAGTTTTCTATAATGAGGCAACTTAGCAATTCATAGAAGGGCGATTCGCCCTCCTCCTCCTAGTTGGGATCGGCTATAGAGCTCGCCTCCCCCGTCCCGTCCCCCATCTCGCTTCCCTCTCGGTTGAGGAAGCAGTTGCTGGTGAAGGTGGTGCTGGCCACGCACGGCGGCACAATATGCACACGAGCGGCGCAGCATGTGCATGAACCGTGATTGCTGGTGGCATGCACTATGATGGGAATCAGGGATGGACGGCATCTCGGACAACCGGAAGATGTGGAGGAGGAAGTGGCCTTCATGAGTTATTATGGCCGAGGTCGCAGCTGCTGATGGCGCGCAGCAGCACCAATAGGGCAATGGGTGCGGCTAGCAGCATGGGAAACGCCAGTGCAGTTGGTGCCGCCGTCAAAATCTTGGGTGTGGCTCAACCTGGTAGGTGCCGGGTTGGAGCCAAGCTCCCTCTCCCTATGGCGGCAAGATTATCTTCGCATCAGGCAACGGCCTTAGGCAGAAGGCTGGCAGTGCGAGGCATCCGAATCACTCTACAGCGAGGATCTCTTCGTGTCGCCGTAGCAACCCTTGGCTGAAGGATAAGGAGTAGTTTGGTTTGTGACCTGGGCTTGCATGCCTGGCAAAAAGTTGTGCCTGAAAGTAGCCTGGAGAGCAGTTATTTTTCTGCCTGATCAGGCATGCCTGACTGTGAAGCGTTTGGTTGGGGGCCTCGTGCCTGGGTCTGAGAACAACACGTGAGGGACGAAAAGATATACTAAATCAGACTAAAAAACGTCACATCACATGCTAATTAGTAGTCCCAGGCTGCTGCTGCTCTCGCCAGGCATGGAAAAAAGAACGCCTGGCCCAGGCTAATGAACTTGTCGGGCATCAAGCCAGGCTAACCAAGTTAGATTGTACGTCCAGACCAGGCTGCTTCACACTTGTCCAGGACAGCAAGCAAACAACTATCAGGCACATCTCGGGGAGGCTCCAGGCTAGGCACCTAGTCACATGGACGCGATCTAAACTGGCTCTAAATGTCAGCGTGTAGCCGAGCTCCCTCCGCATTCGGCGCCAAGAACCCCTTCGTGTCAGGGTGGTGGTCCTGAGCAGAAGGAAGATGGCATCAGGCGCCCGGCTGGCGTTTCACAGGGGCTGCGAGTAGCTGGTCGGGTTGTTTGTGATCGTCGGCAGGTAAGTGCACTGGCGCTCCGAGTTCACATCAAACTCGCCGGCATCCAGCTCTGTTCACAGGAAGGATGTCTGGGTAGCGGCCTCAGAGTTATTATGGATGTTATACTTCGGCTCACGCGCGTTGTGAAGCGGCGGCGACTAGTTTTGCATCGCCGCATGGACGGCCTCCTGATGGGCATGGTGGGTCTTTGGTGGGAATACATCACACCCATCTGCTAGTCCCACGCTGGCCTAGCGAGCAAAAAACTGATTTTTTTTCATTTACTCTAAGAGAATGGTTAATAATATAGCCGATCGATGACTATAGCATGTTGCCATGTCATTTATAGCCAATGTAATAACAACATGTATAGTAGTACTGGGCTACAAAAAAGTACTATTTTTCTACCACATGGCCGAGCATACACTCTCACGTAACTTCTCGGAGCCCATGCTACAGCCGGTTGTAAATCTGCAGCCCGCTTACCTTCTCTCTCCTCTTCTCCCTCATCCAACTCAGCAAAGATATAATGTTTAAAGTCTTACAGCCCGCCTACTTCATCTTATTATACTTGCTCTAAGCTAGATTGAAGCTCACTCATTGGTCAGTTTAAGCTCTAATTTTCACACGCGTCTTTTCAGCAGTGCCTTAGCCTTGCCGAAGTTATCTTTGGGCCTAATAAACCCGGACGGAGGGATTATAAAGATAGCATCATACACTAGTATCATATGCATGATACTAGTATATGATGTTGGGGAACGCGACATGTAATTCAAAAAAATTCTATACTCACGCAAGATCTATCTAGGAGATACATAGCAACGAGCGAGGGAGAGTGTGTGCATCTGCCCTCGTAGATTGAAAGCGGAAGCATTAGTTTAACGCGGTTGATGTAGTCGAACGTCTTCTCGATTCAACCGATCAAGCACCGAACGTACGGCACCTCCGAGTTCTGCACACGTTCAGCTCGATGACGTCCCTCGAACTCTTGATCTAGCAAAGTGTTGAGGGAGAGTTTCGTCAGCACGACGGCGTGATGACGGTGATGGTGTAATGCAATCTGTGCAGGTTTTCGCCTAAGCACGACGACAATATGACCGGAGGAGTAAACGATGTAGGGGGCACCGCACACGGCTAAGAACAATTGATGTGCCTTAGAGGTGCCCCCCCCCCCCCGCCCCATATATAAAGGAGGGAGAGTGGAGGAGGCCGGCCTAGGGGGCGCGCCAAGTGGGGGGAGTCCCACTTGGACTCCTAGTGCAATTTGGCCCCGTCCCTTTCCTTTTACCGGAAGGGGGAAGTGGGAAGGAGAGGGAGGAGGAGAAGGAAAGGGGGGCGCGCCCCCTCCCTTAGTCCAATTCGGACTCCTCCCTTGGGGGGGGGGGGGCGCCACCCTTGTGGGCTGGCCGGCCTCCCTCCTATGGCCCATATATATCGTCCAATATATCAATCTTTACCTCTCGGCCATTTCAAGACTCCTTGTCATGTCCGTGATCTCATCCGGGGCTCTAAACAATCTTCGGTCACCAAAACACATAACTCATAATACAAATCGTCATTGAACGTTAAGCGTGCGGACCATACGGGTTCGAGAACTATGTAGACATGACCGAGACACTTCTCCGGTCAATAACCAATAGCAGAACCTGGATGCTCATATTGGTTCCCACATATTCTATGAAGATCTTTATCGGTCGAACTGTAATGACAACATACGTCATTCCCTTTGTCATCGGTATGTTACTTGCACTATTAGGAAAAGGCCTACTAATGGCGCACCAGTTTTGCCTACTAATGGCGCACTACTGGTGCGCCATTAGTATCACGCCACTAGTATATTTTACTAATGGCGAACCACTGGTGCGCCATTAGTATCTGGTATACTAATGGCGCACCACGCAGTGCGCCATTAGTATAGAACACCATGCGTCATTAGTATGCCTCCCAGGGGGCCATATGTAACCATGTGCTTTGTCATACTAATGGCGCACTGTGGGGTGATGCGCCATTAGTATCCTTTGGCATACTAATGGCGCACCTTGAGGTGATGCGCCATTAGTATGAATATTAGGTTTTTTTACTTTTCTGATTTTTGCACAGGTTACAAAATATATTATTGGACAGAATATAGACAGCAGCACACAGCAACAGCAGATTCATCGAATACAATAGAAGATTAGTCTCCGTATACAATTCATCATATTAGTCTCCGAATTCAAAAGACCGAACAAAGATAAAACATTACAAGTCTCGAGACCGCGAGTATCGAGTTTGTCTTCACATTACAAGTCGATATCGATCATCTAAACTACCATCACATAGAAGAGAGCTGCGGTCATCGCGATGATGATGAGCATCATCGCGATGAAGCTAGTCTTCATCCGGTTCCTCCAACGCTCCCTCCTCTCTCCCGCTAGATAGTGGGCGTATCTAGATTCTGCCTCCGCCCTAGTGGTCTACCCTTTGTAATTGTTACCGCTGAAACGTTGAACCTGTCTCCGACACTCCTCCCAGTCGTCGTAGACTCCGGGAACCTTACCCTTGTACACGACATACGACGGCATCTCTATGCACAAGCCAAACAACAGACAATACATAAGCAATATATAAGTATGCAACAAAAGGATCGGAAGAGAAAAGCAAGACATTAATAGCACGATTCATGGTCCTACTAATAAATAGCATCGATTACATCTAAGTTGAACGACTGTCCAAACCAAAGAGACATACAGTTCATTAAAGTTTGATTACAACATGAGCCAATCAATGTTTCAGAACTACACATCACTACTTTCGACTTGACTCATGGGACAAGAGCGTGGATGAAGCCGCCGTCTGTCGTGATGGTCATGAAATCGCGGGTGTTGTCAGCCTACATTTGTAGCGTTCCGTCTATCTCACTGTTGGACGGTTGATATCTGAGGAAGAACTGCCCCGAGGTATGAAGGACATCTTGATGGATGATGTCTGCAAACTCTGACTGGATCTGAAAGAATTCTTGTCGATGTCGCGTCTGGATTGCCGACAAGATCGCGCCCAATCTTTGAGATTATCTGGTAGCAGAAGGTGATGATGGTCCCTTACGATCGCCCGCATGTGATGGAGGGCGTAGTAGGCATCCTTCTGACCGCCAGGCGGCTGCTTGACGTAGCAGAACATCGTATTGTGGGCGAACATGTGCTTGTCGTACTTACGAACTGCCCTGGTGAAGGTGCCTCCAGATTTGGCGTAGCCGGGGAGAACATGATCAAGAACTTTCTTGATATTTGTGTAGTCTATCTTGGAGTCACGGTTCGGGTTGAAATACGTGGCCATGGAATATTTCAGGCTTAAGAGGATGAGTGTGCAATGTGTATCACTGCACAGAACACGGAATGTTAGAAAAAAAAAGAACGATCGAAATCTAAGAAATCATATGTTACGGGGTGGTTAAGGGATGATTTACTCGGGAAAGTAAGTCACAAGGAAATTATCCTTATCTGGGTTTGCCAGAATGACGCCTTCGAGGTGTGAACTCGCGACTTTGCGGTCCCCAGCGCTGCTCAAGAGCTTGGCACACATGTAGAAGGGGTCGACTATCACGATGTCCGAGGTCTTGTCTCTAATGATCCGCATCTCCATACTCAGCGAAAACAGCCGAACGAAGGTGTAGTGCAGCGGATGAAGGTTAAACATAGCAAAGATGTCATCAAACCGCAGGACGATCGTACCCCCGATGTCGCCATCCACAAAGCCCTTGCCCTCTGGCACCTTGGCCACGAAAACCGGGTATGCCAGATCATTCTCTCTGAGACGCCGCTCCTCCAAAGAAAGAACACTGTCGTGCAGACTCCGCATAGCACCGGTTGTAGCATTGAGCATATTTGTCGGTAGCATCGGCCTACCCGCCACATGCACCCTCCTCGAGATATCCTTAGGTGAAGGTGGCCCGTCCTGAGCACGGATCGTACTCGGTGCTGGCTGGCTCGCACCGGCGCCCTTGTTAGTCTTTCGTTTCCGTTCCTTCTTCTTGATCGGCTGTAATGGGACCGAGTTCTGCTCACAGACCGCCTTCTTGAGCGTGTTGGGGCTGATAATATTCGCACCTCAGCTATCTCGAGACTCGGTGAAAGCGGGGCTGAGGCGTCTCCACGAGAACTATCGCGAGACGGCGCTGTTGCAATTGGATTTCTCCGCCGTACCAGCTAGATCGCGGTCGTCTTGGTTGGGTTCTTGAGAAGGAGGCCCGCAGAACTCGTCAGCATACCCATGTTCGGCAAAGTACTTATCGACGTTGGTAAATGTACCGTCATCATTGTCGTCGTACCCATATGCATGTTCGGATCCTGTGCCATAGGGATGTCCGGCAGGTCCGGTAGTGTTGCGGCGTTCTTGCCATGGCTTGGCGCCGGCACGACTGGCGGTCTTGTCTGTGGGGTGGTGTCCCCCACCCCCAAACGAATCTGGCTCTTCGGCCAGCGAGGGCCAGCTTACGCAGCGGCCGAGGTCATCTCATCTTCTTCGTCGGCCCGGCGGGTCGAATCGGAGGTAACAGCTCGTCGCAGCTGGCAGCACCGAACCACTTCAACCCTATACACCGTGGGTGGCATCGGATTACCGTGGAACACGGGGTTGCCCGGTTGAGCGATTACGCCCTTGGCGACATCGACCAACTCGTGCCGCCGAAGTGCGGGGACGATGCAAGGAATGTCGGCGGCGCCTGCGAAAACATGTAGGGCGTCGGGGATGCCCGATCAAAACAAGGAGATGAAGTAATTGGCCGAGAGGCTTAGTTACCGTGATGCCGTCGAGCTCGGCTAATGTCGAGGCACCGCCAACGGCGGGCATGCAACTAGCGGAGGGGCCGCTTGCTGGCGAGGTGCCGGCCAGCGTACACCCGGGTGCATTAAGATCCAATGCCCGTGCCGGCGCCGGAGACACGAATACCGCCTCCGCCGGAGACACCAATGGCGCCGCCTGCGCGCTATGCGAGTTGCTGGCCATGAAGCTGCGAACCGGGGGAGGCCCCTGTTGGCCGCCCGCAATCCACGTCGTCAGCCCATGAATCAACGTAGGCACCATGGCGTTGAGCTTCGTTCCCAGTTGTTCCACTTGCTCTTGGACAAGCTCCGGAATCCGCGCCACTTGTGCCTTGAGTGCTTCAACCTCGCGCGACTGGCTTTCCGAGCTTGTCTTTTCTCCTTTCGCCCACCAGCGTATAGTATGACGACCATTTTGTGGACAAGCCTTTGCCGCCACACGACCAGTGACGTCGACTTCTCGAGCTTATCCTTGTTTTTCATTCGTTCAACACCCTATTTAAAGGGGTGTCGAAGGGGAGCTCGAGGCGACCCGCGCTACTACTTTCGGTGTCTGCGGAAGGAACGTGAACCATTTAGAAATATTGGGGATTGTTTAGAATGCAACCATATGGAGCTAATTACGCGGGGGTGTATTCCTTACCAGAACAAGCTCGAGCGCCCTGGTCTTCGGATCCGTGGTAAGCTCCTTTGTTACCGGGTCCTCCTTGTACCGGGCCTGAGAAAGTTCTGATCTGCTTGTCACGGTATTTCTCGAAGCGGGGCGGTAGGCCTTGCTCGGCACGCTCCGCCTCCTCCTTGTCCCATATAGGCTCCGCCACTCTGTAACCGCCGGGACCGAGTTGGTGGACCCCTAAGTTCAACTGCCGCATTTCTTTCCCCCACTGACTTGATTCGGAGGTTGCGCTGCTCTCGCACTTGATCTTGAACTCCTTTTAGTCATATTCGCTCATCAAAGGATATTTCGCCTTGATCTTGTCATAACTATCACCTTTTTCAATCATTGCCTTCACCATGCTTCTCCAAGTAGACATGGTCGTGCTCATCCTCGTGAGGGCGGCACTGTTCACTTTATTCCCTGAGAGGCGTGTGTTTGCAAACTCAGCGGGGAACTTGTATCGTTCGTGCAGCTTCGTGAAGAGGAAGCTGCGCAAATTCCCTCAGTCCTTATGCCTTAGGTTCTCGGTGTTGATCGAGACGGTGCTCCGAGAGAATGCACCGAGTTGAACCGAGTACCCTTGACTACTTGTTTGGGCACCGTCGGATGCCGTCGGAGTTCACTTGATAAATTCCTCCTGATGGTGCCGAGCACGCTTCGGCGCAGTCCTTCTGTTGCCTCTTGGTTGGCTGCCATCGTGCGTGCGCCGCCATCATCGATTGTGGCATCCTCGGTGGCGCCATCGGTGGTGTCATCCCGCGCCACTAGGGGTTGTGTAGTCGGGATCGGTGTCTTCATGGCGTCCTCATAGCGGTGATGTTCTTCCTCAACTCTGGGACAGCTCCAGAATTGCTTGCCGCCGAACCGCCCGCCTCATCGTTGTGGGCCATGTTTACGCTCTAAATAGGAAAAAGTTTGGTCAAAAGTTGGTTATTGTCAAGGAACAAGATCATGGTCTCATCATTTAGGGTTTGTCAACACCGAGCCATCCTAAAAGCTAAGCTTTTATCATTTAGGGTTTGTCGATGCCGAGGCACCCTAAAAGCCTAAGCGTGCATCATTTAGGTTCTCATCGACACCGAGGCATCCGGGGCAGCCAAGTTAAGTTTTCATCATTTAGGGTTTATCGATGCCGAGGCACCCTAGGTTGGGCCTAATCACTTGGCACTAATCGCTTGGCTCTATTGCCACCTATGTTGGGTTTATCATCTAGGGTTTATCGATGCTAAGGAGAATTCTAAGTTGGGCCTAATCACTTGGCTCTATTGCCACCTATTGTTTTATGCAGCAAGAATGGCGGGGCAGTTGATCCTACTTAACTAAGTACTAAGATACCCCGGCCCACGCATTAGTCGCAAGTACCCCATATGTCCTATTTTTAGCAAAGTCATGCTAAAATTCACGGAAAATTTCAGCATGACCTTTAGCAAAGAATGGCGGGATAGGATTCCATCGTTACCCCGGAGTTCTGATAACCATCGCTCTTCATGTCCTTGTCCTCGGTGTAGAATGTGTAGTCGTTGATATCGTACGCCTCATAGGTCATCAGGTTGTGCTTGGCGCCCGATGACAAGGCGAATATGAGTTGTTCTTCCGCGGAAGAATCCTCATGTAAAGGGTACGACAGAAGCTTCTGCTTGAACCAACGCGTGAAACATGAGTTGTGCTCTTTGATTATATCTCCGTCCGTCCTCTGTTGGCCTCGGTCATTGTACGTCTTCTCAATAAAGGTTTTGTGCTCTACCACTCAAGGATCGACCACGTCTATGTGTTGTAGCGCGACTAGATTTGCTCTTTCAAAGTCGGCGAGTCGACCCTCGAAGTCGACATGCATTTCGCGGCGACCCTCGCGGTGACCCCATCCAGCGAGCCTGCAGAGGTGCTGTTGACGGGCAGACCAACAGGTTCTCAATGCCTAGATAATTAAATGCGATGGGAGATGCACTCTTGATTGAAAGCCCCTGGCTATACTTCCCTCTGGGCGTGACATGTTGCGAACGTATCCTTTGATGACACCATTCATCCTTTGAGCGACATCATGCTTTGTGCAGGAGCGTCGGCCCGAGTTGGATGATATCTTCCATGATATGGACCAGCGGATGCACCATAACATCGAAAAATGCGGGCGGAAGTACATCTCAAGCTCGCATAGTATCACCACGATCTCTTCCTCAGTAGCCTTCGAGTTGCCTCCGCCAACCGACTTCCGAGATGGCGTCGAAAAAGTTGCATAGGCCAAATAGCGTTTCACGCAGACGTGCGTCCATGATCCCACGGATTACAACTGGAAATATCTGCGTCATCGACGCGTGATATCATGAGACTTCATCCCGCTGAACTTCGCTTGGCTGGGTCTAGGTATCTGCTTATCTTTCCCGCGTAACCGTAAGGAAGTTTTACTCTTACGAGGCAGGTGAAAACTGCTCGATCTCCTCCTGACTTAGAGTGAAGCACGCGGGAGGGTAGTCATTTCCGGTCTTCTTGGCCTTTTTGCCTTTGTGACGACTTTTTGTGTCCTGCTTCGCCTCATCATCATCATCATCATCATTAGCGTGAAGCTCCTGCCTGATGCCCATTGATTTCAAGTCTGCCCTTGCTTTCGGCCCATCTTTGGTCCTCTCTGGCATGTTGAGCAGGGTACCCAGCAGACACTCGCACACGTTCTTCGTGATATGCATGGCATCAAGGCTGTGAGGCACACGGTGGATCTTCTAGTACGGCAAGTCCCAGAAAACAGACCTCGTTTTCCATACCTTCAGAAGCGGCTCTGGCGCCTTCGCTTCTTCTGAGCTCTGGCGCCTTTTGCTTCTTTCCCGGCAGTGGGCAATCTTTCCAATTTTTCAACAGCTCGTCTATTTCCTCGCCGCTCCTCGTACGCGGGCGCCTTCGGGGTTCGGTTTCACCATCGAACAGATCCTTGCGTTTCCTCCACGGGTCATCATCGCAAAGCCACCTTCGATGTCACATGAACACGGTTTTCGAAGACCCGAGATCTCTATCTAGCTGGCGATATGTTGTGTCATCCATGCACCTTACGCATCCAGAAAATCCGTGGACCACCCGCCCCGCGAGATATCTGTAACCCAGATAGTCGTGCACCGTCGTGAGCAGTGCGGCTCATATAGGGAAATATTCTTTCTCTGCGGCGTCCCACGTATTGGCTGGCGTTTTCCACAGCGTGTCTAGCTCCTCTTTCAGCAGCCCCAGATACAGATTGATGTCGTCCCCTGGTTGTTTTGGCCCTTCAATTAGCATACTCATGTGAATGTACTTACTCTTCATGCACAACCAGGGGGAAGGTTGTACATCCACACAAACACAGGCCAGGTGCTATGTGTGCTTCTCTGGCTGCCAAACGGATTGACTCCATCGGTGCTCGCGCCCAGCATGATGTTCCTTGGATCCTTCCCAAATTCTGGGTCTTCGAAGTTCAACGCTTGCCACTGGCTCGCATCCTTAGGGTGACTTAGCATCTTGTCTTTTCTATTTATCTCCGGATCATTTCCGTCATCTTCCTGCTTTTTCTCCTCCCTATCCGCGTGCCAATGCAGGAGCTTTGCTACCTTAGGGTCCGCGAAATACCGCTGCTGAGCGAGGAGGATCGGAAAGTACCACACCGATTTTCGAGGAGCTTTCTTCCTCTTCTTGTATCGAGTGGCGCGCACACGGACATATGGTAGACTCAGCGTGCTCGTCCCGATAAATGATGCAATTGTTCATGCACACATGGTATTTCACGTCACGGTAAATCCGGAGGACACACGATTTTCTTCGCCTCCTCGAAACTGGTGGGCACTTGTTCCCCTTGGGAAGGCGTTCGTGCGAATGACATGTTCTCGTCGAAGCATCGTCGGTCATTTTGTGTTTTACCTTCATCTCCAGATCCATGGCGTTACTTTCAAAGCGGTATCCTCGGGCCTGCATCCTTCATACAATGGAGTAACGCGTATATCTCCAGTTGATCTAGCTTGGCTTTCTCTCGGCGGCAGCTCTTGCGTTATCCGTGCGCTTGAGAAGCAGCTCTTGAATATGAGGGTCCTGCACCCAGCCTCCATCGTCGTCTGCTCCGGCATCTTCATCTTCATGATCATGCCCTTCGTCTTGATCTTCCTCATCATCATGTCCGGCATCTTCTACATGATGACTGTGTACAGCATCACCGTCATGATCATGTTCTGGAGATTCTTCGTCTTCTCGCCCGCCCTCACCGCGGTGGTTGTCTTGCTGCCCTTCCTCATTTCTTGTCCGGCCCCCATGGACGACTTCATAGTCATCTTCATCACCTTGCCACTGATAACCATCCATGAAACCACGCAAGAGCAGGTGGTCCCGCACCTGCCCGGAATCCGGGTCCGCAATAAGGCTCTTCAGCTTGCATCTTCGACACGGACATCTTATCTACGTCTCGTTCTTTTGAAGCATCTCGGCCTTCGCGGAGCTCAAAAACCAATTCACGATGCCTTCGGTCATCGTGCGGACCATGGTCGCCTGCGGGGTAGAGCAAAACGATATTTTAGAACCAAGAAAAAATTTGGCATGACTTTCCCTAAAAATAGGACCAAAAAGAATGCATAGTGCCAAAATTCTCGTCGAAACGAAAATGAATCAACATTCCGGCAAAATATTGGCAACTATCGCATTTCAAATACCGGTACCTGCAAACACAAACATATATGCAACACCACAAACATATGCAACACCACAAACATACATATATCTATCTAGGCCACAAAAAGTGCATGTGCACGTTGTCGGAGCAAGCTAGGGAGAAAAAAGTAGATCTACAACATGAAGATATCTTTCCCCTTACTTACCTATCAAAAAAAGGTAATTTCACCACTTAATTTTGATGAATCTATGGTGCAAATGAGGTGAGGAGGAGGAGGCAGCCGACAAGCTTGGAGAAGGAGGTGGAGGGAATGAAGTGGGGAAAGTGAGTGTGTAGGTGTGGCTGTCCAAAATATCGAGCTGGTCCTAGGTTACTAATGGCGCACCACACAGCCATGCACCATTAGTAACACAACATACTAATGGCGCACCACACAGACGTGCGCCATTAGTAGTTTTGCAAAAAAGTAAAAAAAATATACTAATGGCGCACCGTGGCATAGTGCGCCATTACTAGTTTAAACTAGTAATGGCGCACTTTGCCACGGTGCGCCATTAGTAGTTTTGCAAAAAAAAGAATAAAATAATACAGTACTTGCGCACTCTGTGGCTGGTGCGCCATTAGTAGTTTTGCAAAAAAAAGAATAAAAAAATACAGTACTTGCGCACTCTGTGGCTGGTGCGCCATTACTAGTTAGAACTAGTAATGGTGCACTTTGCCTGGATGCGCCATTAGTATGTTTGGAAAAATGAAAAAAAAATGTTACTTGTGGCGCACCTTTTGTCTGGTGCGCCATTAGTGTCTTCCACACTAATGGTGCATCACCACATGGTGCGCCATTAGTATATACTAGTGGCGCACCACTTCTCTGGTGCGCCATTAGTGTCAATTTCATCTATAGCCCTTTTCCTAGTAGTGTTGCCCGAGATTCGATCGTCGGTATCTTCATACCTAGTTCAATCTCGTTACTGGCAAGTCTCTTTAGTCGTGCCGTAATGCATCATCCCATAAATAACTCCTTAGTCACATTGCTTGCCAGGCTTATTATGATGTGCATTACCGAGAGGGCCCAGAGATACCTCTCTGATACTCAGAGTGACAAATCCTAATCTTGATCTATGCCAACCCAACAAACACCTTCGGAGATACCTGTAGAGCATCTTTATAATCACCCAGTTATTTTGTGACTTTTGATAGCACACAAGGTATTCATCCGGTATCTGGGAGTTGCATAATCTCATAGTCAAAGGAATATGTATAAGTCATGAAGAAAGCAATAGCAATAAAACTTGACGATCATTATGCTAAGCTAACAGATGGGTCTTGTCCATCACATCATTCTCCTACTGATGTGATCACATTCATCAACTGACAACACATGTCTATGGCTAGGAAACTTAACCATTTTTTATTAACGAGCTAGTCTAGTAGAGGCTTACTAGGGACACGGTGTTTTGTCTATGTATCCACACATGTGTCAAGTTTTCGGTTAATACAATTCTAGCATGAATAATAAACATTTATCATGATATAAGGAAATATAAATAACAACTTTATTATTGCCTCTAGGGCATATTTCCTTCAGTCTCCCACTTGCACTGGAGTCAATAATCTAGATTACATTGTAATGATTCTAACACCCATGGAGTCTTGGTGCTGATCATGTTTTGCTCGTGGAAGAGGCTTAGTCAATGGGTCTGTCACATTCAGATCCGTATGTATTTTGCAAATCTCTATGTCTCCCTCCTTGACTTGATCACGGATGGAGTTGAAGCGTCTCTTGATGTGTGTGGTTCTCCAGTGAAATCTGGATTCCTTTGCCAAGGCAATTGCTCCAGTGTTGTCACAAAATATTTTTATTGGACCCGATGCACTAGGTATTACACCTAGATCGGATATGAACTCCTTCATTCGCTGCTTCCGAAGCAACTATGTACTCCGCTTCACACGTAGATCCCGCCATGACGCTTTTGCTTGGAACTGCACTAACCGACAGCTCTACCATTCAATATAAATATGTATCCAGTTTGGGACTTAGAGTCATCCGAATCAGTGTCAAAGCTAGCATCGACGTAACCATTTACGATGAGCTCTTTGTCCTCCATAAACGAGAAACATATCCTTAGTCCTTTTCAGGTACTTCAGGATGTTCTTGACCGCTGTCCAGTGATCCACTCCTGAATTACTTTGGTACCTCCCTGCTAGACTTATAGCAAGGCACACATCAGGTCTGGTACACTACATTGCATACATGATAGAACCTATGGCTGAGGCATACGGAATGACTTTCATTTTCTCTCTATCTTCTGCAGTGGTCGGGCATTGAGTCTGACTCAACTTCACACCTTGTAACACAGGCAAGAACCCTTTCTTTGACTGATCCATTTTGAACTTCTTCAAAACTTTATCAAGGTATGTGCTTTGTGAAAGTCCAATTAAGCGTCTTGATCTATCTCTATAGATTTTGATGCCCAATATATAAGCAGCTTCACCGAGGTCTTTCATTGAAAAATTCTTATTCAAGTATCCTTTTATGCTATCCAGAAATTTTATATCATTTCCAATCAAAAATATGTCATCCACGTATAATATTAGAAATGCTACAGAGCTCCCACTCACTTTCTTATAAATACAGGCTTCTCCAAAAGTCTGTATAAAACCATATGCTTTGATGACTTCATCAAAGCGTATATTCCAACTCCGAGATGCTTGCACCAGTCCATAAATGGATCGCTGGAGCTTACACACTTTGTTAGCACCTTAGGATCCACAAAACCTTCTGGTTGCATCATATACAACTCTTCTTTAAGAAATCCATTAAGGAATGCAGTTTTGACATCCATTTGCCAGATTTCATATTATAACTGCGGAAATTGCTAACATGATTCGGACAGACTTAAGCATCGCTACGGGTGAGAAAGTCTCATCATAGTCAACTCCTAGAACTTGTCAAAAACCTTTTGCAACAAGTCGAGCTTTGTAGACAGTAATATTACCATCAGCGTCAGTCTTCTTCTTGAAGATCCATTTATTCTCTATTGCTTGCCGATCTTCGGGCACGTCAACCAAAGTCCATACTTTGTTCTCATACATGGATCCCATCTCAGATTTCATGGCCTCAAGCCATTTCACGGAATATGGGCTCATCATCGCTTCCTCATAGTTCATAGGTTCGTCATGGTCTAGTAACATGACTTCCAGAACAGGATTACCGTACCACTCTGGTGCGGAACGTACTCTGGTTGACCTACGAGGTTCGGTAGTAACTTGATCTGAAGTTTCATGATCATCATCATTAACTTCCTCACTAGTTGGTGTAGGCATCACGGGAACGGTTTTCTGTGACGAGCTACTTTCCAATTCGAGAGGAGGTACAATTACCTCATCAAGTTCTACTTTCCTCCCATTCACTTTTTTCGAGAGAAACTCCTTCTCTAGAAAGGATCCATTCTTAGCAAAAAATATCTTGCCGTCGGATCTGTGATAGAAGGTGTACCCAACAGTTTCCTTTGGATATCCTATAAAGACGCACTTCTCCTATTTGGGTTCGAGCTTATCAGGCTGAAGCTTTTTCACATAAGCATCGCAACCCCAAACTTTAAGAAACGACAACTTAGGTTTCTTGCCAAACCACATTTCATACGGTGTCATCTCAATGGATTTAGATGGTGCCCTATTTAACGTGAATGCAGTTGTCTCTAATGCATAACCCCAAAACGATAGTGGTAAATCGATAAGAGACATCATAGATCGCACCATATCTAATAAAGTACGGTTACGACATTCGGAAACACCATTACGCTGTGGTCTTCCAGGTGGCGTGAATTGTGAAACTATTTCATATTGTTTTAAATGAAGGCCAAACACGTAACTCAAATATTCGCCTCCGCGATCAGATCGTAGAAACTTTATTTTCTTGTTATGATGATTTTTCACTTCACTCTGAAATTCTTTGAACTTTTCAAATGTTTCAGACTTGTGTTACATTAAGTAGATATACACATATCTACTTAAATCATCTGTGAATGTCAGAAAATAACGATATCCACCACGAGCCTCAACACTCATCTGACCGCATGCATCAGTATGTATTATTTCCAATAAGTCAGTGGCTCACGCCATTGTCACGGAGAACGGAGTCTTAGTCATCTTGCCCATGAGGCATGGTTCGCAAGCATCAAATGATTCATAATCAAGTGATTCCAAAAGTCCATCAGCATGGAGTTTCTTCATGCGCTTTACACCAATATGACCTGAACGGCAGTGCCACAAATATGTTGCACTATCATTATCAACTTTGGATCTTTTGGGATCAATATTATGAATATGTGTATCACCACGATCGAGATTCAACAAAAATAGACCACTCTTCATGGGTGCATGACCATAAAATATATTACTCATAAAAACAGAACAACCATTATTCTCTGATTCAAATAAATAACCGTCTTGCATCAAACAAGATCCAGATATAATGTTCGTGCTCACAGCTGGCACCAAATAACAATTAAGTAGGTCTAAAACTAATCCAGAAGGTAGATGTAGAGGTAGCGTGCCGACGGCGATCACATCGACCTTGGAACCATTTCCGACGCGCATCGTCACCTCGTCCTTAGCCAATCTTCATTTAATCCGTAGCCCCTGTTTTGAGTTGCAAATATGAGCAACAGAACCAGTATCAAATACCCAGGCGCTACTACGAGCATTAGTAAGGTACACATCAATAGCATGTATATCAAATATACCTTTGTTCACTTCGCCATTCTTCTTATCCGCCAAATACTTGGGGCAGTTCCGCTTCCAATGACCAGTCCCTTTGCAGTAGAATCACTCAGTTTCAGGTTTGGTTCCGGACTTGGGCTTCTTCCCGGGAGTCGCAACTTGCATGCCATTCTTCTTGAAGTTCCCCTTCTTTCCCTTGCCCTTTTTCTTGAAACTAGTGGTCTTGTTAACCATCAACACTTGATGCTCCTTCTTGATTTCTACCTCCGCAGCTCTGAGCATAGCGAAGAGCTCGGGAATTATCTTATGCATCCCTTGCATATTATAGTTCATCAGGAAGCCTTTGTAGCTTGGTGGCAGTGATTGAAGAACCCTGTCAACAACACTATCATCCGGGAGATTAACTCTCAACTGAGTCAAGTGGTTATGGTAGTAAGACATTTTGAGTATGTGTTCACTAACAGAACTGTTCTCGTCCATCTTGCAGCTATGGAACTTGTTGGAGACTTCATATCTCTCAACTCAGGCATTTGCTTGAAATATTAACTTCAACTCCTGGAACATCTCATATGCTCCATGAAGTTCAAAAAGTCTTTGAAGTCCCGATTCTAAGCCGTAAAGCATGGCACACTGAACTATAAAATAGTCATCAGATCGAGCTTGCCAGACGTTCATAACATCAGCATCTGCTCCTGCAGCAGGCCTTTCACCTAGCGGTGCATCAAGGATATAATTCTTCTGTGCAGCAATGAGGATAATCCTCAAGTTATAGACGCAGTCCGTGTAGTTGCTACCATCATCTTTCAACTTAGCTTTCTCTAGGAACGCATTAAAATTCAAGGGAACAGTAGAACGGGCCATTGATCTACAACATAGATATGCAAAAACTATCAGGACTAAGTTCATGATAAATTAAGTTCAATTAATCATATTACTTAAGAACTCCCACTTAGATATACATCCCTCGAGTCATCTAAATAATTACGTGATTCATATCAACTAAACCATGTCCGGTCATCACGTGAGATGGAGTAGTTTTCAATGGTGAACATCTCTATGTTGATCATATATATCTTCTATATGATTCACGTTCGACCTTTTGGTCTCAGTGTTCCGAGGCCATGTCTGTACATGCTCGGCTCGTCAAGTTTAACCCGAGCATTTCGCACGTGCAAAACTGCCTTGCACTCATTGTGTGTGAACGTAGAGCTTACCACACCCGATCATCACGTGGTGTCTCGGCACGACGAATTATTGCAACGGTGCATACTCATGGAGAACACTTATACCTTGAAATTTTTTAGTGAGGGATCATCTTATAATGCTACCACCGTACTAAGCAAAATAAGATACATAAAAGATAAACATCACATGCAATCATAATATGTGACATGATATGGCCATCATCATCTTGTGCCTTTGATCTCCATCTCGAAAGCACCGTCATGATCTCCATCGTCGCCGGCTTGACACCTTGATCTCCATCATAGCATCGTTGTTGTCTCACCAACTGTTGCTTCTACAACTATCACTAACGCATAGTGATAAAGTAAAGCAATTACATGGTGACTGCATTTCATACAATAAAGCAACATCCATAAGGCTCCTGCCAGTTGCCGATAACTTTTACAAAACATGATCATCTCATACATCAACATATATCACATCATGTCTTGACCATATCACATCACAACATACCCTGCAAAAGCAGGTTAATTAATAGAGAGAAGTGTCCTCTCTTTCGTCCGTGCTTGGTCGACGCTACGTACTATATACATATAGCCCTCGACACGCTAGCTAGTAAGAAAATGAAGGGAACCATCGAGTACAGAAGTTCGTCATGCATACCGAGAGAAATGATCAATCGACCTCTCCTTCTCCGAGAGATTGGTCGAACAATTTAAAACAAGTTTTAAGTATCATGTCGTCCGGCGCTACTGGCTACATACATGTACAATATATAAGATCTCTCAATTACAGTCCCCTAGCATTTGAAATCAACTTCCACATGGTATTCTCCGGCTTTATTGATGACGTGGTCAAGAAAGAATCCCGCCAATTCCTCTTGAATTGTTTTAATGCGATCTGGTTCTAGGAGTTCATTCCGCATCTGCCACGTCTAATTTGAAGAAGGGGGTTAATTAATACATATATATGAATGAAACTCAACAGAAATGATGGTGTAATAAAATAAAATTGTGAATATTATTAATTGCTTACGCACTTCATATTGTCTTGGACAGTAGCCCCGCTTGTTTTTCAAAGTCGCGTTGTAGATGAACTCACACACGTAGTATCCACAAAAATTATTCCCTTGTTCCTGCCACAAGCACTTTACGAGAAATAGAGGTCAATCAAACTGATAATGAAGCATTATAAATGGCATTGATGAAAGTATAGCTATATAATCAATGGGAGATGCGCACAACTAGCTAGCTAGTAGTACTTACTTTCGGGTATATATATCGCAGCTCCTTCGGCAGTTCCGGAGCTTTTGCGGTGAACTGTTTCCAAACCCTGCAAGACAACGAAAATAATTATTATTACTTAAGATATCAGGAAATGAACAAAAAGTTGCCGCTATGGTGCGATAATGATCGGTTAATTGAACTTACTTGCTGAGCATTTCAGTCATGTCCGCATAGGTGCTGGGATCTTTCCGTCTCGAGTCTAAGGCGGTTACTAGTCACGCTCAAGCTTAATCTCCGAAGAATATAGTGGAACCTGCGCGCGCATGCATAACTCATCAATTACATTACTATAACCTCGCTCGAGTAATAAGGGAAACCGAATATGCAAACGATCAGTAACACTCACTTGCCGTTATAAGGAAAGACTATGGTATTTTTGTTTTGATTTTTCATCAACGATTGTAGCAAGTTGTCCTCGGCCGCTTTGACGTGCTTTTCAACCAGAAATACATCTATGATATTTGTGTTAATGAACCCAAAATCATAGATTTCAGTTTTTTTGCACTCGACGATCTTCAATCTACATAATATATTGAGGATAATTAATTATAAATACATGCAATGAAAGAGCCGAGCTATATATAGAGACTTAATGACAGAAATAGTACTTACAGGCAGTAGCAAAAGACCGTTAATTTATCGATGGCCTTTTGATTGAAGAACGCGAAGAACTCCTCAAATGGAACACACAACAGATCAGTTCCAACGAGGTCGTGCTCCTCTTTAATGTTCAGATACAAACAATTCGTCCCCCCAGACTCTCTGCAGGTTTTCATGTACCAAGTATGGAATCTTCGCATCATCGTTGTTAGAGATTTTTCATCTTTGACGAGAGGCTTCCCGTACTCGTATCTGTGTTCGTCCACCTTCATGTATTCAGGAAGTGCATCGTCAGGCAGGTAATCTTGTAGATTACCATAACCGGCCACCATCCCCGAAACATTAGCGACGATGTTGCCGCTAGACACATTGAGCGGGGGGCACGATTGGTTTGTTTGTTCGCCGAGCTGGTCAATTTTTTTCTTAGCTGCTCGTTCTTTTGCTCTTTGATGTCTGACAGTACTTCACAACCGCTCCGCTTGGAGATATGTCTGTTCAGTAATGCACTCATAGTTGGTTCTCGGCGGAGACTTTGCCGGTTTCCTCAGGGCAGCCAGAGTGCATTTCGCTTTCACCGGATCCACTTCGGTCTGCGCGATCTTCGCATTTTCCTCCTCGGTCCTCTCGTACGGTAACTTCTCTGGAGTCTTCAGAGAAGGACCGTATCTGTATATCCTCCCGCCTTTGGTTGTACTGCTAGACGCCGGCAGAGCAGACGGAGCGGATGTCTTCTTTTTTGCTTGCTTACGAGGCGGAGGAGAAGGACTACGACGCGCCGGAGCAGCCGAAGCGGCGGCGGGTCTCTTCCGCCCTTGCTGACGAGGCGGAGAAGGAGGAGGTTGGCTGCTCGGGCGCGCCGGCGCAGGCGGAGAAGGAGGAGGTTGGCTGCTCGGGCGCGCCGGCGCAGGCGGAGAAGGAGGCGGAGTGCCGCCACGCGCCGGAGAAGGAGGCGGAGTGCCGCCACGCGTGCCCTGATCGTCACTCGCCGGAGGAGGAGGCGGTGGAGGAGGAGTGCCTGACTCGCCGGAGGAGGAGGAGGAGGCGGAGGCGTCAGTTCGGAAGGTTGATGAGCTCCTTCACCATAGGCATGGAGTCTTGAGCAGAACCCAGCCTAGTCTCCCCTTCACCGGTGGGGTGGTGAAGCGGGAGGTCCTCAAATCCCTCATTATTTCATCCACCATCACCTTAGCATATCATACGGAATCGGCTGGCGGTGATAAGTTGTGTCGGGTCCACTAGGATAAACTTGGCCAACAACCGCCTTGACCTTCAAAGTCATCCATCGCGCCATAATGTGGCAACTTTGAGACTCCGTGATACCATCCACGGGATAGCGGCAGGAGCCGTCAAAACATGCTCGGCTGAAGCAGCTCGGTGGAAGCCACGCTGCTTCTCCGCTGAGATGGCGGGGTAGCAGGGGAAGCTTGACAAGTCGTTTGCTGCGATCTGCTGCTTCTCGTTCCTCTAGCCCCATTACCCTTTAGTGCAGCGCTGCAGTTGGTCCTGCTCCATTTCTTCCTCCTCTCTTGGGTTTTTAACCCCTGCGTCCGGAAAACCAACCTTTCACGAAAGGGAGCTTGGCGTGCCTCGTGTCCGTCCGTGTGCTCGAGATTCCCAAGGGCCATTGTGAGCTCGTCCTTCTCCTGTTTGGAAGGAGCGTTCCTCGCTTCTGCTGCATCGATATAGTGTCGAAGCTTCTGACTGGTATTTGCGATTGCTCGTCCGTCCACTAGCACTTCCTGTTACAGGGGTCCAAGGTTCCGCCAGCCCGAAGAACCAAGTCCGGCAGCGGTCAGCGATATATTGTCTCTGGTTCCATCCCTTTTCAAGCAGATCATGCTCAGCCTTGGACCACTTAGGCCGGGCTTTGAGGTAGCCACCTGACCCCGTGTGATGATGAAGCTTCTTCTTCGCAGCATTTTGCTTGTTTGTCGCCGACATCTTCTTACTCTTTTCCGATTTCTTGTGGGCCACAAATGCGGGCCAGTGATCTTTGATCTTCTCATATTTGCCGATGAATTCTGGTGTCTTATCTTTCTCGATAAACTGGTTCAGCTCTTTCCTCCACCTCCTCATTATGGTTGCCATCTTCTTAAGAGCACAAGACTTGATTAATTGCTCTTTAACTGGCTTCTCCGGATCCTCCTCTGGCGGTAGGGTGAAATTTGCCTTCAGCTCAGTCCAAAGATCTTATTTCTGCATATCATTGACATAAGACACCTCAGGGTCTTCCTCCTTAGGCTTATACCATTGATGGATGCTGATCGGGATCTTGTCCCTAACAAGAACCCCGCACTGAGCAGAAAATGCCT
The DNA here is from genome assembly GCA_021605205.1 of Aegilops longissima. NCBI lineage: Eukaryota > Viridiplantae > Streptophyta > Magnoliopsida > Poales > Poaceae > Aegilops > Aegilops longissima. The sequence continues at coordinate 680,234,402 of CM038679.1, read as the reverse complement.
TCCTTGTCCGCATGGGTTCAATCGGTTCTCCGTCGGTAGCGATTTCTATGATCTCAAACTTTTCATCCGAGCTCAACTTTTCTTGGGCCTCGTCTCCTTACGAAGTTGTGCTCGATCCGGAGGGCTAGAAATTATAAGGAAGAAAGACGAGAGTAATTAATGTGTGTACATATACCAAAACAATGGATGCATCAATTAACTAGTCAGCACGGGCTTAACTAATATATATATACCTGGCTGGACTCGGTTCGGTCACCGGAGCGATCAACGACGGTCTCCTTCCTTGTACCTCCATTGTGTCACGGAGCCATCATGAACATAGTCCTCTTCTTGTACCGGCATTAATGGGTGAAGCCATCATGAACATAGCCCTCTTCTTCACCCAGTCCGGTGTCGTTGAGAAATGGCGCAACTTCATCACTTCCTTGTGCGATTATGTGCCCCAACATAAACCATTTCTTCGTCTCGGGAGTGCTCCATAGTTTCGCAAATTTTACAACATGTCAATTATTATTCAAACATGGTACAGATGGATATATTAGTGGCAAACGTAGAACTAGCTAGCTAATCACAATAAGGAATCATGTTAGTTTGGGTGGCCTCGAGAGAGTTAATTTGTCGGGTAGGGGCGCGGCGGGAGGGGGTAGGAGACCAACATCATTTTCTCTCTAGGGTTTGGGGTCGCCTCGACACAACTCTTCAAGGGTTAATTTGGGTGGCCTCGAGAGAGTTAATTTGTCGGGTAGGGGCGGGCGGGAGGGTAGGAGACCAACATCGTTTCTCTCTAGGGTTTGGGTGTCCTCGAGAGTTTTGGTCGAGCGAGAGGGCGGGGGGTGCTGCCGTTGTATAAGTTATCACGGTCGAGAGGGGGTATATATCGACCGCCCCTCATGTCGAAGTTATCTCGAGGGGGTTATAACGACAACGACGCGACATACATATACATGGGAAAATAATGTTATCGGGGAGGGGGTATCGGTACCCCCCCCCCCTCGTGTTGAAGTTTCTTCTTTCTCCTCTATTCCTTTCTTCTTCTTCTACTCTTATTTTTCTTCTTCTCGCGAGAAAGGAAAATAAGGAAAAGGAAGAAAATAGGAAGAAGAAAGGAATAGAGGAGAAGAAGAAAGGAATAGAGGAGGAGAAGAAGAAAAATAGAAATTTTCTATTTTTCTTCTTCTCCTCTATTCCTTTCTTCTTCTCCTCTTCTTTTTCTTCTTATTTCCTCTTCTTATTTATTTCTCCTCTTCTTCCTCTCCTCTTCTTCTCCTTTCTTCCTCTTCTTATTTTCCTTTTCCTCTCATTCTTTTAGTATTGCTTGTTTTAAAAAAATGTTCAAATAGAAAATTTCAAAAAAAACAAAGGTTTTGCCTAATGCATTGTTCATATGAATATACAAACATTTGCATATTTCTACAATAATTAATATCACAAAAAAATCTATGAACAGAAAAAACCTAACTTTTCTAAAATCTATCTTTTGCATATATGAAAACATTAATACACATATGAACAAAAATACATATATGAAGAAAAACATACTCTGAACAATTTTTTATACATTTTGAACATCTACATACACATAGCCACATACATACACATATACATTATATATATATGAACAAAAATTTAAACTAATAAAAGTGAAAAAAACAGAGCCGGTCGCGGCAGTGGCTCACAATGAAGCGGCTAGATGACGATGGCGGCGGTGGGGCGGCGAGGCGCCAGCCTGAGGCGGGACGACGGGCAGGGGCTCGGGGGCGGCAGGGGCAGGACGGGCCTTGGCTCGGGAGGCCGGGCGACGAGGACAGCCTTGAGCTCGAGAGGCAGCGGCGACGAGGACGGCCTTGGGTTGAGGCGGCACGGCCTTGGCGGCGGCGGCGGCGACGGCGAGGTCTCGCAACTGGCGGCGTCGAGGAGGCGGGTCGGCGTCGTCGAGGGCAATGGCGATGAGATTCTGAATTTTGCAAAGTGTTTGCTTATATAGCAAAGCCATTGGTCCCGGTTCGTGAAACCAACGGGACTAATACCTGCTTTAGTCGGTTGGTGCCACCAACCGGACCAAAGGCCTCTTTTTCGGCAGCCCAAAGGGCGGAAGCGGCGGTCTTTGGTACGGTTGGTGCCACGAACCGTACCAATGCCCCTTTAGTCCCGGTTGGTGCCACCAACCGGGACCAAAGGCCCCTGTCTTTGCACGCGTCGGGCCAAAGTTTAGTTCCACCTCGCTAGTTGAGAGGCGCGCAGTGGTTTATAAGCCCCACCGCCGCACCCTCTCAACCTCCTCTCCATTGCAGGTTTACGGGCCTACTTATTCTGCTATGCTCGATGGGCCTCTTGGCCTTCTGCGGGCTCGAATCTGGCCCATGGATGGGTTTCTAGTCGTATTCAGTTGTGGTGGCCCGATGGGTGGCATTTTTTGTTTTTTGTTTTCTTTACTTATTGTTGCTATTTTATTTTTTCCAGTTTTTTGTTTTGTTTTCTGCATTATTTATTTTCTTTTGTTTTTGCTTTATTTTTAATTATTTTTGCTTTTAGTTTTAGGAAAATTATAAACTTTCTGTTAGTGCCATTACTTTTCAAATTTGAAAACACTTTTTTGTTTTTTTTTCTTTCTTGCTTTATTTATTTTATTTTGTTTCTACTTACAACAAAATACTTATTGTTGTTTTTTGTTTTGATTTCTGCATTATTTATTTTCTTTTGTTTTTTGCTTTATTTTTCAATTCTTTTTGCTTTTAGTTTTAGGAAAATTATAAACTTTCTGTTAGTGCCACTAGTTTTCAAATTTGAAAACACTATTTTTTCTTTCTTGCTTTATTTATTTTATTTTGTTTCTACTTACAACAAAAACTTATTGTTGCTATTTTTAATTATTACGAGGCGAACCATAAGACATTAAAGCATTTGAATGAACTCTGAAAAAGTTGAAAGTTGGCATGGTATCATACTCGTCAGTTACAAAGTTGGCATGGTATCATCATAATAGTTGCGGGAGAAAGTCTTCACTTTTTCTTCGCTTGTGTCATTTCCTTATTGCGCCGTAACCATGGATAATCTTCACCGTTTATAAGGATGCTGGGGTCAGCCTTCACTTTGAAGGGAGGAGTTTCATGAAAATTTTCATACTCTTCAGACATGTCTGTCTTGTCCTCCACTCCCACGATGTCCCTTTTTTCCTGAAAGAACTATGTGGCGCTTTGGCTCATCGTATGATGTATTCGCTTCCTTATCTTTTCTCTTTCTCGGTCTGGTAGACATATCCTTCACATAGATAACCTGTACCACATCATTGGCTAGGACGAACGGTTCGTCAGTGTACCCAAGATTTTTCAGATCCACTGTTGTCATTCCGTACTGTGGGTCTACCTGTACCCCGCCTCCACTGTGGGTCTACCTGTACCCCGCCTCCTGACAGATTGACCCATTTGCACTTAAACAAAGGGACCTTAAAAGCATGTCCGCAGTCAAGTTCCCATATGTCCACTATGTAACCATAATATGTGTCCTTTCCCCTCTCTGTTGTTGCATCAAAGCGGACACCGCTGTTTTGGTTGGTGCTCTTTTGATCTTGGTCAATCGTGTAAAATGTATTCCCATTTATCTCGTATCCTTTCCAAATCAATACAGTCAAAGATGGTCCCTGGACAACAAGTACAGCTCATCACAAACAGTGTTGTCACCTCGTCGTGCTTCCAACCAACTGCTGAAAGTCTGATGTGTTCACATGTAATCCGATCGTCGCCTTTGCTCCGGGTGTTTGGAGCTCGGACTGTTCTTGTGTTCATCGACATAAGGGGTCACCAAGGTAGAGTTCGTAGAGAACTGTGTAGTGTTCTTGAGACCAAGAATATCCGTCCTGCATATTATTGAGTCCCTTCCAAGCGTGCCTTTTCGGTCAGTCTCCCCTCATACCGCGATTTAGGGAGACCTATCTTCTTAAGGCCAGGAATGAAGTCAACACAAAACCCGATGACATCCTCTGTTTGATGGCCCATGGAGATGCTTCCTTCGGCCTAAGCGTGGTTACGGACATATTTCTTTAGGACTCCCATGAACCTCTCAAAGGGGTACATATTGTGTAGAAATCTGGGGCCCGAATGACAATCTCGTCAACTAGATGAACTAGGGCGTGCGTCATGATATTGAAGAAGGATGGTGTGAACACCAGCTCGAAACCGACAAGACATTGCACCACATCACTCCTTAGCCTTGGTATGATTTCTGGATCGATCACCTTCGAGAGATTGCATTGAGGAATGCACATAGCTTCACAATGGCTAATCGGACGTTTTCGGTAGAAGCCCACTCAATGCAACCGGAAGCGAGCTTGCGTCATAATCACGTGGCAGTCATGAGACTTTAGGTTCGGAACTTTTTCTCGGCATATTTATTATTCCCTTTATATTCGACGAGAAGCCGGTCGGGACCTTCATCTTGAGCAGGCATTCAAAGAAGATTTCTTTCTCTTCTTTCGTAGAGCGTGGTGGCGGGACCTTCATCTTTGCTTGGAGGCATGCCCTCTTTTTCGTGCAAGCGTTGCAGGTCCTCCGTGCCTCGGTGTATCTTTTGTTTTCCCATACCGCCCAAGAAGCCTAGCAGGTTCACGCAAAGGTTCTTCGCCACGTGCATCACGTCGATCGAAGAGCGGACCTCTAGGTCTTTCGGTAGGGTAGGTCCCAAAATATAGATTTCTTCTTCCACATGGGTGCGTGATTCTCGGCGTCATTCGAACAGCTAGTCCGTCGGGACCCTTTCCAAAGATTACGTGTAAATCATTGACCATAGCAAATGCGTGATCACCGATGCGCATGGCGGGCTTCTTCCGGTGATCTGCCTCGCTTTTAAAATGCTTGCCTTTCTTTCGGCGGTGATGGTTGGTCGGAAGAAATCGGCGATAACACAGTACACATTCTTCCTGCAGCTTGCGGTATATACTATCGGTGTCAAGTAAACAGTGCGTGCATGCGTGGTATCCCTTGTTTGTCTGTCCTGAAAGGTTAGTGAGAGCGGGCCAATCGTTGATGGTCACGAACATCAACGCCTTTAGGTTAAATTCCTCCTGTTTGTGCTCATCCCACGTACGTACACTGTTTCCATTCCACAGCTGTAAAAGTTCTTCAACTAATGGCCTTAGGTACACATCAATGTCGTTGCCGGGTTGCTTAGGGCCTTGGGTGAGAACTGGCATCATAATGAACTTCCGCTTCATGCACATCCAAGGAGGAAGGTTATACATACATAGAGTCACGGGCCAGGTGTTGTGATTGCTGCTCTGCTCCCCGAAAGGATTAATGCCATCCGCGCTTAAAGCAAACCATACATTCCTTGGCTCACTTGCAAACTCATCCCAGTACTTTCTCTCGATTTTTCTCCACTGCGACCCATCAGCGGGGGCTCTCAACTTCCCGTCTTTCTTACGGTCCTCACTGTGCCATCGCATCAACTTGGCATGCTCTCCGTTTCGAGCAGACGTTTCAACCGTGGTATTATAGGAGCATACCACATCACCTTCGCAGAACCCTCTTTACGGGGGCTCGCCGTCAACATCACCGGGGTCATCTCGTCGATCTTATACCGTAATGCACCGCATACCGGGCATGCGTTCAGATCCTTATACGCACCGCGTAGAGGATGCAGATCATTAGGGCATGTATGTATCTTCTGCACCTCCAATCCTAGAGGCGTCGACCTTCTTTGCTGCGTATGTACTATCGGGCAATTCGTTATCCTTTGGAAGCTTCTTCTTCAATATTTTCAGTAGCTTCTCAAATCCTTTGTCGAGCACAGCATTCTCTGCCTTCCACGCAGCAATTCGATGACGGTACCGAGCTTTGTGTTGCCATCTTCGCAATTGGGGTACAACCCTTTTTTGTGGTCCTCTAACATGCGATCGAACTTCAGCTTCTCCTTTTGACTTTCGCATTGCGTCCTTGCATCGACAATGACCCTGCGGAGATCATCATCATCGGGCACATCGTCTGGTTCCTCTTGATCTTCAGCAGCTTCGCCCGTTGCAGCATCATCGTGCACATCGTCTGGTTTCTCTTGATGTTCAGTAGCATCATTGTATTCAGGGGGCACATAGTTGTCATCGTACTCTTCTTCTTCGCCGACTTCCATCATAACCCCTATTTCTCCGTGCCTCGTCCAAACATTATAGTGTGGCATGAAACCCTTGTAAAGCAGGTGGGTGTGGAGGATTTTCCGGTCAGAGTAAGACTTCGTATTCCCACATATAGGCATGGACAACACATAAGACCATTCTGCTTGTTTGCCTCAGCCACTTCGAGAAAATCATGCACGCCCTTAATGTACTCGGAGGTGTGTCTTGAACCGTACATCCATTCCCGGTTCATCTGCGTGCATTATATATAATTAAGTGTGTCAAAAATCATTACAAAACATCATGAATAGATAATTAAGTGACCAAATTAATAGAAGTTCATCATCACATTAAAACCAAAGTACATACATAGTTCTCATCTAACAACATAAAGCTCTGCAGAGCATCTAAATTAAGATAAGATAGGAACAAGAGGCTCACCACGGTGGTGCCGGCGACAAGATCGGCGCGGGCGATCGACGGCGGTGAAGATGGGGACGGGACGTGATGGACCGCTAAACCTAGACAAATATTAAGGAAAATGAAGCTTGGAGGTCGAGCTTGGAGAGGAGAAAGCTTAAGTAGTGTGGCTCGGGCATTCCATCGAACACCTCGTGTGCATAGGAGGTGAACTAGAGCACCACAAAGCTCTCCCTCGCTCACCACGAAAAAACAGAGGAGTGCTCGCTTTCATGAGCGAGGGTATATATAGGCAACTAATTGGTCCCGGTTGGTAACTTGAACCGGGACTAAAGGGCAACCTTTGGTCCCGTTCGTCCCACCAACCGGACCAATGATGATGAGTTGAGAGCGAGGCCCATTGGTGGGATTCGTCCTACCAACCGGGACCAAAAGGTCCAGACGAACCGGGACCAATGGCCCACGTGGCCTTACGGCCCGGGGCTCACGAACGGGTCCAATGCCCCCATTGGTCCCGGTTCTGGATTGAACCGGGACTAATGGGTTGGCCGGGCCTGGACCATTGCCCTGTTTTCTACTAGTGACACCTCTTCCTAATGAATATGAATAGTCTTGCACAACTTTATAATTAGAACAGAAAAAATAACTAAATGAGAAACAAAATGTGTGAAACATGCTAAGATTGTTTTTCAACAAAAAGTAAACCGCATAACGAACTAAACATTAGTTGCAACTTTAACTACTATGACTGAAATGGGGTTCTAAACTAATTGCTTCCCGGTAACGGCCCCATCGGATATGGCATGTCTAGAAACGAAACTTCAATCTTGTCGTTCCCCATGGGAATATGACTCAATATCTGAAGCTTCGAATTGTTGAGATGGTAGCCATTAGGCTACAGTTCGACCCGAATAGTGCAATCTACTTGTCGGGATGAAATCCGTGAAAACCAATGGCTATGTTAGAACCGAACTGTACTTTCCAACCCAATCTTCAATGCTAATCACGCCTTTGCTGCTTGGGTCCCATTCGAAATTATCTTGTACTAACTCTTTGTTCTTGTCATTTCCTTGCAAGATCCATAGTTCTCGGTTCTTGTCATTTCCTTGTAAGAATATATATTTTTGCGAACACGCAAGAGGTTTGTGTGCCAATTATTAGAAGAAAGAAGAAGTACAGAGGATCCGACCGCAAGCCATGGTTACAGGGTACAGTATAACACTACTATGATCGGCGGGCAACCAAAAAGTAGCAAAACAGAAGACAACGCCCTACTAAGAGAAGTATCTCCAGATATAGGCCAACCCTTTAGCTCCAGAGAGTTCCCACAGCTCAGCCTCCGCCTCGCTGCGCCGACAAAGCACAGGAGCCACGACCCCTGAGCGCTGGAAGACGCGGGTGTTCCGTTCCTTCCAAGGCATCCAAACGGAAACGGTGAGGAGGGCTTGCTTTGTAAGATACTGTCCTGTCTAGCTTGTCCTCGCACTTGTTCAGTTCTTTCCTACAGTACTGTGTGAGCTCTGTCACACTCAGGATTGTAATTATGCTTGTAATACTGATGTAACTGTAATAATATATAGATATGTTTGTCCTCTTCTTCGCTCTCTACTCTTCTTCTCCTTCCACGGCTGGGCCATGCAACGCCATGGATTACTAGGTCACAGGCAACATGCCAGCCTGCTGTACTGGGATATTTTCCATGGATGGTTCTAACAAACTCCGTGCCAATCACGCCAAGGACTACAAATAGCTGCGGTTAGTTAGTTAGCTTTCTTTTTCTATGCTGGACAGTTAGTTAATTAGCTAGCTAGCTCCAAAAGCTAGTGTGATGACAATCTTTGTTATCCCTTAATAAGGGAAACAAGCAACTTATGCATGAAGTCATGAACACATGTTGATGAACATAAGTTGAGTCTGGGGCCGGAGCCGCATGAATAGTACATTCTCATAATTTATTTATATTTTCATGAGTTCTGTAAAAGTAGATATGGTCTTTATTTGCTTGCATTTTAGTACTTCCATTCGCATGTAGCATATTATAGTGGTATTACTTTTTTCCTTACAAAGGGTGCATTTTATTTACTCACTATGAAGCATTCAGAAGATACAAACACAATGAGAACACATCTGGGCTCTGCATAGTTAGGATGCACACAGTCAACACTAACGTACACACCCGACCTCTAGATAGTTAGGATGCACACAACCAACACAAACACAAACACACGCAAAAAAAAAACACGTCAGCAAATAGCAAAGTCATATATGAAGAAAGCCATTCATAAGCTAGGAAAAGGGAAAAAAACTAAGTGATCAAATCCGCGATAGACAAACTACAGAAATGACCTTATCTGCACCAACTATCTCATGACACTACAAGGACAACGAGGTTCTTCAACAAAAACTCCTTCAGGAAGGGAGCGATGCACAAGCGCCGCCATCACCGGATCCAACTAGCAAAACGGATTCTAGGTTTTTCACCCCAAAGAACAAGTCTAAGCATATCCGAGCAATGCCTTCAACAATGTAACGATGCAAAAACATCATAATTTCCATGTATAGCCAACTTCAGACCTAGGTTTTCAGCCCGAAGTTCGAGACTGGGTGTTGGGTAGCATCATCGCGAAAGTCATTCACGATTTGCCACCACCACTTTTCCGCGATCCCACCATCGAAGTCACTCACGCGTTGTCGCCACCACTTTTACTTGAACCCAGTAGTAACATGCGATGCGACCGCTAATGCTGCACAACCATACCCTCTGCGCCAAACCGTTGTCCATATATTGCATCTAACCGTCGAAGGAACCATAGCCTGCAGTGGTCGCCGCCGCAAGAAAAGATGAGGAGGGGAGACCTTTGCCCCTAGCTGTTGTGCCGGCCAGATGAGGGAAAGAGGCTTGAATCCACAGCAACAACCGCCGAGAGGACGAAGGGAAGACACCTCCCCTGGTTTTCAAGCCGGCCATCACCGAACTCCACGACAGGGGACCGCACCACCATGTGATGCACGAGGGAAGGCACCGCCGCCTCGCGGGCTTTGCCCGCCGGCGACTTCTGGCGGTGACGATGGGAGGCGTGTAATAAGTGGGCATTGTGGCGGTAGGATCTAGAACCGTTTGAACCACCACAAGAGTGGCGACGCGAGGGTCTTGGCTGAATCATTTTTTTATGCCCAAGATATTATTATTTTTGGGCAGTGTTATGTGTGGTCTAGGTGAATAATCTGAAAAGATCCATCGCCTCCGCAACGTTGGATGGAGCCTCAAAAAGTTGTTTGACATGTACAACCAGGGCCTTGTTGTGCTTGGCCCTCTACAGCAGGAGCCTTGTTGCAATCTTCCCAGAATCGTTTTATCCCTCTAAAACAAGACCCATATTGCGACGACAACAATGGCCATGTTGTAATCCCGGACTGGGCACCGCAAACCGACTCCTTTGCAACATCACCCATGTTGTGACTGCAACAGTGACCATGTAGCAATCCGTGGCTAAGCTTCGCATCGTCAGCGTCTCCGCACCAGGTCGAGCTCTCAATTCATGTTGATGTCCCTGAAACAATACCATAAGCCCAACTTGCAACATTGGGTTCCACCTGAAGCAACAGTGACTCCAGCCTTGCACGGGGTGGTGGCTTGCCGGCTCTCTCCTAGGCCGTAGTGTGGCGACTGCTGCGATGGGACGGGCCACAGCACAGCGGGCAGTGGCGAGCTTGCTGAAAGTGCGTTATATCGACTAGAGGGGGGGTGAATAGGCGATTTTTATGAATTCTTCAATGAGGAATTTGCCGGTGAGGAAATTCCTAAGTGAAGAACTACTTGCAGCAGAATAAGTACTTAGAAGTAAGCATAAGAGAATGCGGGCATGGTCATCATGATGAAATGAAGACAATCAAAGAGTGCAGAAAGCGTAAACACGGGATAGCACAAGATGAAGACAAACAGACTGAAGAAATTGAACTGAGGAAATTGAGAAAGTCTTCAGTCAAAGTCTTCAAACACAGATATGAACGAACACTCAACACAGTAATGAGGAAATGAAAGAGTTGAGGAGATATAACCAGTTAGGGTTGGTGAAGACAATGATTTGGTAGACCAGTTCCAACTGCTGTCTCAGTTGTACGTCTGGTTGGAGCGGCTGAGTATTTAAACTCGAGGACACACAGTCCCGGACACCCGGTCGCTGAGCACGCAGCTCAGGACACCAAGTCCTCGCCGTATTCTCCTTGAACTAAGGTCACACAGACCTCGTCCAATCACTCGTGGTAAGTCTTCAGGCGACTTCCAAACCTTCACAGACTTGGTCACTCGGCGATCCACAATTCCTCTTGGATGCTCTAGACCATGACGCCTAACCGTCTGGAAGAAGCACAGTCTTCAAGGGTAACAAGCGTCGGATCCACGCAGGATCAATCTCTTCAGTGATGCTCAATCACTTTGTGATACGGGGCTAACCCGGTGTAGGCCGATCTTTCACGTTTGGAGTGGGATCCCTCGGAGAGCACGAAGAACACGGGGAAGAACGGGGAGAAATCACAGGGGGAAACACTCAAGAACAAGTCCAATCACACATCCACTAGACAATCAAACACACAAGATCCACAAGGTACACGAACAACAAAGGGAAAGATACAAGGTAGAGTTCATCTCCGTGAGGAGGTCTTGAAGGGGTCCGCCCAAGAGGGGGTCTTGATGATATATCCCGCAGGAACTTCTCCTAGATGGAGGTCTTGTCCTCCAATGGAGTAGGGGTCTCTCTCTCTCAAGAGTAGAGGTAGGAGCAAAGCTCGCCTAAGAATGAGCTATCATATTTGCTAACCCTAACTAGAGGAAGGGCATGGAGTATATATAGGCTGGTCCACGAAGGGGTAAGTGAGGAGGGGATACATGGGCCTTTGGCCCGACTCTGCGCGCAGGCAGGCGCCGGATGTCCGGGCTGGGGCGGATGTCCGGCGTTCATGGAGGTCGGATGTCCGGGGCATGGGCCGGATGTCCGGGCTGGTGAGGTCGGCCTCGGTGCTATCTGGATAGGGGCGTCGGATTTCCGGGCTTGTGGCCGGATGTCCGGGCTGTCGGGAGGCACCGGATGTCCGGGCTCACGGGCCGGATGTCCGGCCGCTGGTGCTTCGGGTGTTTGTTGGTGCAGCTCCTCGTAGGCTGCACAGGCGCCGGATGTCCGGCCTCTGGCCTGGATGTCCGGCCGCTGTAGCTTCAGCAGCTCCGTCTTCTTCCGTCGTTGCTTCCAGGCTTCCCTCGCGGATGGTGTAGTTGTTCCTTGGCGCTTGCACTCCTCCTCGACATCCGTGAAGCTCCAACAATACCTATGCATGCACACGGGAGAAGTGTCAAGTAGTATACCATCCTCGAAGGGGTCAAGTGAGCACGTGTAAAGGAGAAGATTCACCTTTATGTATGAGAAGTAGAGGTCGCACGTGTCACTTGCCAAACGGACTCTTGACATGGTGATGACCGTAGGATGCTCCACATCATCCCCTCCCCCTTGGAAAAGATCCGACCTCGGATCGAAAACCAAATCACCCTGGGAAAGAGATGGCGGTGCTGTGTCGAAGTGGTCGGTCACCAAGCACTCATCGTCTAGTAGCTCGAAATGGGCACTCTCCAATGTCGCACCGTCTTGTGATTCCTTCAAAAGGAGCAAACGGAACAAACACTTGGAAAAACAAATGTGGTTAGCGTTAGTGCAAAACCAAGCATTCAAGCGGTGATTCACCAAACAAGTGTTGTCATTAAGCATAGCATAGGGTGTGACAAAGGATTGTGGCATGGCATGTAAGCACATAAATTGAGCAAAATCAAGGTCATCATGGGGACAAGTATGCAAATGTGAGGTAGTGATGCAAATATGTGTGTCAAGATAATAAGCATCTACCTCAAGTTCATAGCAAGCATGGGCAAAGTGCTCCATGAAAGGTCTATGGTAGGCATAGGAATCATTCAAAACACCTAAGAAGATGGGATGTCTAAACACATGGGTCAAGTGCAAGACAGTCCAAGCATAATGTGCATAGGGTGTAGTGAATATAGCGTGGCACTCAACACAATAGAAAGAGCAATTGTTCATCATGTGTGAGGCAATCAAGTGAATCATGTGACAAGCAAATGGACATGGCATATGTGAAGAAATGATATTGGTGCAACCAACCATATGATAGTAGCAACACAAGGTATATATGTCATGAAACATGGAAATGTGGCAATCATAGGTGAAAGCAATATCTCGAACATGCGTGCAAATGGTTCAAGCAACGCATGAAGTATGATCCACAATATCCAAGCTCAAGAAGGATGTCACCTTGAAAGCATTTCCTTGTGCATTCTTCACATTGCCGGAGTGGTAGGAAGTATGGTGTAGAAGCGAGTCGTGGAAGAATCTATGAGGCTCGCTCTCAAGAACTCGAATGGTCAACTCACGTGAAGTGGAAGTCGACACAAAGTCCAAGTATCCTACACATGCACAAAACAAAACAAAGAACGTATGCGCATGGTAGATAAACACATCATCCATCATGATGGTTCTCATCTTTTGCACAAAACCATTAGAAGCACAAGTGCATGAATAATATGATGCAACAATGGCAATATTCATGGCACTAGGTATATGGTGCAAAGAAGTAAGACAAGCATGCTTCACGAGAAATATGTCAAAATCTCCAAACATATGTGGGAATGCTATGGGGGCAAACTCATGAGGAAGACGAATAGCATGGTTGCAATCAATACATGGCAAATCTAGCATGAGGGAGGCAACATATGGAGATATGTGACAAGAAGCAATAACAATGATGTGCAAAGCATGTAGATGGTTGTCATCAACCGCATGAAATGAGTAAGTATGAATCATAGGTGATGCAACAAGACAAGCAAACATAGTAATCAAGTCGTGCAAACTAGTGGAGCGAAGATGCAACACACTAGAGTAAATCATGGCAATCATGTCATGTGAGCAAAAATAGGCAAAGAAAATGCACATGACATATCGCAAGCACGAGCACAAAGCAAGATGAAAGTATCATCATAGGAATGGTGCACAAAAGAAACATGGCAATAACAAGCAATATCTCCACCAAGCTTGCAAATACACATACAAGTACTAGAATCAATCATCATGTGTAATGCAAAGCATGGGTCACAAATGCATGGCAAAGGCATAGTAAATAGCATATCATGCAAAGTGAACATGGTAAGATGGGCAAATGATATATAATGGACAATAAGCCATAACCATGTGATGGCCATGTAGAAGAAATGCGCCAAGTCTTTGCGCGAAGAGAACGGTGGGAAAGACAATCCATGGGATCCCAAATCATCGTTGCTCTCTAGAGCTCGTTTTGTCAACTCGTGGGATTGCGAGGTCGACAAGTATTCATGGGTACCTACACAAAAAGGGCACGAACCAAAGAAATTGTGTGTGTGGTAAATGTACACATCATCCATCATGATGTGTATGTGCACATGTGAGTTAGAACAAGATAAGCATTGCTCAAAGAAATTTGATGCATGGTATAAGAACATGTCATCCATCATGAAAGAATAGTTATTATGTATGACACGATGGGGACACAAATTGAGAATGCAAGTATATGGCAGATCAATAGCATGTTTGTTCATGGGGAGCATATGGTGCACACAAGTATGGGGATCATGCAATGAATGGGATGGATCAAATTCTCCTAACATGTATGAGGAAACTATGGGGGCCTCCTCATGAGCAATAGCGGGAACATCACATGGAGAAAATGGACAACATCCAAAACAATGCATATCCGAAGCTAGGAGGGCATGGCATGGCATATGAGATAAAGGATGCAAAGGGAGCATATCAATATCATCACAAGAAAAACAAATGCCAATAACCATGGGCTTGTCATCTATGCCATATGTGCAAATTGGGTTTATTTTAATGGCATATGCATAGTCACTATGAAGAGATTGCAAATAAGACATATGATGGATCTCATGCATAGCATATGACAAGTCAAGCGGATTAGCAAACATGATGTGACCTAAAGAATTGTCACAAGAAATCCTATGTAACATGGCATCACAACTAATAGACTCCACATGAGAATCATCATATTCATCATAAATGGGCAAATCATCACATGGGGAAATCATACTAGCCTGAAGCATGGTACTAGGTGGATCAACATCATGCAAGCAATCAATCTCAAGAATGTCCACTAGTGGGACTAGAGCATCACCGTCACCTTTGTTACCTTTGTCATTCCACTCAAGTCGTGTAGGTGAGGTGGGAAAGACCAAATGGTGGTCAATATCATCATCTTGATGGAACCATGTGGGGGGTGCATCATATTCCACCATAGCCATCGTATTGTCCAAAGGGAGGACGGAGTCATCGAGGATCGGCGCGTCATCATATATGGGACCTAGCACCAAATGAGAAGACACAATAGAGGTAGAGGTCAAGTTGTTAGAAATCGAAGTGGCCTCACTCTCTCTATGTGGTGGTTCACTCACTCCCTCAACGTAGGTGCACTCAAACTCACGTATGGTGGAGTCACTCATCTCACACAAGTGGTGGTTGTGGCTCTCCTCACGTGGGATTTGTGGCGGCTCATCATGTATGGGGCTAGTGGTGAAGTCACTCTCACTCTCAATATGGTGGCAAAAGTCACTCAAGTCATCGGACGTCGCCGTGGTCGAAGGGAAAATCCCATGCTCAACCGTCTCGTAGTCGTCGTCGTGGATGAAGGCCGAAGATGGCTCAACATCACTCTCGTCATGGATGAAGGCCGAAGATGGCACAACATCACTCTCGCCTCCTAAGATGGAAGCATCATCCTTGCTCGCCACCTTGTCGCTTGCCTCCAAAGCTTGGTCCTTGAAGGTCTCCGTAGTCGTACTTGTCGCCGCACCATCTTGAAAAAGAGTCAAGGTAGACTCGGCATCATCAATGCCACAAAGAGGGATGGCGGTGAAGTCGCACTTGGGAGCATCGTCTTGGAGCTTGTCAGGCTTGGACATCGTGGTGGTACTAGCCTCATGCTTGTCGTAGAGCTTGGTCGCCGCGAAGTATGCTTGGGGTGGAGAAGCCTTGGCCTTCATGAATTCTTGTTCCGCCTTGAGAGCACCAATGTAGTAGTCGTCGATGGACTTGTAGTTCTCGAGGAAGATAGTCTTTGATATGGCGTTGTTCAATCCCATCATGAAGTGAAACTTCATCGAAATGGGGTCGTCCACGCCGGCTCGTCGCAAGGCAATCTTCATCTCCTTGAAGTACGCGTCGATGGACTTGGATCCTTGGATGGTGTTCTCCAATTGGCGTCGAAGTTGTTCCGTGTAGGTTGGAGGCACAAACTCTCGCCACAAAGCTCTCTTCGTCTTGGGCCAACTCATGTCGTAGTACTCCGAAGGTGTGTGAAGCCACCATGTCAAGGCGTAGTCATGGAAGTTTCTTGTGGCGCACTTCACTTGATCTTCGGGAGGAACTTGATGTAGCTTGAGGTAGTCGTCCATCAAACGCTCCCACTCGAGGTACTCCTCGGGTTCTTGAGTCCCATAGAAAGGAATCGCATGGTCGATGTCGAGGTCGTAGTAGCTCGGTGAAGTCGCGGACTTGAGCTTGGGGAGCTTCTCTTGAGCGTAGCCTTGAGGTTCTTGTTGGCGAAGATGTCGTATGTCCGTAGGCGAAGATGCCTTGAAGTCGCTTGGCGAAGATGCCAAGGGAGATGGTCAAGTCATTGAGCGGTTGTTGATGTAGAGCTCTTGACCTTCACGTTCTTGTTGGTGATGGTGTCGATGCCGATGTGATCTTGCCGGAGACGGTAGCTCGGAAGCATGTGCTCTTGAGCGTCTTCTCGAAGATGAGGAAGATCGCTTGTAGGCCTTGATGAGGGCTTTGATCTCCTCCATTTGAGCTTGCATCTTGGCGTCGGAGTTGTTGTTCGTGGCATCGAACTCGTTGTTGTTGTTGTAGACCGAAGGTGAAATGCCTTGCCTATCCATCATAAGACTCGAGTAGAGGTGAGTAGGAAATGAGATAAACAATACCAAGTTACCTTTTCCCAAAGTTGAGGATGTATCCCGTTTCACTCAATGTGAAATGAAAGAATAGTGGAATTGGTACCGGACTTGTTCACTCACACCTATCAAGTAAAGCTTATGGTAGAGCTCGGTGAGGATAGTGGCACAAAAATTTGATGCAAAATGTTAGCAAGAGTCAATAATGTTGAAAGAGATTCACAAATTCGCAAGCGAAACAAGTAGACCAATAGCAATATGTGGCACACGGAAACACACACACGGATAGATAAATGGGGTCGTGCAACCAAGGAATGAGCACAAAATGTGGAATCCACGGAAAACGCTCGTGTTGCACAACACAAGAGAGACGCTAGCACGATTGCTCTATTGGCGGATATGACACTTGTGCACAACCTATAAGATGCAAAATGGGTAAACTTTCTATCCCAAGTATGCTATATATGTATGGCTCCCGGTGTTTGTCACACAATGATCCAAGATGATCAAGTATGATACCATATGATATATTTTGATGCTATGGCTATTGCTTACAAGCTTCTTTGCTCTTTTTCTGCTTAAAAGCTTTATTCTCTCTCTTTTTTTTGTATGTATGGCCACTTTGCGAAATGCACAAACCAAGATAGCAATTGTGTATATGCGGGAACAATCTTGTGACACAAGAGATGATATGATACCAATATGATATGGTATGTATGCAATTGAAGGTGTAGACCACTAATGTGCACAAGTCACATTGCCGGCAATACTCAAATGGCTAGTCTCGATAGGCAAGTAACGCAAAATGGGCTAGGGGTTATCAATGCAATTGCAATGGGAATATACAATGGTGTCGTCGAGGTTACCGTCCTTGGCGATGATGAGTGGCGGTGTTCTTGATGTCGAGCCGTTCCTAGTTAGCCGAAACACCCTAGGAAACGGAAAAACCGCAAACTCAAAATCTCAAAGGCAAATGTCAAATGGTGGTAGCGGAAAGCGGTGGTGGTTTGCACTTGGCAATGCGGAAGTGGAATGATGGGCTATACACGTGTCGGAGTTGAAGTTGCCGTCACTAAGTAGCCGAAACACCTTAGGAGACACAAGCCACAACTCGAAAAAGCTCAATCAACAATTGGGTTAAGTTGGGTTGTCGGAAGTGTATGGTGGGCAAGGTTATGTGGAAGTGGTGATGGTGGTTGATGAAGAAGCAATCATCCCTAAGTAGCCGAAACACCTTAGGAGACTCGAATCACTACTCAAGCAACCACTAATGCTATGGGGAACAAAATGGGTTAGGTTGCGGAAGTCGGTGGTGGCTATGCGGATGATATGGTGGAAGGCCTAGGCAAACTTGCCAAATTTTCAAAAATTTGATGGAGTCAAATGGTGGTGGTAGTATTTTTATGGGATGGGGGATGTCAATAGCTTCAAAACGAGCTAAAGAACGTCAAAATCGGACTCCGGATGAATTAGTTATGGCCGAAACGGTGAAACGGAAAAAACTGAAATCCCAGGGGCCGGACATCCGGGGGTCGGGCCGGATTTCCGGGACCTGATGTCCAGAACCGCGCGCGAAATGCGCTCCAGGAGCCGGATGTCCGGGCTAATGGCCGGATTTCCGGGCTGGCCGGATGTCCGGGATCCAAATCCGAGGATAAACTCGAGGAACTCGATTTGGGGGCGGAAATTAATGATTTCAAGGTTAAAATTGGAGAGATTTCGTGGAGGAAAGATGGAGAAACTTGGGGAGATGCTAGATCCACTTGAAACCAAGAAAATCCATGGATCAAAATCAACAAAACATCATCAAAACCAACAAATCACAAAAAAATTTGGGGGCTATTTTTGGTGGGGATTTTCGGATTTAGGATGAAAACAACAAAATCAAGCTAGAAAACACGGGGTAGGGGCTCCAAAAACGTGATCAACGTGGCTCATGATACCATATGATACGGGGCTAACCGGTGTAGGCCGATCTTTCACGTTTGGAGTGGGATCCCTAGGAGAGCACGAAGAACACGGGGAAGAACGGGGAGAAATCACAGGGGGAAACACTCAAGAACAAGTCCAATTACACATCCACTAGACAATCAAACACACAAGATCCACAAGGTACACGAACAACAAAGGGAAAGATACAAGGTAGAGTTCATCTCCGTGAGGAGGTCTTGAAGGGGTCCGCCCAAGAGGGAGTCTTGATGATATATCCCGCAGGATCTTCTCCTAGATGGAGGTCTTGGCCTCCAATGGAGTAGGGGTCTCTCTCTCTCTCTCTCAAGAGTAGAGGTAGGAGCAAAGCTCACCTAAGAATGAGCTATCATATTTGCTAACCCTAACTAGAGGAAGGGGATGGAGTATATATAGGCTGGTCCACGAAGGGGTAAGTGAGGAGGGGATACATGGGCCTTTGGCCCGACTCTGCGCGCAGGCAGGCGCCGGATGTCCGGGCTGGGGGCCGGATGTCCAGGCGTTCGCGGGAGGCCGGATGTCCGGGGCATGGGCCGGATGTCCGGGCTGGTGAGGTCGGCCTCGGTGCTCTCTGGATAGGGGCGTCGGATTTCCGGGCTTGTGGCCGGATGTCCGGGCTGTCGGGAGGCGCCGGATGTCCGGGCTCACGGGCCGATGTCCGGCCGCTGGTGCTTCGGCCGTTTGTTGGTGCAGCTCCTCGGAGGCTGCACAGGCGCCGAATGTCCGGCCTCTGGCCCGGATGTCCGGCCGATGTAGCTTCAGCAGCTCCGTCTTCTTCCGTCGTCGCTTCCAGGCTTCCCTCGCGGATGGTGTAGTTGTTCCTTGGCGCTTGCACTCCTCCTCGACATCCGTGAAGCTCCAACAATACCTATGCATGCACACGGGAGAAGTGTCAAGTAGTATACCATCCTCGAAGGGGTCAAGTGAGCACGTGTAAAGGAGAAGATTCACCTTTATGTATGAGAAGTAGAGGTCGCACGTGTCACTTGCCAAACGGACTCTTGACATGGTGATGACCGTAGGATGCTCCGCATCACTTTGGGTTTGTAGGGGTTTGGTTTTTGGGTTTTTCCTCACTCGATGATTTACGCTCAAAGTCCACAGAGGATGGGTTGCTCTCAAATGACAATTGTCAAGTTTCTCTCGGAGCAGCCAAGCAGCTAGTGGTTGTAGGGGGCGGCTATTTATAGCCTAGGGAGCAGCCCGACATAATAAGACATAAATGCCCTTCAATGATATGACCGTTATGTGGATAAGATATTTTGGGACAGCTGGCGCGTAGTGTAGGGGAACGTAGTAATTTCAAAATTTCCCTACGCACACGCAAGATCATGGTGATGGCATAGCAACAAGAGGGGAGAGTATTGTCCACATACCCTCGTAGACCGTAAGCGGAAGCGTTATGACAACGCGGTTGATGTAGTCGTGCGTCTTCACGATCCGACCGATCCAAGTACCGAACGACGGCACCTCCGAGTTCAGCACACGCTCAGCTCGATGACGATCCCGGGCTCCGATCCAGCAAAGCGTCGGGGATGAGTTCCGTCAAGACGACGGCGTGGTGGCGATGATGATGCTCTACCGGCGCAGGCTTCGCCTAAACTCCGCGACGATATGACCGAGGTGGAATATGGTGGAGGGGGCACCGACACGGCTAAGGAACGATCCGTAGATCAACTTGTGTGTCATGGGATGCCCCCGCCCCGTATATAAAGGAGCAAGGGGAGGAGGCCGACCCTAGGAGGGCGCGCCAAGTGTGGAGTCCTACTAGGACTCCCTAGTCCTAGTAGGATTCCACCTCCTTGTTGGAGTAGGAGAAGGGAAAGAGGGGAGAGGAAGAAGGAAAGGTGGGCTGCGCCCTTGTCCAATCGGACCAGAGGGGGCACAGGCCTCCTTCCTTTTAGCCTATCTCCTCTATTCCCGTATGGCCCAATAAGGCCCATATACTCCCCGGCGAATTCCCGTAACTCTCCGGTACTCCGAAAAATACCCGAATCACTCGGAACCTTTCCGAACTCCGAATATAGTCGTCCAATATATCGATCTTTACGTCTCGACCATTTCGAGACTCCTCGTCATGTCCCCGATCTCATCCGGGACTCCGAACTCCTTCGGTACATCAAAACTCATAAACTCATAATAAAACTGTCATCGTAACCTTAAGCGTGCGGACCCTACGGGTTCGAGAACTATGTAGACATGACCTAGAACTATTCTTGGTCAATAACCAATAGCTGAACCTAGATGCCCATATTGGCTCCTACATATTCTACGAAGATCTTTATCGGTCAAACCGCATAACAACATACGTTGTTCCCTTTGTCATCGGTATGTTACTTGCCCGAGATTTGATTGTCGGTATCCAATACCTAGTTCAATCTCGTTACTGGCAAGTCTCTTTACTCGTTACGTAGTGCATCATTTCGTAACTAACTCATTAGCTACATTGCTTGCAAGGCTTATAGTGATGTGCATTACCGAGAGGGCCCAGAGATACCTCTCCGACAATCGGAGTGACAAAACCTAATCTCGAAATACGCCAACCCAACATGTACCTTTGGAGACACTTGTAGTACTCGTTTATAATCACCCAGTTACGTTGTGACGTTTGGTAGCACCCAAAGTGTTCCTCCGGTAAACGGGAGTTGCATAATCTCATAGTTACAGGAACATGTATAGGTCATGAAGAAAGCAATAGCAATATACTAAACGATCAAGTGCTAGGCTAACGGAATGGGTCATGTCAATCACATCATTCTCCTAATGATGTGATCCCATTAATCAAATAACAACACATGTCTATGGTTAGGAAACATAACCATCTTTGATTAATGAGCTAGTCAAGTAGAGGCATACTAGTGACTATATGTTTGTCTATGTATTCACACATGTATCATGTTTTCGGTTAATACAATTCTAGCATGAATAATAAACATTTATCATGAAATAAGGAAATAAATAATAACTTTATTATTGCCTCTAGAGCATATTTCCTTCACGTAGCACAGCAACGGTCGGAAATTTGACTCTCAAATTCCTCAGAGCTATCATGTTCCTCACTGTGTAGGCAATCCGCACTGGCGAATTCCTAACTACTCAGTCAGAACAAATTCCTCAACGACTGGAAGAACTTCGTCTCATCATCAAGAAATTGACTGAGCTGTATGAGATTTCCAATGGCTTCACTCGAAGGGATTGATAGGTGTAGGATTTTGAGTTGAGCATCACATGGAAATTTTTCCTTAGTATTTCCTCGACCCCCTTTAACAGTACGGTGTTTCCTATGACTCAAGAAAGAGAAAACGAAACTACGAAAACAAAAATCTCCACGCTTCATGTTCCTCAAATGAATACCAAGTCTTCAAGGTCACACCAATTTCTTCACTTTCAAAGTCTTCAGAAAGTCTTTAGAATATCAAAGTCTTCAGTCGAAGAACTTCATTTTTAGGGGTCGACTTTCTCTGTAAATATCAAACTCCTCATAGACTTATAGACTTGTGTAAACTCATAAACACATTAGTCCATTAACCTATAAGTCTTCAATACACCAAAATCACTAAGGGGCACTAGATGCACTTACACTTGCTGTATCAGAGTGTCAACGGGTTGCGTCGGTGTGGAGTTTCTTTGTTGCGGCGGCGGCAGCAACAACTACCATGTAATGCGTCGGCGGCAAGGTGTGAGGAAGAGAGATGAGGAACAGAGACGAAGAGTGGGGACTAAGAGAGCATAAGGTAGGAGACGGTTGTGGTGGAGATTTTTCTGAAACAATGGATATCATTGTTACAATGAACATGGTGTGGTGGGTCCATAGGGGGGCATGTGGCGCACAACCAAGATGGCAGACTGAGTGGTTTTAAGCCGTTAAGGCCAAGCGTTTGCGATGTTTTTCCCATTCATATTCTTCGGTGTTTTCTAACAAAAAGTGCACAAGGCTCACCTGACAAGGAAGCAAAGCTCCATTCATATATAAGCTTGGAAAATAAAATTGTTACATATTCATTTATCATATCTTGGTGCATCGCGCACCTGTGACAAGGACCGATAAATCCTCCGTACGTGGATGAAATAGCTCCAACAAAGCCGGAACCACGACTTCATCCAGCGCTGAAATATGTGGACGTGCAATTTCTCACTGGAACTCCCATAGTGTTTGATGAAAACGTTTCTGGCAACGCCTTATGGTGCCACCATTCTTTGTCGATCATTGTTACTCGGAGTTTGTTCTGTTACATTCTGGCTGCATTGTGTAACGAACGATTGGGTATTACCGGGGAAACCATATTTGACACGCGTTATGTCAAGTAGTCGGAGCATCGCACAGCGGAGCCCACGACTGAGCCGGCCTGTTTTGTTTTTTTTTTGTTTATATTTTTATTTTTCTTTCCTGTTTATTTTTTAATGTTCAAGTATTTTTTGATACAATGTTCAGAAATATAATAAATGTTCGTATTTTAAAAAATTGTTCAAATTTTTTAAAAATGTTCCTGTTTTTAGATTTTGTTCATAATATCTAAACATATACAAAAATTCAAAAAAACTTAGAATTTGTTCATTTCGAAAAAGTTGTAAATGCAAAAATATATAGAATTTTGGAACAAAACTTTATTTTAAAATTTTGGTCACAAATTCAAAAACTTTGGGGAAAATGTTTTGGTTTAAAAAACACAATTTCAAAATTTGTTCAGAAATTCAAAAAATGTTTGCATTAAAAATGTAATTTGGAAAAAAATGTTTGAATTTTTTAAAACTTGATCACAAAGTTGAGAAATGTTCTATTTTCCAAATATTTTATTAAAAACATGTTCTAAATTTCCAAAATTGTTTAAATCTATCGCAGTTTATAGTTGTTATATCCCGCGCTACCTATTTAGACACCGAATCTTAGGAACTACAGAGGCTAGCGACCTGCTTGACCATGCTTGCAATGTGACAACTAGGGATTCTAGGGACCAAGACCACCTAGTGGTGCGGCTACACGGCGGGATTGAACACGAGATAGCGGCAGGATCTGTGCAGCTTTGGCCTCGACGACAGCCTCGCCCAGGGCATGATTGTCGGGTTAACCACGTGGCACGTGAGCAAGAGGGGGCCGTTGTAGCGGTCGTGCATGCAACACTCGTAGTTGCGGTCGCAGGGCCATGCCTAGCCGAGGCCACCAGCGCCCCTCCTCCCCGTGGAGCGGCGGAGAGGAGCACGGGGGCGTAAGGGTGGTCCTCCTACGCCTGTTGAGCCACGGGTTGTGTTCACGCTGGGACAGCCCGAGGAACATGCCGGCGAGGGAGAGTGGTAGGAGGTCGGTTCGGAGCATGTTGTGGCCGTTAACGGCGCACGGCATGCAGCGGGGCTGCGCAGGGGCGGAGGTGGAGGAGGACCTCCACGAGACGAGCATGTCCTCGGGTATGTCCATGACAACGAGGAGATTAGGAGAAGAAGGCCGGCGTCGTTGGGCTGCCTACTACTTTATGAGAAGATCTGATTTGGGCATCGGCTGCAAGCTCGGTCACATGGGCCTGGAGAGGGAGTCCAAATGAGTGGAAAAAATAGAGAGAGATTTGGCGGGAGGGATGGATTGAAGGAGGGGCGTGGCGGGAAGAGGTCAACACTCTGGCGCCCTTTAGTCTTTGGAAACGGGCCCACACTCACATGCGTGCTGACACCTCTGTTGAACGACCCACGCATTTATTCTAGCGTCGAGTCGAATAAGATCAAATCAGAACCTGACCGTCGCATCGTGCCGTAACGTGCACATATCAATCTACGATCATGGAGAGATATGGCACTCACCTGAATCTGAATATATACGTGCTCCATCCCCAGCACATAATAATACTGCATCAAAAAATCAACCTGACCGCAACCAATTCCTTTCGCCGAAACGATAGCGGTGTCTCCGTTAATACAACATCGACCAACTGACCAACACATTTTACGTACTCGCTTCATCTAGGTGTATAAGTCATCGTACGAAAACTAAATAATCTCAAAACATTTAATTGCGGTACATTAACCTTCACTTTGTTTTTTATTTCTTGACATATCAACCAATAGGAGATGTGGGATGTGCATGCTTTTAATGACTTGAGACTATCAAACACGACCTGCAGTGGTTAGTTCATTGCATGCAATGCTATTATTTAGCAAATAAATAATAAATTTTCTCGTTTTCTCTTTCTCCTTGGTTGCGGTGTACAACCTAAGATGATTTATTCAGGCCAACTCCACCGCGTGACCCCAAACGGACGTCCGTTTTGTCCGGATTCTGTCCGTTTGGGTAGGGATTTGGGGTCGTGTCCGGCTTTGTCACGGATGCGGTGGCCGTGCGCCCAGCAGCAAGTCGCATCCATTTGCCCCATCCTGTCCGTCAGGGCCAAAAATGCCCATATATTCATATGAAAACTAGTTTGCACGTCCAAATATTAATTGTCTGAAAATGAAAATAGTTTTACAACCCAATCGAAATTGTCTCTAATAAAATAGTTTTACAACCAAATCAAAATTGTCTTCAACGAACATAAAATGAACCAATACATCTATTGGTTGCCAATGTGATCCCAGACGTGCTCAACCAAGTCATTTTGAAGATTCAAATGAGTGTGCCAATCACGCATCTCACGGTGGAATTGGACAAACTGTTCAAATGTGGCCGGGTCTTGGTGCAGGGGCTCAATATTTTCACCTTGATAATCAAATCCTTGGTCGAAGATACTCTCATCACGCTCGTCCTCGACGATCATGTTGTGCATGATCACACAAGCAGTCATCACCTCCCAAAGCTTCCTTTCATCCCATGACAGTGCAGGGTTTCGAACAATACCCCACCGGGATTGAAGCACACCAAAAGCACGTTCCACATCCTTTCTAGCACTCTCTTGCATTTGGGCAAATCTCTTTCTCTTCTCACCTTGGGGTTTCGAGATTGTCTTCACAAAAGTTGACCACTGAGGATATATACCATCTGCTAGATAGTATCCCTTGTTGTACTGATGGCCGTTGATCTCAAAGTTGACAGTGGGGAGTGGCCTTCGCAAGCCTCGCGAAGACCGGAGAACGCTGCAAAGACGTTGATATCATTGTGAGAACCTGCCATACCGAAGAAATAATGCCATATCCAAAGATCTTGCGATACCACCGCTTCTAATATGACAATGCACCCGTTAACATGCCCCCTTGTACTGGCCCTGCAAAGCAAATGGACAGTTCTTCAACTCCCAATGCATACAATCTATGCTGCCAAGCATGCCTGGAAAGCCTCTAGCTGCGTTGGTCGCCAACAATCTCTCTCAGACGTGACGGTTGGCTGCCTCAAGTACTCTGGGCCAAACACCTCGATCACAGCCTGGCAAAACTTGTACATTGACATCGACATGTTGTCTCACTTATACGCACATACTCGCCCACCGGATCGCTCGAATACCATATGCAAGCATGCGGATGGCATGGTGCATTTCGGTAAGACGAGTATCCAAGTTTGCCAAGGGCATCCGTCTTGCACTCAAGTATGGGTCATGAGAAACCACTCCTCTCGGATACGATTGAACACATGCCTTGCCATACGAAACGGCGACGGAATTTATCCGCTTGAAGAGCGGGTGTTGGCAAAGTAATCGGCATAGAGCGGGCGTGGCCTCTCTCCTGCTTGCGGTTCAGGTTGGGAGCACGACCGTGGAGTGACCCCTGCATCGAGGAAGCTGCCGCTGAATATGGTCATGAACGACCAGTGCAGCCACCACAAGATCTTCATCATCGGCGGCGAATCGTCCGATGAACAAAGAAAGTGATGAAAGAAAAACTCGTCTCCACTGTCCATACCTTTGATGGCAAAAGGTCGAACACCTTGCGGTCCTGGTGGCGAAGAGGCCGCAATGATCACCTTGACGCAACAGGGGTGGTTGCCGGCTGGCCAATGGCCGCTCTGGAGCTCTCCTCGGAATCTGTCTCGGCCTCCGTGGTCCGTCGCCGGCAGTCGTGTCCCCTCCGCCACCGGCAAGGACGGCGACGGCCAAACCTCCACCAATAGACGACCAAAACTATGGCAAAAGCGCGGGCGTGGTGGCGGCCATGTCGAGACGTGGTTTGGTATGGACGGCGGGGGGCTGCGCGGTGAGGAGGCGACCGAGAGAGAGGAGCCGGCGGCCAGGCGGGCGGGGAGAGAGGGTGAAGCGTTGGGAGCGGAGGGACTGATAGTGTCCCCGACAGGCGGGCCAGGGGGGCAAGGGCGTGAGTCGCGGCCGTCCGCGCGCGTCCGTTTCACCCCAAACCGAGCGTAAGTTTGGGCCGGGGATGGGTCAAAAATGGACGGAATCCGCACATTTGTCCATTTGAGACCGCGCGTTGGCCCGCCTCTTTTGTCCCTTTTACCTTAAACGGACGGGGGCGGACAGGATAGGGTCGCGCAGTGGAGTTGGCCTCACTTGGACATAGGGCGTACCAATACTCCTACCAAAAGAAGAGGAAGAAGAAAAGAAAATCTGATTTGTGATTAACAGATGAGTCCATGCCCTCCACCGAGTGAAATGAAAGGCTGCCACCGTCACCTTTATGCGGAGACGTATGATTAGACGCGTAGACCAGTGGGAATCTTAGGGTAAAGCTAGCTAACCAGCCCAAAAGCGAGGAACGTGTCGTGGGCTAACAACGATAATCAAGGCACCTTTCTCTTCTCCTGATAATGGCCATGCAGCCACGTTAATTAATT
This sequence comes from Aegilops longissima, assembly GCA_021605205.1. Classification (NCBI taxonomy): domain Eukaryota; kingdom Viridiplantae; phylum Streptophyta; class Magnoliopsida; order Poales; family Poaceae; genus Aegilops; species Aegilops longissima. The sequence goes on along the minus strand of CM038679.1, from coordinate 680,207,216 downwards.
AACGAAACTGTTGCCTGGCAGCCTGGCACCCTAGCTTGACTTTGCAGCTGCATGCAGGCCGGCTAATCTGACCGACCGACCGACCGACCGGCAACGTTCTCCGACCACCGTCCGTATGCGAGTGTGTGACTGTGACCCCGGTCGATCCATGGCGCGTGGTTGTAACGGCATCATACGTTTCTTCCACACAGATCCATCCACCTGCTAACTGGTTAATTAAGCAAGCTATACATTATGCTACCAGTACCAGTACTAGTTTAATCCGGCGCCGCGTACGGCCGGCGGTGCATGTGGTTTGGTAATCGCCCGTCGACGTAGCACATGCCCCATGTTACACTAGCCAGCTACCACGTACTACGTACGTACATACGCACCCCGGTACGCGTACACACGTCTTTACTTGTTCTCATCTCATATTTTTTCCTTCCACACCCATGCCATGCCATTGCCATGCATGCATGCATGTGCGCCGCTTTTGTTTCCCGCCTTTCTTTTCCACCGTTTCGTCTCGCCCTTTTTCAAAATTAAAATGCATGCACGCATGTGTCTACAAGTCATGCCAATGCACATCAAATCACGGGAATATTTCTAGTTCCAGCACATAACTTGATTCCTACTACACAAGAATTAATTAATTAATTAGGTGCTAGCACTGCACTTCGCAACTTGCACCGTATGAGATGAGGTGAGGTCGATGCGATGCATGCAATACAGACAGCATTTATACAACGCATCCATCATGATTTACGCACGTACACTGCCAGATCCCGAATGTGCCCCCCTTACATACAGTAGCAGAGTTACGTGTACTGTACCATACGACAAATCTGGTTGTATACATACACCGGCCGGTTGGGGGCCGTGTGCGCGTCCAACACAAAGTACACGTACGTACGGATGGATGGACACCTGCCCCTCCGCATCGTTCCGCGGATCGATCAAGTAGGATAACACAGGTTGTTGAGTAGAGTAGATATAGATATTATCAGTCGTACAAGGACAAGGATGGTTACATCGATGCAGGTGCGTCTCACTGGCAGGCAGAAACCCTGTCAGTCCGTTGCCAGTATACTATATACTCCTAATTAAGCACCCATGCCCGATTAGTTTACCACTCCGAGTAGTACGTACGTACGTAGTAGCAGCAGCCATTATCGAGCTTCATTAGCTAACCCGTAATGGTGGTAGGAAAATGGATGTGAACGTATTGATTCTCGATCGGGCTTTGTGGTGCTGGAAAACGGAGAAAGTCTTTGGATGCTCGCGAGTGGCATGATGATGAAGACGACGGTGATTCGCGCGCCTAGCTAGCTCGCTCGTAGCTGGTCAAGGCCATGCAGATGCACTAGGGCTGGGGGTCTCCTCTCCTCTCTGCGCTGCGTGCATCTAGGGCGGCCATGTGCACCCCAGCAGCAACATGGCACGTTCGCCTCTGCGCCAAACCCACCCCCGGCGAGTAGTTTAATGCACATTCTACGTGGTGGCCGTGGCCAGGGGTCCTCCTCCAAGTGTACCGCCGCTGCCTGCCGAGCCGAGCCTCCGTCCGTCCGTCCGGTTATAAATGGGGGCGCCCACCACGGAGAGACCTCACCCCCCTCCTCCTACCCACGCCCAGCCAAACGCAGCCAACTGACGGCACGCTACGCTACAAGCTGAGCGTGAGCCGGTGGTGTGACCAGTGAGGGAGCGAGCGAGTGGGGAGAATGGGGAAGCCGCAGCTCACGCTCCTGGGAGTGGCGGTGCTGCTGCTCTCCTGCTCCCTCCACGGCGCCAGGGCGGAGGGGGAGTCCGCCGGCCTTGACACGGGCGTGGTCGGCGGCGAGCCCGGCCTGCTCAACACCAGCGCCGTGTCCATCGGGCAGTCCGGCGTGGCCCGGGCCACCTGGTACGGCGCCCCCAACGGCGCCGGCCCCTACGACAACGGTATGTTCCCCGTTTCCTCCCCTCCCCTCCCTCCAGATCTAAAGCTTTCTTCCAGTTTTTGCCCGGCTGCTTGCTCGCTGACAACAATGGCGGCCGGCCGGAAATGTGGATGGATGCAGGCGGCGCATGCGGGTTCAAGAACGTGAACCGCTACCCGTTCATGGCCATGACCTCCTGCGGCAACCAGCCGCTGTTCAAGGACGGCAAGGGATGCGGCGCATGCTACAAGGTACTACTCCTACTTGCTTCACTCCACTCCGCTTCACTCCGCTAGTGTCTCCCACTAGCTGGGTGGAGTGATTAGTCGTCTTCTTAATCTTCCTTGGATGCTCTCAAGCCATGGACCGTACTCGAGTCAAAGCCAGTAGTAGAGTGGTTGCCCGGCTGGCCCATCCCCCCACTTTACTTTGTTCGATCGAGGCCGTGCGCCTGCACCTGCGCCGGCACGTTCGCGCGGCACGGCTCCCCATGCAGTGCAGTGCAACGCGCCAGTGTCCCGTGTCCTTTTGTCTGTCCAGAAAATGGGTTTTGTTCATTTATTTTCCTAGTAAAATGTCAGAGATATTTTGCCGTCCTACTAGTGTTGGTTTTCTGATGATGTATACGTATGTACGTGACACGAACGCAGATCAAGTGCACGAAGCACAAGGCGTGCTCGGGGCGGCAGGAGACGGTGGTGATCACGGACATGAACTACTACCCGGTGGCGCCCTACCACTTCGACCTCAGCGGCACCGCCTTCGGCAAGCTCGCCAAGCCCGGCCGCAACGACGAGCTCCGCCACGCCGGCATCATCGACATCCAGTTCACCAGGTTCAGTTTTTACCCTCACCTCAGTTTTTCGCCCCACCTCACAACGGGGACTACTACAACTATGCCACCGACACTGCGCGCGTGAGCTCCGCTGCAACCTCTCTGTAGCATCATCAACCGTCCACATTAACTGCTAGCGCTGCACCGGCATCCTCCCTCCCTTCCCTTGTTCACACACACAGAGAGAGAGAGAGCGAGGTGGACACACGCTTGACTGCTGCGGCACATGCCTCGCTGCGCACCTCCTTGCCTTGTCGCCGTGCACCTGTGGTAAACAGCCCAGGCAGCCGTCGCCATCACCACACATCGAATACTATAATCTTGTGCCCGCCTTTTTCTCTGGAACTTTGATGTGCAAACAGTGGCACTAACATGACAAGATTCCCCTCCCACCCAGCTAGTAGATCTGGCAACTGATGGTAACAATGGCTGGCTGATGAAATGAAATGGGCTGAAATGAAAATGCAGGGTGGCGTGCGAGTTCCCGGGGCTCAAGGTGGGGTTCCACGTGGAGGAGGGGTCCAACGCGGTGTACATGGCGATCCTGGTGGAGTACGAGAACGGCGACGGCGACGTGGTGCAGGTGGACCTGATGGAGTCCGGCCGCGGCCGGCGGGGGGGAGGCGGCGGGCGGTGGACGCGGATGCGCGAGTCGTGGGGCTCCATCTGGCGCCTCGACTCCAACCACCGCCTGCAGGCGCCCTTCTCCCTCCGCATCCGCAACGAGTCCGGCAAGACGCTCGTCGCCCGCAACGTCATCCCCAAGAACTGGAGGCCCAACACCTTCTACCGCTCCATCGTCCAGTACAGCTAGACGTCTTCCTCCATTGAAGTGAACTCTGTTTTGGCGGGAGTTTTCAATTAATTAATTTTATCATGTTAAGTTGTATTGTGGGAAATAGAGGAGGCACCCAAGCGTGCGTGTTCAAGCACGCTGGCTCTCCCGCCCACTTCTTTGTTAGTCGTCGTCGTCCTACTACTATTAATTAAATTGTTTCAGACCTTGCGATGCATCTGCCGCATGCAACCCTCTACTCTATATGGGGAGGAGTAACTGCATGCTCTGTATCCATCCATGATCACATTTACTGTATGTATGTGTGAATCATGCATCGCATGCATCATCCATCATGTGTCATCTAATCCGTCGGATCAGACTATGTATAAATGTTCCCGGCTTTTAATTTCCTGCGGTTCACAGCCTACTTCCTGAGTACAAGGAGTATTTTACTACTAGTACCGGCATATTTTTCATGCATTTTGCTACCTTTCTACTCTAGACTACTATCCACCTTCTTAATTTGAGACCGACCCGACCGACAGTTCTACGCGGCCGGTGAAGGCGGCCGCGGCGGCTCGGGGCGACGACTCACAGACGGTGCCGCCGACGGCCTCCTCCAGCAGCCACACATCCATTCCTCAACCTCCCCCGCCGCCACCGCCGGCCGTCGAGGAAGATGTGGCCACGCCGACGGCCACCGCCTCCAACATGTTCGACGAAATGTCGCAAAGGTATAAATTTTCCGGTTGCGCTCTCGTTTGTTTTTTCAAATTGTATGTGTTCTTGATTGTTTGTGTGTCCAATTGTAGTGTTGATGATGAAGCTTTCATGCACGTGACAAATGTGGCAAATGGTGATTACATGTATGCGTCATAAGAATATAAAACCCAATATGATGATGAAAATCTTGATGTGGACGATGAAGGCTTTGTTGTCAAGGGAAGAAGTGGAAATTATACCACAGTGGAGGATGTGTTGATATGCACCGCTTGGAAGAAAATCTCTCAAGATGCAAGCGTTGGAAGCGACCAAACGGTGAACACCTATTGGCAACGCATCAAGGAGTATTTCGATGAGCGCAACACAAGTGGTCACTTACGTTCGAGTGACTCCCTACGCCAATGTCGGTCCACCATCAACACCGAATGCCAAAAGTGGGCCGGTTGCTTGTCAAACATTGCTCGCATGAACCCAAGTGGTTGCGGTGATAGTGATCTGGTAAATATTTCCTCTTCGTCCGTGCTTTGTCAAATATTTCCTCTTTGTTCCACATGTTGATGATGATGTGTTGCTTGTTTTATTGTAGAAAATGATTGCACAAGGATTGTTTCGAGAGAGGAACATGAAAGACGAGAAGAAGAAAATGAAAGGAAAAGCTTTTACTTTTCATCATTGCTACAAAGAGCTCAAGGATGTGGAGAAGTGGAAAACTAGAGAGACTTTTGAATCGTCAAAGAAGAGGAGTGCGGTGCTTGAGGATGAAGAAGATGTCGCCATTGAGGAGACGAGCCCCACTCCTCACTCCGCGACAAAATCTTATCGGCCCGATGGTCACAAGAAAGCGAAGGGAACCAAGGCCGGAGACAATGATCTCAAGAAAGGATTTGATGCCATTGTCATGGCGAGAAAAGAGTATGCCGAAGAGAAAAGAATCTTGAAGCTCGAGGAAATAGAGGAGAGGAGTGAGGCCGAGCGGCGAAGGGTGGCGGCCGAGGAGAAGAGGGCGATAGCCGAGGAGAGGTTGGCCGCGGCCGAGGAGAGGAAGGTGGACCTAGAGGAGAAGAAGGCCGCGGCCGACGAGAGGAAAATGGTTAAGAAGAGGACACTCAAGTTTATGTTTATGGACACATCAACTCTTGATGCCAAGGCAAAGGCATATGTTGAACTTTGTCGCGATGAAATACTCATGAAGAAGCAAATGCTCATGAGGCAAATGATGATGGGAGGAGGCATGGGAGATGCCATGGGAGGTGCCATGGGAGGTGGCATGGGAGGTGCCATGGGTGGTGGCATAGGAGGTGCCATGGGTGGTTACATGATCATGATTGGAGGTTCCATGAATGGTGCATTTGGCGGAAACATGGGAGGTGGCTTCGGTGGCAACATGGAAGGTGGCTTTGGCGGCAAGGGAGGTGGCTTTGGCGGCAACATGACGGGTGGCTTGGGAGGTGGCTATGGCGGCAACATGAGTGGCGTTGGAGGTGGCTATGGCGGCAACATGGGACGCAATGAAGATGCTTCCGGTGGTGCTCACGGCAACGAGAGTTCACCGCTTGTTGAGAACGTCGACAAAGACGGTGGTGAAGATGATGATCGTACCACGGTTCACAACGCCGGTGGTGTTGATGACCCGCATGAGTAATATTCATGTTTCAATTTCTAGGGCGAAAAACTTTGATTGAGACGATGCTCTTTTGGTAGAGGGATTTGATACTATGATGGTGATGCACTTTTGATTGAAACTATGATGATGATGCATTTTATTTTCAAAATTTTGTTGCTATTTCAATGCAAAACCGCGGCTGTACAGTGGCTGGCAGCAGCCGCGCGGCCGTTTTCAGATTTTTACATCTTTGGTTTGGACCATCTATTGGAGTTGCTCTTTTGGACCATCTGTTGGAGTTAAGCGTTTTTCATAGCTCCAAAATGTATTTTTTAACGGTCCAAATTTTACATCTTTGATTTTAGGCCGCCAAAATTTGAACTGTCTATTGGAGATGCTCTAAGCAGGCATTAGGCAGGCAGGCGCGCTGTTACTGACTCACGAAGAAATTCAGTCGTGGAACGGTCAAAGTTAGCGCTGTTACTGACTGACTGAAAGAAAGAAACTCAGTCATGGGCCGGTCAAAGTTATTGTTCCAGTTTCAGACAAAGGTACGTACGCACTCCCATAGCCCCGTGTGATCTGCAATTGCAGAGGATCATCGGTCCTATTGACGGATCGGATCGGATTAGTCGTGGTGATTCCTTGAAGAGCTCGGTATGGCTCTGGCGGGAACTGTATCTCTTTGGGATTTAAATTCCGTGTCCTGAATCCTGCGCGCGGGCGCGGGAAGAGGAGGGGGGATTCATGTGCTGCATCCTGTGTCCATGAAACAGCCATGATCCAATTATACATGGATCACGTCACGTGTGATCCATGATTCATGTCTCTCTGTTTTTTCTTTCATCTTTCTACGTGTCTAAAACAAGCGCGCTGCATTCATATGCAGTGACGGGTGAAACCATTTCAACAAAATAGGTATGAGCATCTACGGCCGGGCCCCTCAAACCCCCTACAGTGATGGGGGAGGCGCTTGCCCGCTGCCTTGCTGGCACCTGTGCGATCCATCTGGCGCCGCAAAGCCATGGCGGCGGCGCGTCAACCCCACGAGCTCCAACCAGGGCTTAAATGCCGACACGACTCATGGCGCGTTCGCTGCCACGGAGCGCCGTTCCCGCCATGCGAGGTAGAGGGCGCAAGAGGCCACGACAACCCTAGCAGATTAGGATGCGGAGGCCGAGTCACACGCCGCTCCGGAGCTGGTATTGGTGGCCGGCGACCCCTGGCGCAGCAACCGCCTCGTGGTTGACATGTCGGGCTCCGACCACGAGAGTTATATCGTGGACGTCACATCGACCGCCGACGTGCAAGCCACAGACTCTGACGAGGAAGAGTAGGGCCCTGGGAGACAACGGCGCCTCAAGTCCCGTGGGACGGTCCATTTTCCATGTTCTGCTCTATCTCGCCGGCGACCACACCTTCATTCCGAGGAGCTCAGACGGTTGCTGGACATGGAGATGGCCGTGGAGCCGAACAAGCGCCGGAGAAAATTTAGATTAGGTTCTACGTTGCATGGAATTTTATGGATTTGAGGATTAGTAATTGAGGTGTGGAAGAGAAAATTCGAGATATCACGGTCACTTTCAGCGGACGCGCCTGGATGCGCGCGAGGACGTTTGATGGGCGGGATTAACTGTAAGATGCTCTAAAATACAACCAACTTGTCGAGTAAGATCGAGTTTCTAAACTGGAGGCAGGCGTGGACGCATGATGTTACCGACTGACAGAGGCATTTAGTCATGGTCCGGTCAAAGTTAACGTTTCAGTCAGTCTCGGACCAACGTACACTCGAGCTCCCATGTTGCCATGTCTGAACTTCCAATCGCAGAGCAACGAACGAGCTGCGGCTTTCTGTAAAGGAGGGCATCTTGGTCTTGGTTTTGATTGTTTTCCTTATCCTACATCCCTACTACACTTGATCGACTCCTGTTCTTTCTTTGGGACTTTACAGTTTCGCGCGTCGATCTTAAAAAGGGCTGGCATGGGCATGCACTGCATCGATCAAGGCGATCAACAAGCTTTAGTTTCCATTCTATTTTCTGGCTCCAGTCTATGTATCCTATCATTATCATCTTCGTCAGGCAACAGCATCAAATTGTGGACAAGTTTGGGCTGGTCTCTGTCGCAATGCTTGCATCTGAGTCCGGATGTCATCCGCACGCCGGTCACGGCGTCCGGCATCGGCATCTCCATCATGTTTGTTTCCAGTGGATCGCATTCATGGCATCAGTCAGAACATATTCTGCTCCAGCAAGAAAGAGTGATTCATTTGGTGGCGATGCCAAACCAGAAACAGAGGCAACCACAGCTAGCAGTGAGCCAGCCAACATCCGTGAACAACAACATATGCTCATCGCTTTATTATACTCCTACCACTTGTCTATGCACTCCTGGACGCGTCTCTGCTCTTTTTTTCCCCTTCTTTTGAGAAACTTTGGCGTCTCTATTGTTGATTTTTCCTTTTCTTCCCATCTTTCCTTTTCCTTTTTTGAAAAACTTTGGACAATGTTAAACATGTATATAAAAAATGTTCTTGACGTATATAAAACATGTACAATGTTTATAGAAAAAGTAGCTATAAAAAATATGTTTTACAAAATGTTAATCATGTATTTATAAAATTTTAAATGTGTATATATAAATGTCCCTGTTGTGTACAAAAACATTACAATGTTTAAGGAAAAGTAGACATAAAAATATACATATTAGAAAATGCTATTCATGTGTTTCCAGAATGTTGAACGTGTATATAAAAATATTCCTGGTGTATACCAAAATTGTACAATGTGCATAGAAAAAGTAGACATAAAAATACAAGTTGTCAAAAAGGTTATTCTTGTATTTGAAAAATGTTAAACGTGTATGAAAGATGTTCCTAGTGTATATGAAAAATGTACAAAGAAAACAAAGGAAAAAAAAACACAAAGGAAAACAAAAAGCCAGTATAACCCCAAAAAGAAATGAAAAAAGAAATAAAGAAAAAACCATAAAAACTAAGATAGAAACAAAAAAAATAATGAAAAAAAAGATAACTGAAGAAAACAGATGTAGAAAAACAAGAAAATCGAAAGAAAAAATAACAGAAAACACACAAAAAAAGATAAATAAACCAGATGAAACCATTATATAGAACGAGCGAGCGAGCGGCCGCGTTAACTAGTCGGCCCATATGTGCAAACCGTTCAGGTGACACAGATGCTATCCTTGCTATAAGCGAGATATATCATTCGCGGTCCTTTTTTACCAGTTGGAAATCTTCTAGTAGGTTCTGGATAGTTTTTTTTTCTCTTTATAAGGGTTTTCTCTATTTCTTTATAACTTTTTAAAAAAATTATAAATTTGTACTTTAGAAACTTGGAAATTATTCTCATTTTTTAATAAATATTCGTGTTTTCAGAAAACCTTAAAATTCGGCTATATACTACCACTTTTCTTCATTTCTTCATTTATTGCTTGTCATATCATCTATTTTATCTATATATGTGTGATGTTACTACCTATGTTACTCCCACTGTGGGTAGTCTTAGGCGCGACACCCACCAACCAACAATAATAGAGTGATCCAGCAAGAAAGAGTAATCCGTTGGTGGCGATGCCAAACTAAAAACACAGTGCCGTGCACTAGTGCAAGGCAGGCAACCACAACCACAACCACAACTAGCAGTGAGCCAGCCAACATTTATGTGATACACTCCTTCCTACTGGCAGTAATAAACGGGAACAAGAGCATATGCTCATCAGTTTACTATACTCCTACTTGTCCTTACATTAGAAGTGGCGTGTTTCGTGATTAAATCGCAAATTACAAATAGCTGAAAAAGCTTTATTGCTATCTCTAGAGGTAATCCACATTGATGTAATGAAAGCGAAGGACACACAACAATGACAAAACGCCCCGAGTAATCGACCCGTTTCCCAAGCAGAGTCTCGTGAAACCATCCCTCACACACCTCTTTCTCACGGTATTAAACCTGGAGGCGACTCTTCTCTTTTTTGTGTGTGTGCGAAAAACTGAGGTGTCTCTGCTGGCGCTTCCTATTTGAGGCATACGGCGTCAAATAGTCGTGTAATTGTGATTGGATGTTGGTACTGGTTTTAGGAATCATAGAGTTTGGTTTTCTTATTAGTTTTGAGAACTTTCTAGAAGGTTCTTGACCATTTTTTTTTCCTTTTTTCTCTTTGTCAAGGGACGAACGAGCAAACCAAATTGGTCTGGCCCATTTTACGGCAGGAAAACTGGATGCTCCTACCGGTTTGTGAATCTTCTTCTAGTTTGGTTTCTTTTTATCTGTTTTGGGAACTTTTTAGAAGGTTCTTGACCGAATTTTTCTTTTTTTAATCAGTTTTACTTTTTCAACAATAATTTTTCACAATTTAAAAAAAATCCGAAATTCTATAAATTGTTTGTGTTTTTCAAGAAAAATTCTTAAATTCTTAAATTTGTTCGCCTTTTCAAAAAAATGATAATATGTTAACAAAATCATAAATTCCAAAAAATTTCACATTTTAGAATAAAAAATTTCAAAATATTTTTGCATTTAAAAAAGGTTTGCCTTCTTATTAAAAATATTTTCCTTTTATTAAAAATGTTCAAAAGTTTTGAAAACCTACAACAAATTGGTTGCTGCAATGGCTCAGTGCTTGTCGCGGGAAAATAACATCCACACTAGTGCAACGGCTCAGGCAGCAATGCTCTGTGTGTCCGGGCGATATTTTGACGAACAAGGTGTCCAATAGAGGGCGCTGTCTCAGCTGGGAGGGGATGTGTCCCGTTTAATGTGAGATGCACTTCGCGCCCACCTAAAGCGAGGGATATATGGCCCGGCCCATTAATGCGTCAATGCCGCTCATCTAGGTAACAAGTTATGGTCCGGCGGTAAACTCCTCAAAGTTAACACTTTTTAAGGGATCAGTTAGAAATCCTCTAAATAGGAAAAAGAACATATGATCATCGCTTTATTATACTCCTACTTGTCTCTACATACCTCTTGATGATTGTACTAAACCAGGAGGCGTCTTTTTTTGTTCTTCTAAAAACTGAGGCGTCTCTGCTGGCAATTCCTATCTGAGGCGTACCACGTAAAATAGTTGCCTATTTGCATAGGGGCGAGCTAGCGGACCAAATTGGGCTGACGCATTTTACCATAAGGACACTGGATGCTAGTACCGGTTTTGGAATGTTTTTAGATAGCTACTTTTTATGGTTTTTGATATAGCTTACCACTCATGCCAAGTGGTTCTTGACAGGCCTTTTTTTTCTTTTATTTTTTAAAAGGTTCTTGACAGGCCTTTTCATTTTATATTAGTTTTCATGTTGTCAATTTTTCTTATTTTTTCATGATTTTAAAAAGTCAATTTGTAATTTGTTTTAGTGTTTTCAAAAAATGTTTGTATTTTCAGAAATGTTTTTAAAAACGTTCAAAAAATTCATAAGTGTTTTCCTTTCCATTGAAAAATGTTCAACATTTGGAAAACCAACTAAAAACTGTTAAAAAACCCGGTTGCTGCAGTCGGGGCACTACGATGCTCATCAAAGGAAAAAAAAAGATACATCAGCAACTGAAATAGGGTTGCCCCAGGATAGACATGTGTGCGTCTGCACAACATTGTGACGAGTAGAGCGTCCAATAGGAGCTTCTGTCTCTGCTGGGAGGGGATATGTATCGCTTAGTGCGAGTTGCACTTCATGCTCTCCTATGCTGAAGGATGTATGGGTTGGCCCAACATACCTGGGCATGCATCAACGCCTCACATCTATGTACTATATGTTTCTTCCTTTCTTGTTTGGTCTGTTTTTTCTTTTTTTGTATTTCAAATTATTCCAAATATGTATATGTATTTCAAAGTATTCCCTCCATGTTGTCGCGCGAGGGCTACACGGCCGGGAGGGAGAGGGTGGGTGCCGGGGGTGGGGGGGTGGGGCGAGGGGCTTGTTGGTTCCTCATACCAACGTACTCCTGTGCTGCCATGTTCTCATGTCTGAACTGCAAATCCCAGAGCAACGAACAAGCTAGGGTGCTAGCTAGCCTGGGCCCAACTCTTTACGCTTCAGGATTCTCCAGAATCTGATTATGAGAAACTGCACATAGAATCAAGCGTCCAGTTCTTCTCTGAGATTCCAGCCTAAGACTATTGTATGAGTTATGTGCTGAAATGTCTATGGAAGTGGTAGTTATCGACCAGAGGGGGGCGGGGGAGGAATCGGAGATTTTTATAAAAGTCTTCGAAACAGGCAATATCTTCGAAGATGCGAAAGCAAAATAGATAGAAAGCTACACAAAGCATGCACTCAATGAAAAACTAACGCGTGCGAGCCAATTAACGCTTGACCACAGCTGTCATGCATGCGTCTCGTAGCGTGCTCGTTCTCCAATGTGTAACAGCCAGCGTCCAAGCGGACTAAGTGGGAGTTTGCAAAAAAGAAAAGGAAAAAGAGTGGACAAGTGGGAAACTAACTATAAAATGAGAGTCCAAGCTGAGGTTTGTCAAATTTTGGATATAATGACAGAATCTTTCTCTGATAAGGACCTTGGCTTACCCTCTATGATTGGGGTTGATCGGACAGACTGTTTTTTTGCATCTCATAGAAAAAATCCAAAAAATGGTAAATGGATGGAAGGAAAGAACATTATCCTTTGGTGGCAAAGAGGTTCTTCTCAAAGCGGTGGCCCAAGCCATCCCAACTTATGCGATGAGTGTGTTTAAATTCCTGAAAAAATCTGCAAGGGGATCACTGACGCAATGTCACAGTATTGGTGGTGATGATGAGGACCAAAGAAGAATGCATTGGTTTGCCTGGTGGAAGATGTGTATCCCGAAGGAAAGAGGTGGTATGGGGTTCAGAGACATCCATTGCTTTAACTTGGCGATGCTTGCGAAGCAATGATGGAGGCTGATAGAAAATTATGAATCATTATGTGCCCGAGTTCTGCGTGCAAGATACTATCCGTCGGGTGATATCCTTAATAGCACACTTAAGAAAGGCTCCTCTTTTGTTTGGCAGAGCATCTTTGCAGGAATCTAGATGTTTAAGAAGGGATAGACTTGGAGGGTTGGAGATGGTATAAAGATAAATATATGGGAGGATTGCTGGATTCCTAACAGTTATTACAGTCCAAGGTAATCAGGTTTTGACATCTGTTAATGAACTCATTGATCCTGTAACTGGTATGTGGAATGTTTTGGCATTTTGACGCCGAACGTATTCTGCGAGTTCCACTACCTCACCATGAGATGGAGGACTATGTTGTTTGGCACTATACAAAGAATGATGGTTTTACTATAAGGTCAGCTTACTATGTCGAATGGGAGGATCAGTATGGGACACAAGTTAGTTCTAATGGAGGACAGTCAAGTAGTCTAAACCATCCTGTGTGGAAAAGAGTGTGGAGCCTCAAGATGTCAGGCAAGGTCAAAAAATTTATCTGGAGATGTCTTCATAATACTATCCCGTTCTGGAGCACGTTGCCAAACCGCCACATACCCACTACTGCGGAATGCCCATGGTGCCAAGGAGCAGTAGAAGATGCAAGACATGCGCTCTTTATGTGCAACAGGGTGAAAATGATCTGTAGAGAGCTAGGGTTAGATGAAATGATGGAGGATGCGACGCTGGTGGACCGATCTGGTGCATCGGTGTTAGAGTTTCTGCTATGCGATACAAAATTTCAAACAACATATGATGGGGAGGTGGAGATGCCGGAGATTGTCCCGGCTACATGCTGGTATCTCTGGTGGCAAAGAAGAGAAATGGTAAGGGGAGAACAAGTGCAGACTCCCTCCCAATCGGCTCTCTCTCTGCTAGCATTATCTCTGAATTTTGTATGAGCGGCAAAACACAAGAGGCAGGTGACACGTCTGAATGAATGGAGAAAACCACTATCAGACTTCCAAGCACTGAATGTTGATGCATCGTTTACTGTGGAAGATGGCCTGGGTACTTGTGGAGCTATAGTTAGGGATCATAATGGTGGATTTATTGGAGCATCAACATCATGCATGGAGCATGTCCCTGATGTAGTGTCCACAGAGGCTGAGGCTATGAGGCAAGGTCTTATATTTGTACAAAGCCTGGGATGCAGCAAGGTTTCCATACAATCAGATAGCATTATTGTGGTGGAGGCACTAAAGAAGAATGAAGCCTATTCGTTGGTTGCAGCTCAAATCCTTGATGTCCGTCGCATCTTACTGAAAGAATTCGGGAAGGTCTACATAAACTTTTGTAATAGAGAGTCTAATTGTGTTGCACATGAGCTAGCTAGCTTTGCTAGAAGTAATGCACCGATGGTGTGGTCGGATACTCCCCTAGTTTCCTTTTGAATTTTTTAGCAGACGATATAAGCATTATTTAAATTAATAAAGCTAGCTGTGAAGGCCTTTCCGTGAGTCGGTCGAGATTCCTTCCTTCTCACATCACCATCGAGTTTTTTTAAATCACCATCAAGTTTGCGTGCAATGCAAATGGATCGTCCTCAGCTGAGCATTGTAGTGTCGGAGTACGTGGTGCTGGATGACCTGGCCATCGAAGCTCTCAGCAGCCGACAGCAAGGCACGACCCTTTTCGGGAGGGCGAGGATGGAGCCGGACGACGGGCGGGCTGGCACGAAGGGCCCGGCTACCTTTTCACCGTCGCAGCCTCTTTTTTCCAACATATATACATACCAGATACCACTACGCACTTCTAATAAAAAGTCAATATGCTTTCAAAAAACAATAAAGTTCCCTATAAGTAGGAAGGCTACCGTGTCTTGGCGCCTATACCTCTCCTTCCTTAGGCCCGAGTACGATGAAGTGTCCTTCACATGACACCACTAAAGAAAGAACAACATACATATCATCAAAATATTGAACGAATACCAATTTCACATGATTACTCATAACAAGACTCTTTCCATGTCCTCAAAAACAAAAATAATTACTCAAAAATCATATTAATGTTCAAGACCAGATGTGTATTGAATATGCTTAAGGATCTGTATATATAATCTTCCACCAAATAAACCAAATAGCATCAACTACAAGGTGTAGTCAACACTACTAGTAACCCACAGGTACAAATATGAGGTTTTGAGGCAAATATTGAATATAAGAGATGAACTAGGGTATGATATGAGATGGTGTTGGTGAAGATTGATCCTCCCATGATGAGAGGAACGTCGGTGATGTCGATATCTTTGATTTCCCCCTCCCGGAGGAAAGTATCCCGGCGGAATCGTTCCACCGGAGAGCAAAAGTGCTCCTGCCCAGGGTCCGCCTCAAGACGGCGGCGCTTTGTCTGAAAAGCCTTATTGTGGTTATTTCTAGGGCAAATAGCCTCTTATAGGAGAAGGGGGGCCACGGAGGCCTGCTGGTGAAGCTACGAGCTCACCTGGTGCACCCTCGGGATGGGGGCGCCACCTGAGCCCGTGACTCCCTGGTGGGGCCCCTCACGATGATTCTTCCTCCAGTATTTTTTATTAATTTCAAAATAATTCTCCTTAAATTTTCAGTTCATTTGGAGCTCTGAAGAATATCTATCTCTGTTGTAGCTTTTTCAGGTCCAGAATTCCAGCTGTCGGCAATCTCCCTGTTCATGTGAAACTTGCAAAATAAGAGATAAAAGACATTAGGATTGCTTCACAAAGTGAAATAATGACTCAAAACATAATAAATAATAGTAGGAAAACATGATGCAAAATGGACGTATCAGGTCGTCTCTCTTGGTTGCGTGCATAGGGCCTGGGCATGAACCTAAGGCCACATGTAGGACTCAGAGCCCTATCCGCCAATGATTTCATGTGGCCGCACCTCCAGTCTTGAATTTCGAACATAAAAGCCTGGAAATGCGGAAAATGCACAGAATATGGCCGGCGGCCCACAAAAAGGCCAGGACTTGACACATGTCTTTGAATGGACTTGTATGAGCATAGAAAAAGTTTCGAGGCCAACAGACCCTCGCAATCCTTCACAAACCAGACACAACCCCTCTTGAAAGCTAGATCCTTAGTGGGAGAAGGTATTGATTTTTTATTTGTAGAAATATTGCGAATAAATAGAAAAAAGAAAGAGAAAGGAGAGCCCCTCACCTTGGGGTTGTTGACATCGAGGTGGTATGGGCGGCTGGTGGTGACGTGTTAGGGGTGGCCAACGACGAGCTTGGGCAGACGTGAGACAAGGATGTAGGGTAACGCGGCAGAAAACAAAAAATTTCAGAACTACGCACTAGCCCAGGACCACTATGGAGACTGCATACAAGGTTTGATCTTTTTTGTTACCGACTCGTAGCGCAGCGGAAGTAGAGTCGATGACGAACGGCGGTGCAGATCCCTGCAGCTAGGATTTACAACCTCCCAACCACAAGGATGTATACCCTCATCTGCCCCTCGGACAGCCCTCCGGGAGGTGGTCGTATAGTCCCCCGGATGGTGTCGCGGACAGCCCTTTGGGAGGACCTTCGAAACTCGGACGGTCACTCGGACAGCCCTTCGGGAGGACCTTTGAAACTCGGACGGTCAGACGGACAGCCCTTCAGGAGGCACTCTCGAACTAAGACCAAAACTACGATCTCTCTATAGAGTTGCACACATACGGTGTCATCTATCCGGCAGGGCTTCGCCGTCCAGAACTAATTCCCACCTGAACCCAGACAGCCTTTCGGCTCTACGAAACTATTTTGCAGGGACGGAGAGAGAAGCCAGATCATTGCAATGGCACTTGTATGTGATAAAGAGTGAGTGTGGAGAGTGCCTCTCCACCTCTATTTATAGAAAACTCAAGGGGTAGGGGACACATGAAAACCCCCAAAATGCCCACACTTTATGTCAAACATAATGGGCATAAAGGGCATAAAGGGATGACAAGTGGAGCCCCATGGAGGAGCTGCACCCTCCAACATCCCACCTTCACGGGGACCCCCCAAAGGGGGTTCCTTGATCCCCAAGTCCTTATAGAAGCCCTTTGGGAAAAGCCCCAAAAGGTGGCTTTCCATAAATATCCCAAAAGGCACTTTTACTATTCACGACGACATTTTTCAGCGTCCGTTCTAACTGAAAATATTTATGCGGGCTTAGAACATTTCCAGTACCCACTAAAATAATTTTCCACGCGTTCCGAAACAATTCCGGATTAGTGATTTTCATCTGCGAAAAGCATCTGAAGTGGTTCCGGCAGCTCCGGAGCATATCCAGCTTTTATCCCGGAAAATTCCAGAAAGTTACCAGAATGACTCAGGCACCCTCCAAGAATTATCAGGCATGTGCCGTGATACGTCTCCAACGTATTTATAATTTTTGATTGCTCCATGCTATATTATCTACTGTTTTGGGCAATATTGGGCTTTATTTTCCACTTTTATATTACTTTTGGGACTAACCTATTAACCGGAGGCCCAGCCCAGATTTGTTGTTTTATGCCTATTTCAGTTTTGAGGAAAAGGAATATCGACGGAGTCAAAAGGAACGAAATCAATCTGGAGAAGTTATTTTGGAAGGAAAGCCACCCGATGGACTTGGAGTGCACGTCGGAAAGAAGGAGGTGCTCACGAGGGTGGGGGCGCGCCCCTGCCTTGTGCCCCCCTTCATCCACCGACGTACTCCTTTCACCCATATATACCTCGTACCCTAAAACTTCCGAACAGAAGATAGATCGGGAGTTCCGCCGCCAAAACCTCCAAAGCCACCAAAACCAATCGGGACCCTGTTCCGCACCTGCCGAGGGGGAACCCATCACCGTGGCCATCTTCATCATCCGGCGCTATCCATGACGAGGAGGGAGTAGTTCACCCTCGGGCTGAGGGTATGTACCAGAGCTATGTGTTTGATCTCTCTCTCGTGTTCTCTCTCGTGTTCCCTCTATGGCACGATCTTGATGTATCGCGAGCTTTGCTATTATAATTGGATCTTATGTTTCTTCTCCCCCTCTACTCTCTTGTGATGAATTGAGTTTCCCCTTTGAAGTTATCTTATCGGATTGAGTCTTTTATGAGAACACTTGATGTATGTCTTGCCGTGTTTATCTGTGGTGACAATGGGATATCATGTGCCACTTGATGTATGTTTTGGTGACCAACTTGCGGGTTCCGCCCATGAACCTATGCATAGGGGTTGGCACACGTTCTTGACTCTCCGGTAGAAACTTTGGGGCACTCTTTGAATTACTTTGTGTTGGTTGGATGAATCTGAGATTGTGTGGTGCATATCGTATAATCATGCCCACGGATACTTGAGGTGACAATGGAGTATCTAGGTGACATTAGGGTTTTGGTTGATTTGTGTCTTAAGGTGTTATTCTAGTACGAACTCTTTTATAGATTGATCCGAAAGAATAACTTTGAGGTGGTTTCGTACCCTACCATAATCTCTACGTTTGTTCTCCGCTATTAGTGGCTTCGGAGTGACTCTTTGTTGCATGTTGAGGGATTGTTATGTGATCCAATTATGTTATTATTGTTGAGAGAACTTGCACTAGTGAAAGTATGAACCCTAGGCCTTGTTTCAAAGCATTGCAATACCGTTTACGCTCACTTTTACCACTTGTTACCTTGCTGTTTTTATATTTTCAGATTACAAAAACCTATATCTACCATCTATATTGCACTTGTATCACCATCTCTTGGCCGAACTAGTGCACCTATACAACTTACCATTGTATTGGGTGTGTTGGGGACACAAGAGACTCTTTGTTATTTGGTTGCAGGGTTGCTTGAGAGAGACCATCTTCATCCTATGCCTCCCATGGATTGATAAACCTTAGGTCATCCACTTGAGGGGAATTTGCTATTGTCCTACAAACCTCTGCACTTGGAGGCCCAACAACGTCTACAAGAAGAAGGTTGTGTAGTAGACATCAAGCTCTTTTCTGGCGCCGTTGCCGGGGAGGCTAGGTAAGTGAAGGTATATCTTTAGATCTTGTAATCGAATCTTTTTGTTTCTTGTTTTAGCACTAGTTAGTCTATAAAAGAAAACTACAAAAAAATGGAATTGAGTTTGTCTCATACGCTTCACCTTTTTAATATCTTTCGTGAGAATGATGGAAAGGAAAATTGTGCCAAAGTGCTAGAAGAAGAATTACATAGAATGCTTGGCATGAAATATGTGAATGATGAGCATGATTGCAATGTTGTTAGTATGAATTATTTGAATATACATGATGCTAATGATATGCAAAGCCACAAGCTTGGGGAAGCTATGTTTGATGATGATATTTTTTGTCCCCCAAGCTTTGATGAGCAAATTTACTATGATGAAAACATGCCTCCTATCTATGATGATTATTGTCATGACACCTACGCTTTAAAAAATAATGATAACCATGAAACTTGTCATCTTGATCTTAATTCTCAATCACATGATAGTTATTTTGTTGAGTTTGCTCCCACTATTATTCATGAGAAGAAATTTGCTTATGTGGAGAGTAGTAAAATTTCTATGCAAGTAGATCATGAAAAGAATGCTTTAGGTGCTGGTTATATTGTTGAATTCATTCATGATGCTACTAAAAATTATTATGAGGGAGGAACATATGCTTGTAGGAATTGCAGTAATATCAAGTTTCCTCTCTATGTGCTTAAAATTTTGAAGTTATGCTCATTTTGCCTTCCTATGCTAATTGATTATTGTTCCCATAATTTGTTTGCTCACAAAATCCCTATGCATAGGAAGTGGGTTAGACTTAAATGTGCTAGTCGTATTATTCATGATGCTCTCTTTATGTTTCAATTCTTATCTCTTATGTGAGCATCATTGAAATCATCATGCCTAGCTAGGGGCTTTAAACGTTAGTGCTTGTTGGGAGGCTACCCAATTTTATTTTAGTTTCTTGTTTTTTGGTTCTGTTTAGGAATAAATAATCCATCTAGATTCTGTTTAGATGTGGTTTTATGTTTTAATTAGTGTTTGTGCCAAGTAGAACCTTTGGGAAGACTTGGGTGAAGTCTTTATGATCATGCTGTAAAAAACAGAAACTTTAGCGCTCACGAGATTTGCTTCAACTTTTTACTGGAGAGTGCTATTTAGTTGATTCTTTTTGCAGATGATTACTAGAAAAATTCCTCAGGTCCACAAATTTATTTTAGAATTTTTGGAGTTCCATAAGTTTGCGTTAGTTACAGATTACTACAGACTGTTCTGTTTTTGACAGATTCTGTTTTCATTGTGTTGTTTGCTTATTTTGATGAATCTATGGCTAGTAAAATAGTTTATAAACCATAGAGAAGTTGGAATACAGTAGGTATAACACCAATATAAATAAAGAATGAGTTCATTACAGTACCTTAAAGTGGTGTTTTTTTTCTTTCGCTAACGGAGCTTACGATTTTTCTGTTAAGTTTTGTGTTGTGAAGTTTTCAAGTTTTGGGTAAAGATTCGATGGACTATGGAATAAGGATTGGCAAGAGACTAAGCTTGGGGATTCCCAAGGCACCCCAAGGTAATATTCAAGGATAACCAAGCGTCTAAGCTTGGGGATGCCCTGGAAGGCATCCCCTCTTTCGTCTACTTCCATCGGTAACTTTACTTGGAGCTATATTTTTATTCACCACATGATATGTGTTTTGCTTGGAGCGTCATTTTATTTTCTTTAGCTTTGCCTGCTGTTTGAATAAATTTCCAAGATCTGAGATTCTTAAATGTTAGAGAGTCTTCACATAGTTGCATAATTATCCGTCTACTCATTGATCTTCACCTATATCTTTCGGAGTAGTTTGTTGTTTGCTCTAGTGCTTCACTTATATCTTTTGGAGCACAATGGTGGTAGTTTTATTTTGAAGAAATAAATGAACTCTCATGATTCACTTATATTATTTTGAGAATCTTAAATAGCATGGTAATTTGCTTAAATAAGCATACAAGATTTGCAAGAATTCTTATGAGTGTGTTGAATACTAACAAAAGTTTGATACTTGATAATTGTTTTGAGATATGGAGGTAGTGATATTAAAGTCATGCTAGTTGGGTGATTATGAATTTAAAGAATGCTTGTGTTGAAGTTAGCAAGTCCCGTAGCATGCACGTATGGTTAAAGTTGTGTAACAAATTTGAAACATGAAGTGTACCTGGCTTGTGCATCCTTATGAGTGGCGGTCGGGGACGAACGATGGTCTTTTCCTACCAATCTATCCCCCTAAGAGCATGCGCGTAGTACTTGATTTTTTATGACTTCTAAATTTTTGCAATAAGTATATGAGTTCTTTTGACTAATGTTGAGTCCATGGATTATACGCACTTTTACCTTTCCGCCATCGCTAGCCTCTTCGGTACCGTGCATTGCCCTTTCTCACCTTGAGAGTTGGTGCAAACTTCGTTGGTGCATCCAAACCCCGTGATATGATACTCTCTATCACACATAAACCTCATTATATCTTCCTTAAAAAAGCCACCATACCTACCTATTATGGCATTTCCCTAGCCATTCCGAGATATATTGCCATGCAACTTCCCACCGTTCCGTTCATCATCATCATGACATACTTTACTTTTGTCATATTGCCATTGCATGATCATGTAGTTGACATCGTATTTGTGGAAAATCCACCATGCATTATTTTTCATACATGTCACTCTTGATTCATTGCACCATCCCGGTACACTGCCGGAGGCATTCATATAGATTCATATCTTGTTCTAGTTTCGAGTTGTAATCCTTATGTTGTAATCAATAGAAGTGTGATGATCATCATTATTAGAGCATTGCCCAAAAAAAGAGAAAGGCCAAAAAAAGAAAGGCCCGAAAAAAGAAAATAAATAAAAATGGCAATGTTACTATCCTCTTTCCACACTTGTGCTTCAAAGTAGCACCTTGTTCTTCATGTAGTGAGTCTCATATATTGTGCTTCAAAGTAGCACCATGTTTTTCATATAGTGAGTCTCATAAGTTGTCTTTTTTCATACTAGTGGGAATTTTTCATTATAGAACTTGGCTTGTATATTCCTACGATGGGCTTCCTCAAATGCCCTAGGTCTTCATGAGAAAGCAAGTGTGATGCACACCCACTAGTTTTCTTTTGTTGAGCATTTATAGCTCCAGTGCATCCGTTGCATGGCAATCCCTACTCCTCATGTTGACATCAATTGATGGGCATCTCCATAGCCCGTTGATTAGCCTCGTCAATGTGAGACTTTCTCCTTTTTGTCTTCTCCACAAAATCCCCATCATCATATTCTATTCCACCCATAGTGCTATGGTTCACGCTCATGTATTGCATGAAGGTTGAAAAAGTTTGAGATTATTTAAGTATGAAACAATTGGTTGGCTTGTCATCGGGGGTATAGAAGTTGGGAACATCTTTGTGTGACGAAAATGAAGCATAGCCTAACTATATGATTTTGTAGGGATGAACTTTCTTTTGCCATGCTATTTTGAGAAGACATAATTGCTTAGTTAGTATGCTTGAAGTATTATTATTTTTATGTCAATATGAACTTTTGTCTTGAATCTTATGGATCTGAATATTCATACCACAATTAAGAAGAATTACATTGAAATTATGCCAACTAGCATTCCACATAAAAAATTATCCTTCTTATCATTTACCTACTCGAGGACGAGCAGGAATTAAGCTTGGGGATGCTTGATACGTCTCCAACGTATCTATAATTTTTGATTGCTCCATGCTATATTATCTACTGTTTTGGGCAATATTGGGCTTTATTTTCCACTTTTATATTACTTTTGGGACTAACCTATTAACCGGAGGCCCAACCCAGATTTGCTGTTTTATGCCTATTTCAGTGTTTCGAGGAAAAGGAATATCAGACGGAGTCAAAAAGGAACGAAATCAACTGGAGAAGTTATTTTTGAAGGAAAGCCACCCGATGGACTTGGAGTGCACGTCAGGAAAGAAGGGAGGTGCTCACGAGGGTGGGGGGCGCGCCCCTGCCTCGTGGCCCCCCCTTCGGTCCACCGACGTACTCCTTTCACCCATATATACCTACGTACCCTAAAACTTCCAGAATAGAAGATAGATCGGGAGTTCCGCCGCCGCAAAACCTCCAGAGCCACCAAAAACCAATCGGGACCCTGTTCCGGCACCCTGCCGGAGGGGGAACCCATCACCGGTGGCCATCTTCATCATCCCGGTGCTATCCATGACGAGGAGGGAGTAGTTCACCCTCGGGGCTGAGGGTATGTACCAGTAGCTATGTGTTTGATCTCTCTCTCTCTCTCTCTCTCTCTCTCTCTCTCTCTCTCTCTCTCTCTCTCTCTCTCTCTCTCTCTCTCTCTCGTGTTCCCTCTATGGCACGATCTTGATGTTTCGCGAGCTTTGCTATTATAGTTGGATCTTATGTTTCTTCTCTCCCTCTACTCGCTTGTGATGAATTGAGTTTCCCTTTGAAGTTATCTTATCGGATTGAGTCTTTTATGAGAACACTTGATGTATGTCTTGCCGTGTTTATCTGTGGTGACAATGGGATATCATGTGCCACTTGATGTATGTTTTGGTGACCAACTTGCGGGTTCCGCCCATGAACCTATGCATAGGGGTTGGCACACGTTCTTGACTCTCCGGTAGAAACTTTGGGGCACTCTTTGAAGTACTTTGTGTTGGTTGGATGAATCTGAGATTGTGTGATGCATATCGTATAATCATGCCCACGGATACTTGAGGTGAAAATGGAGTATCTAGGTGACATTAGGGTTTTGGTTGATTTGTGTCTTAAGGTGTTATTATAGTACGAACTCTTTTATATATTGATCCGAAAGAATAACTTTGAGGTGGTTTCGTACCCTACCATAATCTCTACGTTTGTTCTCCGCTATTAGTGGCTTCGGAGTGACTCTTTGTTGCATGTTGAGGGATTGTTATGTGATCCAATTATGTTATTATTGTTGAGAGAACTTGCACTAGTGAAAGTATGAACCCTAGGCCTTGTTTCAAAGCATTGCAATACCGTTTACGCTCACTTTTACCACTTGTTACCTTGCTGTTTTTATATTTTCAGATTACAAAAACCTATATCTACCATCCATATTGCACTTGTATCACCATCTCTTCGCCGAACTAGTGCACCTATACAATTTACCATTGTATTGGGTGTGTTGGGGACACAAGAGACTCTTTGTTATTTGGTTGCAGGGTTGCTTGAGAGAGACCATCTTCATCCTACGCCTCCCAAGGATTGATAAACCTTAGGTCATCCACTTGAGGGAAATTTGCTACTGTCCTACAAACCTCTGCACTTGGAGGCCCAACAACGTCTACAAGAAGAAGGTTGTGTAGTAGACATCATGCCGAAACCAATTTTACTTAATAGTATATCCCGAAACAACTTTTTGGTTTCACCGAAACTCATTCGATGACCTCTCTCTGCAGAACTTTTCCGCTGTCTGAAACCTTTCTGGTGTCCGAAACTTTTTCGGTGTTTTTCTCTTAGACTCCCTGTCTAGTATTCAGCAGATAGATGACCCTTAAGCGTGTGACCCTATAGGTTCGGTGAAGTATAGACATGACCCAGAACCCCTTCCGATCAATGATCAACATCGGAGCCGTGGACACCCATATTGACCCCTATACCCACACGAATAAATATACGAGTGAACCTCCAGTTGTAGTGAGCTATTCATGTTGCTTCGCGATATGTCACAAACACCCGAGGTGAGATTTGTTGCATCCCCGTGGACGAACAATTTGTCCACCGTGCAAGTTACCTTGTTACTGGTTTTGTTCTCTTTGCTCTTTTCTCGTTTCCGTGTTCCGGCATCCCAATGATCAAATCACACTGTGTCTGGCCAGACGATGATGGATACCGTAATACCGAGAGGGCCCGAGAATATCTCTCCATCGTAGGAGGAGAAAATCCCAGTCTTGAGCTATCAAGTTACTTGACACACTTTTCCATGAACCCGTAAGCCGCCATAATAGCCACCCATTTACGGATGACGTTTAACAAACCCCAAAGTTCATGAAGCAAGCATGAAGAAACTCGATACTCTCATGGTCTAAGGAATCATGCAAACGTTAACCATCTCTGTGTTATGTACCATTAACTTGTGAAGAATGAATCTCATAGCATAACATCAATCTGGGTCGATTCAACACAAATGTTCTCTTAACATTGTGCCCTCAAAGTTGCTGGCATAGACATGCCCATGATCAGGAAAACAGAACCATAATGCAACACTTGAGCTAGTCTTAGAGGCCAGACTAGGAATACTTCTTACTGTTTATTATTCCACACGTGCATATGAGTCTTCCTCCGAGCCTCGTGTATATTGCAGACTCGAGAATCATTGCAGTTATAGCATGGAACATAAACATAATTATGAACTCGGAGATAAATAATATCATTTATTATTGCCTCTAGGGCATATCTCCTACAGACTCCCACTTGCACTAGAGTCAATAATCTAGTTAATGCTAATGCACTTTACACCTATGGCATACTGGTGTAAAAAATGCTCCGCATGTGGTATAGCCTGATGTCCATCGGATCTGACAACTTCAGCTCCGTGTGTATCTCTGCATATCCTCGCATTTTCACGCTTTCACAAAATTCATATTTTGTGTGGACTTGGCTTTGTATATATGTGAATCATTGGTCGAAACCTGATTCCTCAGACTGAGTTATGGAGCAACAATCTGCAATAGTGTCCCATTGACCAAAGCCTTCTTGGAACCATACTAATTTCATGAATGAACTATATGATTCAACATCTTTGTCTTTGTCGCTTCTAAAGTGGCAACATACTTCGCCTCTGTTATAGAATTCGCCACAGTAACTTGTTTGGAACAATTTCCAACTAACTGCACCACCATTTTGTGTGTTACACAAAACCCTCAATTTAAATCGAAAATCGCATGGAGAAATGATGAAGATCGTATCGATGTAACCTTTTACAACAAACTCTTCATGATGTCCACTTGCGAGAAAACATGTCATCAGTTCTACTTTAGTACTCAATGATCCTTTTTTCACTGTTGTCCCATGATCAGTACTTTTGATCACTTTGGTATCTATACTCGCAACAGCTTGGGACTATTGGACATATCTGGTTGTTTTACATGATTAATCCAAACACAGGAGTGTGTGGAATCTCCATCATGTATTTTGCTCATCAGTGTTTTGGGACACCGATTCTTGCAAAAACTCTTTCCATGCGACTTTGGCAAGAATCACTCCTTGTCGTCCTTAGTGCTAAACGGTTTTAGCATCTTATCAATATGTATTTTTTGCTCAACCCTATTAGGTAAATCTATCTCCATAGATCATTATGCCTAATATCAAGGCTATTTAGCCCAAGCACTTCATCGAAAACCTATTTTCAAATGAAATCCTAATTCGTGTCAAGAAATTTAATTCCAATTAACAATGTGTCAAGCACACAAGGTTTTCAGAAATATTGTTATGCTCCCACTTACTTTCTTGAAACCACAAGCATCTTCGTTACCCATTGATGAAGTCAAACCCCTTTGACCATTCCATCAAAAACGAAGATTCCAACTCCATTTTGCTCTCTTTTGTCCATTACTGGAACTCTGAAGCTAGCATACTTACTAGCATCCTCTGGACCGACAAAGTACTTTGGATTGTATCACATACAAGTCCTAGGTTGTATTTCCATTTCATGGAAATTCTTTTGTCATCCATGTTTCATATCTCACGTTTTGAAATATGTATTAATTGCTAGTTTAACCCGAACCGACTTTAAGCATTGCTACGGTGAGACAATCTCATCGTAGTCAACTCCTTGAATTTGTTATTGCAACAAGTCGAGCTTAATGGATAAAACATTTTTATCCATATCAGTTTATAGTCCCATTACAATCCGTTAGACTCCAAGTATTTTGGAGGGTTTATCAAGATTTAAATCTTGAATCATTTATGGAAACTATCTCGGATTATATTGGCATTTAGCCAATTCCGGAGTCAGGGCCCATCAATGCTTCCTTGTGTATCGTAGGTATACTGTTGTCTAACAACAATATCTCGTTTGCGCACCTGAGAGGTTTGCACGAGCTTTGCCTACGTTGTTCAGCTACAAGTTCGACCGAAGTCCATACATCTCATGTAGAGGCTTCTGTATCATTCGCAGTAGAAAACTCTGGAATCACTTCCAAGGTTCCTTTTGTTTGACCTGATGACGAAGATACTTGTTATCTCGTCGAGTTGCACTGTCCTCCCACTTACCCTTTTGCAAGAACTATTCTCATTAAAAGCATACCGTTTTGTGGCAAAAATCCTTTGCCTCGGTATAGTGGTGGGGGAATACCCAATGACTTGGGATAACTTACAAAGTAGCACTTCTCTGATTTGGAATAGGTTTGTAACCTTTTACACAAGCCCCTGCTACCTCTTGAGCACTGCGTTGGTTTTCCCTTGAAGAGGAAAGGGTGATGCAGCAAAGTAGCGTAAGTATTTCCCTCAGTTTTTGAGAACCAAGGTATCAATCAAGTAGGAGGCCACGCCCAAGTCCCTCGCACCTACACAAACAAATAAAAACCTCGCAACCAACGCAACAAAGGGGTTGTCAATCCCTTCACAGTCACTTACGAAAGTAAGATCTGATAGATATGATAAGATAATATTTTTGGTATTTTTATAATAAAGATGCAAAGTAAAATAAAAGGCAATAAAAATAGCTAAATGTTGGAAGATTAATATGATGGAAAATAGACCCGGGGGCCATAGGTTTCACTAGTGGCTTCTCTCAAGAGCATAAGTATTACGGTGGGTGAACAAATTACTGTTGAGCAATTGATAGAATTGAGCATAGTTATGAGAATATCTAGGTATGATCATGTATATAGGCATCACGCCCGTGACAAGTAGACCGACTCCTGCCTGCATCTACTACTATTACTCCACACATCGACCGCTATCCAGCATGCATCTAGAGTATTAAGTTCATAAGAACAGAGTAACGCTTTAAGCAAGATGACATGATGTAGAGGGATAAACTCATGCAATATGAAATAAACCCCATCTTGTTATCCTCGATGGCAAAAATACAATACGTGCCTTGCTGCCCTGCATCACTTTGGGAAAGGACACCGCAAGATTGAACCCAAAGCTAAGCACTTCTCCCATTGCAAGAAAGATCAATCTAGTAAGCCAAACCAAACTGATAATTCGAAGAGACTTGCAAAGATAACCAATCATACATAAAAGAATTCAGAGAAGATTCAAATATTGTTCATAGATAAACTTGATCATAAACCCACAATTCATCGGTCTCAAAAAACACACCGCAAAAGAAGATTACATCAAATAGATCTCCACGAGAATCATGGAGAACTTTGTATTGAGATCCAAAGAGAGAGAAGAAGCCATCTAGCTAGTAACTATGGACCCGAAGGTCTGAGGTAAACTACTCGCACATCATCGGAGGGGCTATGGTGTTGATGTAGAAGCCTTCCGTGATCAATGCCCCCTCTGGCAGGATGCCGGAAAAGGCCCCAAGATGGGATCTCACGGGTACAGAAGGTTGCGGCGGTGGAATTAGGTTTTCGTGGATGCCTCTGTTCGTTTGGGGCTACGTAGGTATATATAGGAGGAATAAGTACGTCGGTGGAGCAACGTGGGTCCCACGATGGTGGAGGGCGCGCCTAGGGCGGTAGGCGCGCCCCCCTACCTCGTGCCCTCCTGGTTGCTTTCTTGACGTAGGGTCCAAGTCCTCTGAATCACGTTCGTTCCAAAAATCACGTTCCCGAAGGTTTCATACCGTTTGGACTCCGTTTGATTTTCTTTTTCCGCGAAACTCCGAAATAGGCAAAAAAACAGCAATTTGGGCTAGGCCTCCGGTTAATAGGTTAGTCCCAAAAATTATATAAAAGTGTATAATAAAGCCCTTAAACATCCAAAAAAGAATATAATATAGCATGGAACAATAAAAAGTTATAGATACATCAGAGACGTATCAAGGATCCCCAAGCTTAATTCCTGCTTGTCCTCGAGTAGGGAAATGATAAAAACAGAATTTTTGATGTGGAATGCTACTTAGCATAATTTCAATGTAATTCTTCTTATTGCGGCACGAATGTTCAGATTTGATATGATTCAAGATAAAAGTTTGATGTTGACATAAAAAAATAATACTTCAATCATGCTAACCAAGCAATTATATCTTATCAAAATAACATAGCCAAAGCAAGTTATCCCTTCAAAATCATATAGTCTGGCTATGCTCCATCTTCCCCACACAAAATATTCATATCATGTACAACCCCGGTTTTAGCCAAGCAATTGGTTCATACTTTTTAACGCGCTTCAGCCTTTTCAACTTTTACGCAATACATGAGCGCAAGCCATGGATATAGCACTATGGTGGAATAAGGTATAATGATAGGGGTTATGTGGGAAGACAAAAAAGGAGAAAGTCTCACATCAACGAGGCTAATCAACGGGCTATGGAGATGCCCGTCAATTGATGTCAATGCAAGGAGTAGGGATTGCCATGCAACGGATGCACTTAGAGCTATAAGTGTATGGAAGCTCAAACAAAAGAAACTAAGTGGGTGTGCATCCAACTTGCTTGCTCACGAAGACCTCGGGCATTTGAGGAAGCCCATCATTGGAATGTACAAGCCAAGTTCTATAATGAAATTTCTCACAAGTATATGAAAGTGACAAAATGAGAGACTCTCTATCATGAAGATCACGGTGCTACTTTCAAGCACAAGTGTGGTAAAAGGATAGTAACATTGTCCCTTCTCTCTTTTTCTCTCTTTTTTTATTTGGGCCTTTTTTATGGCCTCTTTTTTTATTTAGTTCGGAGTCTCATCCCGACTTGTGGGGGAATCATAGTCTCCATCATCCTTTCCTCACTTGGGACAATGCTCTAAAAATTATGATCATCACACTTTTATTTACTTACAACTCATGAATTACAACTCAATACTTAGAACAAAATATGACTCTATGTGCATGCCTCCGTCGGAGTACCGGGATATGCAATGAATCAAGAGCGACATGTATGAAAGAATTATGAACGGTGGCTTTGCCACAAATACAATGTCAACTACATGATCATGCAAAGCAATATGACAATGATGGAGCATGTCATGATAAACGAAATGGTGGAAAGTTGCATGGCAATATATCTCGGAATGGCTATGGAAATGCCATAATAGGTAGGTATGGTGGCTATTTTGAGGAATATATAAGGAGGTTTATGTGTGATAGAGCGTATCATATCACGGGGTTTGGATGCACCGGCGAAGTTTGCACCAACTCTCAAGGTGAGAAAGGGCAATGCACGGTACCGAAGAGGCTAAAAAATTGCGGAAAGGTAGGTGTGCGTATAATCCATGGACTCACATTAGTCATAAAGAACTCATATACTTATTGCAAAAAATTATTAGCCCTCGAAGCAAAGTACTACTACGCATGCTCCTAGGGGAAGGGTTGGTAGGAGTTAACCATCGCACGATCCCGACCGCCACACAAAGGATGACAATCAACAAATACCTCATGCTCCGACTTCGTTACATAACGGTTCACCATACGTGCATGCTACGGGAATCACAAACTCCAACACAAGTATTTTTCAATTCCACAATTACTCAACTAGCACAACCATGATATTACCACCTTTATATCTCAAAACAATTATCAAGCATCAAATTTCTCATGATATTATAATTAAAGAAAATTGCCATGCTGTTTTTAAGACTCTCAAAATAATATAAGTGAAGCATGAGAGAACAATAGTTTCTATAAAACAAATCCACCACCGTGCTCTAAAAGATATAAGAGAAGCACTAGAGCGAAACTATATAGCTCAAAAAAAATAAGTGAAGCACATAGAGTATTCTAATAAATTCAAATTTATGCGTGTCTCTCTCAAAAGGTGTGTAAAGAAAGGATGATTGTGGTAAACTAAAAAAAACAAAGACTCAAATCATACAAGACGCTCCAAGAAAAACACATATCATGTGGTGAATAAAAATATAGCTCCAAGTAAAGTTACCGATGGAAGTAGACGAAAGAGGGGATGCCTTCCGGGGCATCCCCAAGCTTTGGCTTTTAGGTGTCCTTAGATTATCTTGGTGTGCCATGGGCATCCCCAAGCTTAGGCTCTTGCCACTCCTTGTTCCATAATCCATCAAATCTTTTACCCAAAACTTGAAAACTTCACAACACAAAACTTAGCAAAAAATCTCGTGAGCTCCGTTGGTGAAAGAAAACAAAACACCACTTCAAGGTACTGTAATGAAATCATTCTTTATTTATATTGGTGTTAAAGATACCGTATTCCAACTTCTCTATGGTTTATAAACTATTTTACTAGCCATAGATTCATCAAAATAAGCAAACAACACACGAAAAACAGAATCTGTCAAAAACAGAACAGTCTGTAGTAATCTGTAACCACGCAAACTTCTAGAACTCCAAAAAATCTACCAAAATAGGATGACCTAGAATTTATTTTATTGATATGCTGCAATAGTAATCAATATTTTATCACGTTCTGATGATTTTTAACAATTGTTTTCGTGAACAGAAAGTTTCTGGAATTTTCAGCAAGATCAAATAACTATCATCCAAGAAGATCCTATAGGTTTAACTTGGAAAAAACACTAATTAAAACAAAAAAACAAATTTAACCAGAGTCTAGATCAAATAGTTATTCCTAAACAGAAGCAAAAAGCAAAAAAACTAAAAATAAAATTGGGTTGCCTCCCAACAAGTGCTATCGTTTAACGCCCCTAGCTAGGCATTGATAATTTTGATGATGCTCACATAAAAGACAAGAATTGAAGCACAAAGAGAGCATCATATAGTATGTGAAAACACACATCTAAGTATAACATACTTCCTATGCATAGGCATTTTATAGGTAAACAAATTATCAAGACAAGCAAATACTAGCATATGTAAGGAAGAAGTGAGAAATAATAGCAATCTCAACATAACGAGAGGTAATTTAGTAACATGAAAATTTCTCCAACCATATTTTCCTCTCTCATAATAATTACATGTGGGATCATATTCAAATTCAACAATATAGCTATCACATTAAATTTTCTCTACATGATCCACATGCATGTGAAGTTGACACTCTTCCAAAATAGTGGGATTAATATTAACTAAAGTCATGACCTCTCCAAACCCACTTTTATCAAAAATACCATAAGATTGAACATTCTCAAAATATGTGGGATCTTAATTTGACACTCTTCCAAATCCACTTTCAATATTATTGCAAACACTATTATCAATCTCATATTCATCATGGGGCTTAAATAAATTTTCAAGATCATAAGAAGAATCACCCCAATCATGATCATTGCAACAAGTAGTAGACATAGAAAAACTAGCATCCCCAAGCTTAGGGTTTTGCATATTATTAACACAATTGGCATTAAGAGAATTTATAATAACATCATTGCAATCATGCTTTTCATCAAAGGAACTACCAAGTATGGGTTCAATAGCAACGATCTCATGTTTAACATAAGGAACTATAGCAAATTCATCTTCATAAATATTGGCATCATGGCCACAAGAATAGCAAGCATCATGTTCATCAAGGGATATTTCAATCAAATCATCGGAATCATCATTATCTATAGATTCATGCGTATCATTATTTTCTTCCAAAGCAACGGTCATTCTCTCAATAAATTCTTTGACATAAACATTATGAGCATAGTTTTCATAGCAATATTTAAGTATGCCAAAATTTTCAGATTCGTAGAGAGTAATATCATACTTTTCAATCAAAGAAGCAACTTCATAAGCACCCTTAAAAGCAACAAATTCTTCAATTTGTTCGATATCATAGTAACTATAAACACCCTTTGCATAAGAAGATAAGATTTCATTATCATTAAACTCACATAGGTAGGGAAGGTGTTTTTTAGGGTTCTTAGAGCAACAAGTAAAATCATAAATTTCACAAAGATTCCAAGCATAACACAACAATCTGTTTATTTGATTCCATAAGAGTCTCCCTTTTTCAGACAAACGGTGACGCACAAAATGAGCATGCCCATCTAAAGATTTTCCATCAACTAGGCTAGTTGGGGTTTCAGCACGAGCGCATAAGGATCGAAGATGATCTAAGTAGAACACTTTAAGTGGATCCATATCAATAGATTTTTAGCAAGCAAAGATGCAAGCAAATAGAAGGCACATGGTAACACAAGAAAACAAGAGACAAGCGAAAAAGAGGCGAACGGAAAAGAGGGCGAATAAAACGGCAAGGGTGAAGTGGGGGAGAGGAAAACGAGAGGCAAATGGCAAATAATGTAATGCGAGGGAGATGAGTTTGTGAATGGGTACTTGGTATGTCTTGACTTGTGCGTAGACTCCCCGGCAACGGCGCCAGAAATCCTTCTTGCTACCTCTTGAGCACTGTGTTGGTTTTCCCTTGAAGAGGAAAGGGTGATGCAGCAAAGTAGCGTAAGTATTTCCCTAAGTTTTTGAGAACCAAGGTATCAATCCAGTAGGAGGCCACTCCCAAGTCCCTCGCACCTACACAAACAAATAAAAACCTCGCAACCAACCGCAATAAAGGGGTTGTCAATCCCTTCACGGTCACTTACGAAAGTGAGATCTGATAGATATGATAAGATAATATTTTTGGTATTTTTATAATAAAGATGCAAAGTAAAATAAAACGCAACAAAAATAGCTAAGTGTTGGAAGGTTAATATGATGGAAAATAGACCCGGGGGCCATAGGATTCACTAGTGGCTTCTCTCAAGAGCATAAGTATTACGGTGGGTGAACAAATTACTGTTGAGTAATTGATAGAATTGAGCATAGTTATGAGAATATCTAGGTATGATCATGTATATAGGCATCACGTCCGTGACAAGTAGACCGACTCCTGCCTGCATCTACTACTATTAGTCCACACATCGACCACTATCCAGCATGCATCTAGAGTATTAAGTTCATAAGAATAGAGTAACGCTTTAAGCAAGATGACATGATGTAGAGAGATAAACTCATGCAATATGAAATAAACCCCATCTTGTTATCCTCGATGGCAACAATACAATACGTGCCTTGCTGCCCCTGCTGTCACTGGGAAAGGACACCGCAAGATTGAACCCAAAGCTAAGTGACGGTGTCCTGGACTAGGGGGTACTCACCACGTCATCTCCCGATCTGTTAGATTGGGCCGAGGACCCCCATGGCCGTATTCTCATGGGCCAGTCCGGACAGCTGCCGCATACAAGGAAGATTCCACAAGACTTGGCGATCAAGACAAGGACTCCTCCCCACCGGCGTATTCGGCTAGGACTCTTGTTATCCAAGGCCTCTGGTGCATTATATAAACCGAGGCCAGGCTACTCGATAGAGATATACAACAATCATACCATCATAGGCTAGCTTCTAGGGTTTAGCCTCTATGATCTCGTGGTAGATCTACTCTTGTACTACCCATATCTTCAATATTAATCAAGCAGGAAATAGGGTTTTACCTCCATCGAGAGGGCCCGAACCTGGGTAAACATCGTGTTCCCTGCCTCCTGTTACCATCCGCCTTAGATGCACAGTTCGGGACCCCCTACCCGAGATCCGCCGGTTTTGACACCGACATTGGTGCTTTCATTGAGAGTTCCGCCGTGTGTTCGGCAAAGATGGCTCGCCTGCAGATCAACTGCGACTTCGGCGTCTTCGTCACCAGCTCGACTGGTCACCTTGGTTCGGCCAAGGACTGCGCCCTACCTCCGATCGTCATGTTCGGATGAGGGCCTTCATCAACATCAACTCCGATCTCCATCAAGATCATGGAGGAATCATCCAGGGAGCCCGGGGGCTCAACGTCAACATTGTCCTCGGGCGACCGTACTGTTTTTCTGGGCAGCGGACTTGTGTCCGCCGCCACCGCCTCCTCAAGTGTCATTTTAACGATTGCTTCGGTGGAATTGTGCGGAATTGAGTCTATAACAACCCTGGAAAATTTTGTCGAATTTCGATGGAGGAATCTCTGGCAATCCACGATATACCAGAGCCATGTCAAATCTGGACGGGAATCTGGACGAGTTTAGGGCGTGGTGTCCAGCTTCTAGCTCGGACATCTTTGGAAGATCCAACCGTTGATCGGCTGCGGAATTCCTATATCTACCACCCCTCAAAATTTCAGCTTGATCCGACCGTCCAAACTCCGGAACCTTCCGATTAGTGCATCACTTTTCGGATCTGTTTTCTGCGCGGAAACGAATCCGACCCGAGTTCGGTTTTTTTTCTGAACGGGATTTCAGACATCCTTTTTGAAGGAAGTTTTCTATGGGGTATTGTGTTTTGTTCCCGAACACATCCTACTAACTTTAAAATCTTTTGGACATGATCTTCAACATCATGCTGGTGTCAAACCAGTCCGGCAATATTGCTCCACGGCCGCCGACCTGCGCTAAACACGTCGTCACTTTGTTGACCCGAGCTCAACTTCTTCGGATCATCATCTCGGCAAGCCGAACAAGAGTTCGGCATCGGAAAGGATAAATGATCACCAACATCGCCGCCCCATGGATTGCACGGAGCAGGCGCACCAGCATCGCCGCACGGTCACTTCATCAAGCCGGCATTGACCACATCACGACCTGCATCGGCAGGGCCGCATTGTTGCTCCTTTGAGCCGGTGTCCATCACGCCGACCTACTTCGACTCATCGGCTGACATCGAGGCTTCGACATCTCGGCTGGACCGGGGGCTTCGCCATCTCTTCATCAACCTATACTCCAGAGACTTCGGTGTCACTAGCCGACCAGCTCCGTCACGTTAGCTGGACCGAGGGCTTTGCCTTGGCGAGCCAACCTTTGCCAGCATTGCCATGCCGTCGCTTTATCACCCGTCAGGCAATGGGTGTGCGGATCGAGTCCCAATTTTGGGAATCACCTTTCTTCGGATTGCTACAATAAATAAACCAGGTGCTATTAATCCTAGTATTTTTTTTCTTGTTTGGGTTCATTTTCCCAAGGAATTATTACTCCGGTTTGTCCATCATATGTACGCAGGTCAATCAAATGGTGGCCGCATTAACGATGATCGCATGGTGGTTCGGTCAGCTTCCATACATAGTCCGGCGAACGCCGCATCCGGAACTCGGACCGACCTGTGAATTCAGGCTTTGCCACGCCTTTACCGCATCACGCTGACGTCCTACATCGACATTGACTTCGACGCCAGGCCATATTTCTTTTATTACTCACTTTGCATAAATTATTTATTATGCAACATTTTTTTATTATTACTATTATCCCGGTCTGCACTATTTTTGTGCACGGGAAAATGATCCAGCGGACTATATCCTTTAGCGTCACCTCGGCTGGACGGGGGGCTTCGTCAACACTTCATTACCCCATGCCGGGGACTTCGGCATCACTCTGCCTGCCTGCGTTGACCGTGCTATGTCACTACTTCGGAGTGCCGAGCTCTTTGCTCCGCCACCTCGGGACCGGCTTGGGGGATGGAACCTTGTCCCGCATCAAGCTCGGACCGCGTCATCAATACCATCTAAGTTGCCTTCATGCTCAAAGTTTTAAATTTTTAATTTATGTTCGGTTCGACCAAGCATTATAATTTTTTTTGGAAAAAAATTGCTTGTAAAAATTTCCTTGTCCAAACTTTTTTTGTGACGCACAAATTCAAATACCCCGTTTACTTGGGGGCTCCCTTGCTGGAGCTTTTCCTCTTGCATATGATTATACTTGTATGGCTTCGTTCCTTGTTCGTGTATTACGCCAAAATATGCACCATATTGACCTAAGTGATTTGCAAGTTGGGTTGCCTTGCTCCTGTGTTTACCCCTACGTTCCCGATTGTTCGGCTAGGGAGTAAAGGGAGCACCTCTGCGATTGTCACGATCGGGTTACCCGAGCCGGACCTTAGACTGAGTGAAGCCGAAAGCTAGCGCTCTTACTGTTTTCAATTATGGTCGGCACACAACGAACTCATGAGTACAAAAAATCTATTGCACAAGTCTCATATTAACAATGAGCACCGACGAAAGGTATCGGTGGGGGTACTATTTTCTTCGAAGATGCTTCTTACACTTCATCTGTAATATAGCATAAGTTCCCTGAGCGCGCTTTGTCTGTTACAGATTTATGACCTGATTGCTTGGTTATCGGAAACACCGTCGATATTCTCGACAGGTGGAGTACATAACACTTTTTGGTCCTTGACCGAAGAGGTAGAAGCCGACGGTCGGTTAAGACGCGTTTAAAGTTCGGGTGAACATAGATATGATATAAGTACTTCGGTACATACAATCATTCTTTTACCCAAGTCACTCGGGGGCTCTTAAATTTATGTGAGCTGTTTTGTAATAAGTGTTCTTCTTCTTAGTCGTTGCAAAGTCTTTTTTCCATCACTCCTTTTTTCGACGCGAGTGTGCGGTCAATAGCCGGGGCGCCTAATTTCTCTCTCAAAGCTGCTAAAGTTTGGTAAACTGGCCTAATGAGAAGTACTCCGCCTTCGGGATAGGAGGTTGAAGCCATAGGCTGACCCGCTTGAAGTCTCGAGATAGGATGTGTCATGTTAAAGCACGACAGAAACACCTTTTTTTCTAAGACCAATTTTCGATTTGGCACCGAACACTTGATCTAGTTCGGACATTAAACTTTTGAATAAGTTTTTTGGCTTTTCGAGCCTATGGCACTTTTAAACTATTTGTGCGTTTCCAGCATTAGTCTCGCAATGCAACACCGGACACCTTTAGGGATTTGGCAAAAACATTCTTGGATATTGCTATATATGCATCAGTTTCGAATTATGTCTTCGGTCAATAGTTGGGTTGCCCGGCTCCTGTGCTTGCCTCCTACGTTCCGCTTTGTTCGGCTAGGTGTGCCAAGGGAGAACCACTGCGATTGTGCTTCCAGCTCACATGGTCAAGCACCTCAGTGGAGAAAGCCGAAAACTGACTGTCACAATAGGCGTAAACTGGTCAGCGATCCGATGACTATGTTAAATGACGGGCCGTTCATAACATTGGCCGAAGTGTTTATGGCTTGACCTCTGCTGTCGCCGAACACTAACCGGGGGCTCATAGCTAGCTTCCCCAGAATAAAGCTCCTATGACTAAGAGAAAGTTTTAAAGCCCGCATATCTGATTCCTCGTTTCTGCTAACACAACCGCCTTTGGGCACTGAGACGTCGGCTAAGGGTTGTTTTGTTAGTACGGAAACACCCTGCATAGTATCTACCAAGGGGTAGAAGCCGACGATGGGCCACTTTCAACTGATAAACGGTCACAATAGAGTCAACATAATGATGTAAAGTACTTGGATACATGAAATCATTTCACATACTTTGTGATTTTACTCTGGATATCGATCCTTAATTCGGCCACCCGTGCCCACATTAAGGCTCGGGGGCTACTGGGCTTTGCACCCATTATTTACAAATATTAAAGGGGCACATCGGTCCCCTGAT
Source organism: Aegilops longissima (assembly GCA_021605205.1). Lineage (NCBI taxonomy): Eukaryota > Viridiplantae > Streptophyta > Magnoliopsida > Poales > Poaceae > Aegilops > Aegilops longissima. The sequence goes on along the minus strand of CM038679.1, from coordinate 680,169,070 downwards.
CTGGTGTTGCCGCCCGACCAGTGTCTCGGGGGCTACTGCATTGCCTATTCAATGCAGAAAATTCAAAGGGCTCAGCGTTCGGCTTGATCGAACTATGGGAAAGTGTGTCTTCGGACAGCAATAAGTACCATCTGGACCTATTTGGCATCAAACTATATATCACGGCGACTTCTCACGACCCTCTCTCAGGGGCCCGTTCGCCGATCACTATTATCTCTAATATATTACACTGCGTTTTTATTCCTATGTATGCTGCCGAGCTAGGAATTGATCCTCAGGCCGATTTCGCGCGTCGACCTGAGTCTCAGGGGCTACTGGGAACAGCAGTTTTTATGCTTGCCTTCAGGGGCATCTCGGGTTTTAAACTGATACACGCCTTGAGGGCTACTGGATATACATCGGCGAGAATAAACTGCACCAGTTAAAATATTCACAAAAATTAGCCATGGTCGGGTGGTGCACCACCTTGGAAGCAGTCCGGCATAAAGCTCGGGCGCTAGCGGCTAGCTCCATAGAGGGCATTTCCGGCATTAAGCTTGGCTAAACTCATTCAAGTTTTTGAACCAAGGTGATCTATGACACCTCGGATATAGTCCGGCGTTGGAGCACGGATACAGTCCAGCGTTGGAGCTTGGACACAGTCCGGCGTTGGTGCTCGGCTACAAAAGATATCTCGAATGCAGTCTTGCGTTGGAGCTCGGACGCAAGAGGACACTGCCTCCCGGGAACAACTTCAAACCCGAGCCGTGGCATAAAAATATGAAAGCATTGATAAAGGCCAGAAACTTAAAGGGGCTCCTCGGATGCCCGACGTGTAAACTCTTCGGATGCACTTCGGCGATCCTCAAGATCGAAGATGAGAAGATTTGTTGAACCAGTTTTCAAGACTGATGATTGAAGATGAAGAACAGTTCGTAAGAATTGAGGAGCGTTCCTAACTTGAAGACCGGTTCAGGGGGCTACTGACGGTGTCCTGGACTAGGGGGTACTCACCATGTCATCTCCCGATCTGTTAGTTTGGGCCGAGGACCCCCATGGCCGTATACTCATGGGCCAGACCGGACAGCTGCCGCATACAAGGAAGATTCCACAAGACTTGGCGATCAAGACAAGGACTCCTCCCCACCGGCGTATTCGGCTAGGACTCTTGTTATCCTAGGCCTCTGGTGCATTATATAAACCGAGGCCAGGCTAGTCGATAGAGATATACAACAATCATACCATCATAGGCTAGCTTCTAGGGTTGAACCTCTATGATCTCGTGGTAGATCTACTCTTGTACTACCCATATCTTCAATATTAATCAAGCAGGAAGTAGGGTTTTACCTCCATCGAGAGGGCCCGAACCTTGGTAAACATCGTGTTCCCTGCCTCCTGTTACCATCCGCCTTAGATGCACAGTTCGGGACCCCCTACCCGAGATTCCGCCGATTTTGACACCGACACTAAGCACTTCTCCCATTGCAAAAAAGATCAATCTAGTAGGCCAAACCAAACTGATAATTCGAAGAGACTTGCAAAGATAACAAATCAACATACAAGAATTTAGAGAAGATTCAAATATTGTTCATAGATAAACTTGATCATAAACGCACAATTCATCGGTCTCAACAAACACCCCGCAAAATAAGATTACATCGAATAGATCTCCACGAGAATCGTGGATAACTTTCTATTGAGATCCAAAGAGAGAGAAGAAGCCATCTAGCTAATAACTATGGACCCGAAGGTCTGAGGTAAACTACTCACACATCATTGGAGGGGCTATGGTGTTGATGTAGAAGCCCTCCGTGATCAATGCCCCCTCCGGCAGGATGCCGGAAAAGGCCCCAAGATGGGATCTCATGGGTACAGAAGGTTGCGGCGGTGGAATTAGGTTTTCGTGGATGCCTCTGTTGGTTTGGGGGTACATAGGTATATATAGGAGGAAGAAGTACGTCGGTGGAGCAACGTGGGCCCCACGAGGGTGGAGGGTGCGCCCCCTACCTCGTGCCCTTCTGGTTGCTTTCTTGACGTAGGGTCCAAGTCCTCTGGATCACGTCCATTCCAAAAATCACGTTCCCGAAGGTTTCATTCCGTTTGATATTCTTTTTCTGCAAAACTCTGAAATAGGCAAAAAACTGCAATTTGGGCTGGGCCTCCGGTTAATAGGTTAGTCCCAAAAATAATATAAAAGTGTATAATAAAGCCCTTAAACATCCAAAACAAAATATAATATAGCATGGAATAATAAAAAATTATAGATACGTTGGAGACGCATCAGCCCCGTATTCCAAATGTTAAGAAAAGATATAACATGGTTGGGTGTACCATACCGTGCCGTCATTTCAACAGACCTGATGGAGCTCTTTTCAGTGTAAAAGCCGCAGTCTCTAAAGCATTACTCTTTAAAACTGATAATGGCAAATTTATTTATGTCATCTTTGATCTTACCATGTCATAAATGGTTTCATTACATCTTCACAAACATTCCACTCATAGTGGTGTTCCGGAGGTGTAAGTTATCAAACTCTTTTCACAACTCATCGGACATTCGCTAAACTTGTAAGTCGATATTCCTTTCTGCAATCAAATTGTAGAAACATAATTTCCTTGTTACAATAACTTCTACTTCATTTTGAAAACCTTTCAAATGGTTTCAAAAGATCCAGACTTACGTCTCATCAAGCAAATATCCATATATTTACTCGAGTCATTTCTGAAGATATACAAATCCACTACTTGCAACAACATTTATTGAACTACACACATCAAGATGTATGATCACCAATAAGTTTGTTGCTCGTTCCTTATGGCCTGTGAACGGTATTTCAGTCACTTCACTTTTCGGAGGAAAGTTGAAAGTGTCAGATGATTCAAAATCAAATGACTTCAAAATCCATCATAATGGAATTTTTACATGCGGGTTTCTCCAATGTGACCAAACGCAGTGCCACACATATGTGGTATTCTCATAGTCTTGCGACTTTTAGCGTCGGTGTTATGGATGTATCATTTGACCATCAATATTCATAACATACATCCCATCTTGGATGGAGACGGCCCTTCATGTTATTCATAATCTTGAACAACAATTGTTCATTTATGAACAACCCTTTTGCAATAAACATTGTGCAATGGGCTAGAGTGTAAGAAACTCTAAAATGAATTATGAAAGTAAACACAGAGGTAATATATTAATATAATTATTCATAGCATACATCTCATTCATAATGAAAGTATGGACCTTATGTTTATTCATAACACTGAACATCAAAAGTTCTCTTATGAACAACCTTCTTGCAAGATACCTTATGCAAAGGGCTAGAGTGTGTAAAGCTCTAAAATGAATTATGAAAGAAAATACATAGGTAATTGTCACGACCGGTTTTCCAATAAAAATATTTACTGAGAAACCGATCTATTAATTCCAGTGTGAGGAAAATCCTCCACACCGGTAGACAAAATCTTGATACAATAAGCCAGTAGCAATTAATATATTACAGGGTCGAGCTGATCTTGCTCAACAAATTATTACAAGCACGCCAATAATTATACATAGTGGCGGATATGACACAGTGGAGTGGTGGCATACTACTGACTCGAGGTAAAGTAGTGGAATAACACAGTGGAGTGGATGATATGACTCCTGCACTGGCGGCTCATCGAGCGTCGAGGTGAGGCTCGGTGAATTTATTTGGTTAGCGGAAGAGAATATAACACAGTGACTAATCCAGGGGTCGCACGAGACTAACTGGGATTCCTCTAGGCGTCGGACTCGCTATCGAACTCTTTATCCATGAGATCGCCTTCGTCAGCATCTGGCCAAATCAACAAGCCAGGTGAGTACTTTGAAAGTACTCGCAAGACAATTCAGACAAAAGATATAACAAATGTATGCGCGAATGCGTCATGAGTAATTTAACAACGCGCAATCAAATCAGTATAACAAGGTAAGTAAAAAGGGAATCGGCGGTAGTCCGCTCGAAAACCCAAAGAAAATAAACTAAAAACCGATCGGGTGTCTGAAGCGACACCTCGAAGGGCGAACAAATAAGTAAAGCATGCCACAGTCGGGCGTCTAAGCGACACCTCATAAAGGGCTTATACTGAAAGAAAATACATCGTGCCACGATCGGACGTCGGGCGACATCAAAGAAAGGGCTTGTATCAAAAGTAAGCGAATAACAATGCCGCAGCGGATGTCCGGCGGCATCACGAAAGGGCTTATATCAAGAATAAGTAAATAACAATTACCACGATCGGACGTCTGAGCGACATCGCAGAAAGGGCTTATATCGAAATAAATAAATAACAATGCCACAGCCGGACGTCTGGCGACATTGCAGAAAGGGCTTATACTTCATTTTACAAGAAATGGTACTCACGGAAAATATTCATCACAAGACGATGCGAGAGTTAGTCCATCCACGAAATAAACCTTTTAACACTCATGTGGTTCTCGGGAGTTTCGTCTCCGGACTGACATTTCACAAGATAAGGTGAACACAACACGTGGATCTGAATGAGATGATTTCAAGGATTTTTGACTCTGCAGAGTTTGTACTAAATTATCCACAGCCAGCGGTTTCCATAGTCACGGGGACTAGTTCCGTTCTGATATTTCGAGGAAACACAGCTAACCAAGACACACCCATCCTACCTCACGTTGCCAGGAATCACCCTAGACGAGTTCAAGAAAAACTTTGAGGCGGGAGATCACAATCTCGAATAGCATGGGATCAAATTTATATCTGCGCGCTCTAAGGGTGCCCCCTCTCGGTCCCAACCGAAACACCCATGCCCCCGACCGGATGATAGGCTTTAATCCAGGGCCATGGAACCCTCATCCCGCCTCTCGATTTGGTGTGTACCGTAAAGTGGTTTGCAACTTACTAAGTCGTATCCCTATGGAAAACATGTGGTAGTACGAAAGGGGAGACAGACGGAAGCTGGACTGATTTATGTTGACACTGGGTCAGCATCGGCATAAGACGGCATGCTACAACACTGCCATCTTACCCATTCTCATGCCAACTCATGGCCATGCAACTCGCTTCCCACAACTCATGGATTTCGAAACTCACTTGCCTCAACTTTTACATGATAAAACTTTCATCGAGATGCTCATGAACATGCCATGATACTAATTAATGCAAACATGCCCAAACACTCATCATATCAAAAGTTCAAACATGCTTGCCTGGTTCGGAGTAGTCGGGCCTAGCTCGGTGAAGTTCAGCGGTACAATCACCTCCTTCGGTATCTACGGTATACAAAATACACGCACTAACGTAAATACCAAGGGGTGCTCAAAAACATATTCCAAATATTTTTCAAATAAATCTGGTAAAAAACTAGACAAAATTTTGAAGAGGACAGAAAAAGAATCACTCAAAAATCCTTTTCTGTTTAAAAGTTATAAGTGTTTTGGGTCCAAGGACATTTCTGTAATGAAACAGAAAATACTCAGGGGGCAGAACAGAAAAGGTCAGAAAACGATTCAGATTGGAAAGCGCGTTTGTCAGAATACGCTTTGAGAAAAGTTCAAAAAAGAACAGAGAGGCTGACGGGCGGGTCCCACCCGTCAGTTTGAAAATTCAAGCGAGGGGCGGAGCTCGTCGGCGCCGAGAGCTGCGGTGGTCGCCGGCGGCGATCCACGGCGAGGCAGGAGGATCGGGTGGTACCTCCGTGCTCAGTGCGTCATTCTGCGTCGGTGGGTGGTGGTGGTGGTCGCCGGCGAGCACTACGTCGACGGCGGCCCTTGCTCTGGCGGACGGCGGCTCGGGTGGAGTGTGATCTCGAAGTGAAACGAGGTGGTGGCCGAGGCGGAACGGGCGGCCGGAGTTGGGGGAGGAGACCTCCTCGAGGTCCTCCTAGTGGCTGGCGAGGTGTTGGTGAGGTGCGAGGTGGTGCGTGCTTGAGGCGAGCTCGGGGCCCCTTTTATAGGCGGTCCGAGGCGGTGGCCGTGAACGGAGTTCTCCGTGAAGGTTCTGGCGGCGCAGAGCTTGGTCGGGGAGGTTTAGGGGTTGGCGTCATCGTGGAGGTCCACTGGTTCCATTCAAACGCTTCGCGGACTTAGATTAGGACCTTTGAGTGGGTTTCGACGGAACAGGGTGGCGCGGGCCCGTCGGCGGCGAGCGCGCCTGTGCTTGCCGCCACGGCGACGGTGCCGCGGAGTGTGCTGGCGTGCATGGGGCCACGCGGAAGGCAGGGGAGCGTTGGGCGGCGCTGGACGGTGTGGCGAGCTGGCTCAGGCCCTCGCTGGCCGCCACGGGTGGCTCGGCCACCGCAGAAACTGCCAACGCCGGCGACGCCGCCACCGCGCTGCACCCGTCCAAGGGAGCGTCGGTGCTCGCCAGGAGGAGGGGCCGTGCGCAACGCACCAAGGTGCACAATTGACAGGTGACAACTCTCTGACGAAGAAACGACACTGAACTTCTCTGAATCTCTGAATTTTTCTGAAAGCGCAAAGTGACAGTGCATGCTAGGTGTTCGACAGAATGTTTTTGGCATGTGGGGATTTTTCCTTGAGCTGATTTTTGGTGGAGTGGCTTCTCATTGCAACTGGAGGTTGCCTGGATTTTGGTGGAATTTTTTGAGAAGAGGAGATATGAATTTCACCAAATTTGACAAATCTGGTCCAAACTTGCGAAGCTGAAACTTGAAAATTTTGAATGAAGAAGAGTAGATCTTGATGGTTCTAGGTTGTGGGTGCTAGGGACTATCCAGAGGAGTTGATTTGAGATCAAAGTTCAAAGGTATTAAGGTACTTGCTTTGCAAATCACCTAGGCTAAAAAATATGGACATAATTGTTTCGGGCAAAGATATAAATAAAATAAAAATCCAAGAGTGGGTTGGACTGGTTGGGTCAGAATATTTGGATTGTCCCAAAGTGGAAGAGGGGTTTTAGGGAGATTTACCACAAGAGGCAAGATAAAACCATGGGTGATTTTAAAAATAATAGAAGAACCAAAACTCCTAGGGTTTTCTTCTAAAAGAAAAATAAATCCCAAAAATAAATTTGAGAAGGAGAGAATCAGAGGAAAGGTTTTAAATAACCAACACCATAGTTGAAGAAGATGCCAAAGTAAAAATCCTTTGTCAAAGGGAAAATTCTTGAGAGAAAGAGATTTTTGGAAGGGTTTAAATGACCTCCTTCAAGACCAACCAAGTTTTTGTTAAAAACCAAAACAAAATTTTTTGGAGTGCCACAACACCTACCCCCTTAGGAAAAATCTCGTCCCCGAGATTTCAGCTGATTCTCAAATAAGTGTGGGTGCTCTGTCCGAAGAAAATCCTCTCTTTCCCAAGTGGCTTCACCCTCGGTGTGGTTGCTCCACTGAACTTTGAAGAACTTGATGGTTTTCTGTCGGGTCCTCCTTTCAGACTCCTCCAAGATTTTTATTGGATGCTCTCGATATGTGAGGTATGGCTACACGTCAATGTTTTCATGGGATACTTGCTTCTCTGGGTTGCTCACGCACTTCCTCAATTGCGAGACGTGGAACACGTCGTGGACGTCGGATAAATCTTCGGGTAAGTCTAGCTGGTAGGCTACCGTGCCTCTCCGTGCCACTATGCAGAATGGTCTGATGAATCTTGGTGCCAGCTTCCCTTTAATCTTGAATCGATGCAGGCCTCTCATAGGGGATACTCATAGGTACACAAACTCACCGGGTTCAAAACTGACTCCCCGATGTTTTTGATCGTAATAACTCTTCTGTCGACTTTGGGCTGTCTTGAGTCGATCCCTAACCACCTTGACTTTATCTTCAGCCTCCTTGAGCATGTCTGGGCCGAAGATATGGCTGTCTCCGGTTTCCGACCAATTTAGCGGGGTACGACATCTTCGCCCGTATAGAGCCTCAAATGGTGCCATTTGCAGGCTGGCCTGATAACTGTTGTTATACGCGAACTCTGTGCATGGTAAGCTCTCTTCCCAACTGGTCCCATAGGTGAGGACACATGCCCTCGGCATATCTTCTAGAATCTGTTTCTGCGCTTAGTTTGCCCATCCGTGCAGGGGTGGTATGCAGATCTTGAATGCCGTTGAGTTCCCGAGCTTGTGGTAAGTGATCCCAAAATCAGGAGACGAATTGAGTGCCTCTATCCGAGATTATTTTCTTTGGGACTCCATGTAAGCGCACGATACGGGAAAGATAAAGCCTAGCAAGTTTCGAGTGGTGTGGGTTGTCTTCACGGGATGAAGTGTGCTACTTTAGTCGATCTATCGGTGATGACCCAAATGGCATTATTTCCGTGCCGTGACCGAGGTAGCCCAACAATAAAATCCATCCCAATCTCGTCCCATTTCCACTCGGGTATTTTATTTGGCTGTAAAAGTCCGGCGGTTTCGGTGCCCGGCTTTGATGCGTTGACAAGAGTCACAACATGCGATGAACGTGGCTATGTCCCTTTTTAGACCGTGCCACCAAAATTTTTCCTGAATATCCTTGTACATTTTTGTCCCTCCAGGATGGATTGAATACGGGGCGGTGTGGCCTTCAGCTAAGATCTGCTGTTTAAGGTCCTTGATATTTGGTACGCAGAGTCTATCTCCGTACCACAATATTCCTTGTTCATCGATAACGAATTCTGAGGCCTTGCCCAAACTCACTTTTCGTTTAATGCCTTCAATGCTGGGGTGTCCATGCTGAGCCTCCTTAATCTTTTCCATCAGGGTAGGCTGTATTTCTAAATTCGATACGCTGCCTTCGGTGACTACCAGCAAGTTGAGTTTAGCAAACTCCTGCCGAAATTCAGGTCTCAGGTTTGGCAGGCCGTAGTCGTTTGGGCTAGGGTTCCGACTTAGAGCGTCTGCCACTACATTTGCTTTTCCTGGGAGGTAGTGGATTCCAACGTCATAATCCTTCACTAGTTCCAACCAGCGTCGTTGCCTTAAATTCAGTTCCGGTTGTGTGAAAATATACTTGAGGCTCTTATGGTCCGCGTATATCTCACAACGATTTCCAAGTAAAAAGTGTCTCCATTCTTTGAGTGCATGAATAACTGCTGGTAACTCTAGGTCATGAGTAGGATAATTTTCCTCATGCTTGCGAAGTTGTCTGGAGACATATGCGACTACCTTGCCTTCTTGCATCAACACGCATCCGAGGCCTTTCCGGGATGCGTCACAATACACCTCAAAATTCTTGTGTATGTTTGGCACAATTAATACTGGTGCTGTCGTTAATTTCCTTGTTAATTCGTGGAAACTTTTCTCGCAAGCTTCCGTCCATTCAAACTTCTTGTCTTTCTTGAGTAGCTGCGTCATTGGCTTTGCTATGGTGGAGAATCCTTCAATAAATCTTCGGTAGTATCCTGCCATTCCCAAGAAACTTCGTACGTCCGTTACGCTGGCTGGTGGCTTCCAGCCAAGTACGGCCTTGACTTTTTCCGGGTCTATGGCAATACCTTCTTGGGTCAGTACGTGGCCCAGAAAACCTACTTGCCTTAGCCAAAATTCACACTTGCTGAATTTAGCGTACAATTGATGTTTCCTGAGTTCCCCTAGTACAATTCGGAGATGTTCAGCATGCTCTTCTGGTGTCTTGGAGTATACCAGAATATCGTCGATAAATACCACAACAAACTTGTCCATAAACTTCATAAATACTTTGTTCATGAGGTGAACAAAATATGCGGGGACATTTGTTAGTCCGAATGGCATTACGTTGAACTCATACAATCCGTATCTGGAGGTGAAAGCCGTCTTGGGAATATCCTCGGTTCGCACTTTTAATTGATGGTATCCCAACCTCAAGTCAATTTTTGAGAATACCTTGGCCTGAGCGAGCTGATCAAATAAATCATTTATCCGTGGCATCGGATATTTGTTCTTGATTGTGACCATGTTAAGCGCTCGATAGTCTATGCACAATCTCAGTGTTCCATCCTTCTTTTTGGCAAATAAAATTGGTGAACCCCAGGGTGAAGAGCTGGCTCGTATATAACATTTGTCCAGTAATTCTGTTATTTGCTTCTTCAGTTCTACCAATTCGGACGATGCCATTATGTATGGTTTCTTATATATGGGGGCGGTTCCGGGTGCTAGCTCAATGCTGAATTCTATCTCTCGGTCTGGTGGCATGCACAGTAGTTCTTCGAAATCGTCTAGAAATTCACACACTCGAACCTTGCTTAATTCAAAATATCCACCTTGTTCAATCTTGGTTGCCGGGATATTTTTCTTTCCTTGGCTGAAACTTTTATGGTCTTCCCGTGGTGGTGGGTGAGAATCACGGTCCGGTTGAAGCAGTCAATAAAACCTTTGTTGGTGGTTAACCAATCCATCCCTAGGATGACATCCAGCCCTTTATTTTCCAACACGATAAGATTTGCGTGAAACTTCAACCCTTCAAACTCAATAATCACTCCACAGCAATAACTCTGGGTAACTTGCTTAATCCCAGGGGACTTGACGATCATAAATTTTTCCAAAGGAAGCATCGAAAAATTATTTTGCGAGGCAAAACTTTTCGAAATGAATGAGTGAGAAGCTCCAGAATCAAACAAAACCATGGCAGGTATTGTGTTGATAGGAAACGTACCGAGTACGATATCTGGGGCATTCTGTGCTTCCTCTTTGGTCACGTGGTTCAGATGACCCTTCCTTTGGTTGTTATTTGGGTTGAAATTGTTGCGCTTTGGCGCCGAATTATTGCCTCCGTTGTTCGGCTTTGGGGTCGAGTTCCTTGGCTTGGGGCACTGCTTGGCATAGTGCCCTTCTTCTCCACAAGCATAACAGGTAACGCCTGGGCGGTATGTGAACTCCTTGTCCCTTGCATGGAAATTCTTGATTGGATGTGAGACGCCTGTCGTGGGTTTGGGTGCCCAATTTTTCTGAACATCTGTCTTGCTGCGGTGGTTGCGGGCATGATTAGTCTGGTCCCTTTTTCGCTTGCGGAAATCTTCTAAGCTGCGTCTCTCATTTTCCAAGGTAATGGCCTTATCCACCAGCGTCTTAAAATCTGGAAAGGTGTACACGACCAGTTGGCATTTAAGCGCAGCGTCGGACCGTCTAGGAATTTTTCCATCTTCTTGCTTTCCGACATACGCTCCTCGTTGGCGTAGCGAGACAACAGAGTAAACTGACTGTTGTATTCTGACACCGTCATTGTCCTTTGCTTGAGGTCATCAAATTCTCTCTTTTTGATCTTCATAAGACTCTTAGGAATGTGTGCCCCACAAAAACCTTCTTTAAACTCCTCCCAGGTTATATTATTTTCGTTGGGGTGCATGTGTAGGAAATTTTCCCACCACGATGCGGCTGCTCCAGTGAGATAGTGTGGTGCATACAGTACTTTCTCCAAATCTGAACACTGGGCAATAATTAATTTTCTTTCCGTGTCTCGAAGCCAGTCCTCGGCTTCAAGAGGTTTGTCAGTGTGAGAAAATGTTTGGGGACGCGTCTTTTGTAGCTCGGATAACTTTGATTGCTGCTGAAACTGCCCACGGTGATTTCCCATATTGATGACTTGGTTCATCATTTCCTGATGTTGTTGCTGACTTTGCTCATAAAGAAGGCACATTTGGGAAAGTGCTGTTTCACTGTCCTGTTGACTTGACTGCCCCTGTGTGAAATTGTTGCTGGGTTGTGTGTCATAATTTTGCTCTGGCGGAGTTGGCATGGAGCGCGTCCAAGGACGAGACATTGTTCACTCTGGGGACATATTTTGTGAAACTCATAAGAAAAGAAATTTGAGTCGCAAAAGTCAATAAATTCATGAAGACGGAAGAAGTCTCAAATGCTCCAAGATTTTTCAAGAGAATAAACGTTTGCGCACGAAGAAGGACTGCTCATTACATATCTTACACGCAAGCAGTAATTATACAATACATCACTCAGGATATGCGTACATATTCCTGACATGTTATTTAGGCTAGTGCACTCCTCCAGTTCCTACATGATGCGCAAACAAGCTACTTCTCACAGCTTATGTACATATAAACATATCGCACAAGTCGGTACATCGCATGGCGGCTAAGCGTACTCAGTCGGAGATGGTAAGGATTTCCCTTGGCCTGCCAAGGGTGAGGCGCAGTGAGGCTGGGGACTCAACCTCCTCTTCGGAGATAAGCTCCAGACGTGAAGTGCTGCGCTGAGTTGGTGGAGCAGGTGCCCTATCGGGACAACTCGAACATGAGCGGGCACAAGGGGTGGTGCAGAACGAACTGGAGAAGGTGCAATGACATGGTTGAACTCCTTCGTGGTAGGCAGGCGACGAGTAGTAGCGAGAGCAGTAGGAGCAAAAGATGCTGATGATGAGACGAAAGTCAGTGGTGGTGCGGTGCGCAGGAGCTCCCTCCTGTTGGCGGCACAGCCATGGACTGAGTCCATGCGGGCAGCTACAAAGTCGTCACCAGGTTGTCGAAGGCTGCCTCCAAAGCCCGGAGATACTCGATAAGCATCTCAAAAGCTTCGGCTCGTTCTCCTCTGGGGCAAGAGAACGCGTAGTGGCAGGTGTATGGCACGTGACATGGAAGGTAGCGGTAACGACGAGTCTTCATCGAAGCAAGGATATCCCTGAGACGAGCTATCGCCTCACGGGCTGCCATCTGCAGTGCATGCTTCTCCGTGGGCATGGCTCTCCCCAAGAACCGGAAACGCTCAACTCGCCCTCCCTTGAATTGCACCGCGGCCTGGTGCATGGTTAGACGGTCATTGACCTTGTGCTGAGAGAGTGAGAAGACAGGGCGCACAGATGGCCCCATCGCGACTTGGACGATGAAGGAGAGAAGCTTGACGAACCCATCGGGCATGTTGGCGAACATCTGTGACTCGCAGTCGTTGCCAGCCATCTACAAAAGTAGGCAAAAATCCTGAGTGATCAAATCATAAATTTATGCCGACTGTCAGAAATTGGCTACATTTGTAAAATTAAGAAATAGCTCTATATGCTAATAACCGATTAGCGATCGCACCTAGTGGCTTCCTACAGTCAGCCTGGCTCTGGTACCAAGCTTGTCACGACCGGTTTTCCAATAAAAATATTTATTGAGAAACCGATCTATTAATTCGATGTGAGGAAAATCCTCCTCACTGGTAGACAAAATCTTGATACAATAAGCCAGTAGCATTTAATATATTACAGGGTCGAGCTGATCTTGCTCAACAAATTATTACAAGCACGCCAATAATTATACATAGTGGCGGATATGACACAGTGGAGTGGTGGCATACTACTGACTCGAGGTAAAGTAGTGGAATAACACAGTGGAGTGGATGATATGACTCCTGCACTGGCGGCTCATCGAGCGTCGAGGTGAGGCTCGGTGAATTTATTTGGGTAGCGGAAGCGAATATAACACAGTGACTAATCCAGGGGTCGCACGAGACTGACTGGGATTCCTCTAGGCGTCGGACTCGCTATCGAACTCTTCATCCATGAGATCGCCTTCGTCAGCATCTGGCCAAATCAACAAGCCAGGTGAGTACTTTGAAAGTACTCGCAAGACAGTTCGGACAAAAGATATAACAAATGTATGCGCGAATGCGTCATGAGTAATTTAACAATGCGCAATCAAATCAGTATAACAAGGTAAGTAAAAAGGAAATCGGCGGTAGTCCGCTCGAAAACCCAAAGAAAATAAACTAAAAACCGATCGGGTGTCTGAAGCGACACCTCAAAGGGCGAACAAATAAGTAAATCATGCCACGATCGAGGCGTCTAGCGACACCTCATAAAGGGCTTATACTGAAAGAAAAGACATCGTGCCACGATCGGACGTCGGGCGACATCACGAAAGGGCTTGTATCAAAAGTAAATGAATAACAATGCCGCAGCCGGATGTCTGAGCGACATCGCAGAAAGGGCTTATATCAAGAATAAGTAAATAACAGTGCCACAGTCGGACGTCTGAGCGACATCGCAGAAAGGGCTTATATCGAAACAAATAAATAACAATGCCACAGTCAGACGTCTGAGCGACATCGCAGAAAGGGCTTATACTTCATTTTACAAGAAATGGTACTCACGGAAAATATTCATCACAAGACAGTAAAAGAGTTAGTCCATCCACAGGAAATAAACCTTTTAACACTCATGTGGTTCTCAGGAGTTTGTGTCTCCGGGACTGACATTTGACAAGATAAGGTGAACACAGCACGTGGATCTGAATGAGATGATTTCAAGGATTTTTGACTCTGCAGAGTTTGTACTAAATTATCCACAGCCAACGGATTTTCGTAGTCATGGGGGACTAGTTCCGTTTATGGTATTTCGGAGGAAACACAGCTAACAAGTACACACCCATCCTACCTCACGTTGCCAGGAATCATCCTAGACAACGTTCAAGAAAAACTTTGAGACGGGGAGATCACAATCTCGAATAGCATGGGATCAAATTTATATACACGCGCTCTAAGGGGTGCCCCCCTCTCGGTCCCAACCGGAAACACCCATGCCCCTGACCGGATGATAGGCTTTAATCCAGGGCCATGGAACCCTCATCCCGGCCTCTCGATTTGGTGTGTACCAGAAAGTGGTTTGCAACTTACTAAGCCGTATCCCTTGCGGAAAACATGTGGTAGTACGAAAGGGGAGACGAACGGTATATATATATATATATATATATATATATATATACACACACACACAAAGCCCTACCTGATCGATCAATTTCCCTCAAAAAAGAAAGGGAAACGTTTTCCGTCGGCGCACCGGCCGAACGCTCGGCCGGTCGCGTGCGACTAGTACGACTCCGCTTGAACAAAAACGGTGCCTGGGTGCCCACATGACCACGATAGCCCAGCCCAGCTGGCCCACAACCGCTCGTTCCTCTCGTCCTTATCCGGCGCAGACGCTTCTCGTCCACTCATTCACCCCGTTTCTCATCTCCTACCTCCAGCGAACGGCCAAATCAAGTCGCCGGAGAAATCACCTCCGCTCCCATGCTCCTATGAGCTGCTCCTCCCGTGCGCTGTTCCGCCGTGCATCTCCCTCCTACGCTCCTCCCTTCCCCCACCCCACCCCCACCCCCGCGCTCCTGAATCTCGTGATGCGATGGCTACAGCCGCAGATCCACAATTGCGTGCTTGGCTGGAAACGGTCAGCCTAGTGCTACAACGGGCGACAGCTGTAGATGCCAGCTCGGCAGCGACCATTTTTGTTGGTAAAGCTTCAACCTTCGGCTGGATTTTTTGCTGGAACCACTGGTTGGGGATGTTACAAGAAGGGGCATTTTTGGCTGGAACCATATTCTTTTTTGCTGGAACCGACCCATGTTTTTGCTACAACCCACTCACCTCAAATCTGCTACCATGGTGATTTTTTGCTGGAACCAGCGAACCACTTTGCTACAACCATTTTGGTTTTTGTTACTATTGTTTGTTTTGTGATTTTTTGCTACATCCATCTCCATGACATAGCCTGTTTTTTCAGTCAATTTTGCTACAACCATGCTTTGATTTTGCTGGAAACGAAGAAATTTTTTGCTACAATCATTTTTTGATTTTGTTGGAACCGAAGATAATTTTTGTTACATCCACCAGGCGGCGATGGCTTTCTTTTTGCTGCAACCGTCTTGGAATTTTGCTACTACAGGAGTTGCCATTTTGCTACTACCAGAGCCTTGCTCGAAGCATCAGGAGTTTTTGCTACCACCCCCTTTTATTTTTGTTTCGATTTTTGCTGGAACCAGCCTAAAAATTGCTCCAACCGTCGTTCAATTTTGCTGGAACCAGTATTTTTTGCTTCGCCGGTGGTGGTGAAGGCGGGTGGCGTTTTGCTTCGCCAGCGGCGGCTAGGCTGCGAGCACCGGCGGCGAGCAGGAGCAACGAGGGTCCAAAGGAGGGCAGCGGGGGCTAGGGTGCGGGATCCCGCGAGCGACGGCGGCGCTCGCTTTTTTCCCCCCTTTTTCCCTGTGCGGAGGATGACGAAAGGGGATGCGGGACAGATCTGACGGTCCCGCGCGTCCAGATCAAGCGGCTCGGGTTGGACCGGCCGAAACTTGCGCCGGTGCGCCGGCGCAGAGTACTGCCCTATCAAAATCCCCTGAAAAATAGCTAAGATAAAAAGGTGGCTATGGCACGTAAATGAGACTTGCGCCTAATGGCCGTTTATTTCAACTACCTGTAGCCAGAAGGCTAGATGAGAGTGTAGACAGAGTGTTTATTCAGGTTTAGGCCCTTACGATAGAGGTGATACTATACTCCTGCCGGATTGGATTGATGGTGTATATGCCTCGTATGAGGGAGATTAACCACCGTTAATCTCCTTGATAGGCCTGCCGCTGATCTCCTTCACCGTGTTGTCGTGGATTTGCCATCCTTCAACACCACTGAGCCCCTTTTGGCATCTCTGAAGGACATATTCCGCACCGACAACTTAATATGGTTGGTTGCCAAGTTAGATCACATCGATCAGATATGAAAAGGGCACCCATTATGATTGCTCTTTCATAGGGAAGGAGCCCATCCACGACTACAGGGAGCGCACCCATGATGTGTTATCTTTCATGGGAAGGAGCCCATATGTGACAATAGGGAGGGAACCAATGATCTTTTTAGAGTAAAATGCATCGAAAGTCAAAAAACTATTGGTGGTGTGTCAGTTTAGTCCTATAACTTTGAAACTGTAGTTTTGGGTCCTAAGACTATTAAAGGTGTGTTAGATTAGTCCTATAACTTTGAAACTGCAGTTTTGGGTCCCAATACTATTTAAGTTTGTTCATCTCGGGTCCTAAGCTTGCATGGTCAGCATCTATGGTGTTTTTTTTCAAATGAGCCCTTTATATGTGTTTACTTACCCAAAAATGGTACGTACGCTTCCACGTCATAGTGTGTGTTGCAGCCTATAAGCCCACCACCTGTGTAGAAGTTGCCACCTGAATAGGCATGGGTGTCCACCGAGATGACGGGATTTTCTCATCTTGAGGCCATGAGCTGTAGGGCAACCTCGCTTAGAGGTTTTGGCGTGGTCGTCGGAGAGACCCCGAGCCAGTCGATATGGAGAACGGCATTCCTCTCCCTCGGTGCGGGCACCAGGGAGACCCCCAAGCCAATCGGGATGGAGGACGTCATCCTACCTCTCTCTCTCTCTCCCTCTCTCCCTCTCTCTCTCTCTCTCTCTCTCTCTCTCTCTCTCTCTGACACCGATGTTGCCCCGCCACCCTTACTTTAGAGCTAGTCGTGCAGGTTGTTGTTTGGGCACAAGCATGGCCACATGTGAAGAATTATTGCTGCTGTTGGACAACGCTGAGGAGTGCACGAAAACCAGAAAGCTGGCGCAAAAGTCGGCGAGAGTGACGCAGTCCCAGCAGCAGCCATAGGTGGATAGCAATTGGAGTTGTGCGATGTGTCGTTCTGCTCCCGTGGGGTGAGGCTGAGATGACCGGTCTACTCTTCTTACCAGAGCTCAAACTGTCATGCCATTGACGGCCTCCATGCTGTCGCCTCTAGGCATTTGTGCGCGGGAAAAGAAGAAAGCGTGAGAATAAGGCGAGACAATGCTCTAGGGGTTTTCTTGCATATTTACCTTTCATAAGTTAGCTTGGTGGGTCCATTGGGTCCACATGGCAACATTCCAAGCATCTCCAAGCGACACGTCTGCGGGTCAATGTAGGCCATACAAGCTTAGGACCTGAGATGAACAAACTTACATAGCTTTGGGATCCGAAATTGTACTTTCAAATTTATAGGACTAAACTGACGCACCTCTAGTACTTTTAGGACCTCAAACTGCAGTTTTAAAGTTATAGGACTAAACTGACACACATGCAATAGTTCTAGGACTCATGATGCATTTTACACTAGAAAAAATGTTCATCACTTTTTAATAAATGTTAATCCAAGCATTTCAAAAAATATGTTGACAAGTGTTCAACTTATATTTAAAAAAATTAAATGTGTATATAAAAAAAGTTGACCATGTATTGAAGAAATGTTAAACTTGTATTTAAAAAGGTTAAATGTGTACAGAAATAATGTTGACCATGTTTTCAAAAACAAATAATAAACTTGTCTTGAAAAATGTTAAATCGGCATAGAAAATGTTAACCATGTATTCAAAGAATGTTAAACTTGTCACTAAAAATGTTAAGTATGTATAAAAATGTGGACCATGTATTAAAAATGTTAAACCTGTCGTTAAAAATGTTAAATGTGTATAGAAAAAATGTTGAAAATGCATTCAAGGAATGTTAAACTTGTCCTTCGAAAATATTAAATGTGCATGGAAACAATGTTGACCATGTATTAAAAGAAAACTGAAGAAAACAGAGAAAAAGAAAAGGCAAGGAAAACGAACGAAAATAGAGAAAACCATCAAAAAAATAAAAGTAGGAAAAAACCCGGAAAACCTATGAAAAAACAGGTTCCTTTGCTTTAAGGTGGCCCTACTATTTTAGAACTCACAGACTGTTACTCAGTGGCTTGTGACGCATCGCAGCATCCGAGAGATCAAGTTCGATCCCTAGCATTCCCATTTTTCTCCTATATTTATTTAAAGTTTTTCACTAATGGCCCTACTCATTTTGTGGATTCTTCAGGCGGGAGGTCCTTCGGTCTCGCGCGGCGCCCCTCTGAGTCGCTTCACGTGAGACAGACGGGAACAACGCTGACCAGTGGCGTGAGTTGGGCCCAGGCTGCAAGAGCCACAACGTGTTGTCGTTTTTTTTTTTACGTTTTCTGTTTCCACTCATTCCTTGTTCTTTCTTTTTTGCTTGCCTCAAAAAAATGTTTTCATTTTTTCTCATATATTTTAAAATATACAGGTCAAAATATTTAAAATAAATTTATTACAAAAATCAGTCTACGTAAAACATTAGAGAATGTTGAACAAGCAATTGAAAAATGTTAAATGTTTAAAGAGAAAACTTTTTATCATTTATACTTAAAATTTATAAAATATATATAATGTTTATGAAAGAATTTGATCTTGTATTTAAAATATTTTAGTCAACGATATGGAAAAATGTTGAAGTAGTTAGGCGTGTATCGAAAAAATGTTGAACATGATTAGAAAAATGAAGAAATTTTTTCATCATGTATATAATTTTTAACCAAGTATTTTAAGAAATGTTGATGATTTACTTGAAACGTTTTAATCAAGCATTTAAAAATGTTAAATGTGTGTAGAAAAACTGGTTACCATATATTCAAAATATGTTAATCTTGTATTAGAAAAATGTTAATCAAGCATTTGAATTTTTAAAAAGTATGAATAGGAAAATGTTGATCATCTACTCGAAAATGTTAATCTTGTATTTTAAAATATTAATCTTGTATTAAAAAACAAGCATTTGAAAATCGAAGGTTGACCATGTATTCAAAAATGTTAAATATGTATTGGGAAGATGTTAAACAAGTATTAGAAACAATTTCTTTACATAAATGAAAAATGTAGAATGAAAAAACTAAAAATAAAATATCAATAAATAAATTCAGAAAAGAAATAAAAGAAACGACAAAAAAACCGAAGAGACCAATGCAAAAAGATTAAAAAAAATCGATGAAGAAACAAAGAGTAACAAAACTACATTGAAGTCAAAGAAAGAAATAAAAAACCAAAGGAAGAAAGAAGGAAATGAGGAAGAAAAGAAAAATGATAAAAAAGAAAAGACAAAGAAAAAACAAAAAAAAAGATAAGATGCAAGAAAAGCGAAAAAAAAACAAAAGAAAATTAAAGGGCGAAAGCCTTTGAAACCCGAATAAAAGTGAAGAGAAAAGAAACAAAGAAAACCCGTGCAAAAAGGAAAAAAACTAGTGTAAAACCCGGCTCTTTTCCTTATAGTAGGTTGCGCCTGACTTATTTAACATGAACTAGATGTTGGCTTGTTGGTTAATTTAGGTTCGATCCCCTGCGTGAGACCCTTCTTACTCTATTTATTCCATAAATATGCGCTAGTGGTCAGGCCTAATAACTACATACGTTTCAGCAAGAGATCCATCCGTCGCGCTTAATGCGATATATAGCTCTTACGGCCCTATAGGGTGACTGTGCAGCAAGTCCTATTAGGCCCATAGGTCACTAAGAGTTGGCCTCTGGTTAGGGACCTAGCGCGTACCCCTCCAGAATATCCTATTTGCTGCTCACAGCAGCAATAGGTCGGGGCGACGCACAGGAAGATCTAACGAGCGTTCCAGCGTGGCTCGGCTTTTGACGATTCCGGTTTTACGAAGCTTCTAGCTTGTTACCAGCCGGTTTTTTAGGTTTTGGGAACCTTCTAGAAGCATCCAAACACTTTTTTTTCTCTGTTTTTTCATTTTTCATTTCCTTTTTCCTCTATATTTTTTCTTCTCTATCTTTTTTTTTTCTTTTCTGTTTTTTCAAGTTTTATTTTTAATATTTTATCATGTTTTCTGTTTCTTATCTTTATTTTTCCTTTTTCTTCGCCTTTTCACTTTTCATAACTTAAAAATGTTTAATAATTTTTCAAAGTGTTGAATAAAATAAGCATTTGAAAATTGTTCGTTTTTCACAAAATTTTCAAAGTTTTAAAAATTGTTCCCATTTTGAAAATATGTTAAAGTTTTCGAAAATGTTCATATTTTCAAAAAATATTCATGTATTAAAACAATATTCGTATTTCCAAATTTGTTTCAGATTTTCAAAAGATTCTCCATTTTAAAATTTGTTCTTCATTTTTATTTCTTTATCTCACTGTTTATCTTTTCTTTCCAATTTCATTTTTCTTTCTCAGATTTATTTTCATTTTCAAAAATGTTCCCATTTTACATATTTTGTTCAGTCTTATAGAAAATGTTCCTGTTCCCAAATTTTGTTTGATTTGTTTCAAAAATGTTCGTTAATTAAAAATGTTCACCTTTTTTAAATTTTGTTCACAAACCAAAAGTTACTTGTTTTCAAAAAGGTTCCATTTTTGAAATTTATTTGGCACATCAAAAATATAGTCACATCTTTAAATTTTTTCATAAATAAAAAAATGTATGGAAATTTCAAAATAAAATGTTCCTTTTTCGTAATTTTGTTCACAAATATAAAAATGATCTAGAACTACAATAATTGTTCCCGTTTTCGCAAATTTATTCCAAAGTCTGATCCCTCGCCAATTTGGCGAATTTGTTTTAATTTTGGTAGCTGTTTATAGTTCTTTAAAACTGGCGCTGCAAACCTTCCATAGTAGCTCTCTTGTTTTAGTGGCTTGCGCATCGCGTTCAACTTTAGCTGGTCGTGGGTTCGTTTTCTAGTTGGCGCGCCCTTTTTTAATTTTGCCATTTTTCAATCCGCCAAGGACAGCGAATGGGCCGGCCCAGTTGACCCGTCTCCTGTGCGAAACTGCACCTCTTTGACGCAGTAAGCTGCACATGGGAGGTCCGGAAAACCCTATTTGCCGCTAGTTGCGGCTAAATGTCGGGGGAACGCACAGGCCATCCAGCGATCGTCGCAGCTGGGCCAGCCCGTATAGTGTTTTCAGGATCCCAGGTTTTCGGAAAACTTTTAGGACGTTCCAGCTGATTCTTTCCGATTTTAGGAATATTCCTGCAGGTTCCTGAACCGTTTATTTTTATTTTTCCGTTTCCTTTTCGTTTTTTCGTATTTATTTAATATTTTTCTTATTTTATCTCTTATTTCTTTTTCTTTTCACTTCTTTTTTTTTTCCTGTTCTTCTTTTTTTCAAGTTTATGTTTCTTTTTCAACAAAAGTTCAGACATTAGATAAATGTTCGAATTTCTTCAATTTTGTTCACATATGGGAAATTTTTCTTGTTTTTCAACTTTTGTTCAGCAATTGCAAAAAAATTTAGCATTTGAAAAATTGTTCGCTTTTATCAAGAAATGTTCGAACATTACAAAGACTTTAGAACTTCAAATTTTGGAAAAATATACGTAGCTTAATTTTTGTTCAGAAATATGAATTTTTTCATTAATTTTAAAAAATGTTCACCTTTTCAAATTTGTTCACACATTTAAAAAATGTTCTTGTTTTCTAAATTTGTTCATAAATTCAACAAACGTTGGCCTTTTGAAAAAAATGTTTGAAGTTCCAATTTTGTTCCTATTTTCAAAAAAGCTCGCATTTTCAAAAAATTGTTCGCAATTTCAAGAAATGTTCTCCTTTTACTTTTTTTTAAATGTGCACGTTTTCAATTTTTCAGGATTTTAAAAAATGTGCATGTTTTCATTTTTCCAGGTGTTTCGAAATTGTTCAGTTTCAAATTTTTGTTCACAAATTTCAAAAAATGTTCGGGCAGTTCAAAACATGTTCCCGCTTTTAAAAATTGTTCAGAAATTAAAAAAATGTGTATGTTTTCATTTTTGCAGGAGTTTCGAAATTGTTCAGTTTCAAATTTTGTTCACAAATTTTAAAAAATGTTACAGTTTTCACATTATTCAAAATATGTTTGCGTTTTAAAATTCTTTCTTGGAATTTTGAAAAATGTTCCTGTTTCAAAGAAAATGTTCGTGATTTTCGAAAATATTTCAGTTTTAAAATTTGGTTTGCAAAATTAGCGGTTTGTTTGTGTTTCAGATGTCCCTTTCTTTTTTCAATAAAAAATGCTTTTTAAATTCAAGATATACTTTGGATCTGCGCTGCAGGTTTATTCTTTAAGCTTAGCGCTGCTATAGGTACTGTTACGACTGCTAGCTCAACTGTTTGTGGTACGTTAGGTATATCAAGAGGTCTTGGTTTCGAATTCCCATAGCGAAGACTTTTTAGCTACAGCGCGCTGTTATTCGCTCTATTCATGGGCCGGCCCAGTTTGCAACCCGCCTGTGCGGAACCGCCCCTGTTTGCCGCAGCAAGCGGCGAACAGGAGTTCCCAGGAGGTCCCTACCCCTCCACCCTTCCCGGTAGGTAACATTTGTCTCGCCCACCTAGCTCGTTTCGTAGCTCCATTTTTTATTTTATTTCCATTTTTTCATTTTCGTTCTTTCCCATTTTCCTATCTCTTTTTTATTTTCATTTATTTTTCAATTCCTTTTTTCATTTCGCTTTCCTTTTTATTTTTCATTTGCATTCTATTTTTCTTTACTTTTGTTTTATTTTCAAAATTTATGAACAACTTAAGAAATTTGTGAATTTTTCATAATATCTTGAAAAATTTCTGAAATCATGTACATTTGTCGGATTCGAGAATATTATTATGAATCATGAATATTTCTAAAATTAATGAAGGAAAAATTAGTCATGAACCTTTTCGAATTCATGGAGTTTTTCACAAATACAGAAACACTATATCGAATTGTGCACTTTTTTTGAATTGGCAAAAATTTATTTGTCGACCAACATTTTTTTGAAATTCAGCAAACATTTGTTTTACATTGAAGAAACATTTTTTGAAAAAGCATGAATAGTTTTCTTGAGTAAGATAACTTCTTTTTAATTCAAGATTATTTTTTTGAATAGGCGAACATTTTTTGAATTCAGGCATTTGTTTTTCACAATCATGAACATTTTTTTTATTTCAGGACATTGTTTTCGAAATCATGATTATTTTTTGAATATGCGAACATCTCAAAAAATTGAATCCGTGAACATTTTTTTATTATGATTTTTAGAAAAATAATTCATAGTTTGTTTGGGCCGTACCGTCCCGCACATGAGCCCTTGGTATGTACATTTTTTTATTTCAGGACATTGTTTTCGAAATCATGATTATTTTTTGAATATGCGAACATTTTTTAAATCTCAAAAAATTGAATCCGTGAACATTTTTTTATTATGATTTTTAGAAAAATAATTCATGGCCGTACTGTCCCAAAAGGGAGTGCGTGCTATATAGGAGGTCCCTTGTAGGCCACTGCACTCTGGCCGGCCTGCCGCTTGCTCAGCTTTGAGATGTAGGATAAATGACACCGTCCATGTGTCTACTGTCCACTTTTACTCTCAGCTTTGCGCTACCTTTTTCTGGCTTTGGCCTGCTTTATGTTTTTTCTTGTTTCAAAGGGTAATCTAGCATTTTTGGGTGTACCGTCCTGAGCGTGCAAATACGGTCTGAACAGGAACACACTTATTTATTGGTACACCATGAAACAATGATACATTTTGAAACACCAAATGAAGCATCATATAACACTCTGAAACAAGACATATTCGCCAACAACCAAAAAAGTAGCACTAATATTAGAGCAACAACAGACAGTGAATGCATGCATGATATATCCTGTTCCTATAGAAATATCACTCTTAGGGGGTGCGGTGAATGTATCAAATGCTACCCTAGCTGCTGCCGGACGCCTCCTTCCTTTTTGGTCCATGACATTGTAGAATGTCCTCTGCATGTTTTGCAATGTGGTACGCATGGGTGTGCGTTTATATGAGGGCGCACTGGTGCATTTGGTATTGCAAAGCCTAACCTCAACTATTAGGCCTGCAGAGCCATAGCGAACGAGATCATAAACCACAAAACTTTAACCTGGAGGAAGTAGACAAGTGCAACTCTAGATTCCACCACATTTGGGAGCATGTGGTGATGTTTTCGTCAAATCCCCACCGATGTCGTGACCTGCCTGTCCGGGTGCGGAGCAGCGGCACAAATACGGGCGACGACATGCCATTTGCTAGGCCAATGCAGCCTCGTGGCAGACAGATCGCCGGTTATATTCGTGTTGATCACTGCCATGGAAACAAAGCAGTGAACAGCAGAGTACTTATGCAGCATTTCAACAAAAATATATATGACACACGGTGTGTGTAAGAAGGAAAACATACTCATGTTCATCATAGTAAATATTTTCATTTTTACCACAGCATCATCCTTTTATCATTGTTTTTTTCCTTTATCATTTTATTTATTTATTTGTATCTAGGTACGCAGTTTATTTGGTTCATTAAATAAGGTTTTTTCGTAACTAAGTTATCATTACTTAGGTAAATATGGCATGGAATCAACTTATAGCTCAGTTTTTGGGATGTACCAAAATCAGTGTGGTTTTGGTAAATATCCCCCCGTCCCAAAATGTAAGATTATTTTTGACACTATCACATTTTGGAACACAAGAGTACTAAACTAACCAAAGTTGACACGAATTAAAAAATAAGATTACCAAATTTCACATTTTTTTTGTTGACGGGCACAGGTAATGCAACATGCACGCCCCCAAAAAAGATATTCAACATGTTGTATAGTACTCCCTCCTTCCCAAAATATAAGTCACGCTTTGACCTTTTTGGTCTTCATCGCATAACTTTGAATATGATTTCCACTTATTATACGTGCACTAAATTAGTATAAATATACATGAAATATATTTTTTTGCAAGACAAATACAATGTTATCAGTTATATATATTCAATCCATGCATTTTCATATGTATTGATGGTCAAAGTTGTGCATCAAAGACCATGCAAACTCAATCGCGCCTGACACTTCGGGAACGAGGGAGTGCCTGTACTAGTGTACATACCACCTGTTAGTAATTAGCTAGCAAATAACCATCACATCTGTGTGTGCAACCAACTTTGGATGTATGAGTGAATGGCCATGTTGTTGATCTGGTAGAGCACAGGATGTATTAGATTTCTAAGCCACCATTTAAGAAGCACATTTTCTTTCCGCATCATGTCCTTTTCACTCTCAACAGACCTGACCACTGGTGCCTAACTTCCAGCACAAATTTAGAACAACTCAACCACTCTTTCATTCCTGTGGGTCCAAACATCCAATCCAAGGCAGCACGAAGCTCTGGTTGCTTCTATACACTATATATATATGCCCCAGTCGGGTGACCCCATACTCATTCTCATTGCAAGCACCTCGAAGATATTGTACTCCACCATGATCCTGCAAGCAAGCAAAAGGCCAAGAATGGCAATGTATTCTTCCCTTCCTGTGTACGCCATTCTTTTGCTTCTTTCTTGGACATTCAATTCGTTGCCTCTTTGTGCATCCGATAACCGGATTGTCGCTGGCAAGCCGCTCTCCCCTGGCAATGTGCTCGTCTCTCAAGATGGGGTGTTTGCCCTGGGATTCTTCTCCCCATCCAACTCCACCAAGAACTATCACTATGTTGGCATATGGTACAATCGCATCCCGGAGCGCACGGTGGTATGGGTTTCTAACCGTGCGGCTCCGATCACCACTAACCTCTCCTCTGCAAATCTTGTCGTCACCAACAACTCCGACATAGTCTTGTCTGATAGCAATGGTCGTGTCCTCTGGACAACGAACAACAGCATCAGCATGAATTCCATTTCCATCTCGGTGGAAGCAGTGTTGGACAACACTGGCAACTTCATCCTTAGATCACTAGCTGACAGTGCCATACTATGGCAAAGCTTCGACCACCCCACCGACACCCTCCTACCCGGCATGAACCTCGGTGAGCCACAACACGCTTCCACTGCAGCACCTCGTCTCTTGGAAGGCCCAACATGACCCATCCCGGTGAGTTCTCCTCACAGCAGACCCTAGCAGCCTCCTCCAGTGCTTCATTTGGAATGGCTCGAGACCACACCTGCGAAGCCCGGTGTGGACAAACTACCTCTACATGGACAAATTCAACAAGTCTACCATTTACATGGCCTTACATCACGCCGACGATGAGGTGTACATGTCCTTCGGCATGCCGACTGGTTCCTTCATCCTGTTGGTCAGGATGGAGATTGACTACTTGGGCAAGGTAAATATACTAAGCTGGGAGAGCAACATGTCAGTATGGAGAGCTCTGTATGCAGAGCCTCAACATGAGTGCAATACGTACGGCTACTGCGGTCCTTATGGTTACTGCGAC
This sequence comes from Aegilops longissima, assembly GCA_021605205.1. Taxonomy (NCBI): domain Eukaryota; kingdom Viridiplantae; phylum Streptophyta; class Magnoliopsida; order Poales; family Poaceae; genus Aegilops; species Aegilops longissima. The sequence continues at coordinate 680,142,449 of CM038679.1, read as the reverse complement.
AACACAGCAACCGTCCCAGTTTGCAAGTGCCTTGACGGTTTTGAGCCGAGGGATGGTAAAGCATGGATCGCCGGTAGCTTCTCACAGGGATGCCGACCGAAGGAGGTGCGAAGGTGCACGCATGGAGATGGTTTCCTAGCCTTTCCAGGCATGAAGGTCCCTGACAAATTCCTTCATCTCCCGAGTAGAAGCTTTGACGAGTGCATAGAGGAATGTAGAAGCAATTGTTCCTGCGTGGCATATGCTTACTCGAGGATGAGCAACATGGATATTGATGGAGATGACACAAGATGCTTGGTATGGATGGGAGATTTGATCGACATGGAGAACAACACTCAAGGAGGGGAGAACCTCTATGTTCGGACTAGAATATTGCAAGGTATGCATGGTTTATTGCTCCTATTTGTCTAGTTGTTTCTATATCTTTTACTAGTATGAGTTGATAGAGATAGATTCTTTTCACTTCTTTTATTTGAAGAGAATAATTGGAGAAAGAGTGCCCTCGTGTTTTTATTCAAGAAAGGAGTCTGCTAGCTAGCTATGAATGTGGTGATAAGTACTGAAAATCTTTGGTTATTCTCCTTATATTAGTTATTTTTTGTGCAGGTGACATGAAAAAGATCACAACCCCAGAAATTGTATTATCAGTTGTTTCAAGTTTTCTAGTACTCATATGCGTGGGGCTTATTTGCATCTATGCTTTTAGAGGTAGGAAACTATTGCTTTAGTTCTAATTTTTATGTCATCTCTAGTCCCAAGAAACCGAGGAGATAGTGCTCACACTCCTTACGAGCAATCGCGAAGCAAGGTTGTCTGGGAAAGGTTGATCTGACGGGATACAGAAATTACAATGAGCTCGCTGATATTAACACGAGTTTCCCATTTTAACTTCAGGTAATTCTTTGGCGCGACAAATAATTTCACTGAATCCAACATTCTTGGCAAAGGAGGCTTTGGCAATGTTTATAAGGCAAGAAGTATTTGTACTTATAACTAGATTTCTCTCTTTTTTCCAAGGGAGATAGTTAGATCACTAATGGAAGATCCAACTTTCTTGACTCAATAATACCTCATGCATGTTTCAGGGAAGGTTGGAAGATGGTAGGAAATTGCTGTGAAAAGGCTTCGTGTAGGTTCTCTCAAGGGCGTGGAGTTCAAAAATGAAATAGCTCTGATTTCTAGGTTGCAACACGAAACTTGGTCAAACTTCTAGGCTGCAGTATTCATGAAGATGAAAAGCTTTTGATTTATGAATATCTACCTAACCAAGTTTGGATTACTTCATTTTCGATGAGGTTCTGCTCACTTGTTGCAAAATCTTTACTTTTGGTCAAACATCACCGATAAGATGATTTATCTAATTACATGCTGACAGATGATACAAGAAAATTGCTGCTAAACTGGTCCACAAGATTTAAGATAATCGGGGGTGTAGCAAGGGCCTTCTTTTCTCCACCAAGATTCCAGATTGATTCTTTGTCGAAAAAAAAGATTCCAGATTGATTGTGATTCATAGAGATCTCAAAGCAAGTAACATATTGTTGGATGTGAGATGAGCCCCAAAATTTCTGATTTTGGTACAGCTAGGCTCTTTGGTGTCCATGAACAGGAAGGACATACCAATCAAGTTGTTGGAACATTGTGAGTAGTGAGGAATTTCATTTATGTGATCTCTCAACTTCTGTGCTTCAACTTGTTTATAATTTTAAATTTACCGCCGTTAATTGTCAAAGCAGTGGATACATGTCACCGGAATACGCAATGGAAGGTATCATCTCTGTAAAATCCGATGTTTACAGCTTTGGCGTATTACTTCTAGAGATTGTAAGTGGCATGAAGATCGGCGCCACAACCCCAAGCTCACATGCACGCGCTCATAACCTTATAGATTATGTAAGTGCGTTATACTTTAATAGTGATTATGGCTGCGTGCATCTTTTGATGAAGAGGTTGGGTGTTATCTCCTTTTTCAGAAAAAAAAACTTTATTTAGTGATCAGAACTTGTTCAACTGATATGAAGGGGTGCTACTTTGTACTTAATTAATGACATGATTGGTTTATGCAGGCATGGAGCTTAAGGAAGGATGGGAAAATGATGGATCTAGTCGACTCATCTATTCTAGAGGGTTGCTCTCTCGTTGAACCTCTCGATGCATACATATCGGACTCTTGTCGGTGCAGGACGACCCAGACGCTCGCCGCCCCTCATGTCTTTGGTGATAGCAAGCTTGGATAACAAAGATATTGAGCTCCCACAGCCGAAAGAGCCTATGTGCTTTGCACGTCGTAACTACGAGCTGGCGAAAGCCAAGCAGATGACCTGAGCCTCGAAAACCACAAGGGGCGCTAGAAAACCGTTGGTCATGTCTTGTCCTTGTGACCCTAATATCTTCATGTACTTACCTACTCGATTCTAGACTATACTAGTTGAGCTCTCTCACCACCAGGATTGTAATTTGTGCTTGTAATCTGTATGCTTGTAACTGTAATGTGTGTCTGGTTGTCCTCTTCTTGTCCTTCATTGGTTGTCCGGATAACTAAGTATCTGGAACAAGTTTTAGAAAAAATAGTTTTAAGAGGATTTTTTTAGGAAAACCAATTTTAAGTTGTTCGTTTGTCATAACTGGTTTGTAGAGTACTTTATTTGGGCTTAAAAACTGCAAATATGGCACTAGTTTGCCTAAGACGAGTGTTGAATGGATTTTCATCTCACAGCCGAATGTGCATGAGCTCATACTCGGCCTCCTGTTCTCTAAATCTTCTATTTCTTCAAAGCATTGATGCACATAATTGGTCTCCTGTTTCACGAGCAGTAGAATTGCTGGCACAGTCACCAATGGGCATAAGTTTGGTCGACGGTCCTATTTCACCTCGTCGTCGAATGAGCCGGGCCTTGATCATCGGCACGACGACGGACGTCGCGAAAGGGTTGCGCGCTGGTGAGCATCTCAAGGAGCAGCACGCGGAGGCTGTACACGTCGACGTCGCTCTACGACATTTGTCTTCGGTCTCCATGAAAATAGAGTTTGGTGGATTAGGCATTCCTAACATCCATGATCTGTATATCTGCCTTTTAGGAGTCTGGTTTAGGAGATATATGTGTAGTGAACGTAAAATTTGGAAAACTATAATAGACACTAAATACAAGCCTTTTCCAAATAACTTTTGCATCCAAAACACTGAGGCCTCTACCTTTTGGAAAGGTGTAGTCAGGGTTTCTAAGGCCATTAAATTTGGACAGAGATGGTCTTTCGGAGATGGCAACAAAATTAGGTTCTGGGAAGACTATTGGTTAGGTTCCTTTCCATCCAATTTGAGATCTCTACTGTATTTGTAGGGAGCAAGGTAAAACTGTTATGCAGGTCTCGAATGGTGAAACCCTGAAACTCAAATTCAGGAGACCCTAGCTCCTTGCAGTTAGAGCTTGAAGTTATTGCTTGCAGCATAACATATACTGGAGATAACCTTAGTTTTGCAGTATACTGCATATAAGGAACCTATACCACTAGCTCCTTGCATGCCATTATGAACTATAGGGGAGTTTCTCCTGTTTTTATTCCTGCTTTTTGACATCTTATAGTTCCTCCTAGAATCCATATCTTTCTTTAGTTAGTGCCATATAAAAAGTTATGACTAGAATCAACCTGAAGAAAAGGAATATGAATAAACTAGTTGTTTGTGTCTTTTGTACTAAACATGAGAGTGCCCCACACCTTTTCTATAATTTTATAGTTGCTAAACTTGTGTGGCAGGAAATTAGTTCTTTCTTCTCTACTCCCTCCGTCCACGAATAAGTGTACTTCTACGTTTTGTTCTAAGTCAAAATTTTAAATTTTTGACTAACTTTATAGAAAATAGTAGTAATATATATGACATAAAATTGGTATATTACAAAAGTGCTTTTCAAAAGGAACCTAGTGATATTACTTTAGTGTCATAAATGCTGCTGCTTTTCCCTATAAAGTTGATCAAAGTTTTAAAACTTTGACTTAGGACCAAAGCTAGATGTACATTTATTCACGGACGGAGGGAGTATGCAAGAGGGTAACTCTCTTGAGTCAGTTACTTCTTGTTGGGTACTCACTCCGTCCGAGTTTATTAGGCCTAAAGACAACTTCTCTTAGACCAAGACACATAGTAATTTGCTCACATTAATTCTTCCGTTCCACTCCCAATGCACTCTCTCGCATGCATGCAACCAATGAAAAAGCACGCATGAAGTGTATCAATTTCCCAGCCATGACACCAATAACAATGGCTTTCAATGGAGCGAATGAAATGGTTGCATGCATGCACCTTTCCAAAACGAGGCCTAATAAACCCGGATGGAGGGAGTAGCTGGGAAGAAACTTGATTCACTGAATACAATTGTTGCTGTTATTCTCTAGGCTTTATGGAAGCATAGAAATGTATAGTTTTTAATGGTGTCGGTTGGATGTCTTTGAACCAGATTTGGACACTAATTAGTAGACAAGAAGCACATGCTGGTGTAGACAGATCAATTCTGCCTGCACCTTCGACGCCTTCTAGGAAGGAATGGACGACTCCTTCTAGCAAGGAATGGACAACCGGAGTGGGGGTGACAGGGCACGACACTGCTGGAGATGCCCACCCACACCTTGACAAGCATGGCGGAAGAGACACCTTGAGCCCTGACGCCGCTCAAGGTGTAACTGACAACAATTATCTACCATGGAAATCATCTGCTTGCCGCTCCCTCTGACGCCGTAGCTGTTGTCTTAGCTTGACTTCTACCGTTTTCTTGTTCCATTTAGCTCTTTGATAATTGTTGCATTGTGCTTTAGTCTTGTTAACGCTGTGCGATGCCCTTTATGTATTAAGCACATTTATGAACCATCATGTTGCTTTCCTTTTTAATTCCGCCTAAATGGTGGGATCTCTCGTCCCTAGAGTCTAGCTTATATATTTCTTGTTGAACTCTTGTGAACTAGTCCTGTTTCTTTTTCGGTATCTAAACAACGCACCTCGGTGTCTGGCTTATTTGTCCACACAACGCCATGGATTATCAGGTCACAAGCTACACGCCAGCCTGTTGTGCTGGAAGATATGCCATGGATGGTTCTAACAAACTCCATGACAAGCACGCCAAGGACTACAAATAGTTGCGGTTAGTTAGCTAGCTTTCCCTTTTTATGTCGGGCTGTTAGTTACTCCCTTCGTCTCATAATGTAAGACGTTTTTTGATACTATACTAGTATCAAAAAACGTCTTACATTATGAGATAGAGGGAGTAGTTAGCTAGCTCCGGAAGCTACTTGGACCACAAATCTTCGGCGTGCCATTTCTTAATGGAAACAATAGCTTATGCATGAACACACATTGACGACCTGTGTTTTGTGATCATGTCTATGCCATGAGCTGCTCTAACCAGGACTGGGGATAAGTTGCGTCTGGGACATATCAGCATGAACAGTAGGTTCTTTTTTTTCATGAGTTCTGTAAAAGCAGATGTTGTCTTTATTAGCTAGCATATTTTTTTAACTTTCATCCATTCCACCTGAAGCATCTTGTGGTGGTATTATGTACCTAGATATTTATTCCGTTCATACTGTTCAATAATCTTGTCCAACGAAAGTGTGCACGTACATATGGGCGCGATGCTCACCGTGACCAGGAGGATGCAAAGCTCCATTCAGATAATAAACTTGGAAAATAAGATTATCTACGCGCTTACTAGTATTTATCGTATTAGCTAGTGCCACCGTTCTTTGCCGATGGCTGTTATTCAGAACAAGTTTGCTTGGAGTCGTTTTTTATTTTAGATTTAGAATCTGATGGTTTTTGAATACCCAGTGGGACTTCCTTGCCTCCTAAGGGTAGTAGACTCATGAGGTCCACTTCTTCTATTTGATCCAAGTGTGTTGCCCCCAGCCTCATTTTTATTACGAAACGAGGCAAAAACATCCACAAAGACTGTTCACGGTGCTCAAGGGTAGCCAAGAGTAACTGCACCACAAGCTTGGCACGCACATAAAGTCTAAACTGAAATAAGCCACCAGCAGCCAAGACAACAAAAGGCAAGCAAACAACAACCTAATTTAGCCCCTCATATGCCGAAAATGCCTCTTCAAACTTTAACTCCTCACTAGGCCAATGACGTGCGTTGGAACGGGGGACCACAGGTATATATTGGTAATTTTTAGCGGCTCAACGCAACCCATATCAAAAGCTAAATATTTGTCGGGTCAAACAACTGAAAAAATAGTGCGTTATAGCAATGCTAATAGCACGCTATAGCATTTTGAGAAATGGCTTGCTAAATAAATCGATGTACAATGTCTCGCTAATAACACGCTATAGCGCCATATAGCAAGCTAATGGTCTATTTTAAGGGCCATGCTATTTTGTCATAGTACACTTTTTTTTCATTAGGACAAGCGATATTTTTCCAGCCTCCTGAGGAATAAGGTAGACCATAACACGTCATATTAGATATCTACCGGACTTCACGACATACTGTATTAGATACGTCTTTTGAGCCTCTTGAGGAATAAGGTAGGCAGAACCAAATTAAATCCTACTTTTTTTATAAGAAGAAAGAGCTTTAAAATATTTTTCCTAGGCATTTCAAATATTTTCTTTACAACTATAAAATGCATAGCAATGTGGAGAACTGAACAAGGACAGGGAAAAGACCCTCACTACAACCAGTCTAAAATCAGATCAGGTCAAGCCAAATCAGGAGAAATGTGCCTAACTGTTAGGGTCATCACGAGCCCTAACAACAAAAAATGTTAAGAAAATAAAAATTAATAGTGGTATTCCTGGGTGGTTATTTTTATCCAAGTAGATAGTACAATACAGTCAGGCTCTTATCTTTCTCGGTAGCAACCGAATCTTCAAAACCCATCCATGATCGTGATTACAACCAAGATCATAAAAAACCCAAATACCAGCCGCATCAGTAAATCAATGAATTTTACACAAAAGCAAAGGTAAGCCTGAAGGAAAAGGAAAATACCGCTCCCGCTTTTCAGCTATGACAAAGCTGTCGTGATCTTTTGGTTTCTGTCCCACGGCTGGGAGGCCGTAAAGCCTTCAAAGCCACGAACCCTTGAGTCCGATGGGCACAACGGCAGCCTCCAAGCTCCGGCTCGAATTTTCCTACATGAACGCAAGTGGGCGATGGCAACAAACGGCAGGCTGGATTCGTGCACATAAACAAAATTGTACAGTTTCTATCGGAGACCTGGACAGTCTTCAAGGTCACTTGTACCTAAAAGTAGTTGAAATTTGCATGATTGCTATCGGAGACATAATTTGTCCATATAAATAAATTGGCATCTTCAAGGTCAATTGTACCTGTAAGTAGTTGCTACAGGAAACCTGGAAAATCTAGCATAGTTGCAAAATATGTGTTTACATATTTCAAGTTAGTGTTACCATACAACAACAAAACCCACATTTTACATGCATGCAGTGTGATCGGTTCATTCATGAAATTTGGTAATTCAACACATCATAACTCATTCAAAGGAAAACCGATCATATGAAAGATGTCATATCATCTTGACAAAGCATATAAAAAGAAGTCAACCAAGAATTAATCAGCAATGCATGTAGTACTCTAGCTACTATGCATATGGGAAAGTAGTGGATGCACTCACCTTACATGCACCCATGCAAAGGAATAATAAATTAAAAAAAGAAAAACTATCAAAAATTCTGAAACTTGGTGGATGTGATTATGAGCAAATGTTTAGAAGCTTGCAAAGATTGGTCACCAAAAAACATCAAATGATCTCCATACAAAGCGAAATACAAATGGTGCTCTGCACCCATATTCTTATTCACATGTTTTCAAAGACAAACTTTGTTTTTATGGATTTCCTCAAATGTTATTTCACCACCAAATTTTGCAAGCACCTAATACATTTGTTCATAATCACATCCACAAAATTTTCATAATTTTTTGAAATGTTTGCAAATTTTTTGATCGTGGGTCCACCGAGGGTGCAATCTGCATGGGTGCACAAAAAGACAAGATATAAAACCAAAAAAACAAAATGAAAGGAAAGGAAAAAAGCAAGAGAAACCCGAATAAAAGTGAAGTAAAAAGGAAGGAAAGAAAAAAACCACTAAAAATTGGAAAAGAAATAAAGAAAACTGGTGCAAAAAGAAAACAATGTAAACCCGACTCTTTTCCTTCTAGCAGGTCGCGCCTGACTTTAACAGGAACTAAATTTTGGCTTAGTGGTTAACAGTGCTATGAAGGAACTAGGAGATCCCAGGCTCGATCCCCCGTGTGCTCCCTTTTTTACTCTATTTCTTCCTGAAAGCATCGAGAAGAGGTGACTAGAGGGGGGGGGGGGGTGATTAGACCCTCAAAAAGAAAAGGTAGCACCTTTTAAGTTCTTCAAGTTAAGGTGGAATTTTAGCACATGTTTAAGCATTCAGAATACATTTCAAGCAAGCATGCCAAGAGTATGAGCAGCGGAAAGAGTAAAGCATGCTATTTGCAAGAAAGTAATGGGGTGGGATTGGAGTGTGCAAACGCAATGAAGACACGAAGATTTTTGGCGTGGTTCCGATAGGTGGTGCTATCGTACGTCCGTGTTGGTGGAGACTTTAACCCACGAAGGGTAATGCCTATGTGAGTCCACGGACGGCTCCACCCATGAAGGGTCCATGAATAAGCAACCTTGTCTATCCCACCATGGTCATCGCCCACGAAAGACTTGCCTCACTTGGGTAGATCTTCACGAAGTAGGCGATCTCCTTGCCCTTACAAACTCCTTGGTTCAACTCCACAATCTTGTCGGAGGCTCCCAAGTGACACCTAATCAATCTAGGAGACACCACTCTCCAAAAGATAATGGATGGTGTGTTGATGATGAACTCCTTGCTCTTGTGCTTCAAGTGATAGTCTCCCCAACACTCAACTCTCTCTCACAGATTTGGCTATGGTGGAAAGATGATTTGAGTGGAAAGCAACTTGGGGAAGGCTAGCGATCAAGATTCTTGTGGTTGGATTGGAATGTCTTGGTCTCAACACATGAGTAGGTGGTTCTCTCTCAGAAAATGAGTAGTGGAAGTGTAGGCACATTCTGATGGCTCTCTCTTGAATAGAGAAGGGGGTGCACTACAAGAAATATGTCAACTAGTGACCACCACTATTGGTCACTGAAAGGTCACTGTTTTCAATTTGTGACCTTTTTGTGACCAAAAACATAAGGTCAAAAGTTGGGGTCGTAACTGACTATAGCGACCTTTCTTCTGGAATGGTCATAGACGTTTATGACAAAAAAAAAGGTCATAGATTTTACGACCAATTATTTTGGTCACTAGCAATCCGACCACACCACGTCAGATCCACCGTGGCAAGCTGACGTGGAAGAATTACGACCAAATGAAAAGGTCGTAAAATAGAATCAGCCCGGTCCATTTCAGCCGTCTACATGGGCCAAGCCCAATAATTAGGCCCGTTTAATTTATTTTTTTCTCTTTATTTTGCTTATGTTGATGGGCCTGGCCCAATAATTTGGCCTTTTATTTTCTGGGAATGGAGCCTTTTTCTGATGAATTTTTTTTATAGTCCACTATTGTTTTGGGCCACAACCTTTTTGGTCTAGTTCAAATTTGGGCCTTGGCCTTTTTATTATCTGCTATGCAGCCTTTTATAAATTTTTTTCTTACAGTCATATCTTTTTTTAGGCCCAAGCCTTTTTGGTCTAATTCTTGTTTGGGCCTTGGCCTTTTTAGAGCCCAAGTTCTCATTTTGCATAACTATAAACAGAAAGGCCCAGGTGCACAAGTGATCCACATAACTTCACAGAAAATAAACAAAATGATCCACATAACTTCACATAACTTCACAGGTTCACAAGATCACATAACTTCACAGTCTTTGAAAATGCAACAAAATGCAATGACTCTCATTTCATTTCACCAAAAATGCAACAACCTTAGCTCAACTCAAAGACAAAGTGGGCCATCAAACTACCTTAGCTCAACCACAACACAACCATCAAACTACCTTAGCTCCAAAGAGAGCCATCAAGTGGGCTAACTTTTCTTCCTGTTCTTGAGACTTCTTCCGCAGCAGCTCAAGTTCCTTGTCGCGTGCAGCTTCAGATTCTTCTGCCTTCATCTTGATTGCCGTCAATTCTTCTTGCACCAGTTCAGCTTGAAGCTCGGACCTCTCCAAATTTTCGCTCAAGGTCACTGAACATGAGCAAACACTTCAGCGAGTTGCTTTATGGAGTTGTTCCTAGATGATTGGAGCCCAACATTCATGAGGAATGTGCTTTGCTTGACAGATTTCGACAGCACTTCTTCGACAATTTGAACAGTAGACTTTGGCTCTTCACCTTCTGGTATCGGCGCGTCCTTCATTTCTTCCATCTCAAGCTAGCATATGGAGGAAAATGATAGGCATTAGTGGAGAAACCAAACCAGCACACAAATGGATTATTTGAACTAACCAAACCAAAGACACAAAATCTATACAAGATGATGACTAGTGACACGAGACATGCAATTGGAACAATATGATCGCTTCATTAAGCCTAGAATGGTGGTTCTATATAAGATGGCTTCCTGACTAACATTCAGATCAAATTTCATCATGTCATAAAAAATGCAACAAATAGCATCAAAGCATGGAACACAACGTGTGTGAATCAAACAGCATGGAACTATCTTCATTAAGCCTAGCATGGAACTATAAGCATGGAACTATCAAACAACATCAAAGCATGGAACCGGCTCCAATCAAACAACATCAAATCATCAAAGCATCAAACAGCATCAAAGCTAGCTGTGAATCAAACAGGGCATGGACAAAGCATGGAGTGACTTACTATAGCAGCCTTGACTGGCTCCGAAAACCCGTGCTTTTTGCTGTTGTGGGCGGCCTTAAACAAGTCAATCGCAGACAGCTCCTCACCCTTACGCTCTTCTTTACGAAATGTTTTTCAAAAAAATCAAAATGTTATTCAGCAAGAATCGAAATGTTATCCAACGAGGATCAAACGGTAAGGTCTCTAGAGAAAAGTTCTCACAGATGGCAAAATGTGTCTTGTGTAGTGCACGGAACCAGTTCTCACGATTGTACACGACTTTTACTCGATTCATCTTGTTCGACACACAGGTTCCCTACAAAAAAGCATACTGTCAGCATGATCTAGCACTAGCATATCATGTGTAGAACATAAAGCATCAAACAAAGCAGAGACAAACCTTGTGTCTTGGGGTAGACCACATCTCCACCAGAGCTTGCCATTCACCATCCGTCAGATCAGGTACCGGAGACTTGATGCTGACTTTATGTGCGGCTACGGTATCAAAATACTTCTTCTTGATCGATGGCGTCATTCTTTGAACTTTTCTGCAGAATATCTTTGCACGCGGTCTTGATGGTCTCGAGTCCGTGTTCATCTCAAAATTTGCCTACCAAGACAGCAAACAAGGTAGGAACAATATTAGTGATCATGCATAGGTGTAACGTAAAATAGATAGCACATTAACTATGAAACAAGTAGCTTACGACAACGAGTTCTCCAATAGACTAGCATTTTTTTGTATAGCTTGAAGTGAGGAAGAACCGAAGATGGCTTCTTGCAACGAGTCCACACTCGTAAGCAAGCTTTGCTGAATCGCGAGGCTTCTCTGGACGCTTCATCCTTCGCAATTTGGATAGGCACCTTGCTACCAAGCGACTTGGTGATCCTCTCTAGCCCTTTGCCCTTTCTATGTCTAGTCTTGGTAGTCATTGCATCCGAAAATGAAATTGAACTCATAAATTAGAATAGAAATCGACAAAAGCATACATGATCATTCCATTTGGAAAATGCACTAGTAAAATATAGCATTGCAAAGGTCAACTTGCACGATTGAAGCACAAGTCTTTGTTCTTCTTCATTGATGACAACATTCTGTCAATAGAAGGTGCAACAGGCTGAGGTATGTGTGGACGATGCTCGCTTCATCAATGCAGATGGTTCCTCCTTCATTTAGGGAGACAGTGCCACTTCCATCCATCTTGAGTGGTTCCTTCATCCATGGGCGGCAACTCATCACCCATTTGCACCGAGGTCTCGAGTCCATGCGCAGCAGACTTTCTGATGGTCCGTCGTAGTCGCCATATTTGCTTTCTCGCCTGTGACTCTATCAAGGGCAGGTTCATCGAGTTCGTGATCCTCTTTTTTGTCCCCGAGCTGGGGCCTTCACCCTTCTGGAGGCATTGCGGCAGATGTTTCGAGCTCTTCTTCTTCGATTGTCTTCTTAACACCGTGCCTCTTCGTCCTAGATTCCTTCATTGCCTCGTATAAACAGCGACGGAAAAAGCATTAGATCACAAGAGAAATATGTGAGCACAAGGAATAACATAGCATAAAAGAACCCTATCCTCCAAGCAAGACAGAGTTTGCACCTTAATGATCTTTCTCACTACAACATCATCCACTTCCTCTCCATCAATAACTTCATCCTCCTTAGGATTGTACTGGGTCATCATTGATAACTCCACTACCTTCTTGAACCTCATCACTCTACCTTCTCGTACATCATTTGTTTTCCTAATCATCGACGCTATTGCACCGATGCCAAGGGTCCGAACAACCGATTGTTCCTCATGATATTTCTAGCCCTAACCTTCTCGTACTCGGTGAGAGGCTCTTCTTTGCATGATAAAGGAAACATAACTATTAGGTGAATGTTTGGAATGTTTGGAATGCATGAATGTTTGGAATACATATCTTATGAAATTTTATTATCATTTAATCCTAGTTATTCGTAAGGAAGACTAACAAAGACACAGTGCACAATTAAGCCACTTATTCAGATTGCACAATACATTTCACTTAGCATATTAAGACACAGATTTTATGAAACCGACAAGATAACCACAAGGAGCAAGTTGCATACCAACGGTTGGCCTCACGTTTGACCTTGTCATCCTTGCCATGGATGATCTTGAGGTGGTGCTTGCAAAATAGAATAAACAACAATCGAGATACAACAGGATAAAGTAAAATGATGCACTTGTATCAATAAAGGAAAGCATTTGGACCATCATGCACATACATGTAATACATGTGAAACATACTTGATGGATCAACAATACAGTGATCTAGTGTTATTAATTAAGCAAACATGTAAGTGCACTAAACAAGCATGCATGTACACTGGAAAGATATGAAGCATCTCTTAATATCTTCACTACACCAAGCAGGAGGTAGTAATGTACATCAAGAAATCTTCCTAGTGCCTCATATAAAGTACACAACAAGCAAGCAAAGTGCTAGTAGTACTGCTGATGCAAACCCTAACCATATGTATGCTAGCAAGCAACTGAATTGAAGCAAACTATATATGTGAAGCAATGCATTAGCAGTAGTATATGTGAAGCAAACTATGTGCATTAAATTTTTCACCAGAGGTGGATCAAAACTTTTGACACCCAACCATTTTGTAAATTGTGCATTAAATATGTCCTAGTATTTTATAAAAATGATTTGGTACAATTTTGCAACAAATATACGGTAGGTCCTTCACAAAAAAACCTCATTTCGGGCACTCGAAAAATGGAAAATGAATTTTCCGTGCAAAGAAAATGAAAACTCCCTTTGGAAACATTGTTTGGAATTCCAAGATTCATCCTCGTAGACATATAATCAAACAATGTGAAGGTTATTCATTTTTTTGTGAATTTCCTATGCCGATTTCAAAATGCGATCAAATTTGCCCGCATGACCCTTCTTAGTTAGGTGGTTAATAATGCAAAACTATTGGTTTGTCTATGATGAAATAGCTACTTTTGTATCTAAAAATGATTTTTTTAGAAAATAAATATCAAACTATAAGATACCTATAGTTCAAATTTGACTTGTTTCTTGCCGAATTGGCTGTTTCTCAAAATACCTAGAAAGATCGGAAATGCAATCAAATTGATGATCATCCATGAAAGGTGGTCTAACTTAAGTGGAAATTTTAGTGATGCCATTTTGCAAAATATTTTTGGTAGCTGCCTCACAAACCTCCCTTGTTTTTAACACTAAGAAGAGTAATTTTTAATAGCTCATTTTCGAACCAATCAGGACATAGCACACGGATCACCCCATCAGATTTGATCCGAGCCGTCCGCCTCCTCTCGATCCAAATCTCCCCTTACTCCCTCGACCCCCTCCTTCCCGAGAAACCCTAGGTCCACCATCACCGTCCCCGCCTCTCTCTCCCCGATCTGCCGCCTCCCTCTCCCCGATCCAGATTCCTCCTCCGCAGCCGCCGCTCCACCCTCACCGTCGATGACCCATGCCACCACCCACCCCACCGCCGCCCTCACTCTCCCCTCGCTCCCTAGTCCTCGACCAACCTCGTCGCCCGCCCAAACCCTAACAGCCACCACTCCCCCAATTCAGATCGAATCGATGGCGACGCCGCACTCCTTCCACAGCCGCCTCCCTTCCGCGCCGCCACTCCGCTCTCGATCCAGATCCCCCTCGTCGCCGCCTCCCTCTCCACCCACCTCTCCCCTCACCGCCGGTGCGCCACATCCGACAACATCGAGGCCGATGGGCGCTGGATCCGCACCGGCCCGCCCTCCATCAAGAATCGAGCAGGCGGCGGCGCCATGGCTTCCCAACCCCACGGTGTGGGCCTAAGCCACCATTGCCCTCGGTGGGTCCCGGACAAGCACCAGCGGATGATGATGATGGCGCTGTCCGCTGCCCCGACCATCCTGCACGACGCTGCGGCCCATGCGGAGGCGGCCGCCATGAGGTGTCTTCTTCCGCGACTACACCCAACGGAGGAGCGGAGCGGCGCCAGCATAGGGTCCAGATCGAGGCGGGTCCTTCTTCCCGCATCTCGCTTCGCCGGACGCCATGGGAGTGCTAGAGGCGCCACATCGCAATGCTCCCACGTCAAGGTAGCCACTATCTCGCCCATCTTCTCCCATCTCTTCCATTCCCTTTGCCGACGCGCTTGGTTTCCAAGGAGTAGCTCGTCTTGCTGGGGCATGTGTTTGTCATCGCCAGGCATGCTCCCTTGTTCTGGATTTGGGGGTGGAGAGAGACCAGAGAGGAGAGGCCACCTTCACAAGGCCACGGGCCTCATCTTCAAGGTAGGTACTTCAATTGCTGTCTCTGCTTATGGCTGAACTATCCAACCGAGAGTGGTTCATTTTAGACTGACTATAGTGAATGTGTGAGCTGATTTCATCGATAGCAGAGATCTTGGTAGTGTTCACTAGATGCATTCTGATTGATTAGTTCATAGGCTGAATGCTTGCACTGAATGACTGAAAATAGTTCAATTTTGTACAAATGCACTCCCACAGGTCTCTGCTACATCTAGTAAATTAGATTTCTGAGATTTAGCACTACAATCTGTTAATGGTTTATCTCAGATATGCTCATCTTGCTCCCTGTTAAGAGAGGGGGGGGGACACCAGTTGCATCCATCTTTTCATACACTTTTTTCTGCACATGTATGCAGTCTGGTTTGATGGACGACGGGACAAAAATGAGCCTCTTAGGAGTGTGGAGGAACAACAGTTGCATCCCAGTCACTTGTTCTTGCTAGCATCCCGGACGAATGATGGCTTGTTAAGCATGAAACTGGGATTTCTAATAATGTTTGCCATGAACATATATGAATTGATTGCATGCCCTCTTGGATTCTAGTAGTACATTATCGTTGGCCCATTATTGCTAGATTTTGATGCTGGTGATGCTCTGTACTTGTTTCTACTTGCAATCAAGATAAAATTTTGCTCAAATAGTCAAATGTTTCCTTGATTACAGAGGATTAGTGTGTCCTGTTG
The DNA here is from genome assembly GCA_021605205.1 of Aegilops longissima. Taxonomy (NCBI): domain Eukaryota; kingdom Viridiplantae; phylum Streptophyta; class Magnoliopsida; order Poales; family Poaceae; genus Aegilops; species Aegilops longissima. The sequence continues at coordinate 680,126,661 of CM038679.1, read as the reverse complement.
CTTGTTGCTAGTCAGAGGATCGACTTTTGGTTGTTGTTTTGGTGATGTAGGCCAAGGGAAATGACTACCGCTCGTGGTCTCCAGTGCAGGGAGCTCGTGAAGAAGAACAAGCGCTTCTTGATAAAACAGTTCTAAGAACAAACAACACCAAGGTGCGGTTCACAAGGAGCCCAACAACCTCTACAATGTCCACTCCTACAAGTTCTCGAGTCCGTAGCTCTTTGCAAGATTTTTAACCCTTTGGTTTGCAAGTGTCTCGCAAGGAGCTAACTTGTCGTAAGTGATGTGGTTTCAGGCTTGGCGAACAAAGAAGACCGTGGCGGTCCACCATCACGGGGAGAGGGCAAGGCGGTTGTCCTGCCCACGACTAAGACCAAGAAGGTAACACCTCGCCAAGCTCCAAAGACAAGACTCTGATGTGCAAGGAGTTCCGCAAGATGGCTAAGTCTGTCAAGAATCAGGTATTAACTCCAGAGTCTTTATATTAGGAGTTCCGCAAGATGGCCAAATTAGCCGAGGTCTGAATAGCCTTTATATTAGGATCTGGTTGAGTCTCTATGATGTTCTCTCTTAGTGTCATGTCATGTCATGAGTTTTGAGTCGTGAATATATAACTGAGTTGTATAATCCTTTCTAGGTGAGGACTTTGACCACGTAGTACAACCGGGACAACCGTCTTGTTGGTGGTAGCTCCCAAGGTCCAAGGACGACTATATACTTTGACAAAGAAAGAGCCAAGCAAGGGTGTGAACCATAGTTTTGGTTGATATTTGCCACCATGTTTTGGATTGCACGTACATTTCTTGGATATAAACTGTAATTAGGCTTGTTCAAGCTATGTTACCGCGGACGTGCAGTCTTGTATGTTTTTGTGAATGTTGATCATATGAGTTCTGGATTTGATCATTTAATAAGAGAATTACTGATTGTTTGATTTTTAAATGTGTATAAATTGGAATCTGTGAATTAAAAATACCAAATATTCTACTGGACCAAACAATATTTGGGCTCTAAGAAGGCTATGGCCCAAACAAATCACATCCTGCATTTCTTAGAAGCCAGAACAAAAAGGATAAATGAAATGGACATAAAAATATTGGGCTTGGCCCATGAAGCCGCTTCAAAATTGATAAAAAATATAGTAAAAGGTTGAATTAATGGGCTCGGCCCATGTAAAACACCTAATTGGACCGGCTGAATCTTGTGCCACATCGACTTGCCACGCGGATGCCTACGTGGCTGGGAGGTTGCTAGTGACTAAAACGCCACAGAGGAATATTTTGGTCAATAACGTTCACGACCTTCTCACAGAGAAGGTCTCTATAGTCAGTTAACGACCCTTAGCTTTTGACCTTCTGTTTTTGGTTAAAAAAAGGTCGCAATGAAAAACAATGACCTTTCAGTGACCAATAGTCAAGGTCACAAGTTGACATATTTCTTGTAGTGTATCAAGTGGCCAGGATACACACATAGATAAAATATATTTCAGTGAGAGAATATTCTGATCGCAGTTCACGATTTCCTCTCCCAGCAATTGATACTCACGCTCACTCCAATTCTACTGGCAATTCCCTGAATCAAATATATGCCTTCTTGCATAGCAATGAGCTCTAGAACCTTGACCATCTAAGGGAAGATAATTTTTCATCAAAGTTATAAACAGACCCAATTTGAATGTACCTCATCAAATGAAAGGTGCATAGATGTTTAACAGCCTCAAGGTATGAAGAATCATAGAATTCAGAAGACAGCTATGTATACATGCTATGTATTAATGTCTCTATCTACTTTTTAGTAGGAAAATTAGCTACTTCCAGACTTATGTGCTCGACTTGATAACTTATAAACACTATTAGCCATTAACCTATTTCACGGACTTCAGCACAATACCTGTATAAAATTTATAGAAATTCTGCTCAAAAAACGTTAAGCTAAGTCAGCAATGCATATATTACCCACATCTTATTCTTCGACCAAAAGAAGGTAACAAACTCCTATAAGTATAGATGAAAAATATGTTATGAGCACCATAAAGATAAAAATTATCAAATGACAAGGGAAACGTAGTTTGCACAAGTTACCATTCATCCACCTGAAAGATCCACACAAATAGAGCTAATAAAGGATTGAGTCAGTAATATCACCATCATCTCAAGGTTCTTCCACTATCTTCATCCTTCCCACCTCCTCGCGAGCAAACCCACTGCCCCGCCCAAATCCATCTCATGTCTTCATCGACCTCACAACCAAAGTACCAATCATCAAAAATCGAATCACCACTCTCGCTGGATGCTATAAATCTCGTTTTCCATTTCAACTAAGCTCTATAGTGCTGAAATTTCTAAATCCACGTGCTTTCTTTTTTCTGCATTTCCATTGTCTTCGTGAAAGTGAAACTGACTTCGTGAAACCGGACATGTCCTGCACAAACCCAAGGAAGCTCTAAGTATGTTGGTGACATGTTTATCATTCAGCTTAGAGTACCTTTGCCCTTCAACAATGTTGCACGCCTGCAGTCAATTTGTACAATACACTGAACATCCGATGTCTAACTAAAATATGAGCATCCGATGTCTAATTTTTAGTAAATAGCAAGCATGGATACAGTGCCTCCGTAGGCAAATTTGCAGGCCGTGAATCACTTCTAGACTGCAGGCGCCAAGTAGTACTGCAGATTGTAGTTGTATCTTTGCATTTAGTACCGAACAACCGACATTCTGTTCCTCTCTCATCAACACGAAATCTAACAACCAACAAAATAACAGAAGAAAAACGAAATTAGAAAGAGAATAATAATCATGAATTGATACTAAAAGGGACTCTGTGGTATTCATAAAAAAAATGTGAACAGGAGCAGAGATAGATCTTTGCAATGTTACAGAAATCAAATGCATGGGAGCCAGAAGAATGTTCTACACAAATTATGCATCTAACAGATTTCTGTCACACAAATATCAATGAGACAATGAAGAAGAACAAGCCAAAAATCAATAGTAAAATCTTTCTAATATTCCACAACACTGATTAGTCGCTCCAGAACATAGTGATAAATCTGAACAAACCAAACAACACCCAAATCAAAGCAGAAGATGCAAGGAAGAGAGATAAATGTCACCCATCCTAGCGGGTCACCACATCGTGAAGCTTGATGAACTCAGAGGATATCTTATACTGGAAATTTAAAATTGGTAGAATAATACAACTCTCTTATGCTGCCAACACACAACCTAATACATGCTACTTCTGCAACATACTAAGCAGCTAAAATTTCAATAGATGATAGTGGTTGAACTGAACGAACACTGCTTATACAGCAGAGTAAATAGATGAGCTCGCAGTCAGACTTCTCCTCCGTATAACAAAATCAGGCCATGAGCACACATATCCAACATAAGTTGTTTGTAGTACACGCTGAGATAAGTATTCATGTGTATGCCACTGCAAAGCTAATTGATAACTGGAGAAATAGCAGAATCGCAGACGGAGCCAAGGGATAGAAACAATAAATAAAACAGGGGATTCCATCGGGTGTTTAGCTTTGAAAGGGATAGAAACAATACCTCTCCTGTAGCCGCTGCAGACGACATTGGACCACTCGGCGGCGACATTGTACGCTTCGTGAAATTTTCGACAGAATTTGATGGAGGCTATGGTCCAAGGACGGAACCTGATGGAGATTCAGGCCCAGGACGCTTGCATCTTATAGCAGTCAAGTCAAATCCGGGTCGGGCATTACATTGATCTCTGTTGGACAAGGACACGTTCAGGACTCTTCAATCCTAATCAGACACGGGAGTCGGACGCCGTCGGGGCAATTGGAGCCATCAGCAGGCGGCGGTGGCAGCACCCGGCGCCCATGGAGACGCCGCGCAGCAACCGCAGCACGTGCCGCACGTCGTTGGACAGGAGTGGTCATCGCGCGCTGCAGGTATCGCTCTCCAGCGCCATCTTCAAGGTCCCGTGGCCATCCCCTGTGCAGTCCGGCCGCGAGCATGGGCAGCTCGATGAGGAACGCCGGTGGCGCCCGCGTGTCCTCATAGATGGCCAGGCTCAGCCGGCCGCGGGGGTGCCCGAAGAGCGTCACCGCCGCCGCGTGCTCCGCGAGGATGGCTCTGCTGCCGAGGAAATGCGGGTGAGCGGCCGGGGGGCTTACCATCTTGTGGAGGACGCGGTCGTCGTGTGAGTATGGGTGCGTGAGGGCGAGGACCGCCGCGCCACCGCCAGCGCCCGCGGCGAGCGCACACTTTTGCAGGAGGTGGAAGACGAAGGCGGCGCTGGTGCACAGCGTACCCACCCTGCCTCCTTGCCTTCACGTCCTCTGCTGCTCCACCTCGACGCGCGGCAGAAGCCGCCTCCGCCGCACACGTCCCGGCGAGCGTCGTCCATCCTCCCGCGTGAGGCATGATGGCCGGACAACCACCGCCACTGCCCGGCCTTGCCACACCGTCTCCGCCGCACACGCCACCACCACTGCCCCGCCTCGCCGCGCCGTCTTCCATCCTCCCGGCGTGCGCCCTCCGTCCTCCCGCGTGAGGCACGGCGGCGGCCGTCGCCGGCGCACGACGGAATGGGCGAAGCCGCCGTCACTGTCGCAAATGGATAAGACGATGGGAGGACAGCGGATGGAATTCAAATGAGTACAGGTTTTTTTGCAGAACTGAAATGTTATGTAGATACCCACTAAAACAGGGACTGCGGGTTGATTTCATATAAACCGAGGGACTTTTATGCAAAATCGCTAGGGACGATGGACGACTAGAAACCCAATTTTCTTTATTATTAGGTAAAGATAGGGCAGGTTACATGCTACTTTTTTATTCTATACGTAATAAAAGGACTGTGGGCCTTCTGAGTAAAAAAAATTGTCGATGATTATATGGGTTAATCTACGCCGTAGTATTTTCTAATTAACGTAGGAATTTTTTGGGAGTCATAAATTAGTATAAGTATAGATAGAAGTATCTCTACTCTTAAAAAAATCGAGTTGGTGATGATGGTGTACCTGCCATCTTGCAATATAGACCCTCCGATCTATATCTAATGGATAGAAAGCAAATTGTGGCAATTTCGTAAAAAGATACCCGCACCTCTCTTCGCATTTGCAGATAAGGCCTTCCCTCGCTCATCCTTATCTCCCGCAACCTCATTGTTGAGCAATTAAAAAAGGAAACCCTGGAACAATCTGGCATGATGGCCGCTGCCGGCGTCGTCTATCCTCATGCCTCCGCTCAGTCCGCATGGGTCATGGTCTCAAAAAACAACATTGACTATCTCACTATCAATCTACCATGCGCAAAGTCAGAGTGATCACTCTTCAACTCCCTCCTCCCCCAGAAAATGTTATGAATTACACTAAGCAGTGTGCAAATAATGTGCAATCATGCATGTGTGCAGTGTGTACAATGAGATACGTTGCAAAAATTGGATTGTGGTTTTAATTATTGTGATGCACTCTGCTACATATAGAATGTCCTATGAGTGAGTCCATACAGTGACACGCTCTGCTACAGTTTGATAATTGAGCCCTGCATCAACCAGTTCTTCGTCGAGTGTCCTGCGAGTGAGTCCTTAGAGGCCCAGCCATTTGAGCAACCCCTCAAGGTTGTCAAACACAGGTCGACACTCGAACCCATTGTAGTAAAGTATAAACTTTTGCAGCATTTCATACAGATAGAATGTGTGAGTATTCACTGAAACCTAGAGGATAAACTCAACTATTCATATCATACTTCACCATGTGTGAGGTAAAGGCAATCATGTCTCAAATCGCAAGCAGACTGGAATTTAGTGCTACGATCTCAAAGGGTTGTTGGAATCATGTTTAACTGAATCTGTACCGTTGAATTCCTAGCGCACCAGCAATTCCCGATAATATAATTTGTGAATCTGATGTTTTTGCTAGAACCAATAATCACTAATGGAAGAAGCCACTTTAGAAAAATATGCTGAAATAGTCTTCAATATCGGTATACAAAGCAAATTCAAACTTCGGTAGACTATCAACTTGCAAAGAATTAATCATGGCCAGCTCTAGTTTCAAAACATAGAAAGTATCTTTTGTTGTTCTTCCAAATTTACTCTAAATACCGTCCTACCAAACTCAACAAGAAAAGTACAATTGGAGAAGTAAGATGGCTGGAATGTCCTATTTCAAATAGCTGCCTGTGAAGCACTATGGCGAAAACTACTAAAAAGCAATGTAAATAACCTAAAAATGAACTAAAGATCACAAAATTGTCTAAAGAATAGTTAGTCCTACAATAGGACATGTGATTCACTTAAGAATAGTCGATAGGCTAAACACGCATCACATATGTAGGGGATATAAACGACATGTAATGTAACAGTTGATTTAGCAACAAACACTGGTATGATATAATCTCATTAATAAGTACTCCCTCCACCCAAAAATACTTGTCGGAGAAATGGATGTATCTAGACGTATTTTAGTTCTAGATACATCCATTTCTCCAAAAAGTATTCTGGGCGGAGGGAGTATGAAGCATCACTATGTAAAGTATGTACTATTATTGATACCTTCAGTAGACCACTCACAATATTTAAGTAGAAAATTCAAAATGCACTACCTCATATGTCTAGAGTTTGAATCCTCCCATAAAATGAAAATAAATAAAAATGTAGCAAGTGTATCCAACCTCAGCCATCAGAGTAGTGCATGGACCTGCATTAGTAATCATATAATCTGCACCAAGAAATAATCTTGATTAAGAGAACATGTCAGTTATTTTCAAATTATTCATTTCTTTCAACAAAGTCTACTAACACAACCTACAAATATGTAGAAGAACTCATCAAATAAGTAGTACCAAATTTTGCAATACATCATGATGTAACCGAAATCCAAGCAGTACCAAAGTTTTGCTTACGGATTTCCAATCAAGCACTTCAATCCAAATTCCAAATAGACTTTTTAAGATCATTTATCAGCCAAGCAACCTCTCCTGGCTATGTTCCAGCATACAAAAGCAACCGCGACTATGTCTAATTGAATTCTGTTGAAGGAAGAAGAATACTCCCAGAAGTTACAGAAGGGGATGAATTCCCTTGAAAGAAACAGAAAACTCTCAGAAATTACAGAAGGGGGTACCATATTTTACTTGCCAGCAAACGAATATTGTTTTCTACCTTCTCATTTATACCAAAGGGGGGACTTCTAGAAAACATAACTGAGAAATTTGAAGATGCTGCAAAGTTAATATGAGACAATAATTAATTAATTATCCATAACCCAGTTACCCATATCTAATATTACCACTTCATTGGTAAAGGCCCATAAATGACTATAGCATTATGCAAATGACAAAGCAAATAGCATTACTACTAAAGCATAGTGGTACGTAAGTAAAAAATATATAGTATGCCTCCTTTCTTAGAAAAGCACCATATCAAGTACTTACCCAACGAATTTCTGAAACTTGTTAATTCTGACTTGAAACTGGTCGAGCAAATTGTTCCATTCTTCACGTCATCATAGCACGGGAGACCAATTTTGCTTTCGTCAAGGCACTGCGAAGACATAGGTTGGGATAATTATTATTCTTGTTAGAACTGAATTTATACAGTCTTGCGTTTCTTTTACAATCAGATTTGGGTCTTTTTTTCAGACAATGGCAGTAAATCTCTAGGCAACAGAAATATTTTGTGTACTGCTGGCTTCTGCATACCTTTTCAACCGAGAAATTGCAACAACATAGTGTCATTTTTGGGTCAACAAATATATTTCTCTTTACACATCTGAGATAAACCATGGCTCTTGCCACGAAATTTCTCCCCCGTCAACTATTAAAATCATGAAATGGAGATCCCGTGACTGCATGACTGGAAAGACATAAGCGATATATAAATCTTAAGCTAAATGAATGTGAAGTTTGAAACTCTCAGACACACATGAGAACTTTGCGACCAATTATCCATAAGCTTCATATATCATTCTAGTACGTGAGATACCCAACAGAAGGCAACTACATATCAGAAGACTGATATTATTCGATAAATCTACACATAGGTAACATAAATACTTCACATATATAGATCATTAGAAGTGTTTTTTTATTCAATACTTTGTGTCATCAACTTACCTTTATTGTTCTCTGTCAGGAAACAAGATTCCTCATGTGCCACAGATGAATATTAGATATACTAGAAGAACGCCCGTGCGTTGCAACAGGGCCACATTAACTTTAAGAGTTCAATATTACGACATTGGCGATCTTTTTTACCATCAAATCCTCACACACACTCTCCCTCCCTCTTCCTCACTCTCTCTCCCCCTCTCCCTCTCTCTAACACACACACATATCCATCTTATTGGGTACGGGACCATAATCCATCTATTTCACACGCTAGTGCATAACAATATGGATTATGTGTATTATATTTGCCACTAGAACTGAGGGAATTAATTTCATGTAAATCGGCCAGCCACAGCTCCAAGAATACACGGAGGAGGTGGCCCGGGTCAGCGTCGGCGCCGTCCGGTGCGGGCCACGGGCCCGCTTCCAAGTGCATGTGCAATGCACATCTTCACAAATATTATAACCAGATGTGAGAAATCACATACTAACACGATGTTGCAATCAATTTGTAATTAAAGAAGCCAAAAGTCTTTTTTCTTAAACCAGAATTCCTTATGTTGGAGTTTAAACAAACCCCACAATAACATGATCAATTTTTTTTGCTCTACTTATCACCTAATTAAGCAAATGCATGACTTATGAAGCGGATAAGAAATCATGTTAACTTGGAACTAAAATTCCAACAAAAGAGTGAGGAACAAACCTTTTTATCATTGCTCTGAAGTCTGAACCTCCCCCTATTTGTTAGTGAAATGTGAGTATGCTTGGAAGATGATAATTTCTTATGCAACATATGCTTTTACATCTGAAAGAGCTACAAAATATGTTGACCTACCTATGTGCACTTCCTAAATCAAGCGGATAAAATTATTTCTATCGGCAATATAAAATACTAAACATTAGAAAGAAAAGGACAATGTCCACTAACCATGCAAATATTCTGACCATGGGATATTTAGGCTGGCGTATATGGGAAATCAAAGCTAAAATGACTCGATGAGTTAGGGATACATCAATAAATATTGTAAAAGTGATAAAACAAATCTGCAGCAACTCATGACCCCACGAACTCAGATTCGCAATGAGCAAGTTAGTGAGGCCGCCACGTAGGCTAGCACCAAGGGACAAGGGCAACAACCGCCTTCCCATCCAACCCATCGATTCTGCTGGCGCTACTTTCATCCTAAGTCCATGAGTACCGCTTAGTGTGTTGCCACATACGGAGAAACTATGAACTGAAATTTTCATCCAAATCATGAAAAATGTTAATGTTCTCTCCTCTCCCATCCTCGTGTGAACATACCCAATTTGTGGTTGGCTCGCTACATTCAGCAGAGCTTCGATGTGCACTGCGCCTCGCTTGATTAGTTGCCGCAGATGCCACGCATCTACGCCAACAAGCTGGGAAACAATGCAAATGTTACAATCGAGTCAAAATCAACCATCCCACAATCGTAATAATAGAAAAGATAATAACCAAAATTTAACAGAAGAACTATCGCTTGGCTCCCAGATCCATCTCGATAGCCCTTGATCCGCTCTTTGAGCTTCTCCTAGCCGCCTCAACATCACGCCATTACGGGACATGTAGTGGATTCCTAGTGGGACAAGGATTAAGAAATAACATGAGGTGAAAAATACGATGGCTGTCAATTCCATAAGACGGTCCAAGTAATTTGACAAAACAGATCGGGAGCATCTTGTATAATCTCAAAAAAAGCAACTAAAAATATGAGAAATGAATTGATGAAAATCAGCCCCTGCTCTCATTCATGATCGCTTTTGTAATGGGAGGCAAGGAATGAGGATATCGGGAGAAGAAAGGATCACATGGACGGCAAGCCTCCACCACCGGCAAGTGGGGTTGCTTCACATCCAATCTCCACGGCCGCCGCCTCCATGGGGACGAACTCCCATGTTCACAACCGGGCTCCCAATCGGCGCTGCCTCGCCGACCTTGACGACGTAAGTAGTCCTCCTTCGATCCCATTCGCAACGGAGGCAACACCCATCCCAAAGAGACGGTTCATGTGAGATCCCTATGGATTGTGGTCGCGCCCCCCCAAACTTCACCATGGGACACATGAGAGGGCGCTGAGGAGTCCTGGATTAGGAGTGTCCGGATAGCGGACTACCATCATCACCGAACTATCATCCACGGACTATCATCATCGACCGGACTCCAAGATTATGAAGATACAAGATTGAAGACTTCTCCCGTGTCCGGATGGGACTTTCCTTGGCGTGGTAGGCAAGCTTGGCGACACGGATATGTAGATCTCCTACCATTGTAACCGACTCTATGTAACCCTAGCCCTCTCCTGTCTATATAAACCGGATGGCTCTAGTCCGAGGATGTAAGAAGAACAACCCTTACAATCATACCATAGGCTAGCTTCTAGGGTTTAGCCTCCTTGATCTCGTGGTAGATCCACTCTTGTAAACATCCACAATATCAATATCAATCGAGCAGGACGTAGGGTTTTACCTCCATCAAGAGGGCCCAACTCGGTAAAACATCGTGTCCCTTGTCTCCTGTTACCATCCTCCTAGATGCACAGCCTCGGGACCCCCTACCGAGATCCGCCGGTTTTAACACCGACATTGGTGCTTTCATTGAGAGTTCCTCGTGTCGCCACCGATAGGCTTGATGGCCTCTTCAATCGACAACGACGCAGTCCTGGCGAGACTTTTCTCCCGGACAGATCTTCAGATTCGCGCGGCTTCGCCTCAAGGGCCAACTCACTTGGCCATCCGAGCAGATCGAAGCTACGCCCCGCCGTCAGTCAGGTTTGAAGCCTAAACTTCACGGCCGATATCCGCGGAGACTTGATCTTCGGCGGATCTGAGCCACAACCGAGCATGCCGCGCTGTCACGATGGGCACGACCTAACTCGCCACGGACAAAGACCTTGAGGTCAGACACGAGTCCGCTCCGACCCATAGTCCGGAGCCGATCGCTCGGATCGAGGACGGATGGCTGACACCGCCGGAGCCGCAACTCCTACGGGCGATGGAGCCGAACACTTACCTTGTCCCGCATAAAGCTCATGACTCGAGGTGCGGACTCCGCCGGACTCAACCTCCTGCGCCCGCCAATCGAATCCGATCACTACCCGATCATGGAATTCACCGCTGCGGACATCTTTCAAGACTCGCCCTTCGCGATATCATAAATTCATCAAGCATCTCTCGCTATCCGGAGAGCCCTGGCGAACTACGCCAGATGGTTGGGACGCGACGACGAAGAAATTCAGAGCCCACCCACCACCCACTTCGTAGCCACCGTCAAGATTTAACCAACATACTCGACCACGACTCAAGACATCGACGGTATGGACGACGATGCCGGAGACTACCAAGAACCAGCGCCACAGACACCGGATTTACCACCTCGTCCATACGACATATACATGGTGGACACCCCAAAAGATGGGGACAGCGAAGAAGCAGGAGGCCGATTCCTTAAAGAACAGCCCAAGCGCCGGCGTCGGGCGCCGCTTAAATCCCGCCACGGAAGAATGGAGATTCCGCACAGAGATAATAACACCCCGTAAAGTGCCGAAGACAACTCCCTCCAAAGACGATCCAAATAAGCAGAGGAGGCGAAGCAAGCCCTCACGAGAGGGCGGCGCATTTAAGAGGTCGAGGATGACAACTACTTACCTCCCTCCGGAGACGAGGCAAGCCTCGGCGTCGGCGAATCGTCTGTGCTCGAGGATCCCGTCGAACAAGAGCGCTTTCAGACGCAGGCTAATGGCCACGGCAAACAGCCTAAAGAAAAAGCAACAACAGCTTCAAGCTGATCAAGACCCATCGCCGACAGATGGACCGAGGTCCTCGCGTCAAGAGTATGAACTCGAACGCCTCCAAAAGTTACCCAAAACGCAAGTTGCTCCCCGATTAGAGGAGGAAGCGCATAAACCTGCATCACCAACAGATATACGGCAGATCGACCACCTCGTGGCGCGACAGAGGCGTGCAAGCCCTTCACTGTAACCGCACTCGCATCGCTCAAAAGCATGAAGCCACGGGAACGCGCGGACTTGCGAGATATATTGAGGACAAGGCAAGACAATCCAGATCTATCTATGGATCACGCGAGCGCCCAAGACCCACGATTTAACACCGTCGCGCGGATACAACTACTCCGCCGGGCGAACACAGCAGATAACGCCTTCGAGCTACGCCGCGATATTGCTCAATACAGAGGCGCCAGACACCCACTATGCTTCACCGGGCGGTAATGGATCATCAAATCCTCAAGGGTTTAAACCCGTTAATATCGAATCCTACGATGGCACAACAGACCCGCGGTTTGGATTGAGGATTATCTCCTCCATATACATATGGCCCGCGCGCGGCATCTTCACGCCATCAAATATCTCCCGCCAAGCTCAAAGGACCAACTCGGCATTGGCTTAACGGCCTGCCCGCAGAGTCAATTGATGTTGGTAAGACCCGAAGTCGATTCCTTGACAACTTCCGAGGCACGATGTGCGCGACCACCGAACGCAGATGACCTAAGCCACATAATCCAAAGAGCTGCATTTAATCGCCGTGCAATTCGACACGGTTCTTAACAAAGAAAAATCAAATCGCCGACCGTCCGGATGCAGAGGCACTCGCTGCCTTCAAACATAACATCCGTGACGAGTGGCTGGCCCGACACCTAGGACAGAGAAGCCAAATCCATGGCAGCCCTCACATCACTCATGACCCGCTTCAGGCGGGAGAGGATAGCTGGCTAGCTCGCAGCAACAACCTCAAGAAAACGCTGGCAGTCCGGATACCAAGGACCGCAATGGCAGGTTGCGCTTAAACAAAACAACGTCGCGATTAACGGTGACAAAGAATGAGGATATGGCGCCAACGCCGATTCCGAGGCTCCAAACCCGTCAACGGAAGAAGCCATTCAAAAGAACCACTCCGGCCCGGCCCAATTTGGACCGAATACTCGACCGCCTCCTGTCAAATACATGGAACTCCGAAAAGCCAGCTAACCACACCAACAGAGATTGTTGGGTATTCAAGCAGTGCACAAATTAATCGCCGAAAATAGTGATAAGGCTACAGCGATGACGAGGAAGAGACCCGCCACGAACAACAGAGGACAAAAGGGATTCCCTCAAGTTCGGACGGTAAACATGTACGCAACGATATTCCCAAGAGGGAGCGGCGCGCATTAAGGGACGATACGCGATGGAGCCATCGCCCCAAAATTCAACCCATGGTCCTCTTGCCGATCACTTTCGATCGAAGAGACCATCCGACCAAGATCCGCTTATGGCGGATTCGCCGCATTGGCTTTAGACCCAATCGTCGATGGATTTCACTCACGAGTCCCGATGGACGGCGGCAGAGCCTCGAACCTGCTTTATCGAGATACAGGCGCAAGATGGGCATAGACCCTTCAAGGATTAAACCTACAAAGACAACCTTCAAAGGCATCATACCGTGTCGAGGCCAATTGTACTGTGCTCAATTACACCGAAGTGGTCTACGGATCCCGGATAATTTCCGGCGAGGAGTTAATCTTGACATAGTCCCATTCCGCAACGGCTATCATGCTCGCTTTGACGAACCGCTGTTACGCAAAATTCAACGCGTGCCGCATTATGCATACCTTAAGCTCAAGATGCCAGCCCTCGTGGAGTCATCACGGTCAACGGAAACACGGAACGCTCCTCCGAACGGAGGAACATACAGCGCTCGCGGCAGAAGTACAGAGCAGCCTTTTAAGGCAATTTTCGAGTCCGCCGTTAAACGACCGGACACGCCAAACGTGCGAGCAACATCAACCAAGATCACCGCACGCTCCGAGCACGCGTAGTAATGCGGCCTCAACCCCAGCCCTCGTGATAATTGTAAAACAAACTCTCACAGACATAATTACGCCTGGAGATACCATGGGCATAGGGGAAAGGCACAACCACAACAGACCCAGAGTGCGGTTCGACCACACCAGGGCTCCAAAGTGTGTCGCTTTTTTCTTTTATTTCTCTTTTTATACAGAACTCGTCCGCGCGAACCTGCCAAACTCATGATGCAACAGCCAGGGGAAGGACAAAGGTCACATTTAACACTCAGGTGGTCTCCATCACGAGCATTAAATTTGTTAAATGCAACATTCCGCTGCCTACCCTCGAGGGAGACGCCTTTAATTCGTCCAACCTTTGCTTTCCGCACTATTTGTATCATTCCGCACTCATAGCATATCTTCTCGAATAAAATGCAGCACTTTTTTGCCTATAATTACATTACCTTATATATACATATATGTTCATTTATGACATGTTGCATCCAGACATTTTGGTACGGCCAAATACACCAGGGCTTATGTTCTCCGTGATTATGGTGTGATAAAGTCCGACACTTTTACAAGTGCGGCACCCAACTTATAGTATTATATGAATCGGCTCAATCATGTCTTGGGTCAATAGTTGGGTTTGCCTGCTCCCATGTTTGGCACCTTACGCCCGCTCTATCGCTAAGGTAGCACTGGAGAACCATCGCGATTGCGCCCGGCTGAGCCGGTTAACGCCTCGATGGAGAAAGCTAAAACTGACTGTCATGATAAGGCGAGACTGGTCGCTGTTCGAGAGGTCCTTTCGGTCCTTAAAGACCTACGCCGCTTGAAATAAGTTCGGACAATGTCCGACGAAGGCGTGGATAGCGCCTCAATTCGTCCTCCGAATACTAGGGGCTTCACCAAATTTAAAATTATAGAATTCTATGGCTAAGTGAGAGTGTTCAAGCACTATAAGTCCGGTTGCCTTGTTCGTTGTGTTGAGCGCCTCCTAGATGGACCCAAACATGGGAACAAGAGTACTCAAGTTTATCCCGAACACCCCAAAGACTCGTGGCATGGGGGCTGAAGCCGACGACTTGCCATCTCTCGATTTAATAAACGGCCGCATGAAGGTAATATTTTAAATTAACAAGCGTTGCTTAGCGATATGAACAACGTTTTCAGCGCATGTGATAACACATTGTGAATTTACTCAATAATTACATCCTCGGGGCACTCATCCGCAATCTTGCGGGCACCCTTCAGACAGTCTTATAGTACATTTCGGCGTCGATATTCCTTGCCCACCGGTGGCGCGTCGCTGATTAGCTTCTCCGCATCCAGCTTGCCCCAATGCACCTTTTGCGCTGGCAAGGGCCCGACGAGCACCTTCAATACAAAGCGGAGCGCTTGATAACCTCCACCCGGGGCACGATCCACCAACCGTCAGACGAGGCCGAAGTAGCTCCTGTGCATGGCCTCTCCAGCCACACCGGACTCGAGGCCCTTCATGGCTTGCTCGGCCGCTTTAGGAGCTCGACCAGCTGCTTCACTGGTCGCTAGGGGCACCGGATGGCCGGCCTCAACATACCGAGACCAAGACCTTCTCCGCTGAGCTCCCTCCTCGGCTCGGTAGAATGCGGCAGATCGACACGCCAGCGAGGCAGATCCGCAACGCCTCGAGAGCTCCGAATTCGGTAAGTATCACATAATTTACATTCACATGCTTGCTTTGCATGAAAAATGCCTTACCCGCCGCTATCTTCCTCATCAACTCAATCTCTGAAGGGACTTATGGGCATCGGCCTTGGCAGTTTTAGCACTTTCGAGAGCGAGGCAAGCTCGGACTCTCGAGTCTTTGAGTCACGCCCAAACTCTCATGCTTCTCCATGAGAGCCTCGGAGCTCTTGCTGAACCACCGCCACCCGCGCCTCTTGCTTTTATCGCTCCGCCTGCTCGGTGGTCGCATTATGCTCGGCATGACACGGCCTCCTTCAGTGGTCGCCACCTCGCTCGTGGCCCCCGCAGTACTCATGTTATCCTTGTTATTTTTGTTGCAACCTAAATCCTTTTTGTAAGGTACAAGTTCAAAGTGGTGTTACTCACCTTCTTTGTCCCGAGCTGCTTCTGGCGCTGCCGAGCTCTTGCTCGACCGCCGAGCTCTTGCTTCAAAGCACCAACCTCCGCAGCTTAGTGCGGCAGAGGTCAGCAGCGCAGCCTCGCAACCCATATTGACATATTTTTTAGCAACCTCACGTATATCTTTTTTTTTTTCAGATCCTCATCCGCTTTTCTTCCCGAACACCGAACCGAGCATCGGGGCTACTGTCTATGCGGTATTACATTGCATATTTTAACTTCTTACCTCAAAGCCCGATAGAAGGCTACTGCGAGGCTTCGGTCAGCCCGCTCTTGGCGAGCTGCACTTTCAATCACCGCACTCATAATAGTGCGGTGTTCTTCCTCGATGGAAGCACTCTGCAGCGCCTCAACAAATTTCCGGCGCCTCGGTTGGGCGAAGCCGCCGGCGTCCACGGTCTTGCCCTTCGCTCGAAGGAGCCGCCGCCGACTCAAACCATGCGGGTTCGATTTGAGTCCGGCGCAAAGTCCGGAGGACGCCTTGCGCGCCTCGGAGCCTCCCGATGGGTCCTTCTTGGGATCCCACCTCGGCCCTCGGTGTCGCGGGGGTGGAGGCGGCCGGATGGAGTCTACATCCGACGGAGCCAACGACCCGCCGATGAAGCGGGGAGATCATCACCGGCGGACTACAGCAGCATGCGGCATCGAATGACACTATGTGACGCAGAAAAAGAAATTATAAATCATTCAGAATCCGGATACTTACGATCTCGCCGAGGCCCGGCCCTTGAAGGCCATTCTTCCTCGCCAACGTTGATGTTGGCGGAGCTGTCCGGGAATAGTCCTTCCCTCTTGACCCTTCGCCTCCCTGCTGGGGAAGCCTTCCTCTTCCTCTCTCTCCTCCGGAGAGAGTCCTCTTCTCCTCCTCATTTTGGGAGGAGTCCGCCCGAGTCGTCGGACACCTGGCAGGCACTCTTTCGAGCACCGTGGCCTCCTTCTTGGCCTTCTTCTCCGGCACCACGCAGGTGCGGAACCAAGCAGCCCCGCTAGACGGGCGTCTACTGGATTTTCTAGCATAGGAGCCGGACAGATAATCTGTTCCGCCTTCCTCATCCAGTCCTGTCAAAGGAAAAGGGGAAATTAAAACCCGCATAAAGTCAAACTATGAAAAGCAAGTGTCCCGTAAAGGGGTAGAATCACTTACCTCGTTGGCTTGGCGCTGCGAGAAAAATCCGCGATCTTCCGTCGCGGATACGGGAGCTTCGGCGCCCTTGAACAGCACCCTCCAGGCGCCTTCGTACGTCGTGTCGAAGAGCTTGCTCAGCGCTGTAGTCTTCCGGATCGAACTCCCACAGATTGAATGCCCGCTCTTGGCATGGGAGAATCCGGCGACGAGCATGACTGGACCACGTTAACCAGCTCGAGCTTCTTCACCAGCTTCGGATACGGGCTTGGAGTCCGTCGCTCCTCCGAACTACCCCACAAAGAAGCCCTTCTCTTTCCGAGGTGAGCTGCGTGGAAATACCAGATCTGAACTCGGGGCCGCCGCCCATGCGTGGGTCGCGGCTCGGTGATGTAGAACCACCCCGATCGCCACCCCTTGACGGATTCCACGAAGGCCCTTCAACCAAAGGACATTGGGCATCTGGCCCAACATGGAGCCTCCGCACTCGCTTGAGTGCCCTTCACTACCTTCGCTTGACATTGAAGGTCTTGAGCCACAAGCGAAGTGAGGCGGATGCAGAGGAAGGCCTCACGACACGATTTATAAACGCCGAGACGTTGAGGATGAAGTTGGCGCGGATCATGGAAATCCAGGCCATAGTAGAACATGAGCCCCGGACAAAGGGGTGAAGTGGAAAGCCCAATCCACGGAGGAAGTGGGGAAGGAAAACGACCCTCTCATGAGGCTCAGGGGTGGGGATGAGCTGCCCCTCGTCGGGCAGCCGGCGGTCGCGATGTCGCTGGAGAGGTATCCGCGCCGCGAAGTTTGGCGATGTGCTCCTCCTAACGGTGGAGGCCAACCATTTACCTCCGCTCGGACATGGTCGGAGAAGGTTGAGACGAGATCTTGCGAACTTGGGCGCTGGAGCTCAAGTCTTGCGGAGATGGATAAGCAAAGGAGGAAGAAGGCGTGGGTGAGAAGGTGAATCCTTATCCCTTATATGGGCGGGCGAAGTCTCGCGTCCCCCACCGCCCGGTAAAACTCGCTTATCCCCAAGCGTCACCATCAATGGCGCGGTTGGGTTACCCACGTCCGTATTGATGAGAATCCGGTTTAAGGGGAAACACGATCTCGCTTGACAAGGCGTGCCAAGAAACCGCCTCGCTAAATCTGCTGAGGTGGTAAAGTAAAAACAATTCAAGTAATGGCTTGGTAGTGGTGTGACGTCATGCCACAAAAAAGCGTCAATGATTGAACTTGTGTATATATTATTATTCTCTCTACGGTGGAATGTGGAATTTATTTTGCGAGCGGACACTATCCCGGTGTTCACAATCTTCTATCATTTGGAGGAGGAACCCGCCTTGCAATGCCAAGCAATATCTGCGCACGGACTTATCGTCATTGAAGCCTGGTTCGGGGACTCTTGAGGAGTCTGGATTAGGGGTGTCCGGATAGCCGGACTACCATCATCACTGAACTATCATCTGCGGACTATCATCATCGACCGGACTCCAAGATTATGAAGATACTGAGGATTGAAGACTTCTCCCGTGTCCGGATGGGACTTTCCTTGGCGTGGAAGGCAAGCTTGCGATACGGATATGTAGATCTCCTACCATTGTAACCGACTCTATGTAACCCTAGTCCTCTCCGGTGTCTATATAAACCGGATGGCTCTAGTCCGTGGGATGACGAAGAAGAACAACCCTTACAATCATACCATAGGCTAGCTTCTAGGGTTTAGCCTCCTTGATCTCGTGGTAGATCCACTCTTGTAAACATCCACAATATCAATATCAATCGAGCAGGGCGTGAGGGTTTTACCTCCATCAAGAGGGCCCGAACACGGGTAAAACATCGTGTCCCTTGTCTCCTGTTACCATCCGCCTAGACGCACAGATTCGGGACCCCCTACCCGAGATCCGCCGGTTTGACACCGGCAGCGCCGTTGCCATGGTCGAGCTTGGATGGGGAAAGGAGGCGACATAGAAGAAAACGACGCCCACGGATTGGTGGCGATGGCGGTGGCGAAGCGAAGGGGAGAGGGCGGCGGCGAGGGAGTAGGAGGTGGTGGCGGCAGTCCATCGGCCGCCGTGGCGTGAAGGAGGATGGGGATGGGGCGCGATCCGGGGGCGTATGGAGCGGTCGAGATGAGGGAAGCAGCGGCTGGGTTTTTCCATCGTGCGGGGGTTTGGAGGAGGTCAAACGAGAGGTTTTTAAATGCGGGAGGTAGAAACGAGGGCGGATGTAGGGAGGCGGGGACGCGATCGGTTGGCAGAAAAGGAAAGCTACGCATTTTTTAGGCGGTAGAGATGATTGATGATAAGAAAGGAAAATCACATCAATATAAGGAAATATCCCATCAATACTTGATTGATTGCGATTTATTTTTTATATGGTAACTAATCTGATCATCAATACTTGATTGATTGCGATTTATTTTTTATATGGTAACTAATTTGATGGGTTTATGTGGGTGGTGAAGCGAAAAGGCAGGTGGGAGGGAGACGAAATAAAACCAGCGAAATAAAACCAACGAAAATGGTGAGGCGAAATAAAACCAGCGAAAAATAACCGGCGGACTATTTACCAACTGCTCCATTAGGAGTAGAAATATGCAGCCTGCTATTTCAATACAATGTTTAGCTGATCTATATAGTACAAACCTTAATCCTTATTTCCATGTCACCACCTTCAGCCAACACAAACAGGTTAGCAATTAAATCCATCAATCGGCTAACCTACAGGACAGACAGAGAAACTAAATAAACATCCAATCCTAGAACTGACAAAATCTACACACAAACGAATTCACATCAGCCTCTCAATATCATCTCTTGCAACAATGAAACATGAATACTGCCACTACAGAGCACAGCAATCCAGAATAGCCTCCTAAGTGCTCCAGATCCAAAATCACACTGTAGAACCAAGCAACCAAAATAGAGCCTCGATCGGATCCAACCGCGAGCAAGCAACAAAACGAAACTGAGGTAGCAGTGGATGTGATGGAACTCGTCCAAGTTGACGTCGCTTGCGCCGCCGTCCACCACCAGCCGTCGCAGCTCCGCCTCCACTTATGTGGCGCCCGCGTCGAAGTCGTAGCCGCAGCAGCCCTTTGTCGTGTGTGCCGGCTTGCCCATCTCGTTGAGGCATAGGGAAATAAGAGGGAAGTAGGAGATGGCGATGGGGTTGGATGCCGCTAGACGAAGAGGCGGAGCTGTGGAGGAGAGACGAAAGGAGAGGCTGCGTGTTGAGGGGTGTCGGTGTCAAAACCGGCGGATCTCGGGTAGGGGGTCCCGAACTGTGCGTCTAGGCGGATGGTAACAGGAGACAAGGGACACGATGTTTTACCCTGTGTTCGAGGCCCTCTCGATGGAGGTAATACCCTACTCCTGCTTGATTAATATTGATGATATGGGTAGTACAAGAGTAGATCTACCACGAGATCAAGGAGGCTAAACCTAGAAGCTAGCCTATGGTATGATTGTTGTTAGTCTAGCGGACTAAAACCCTCGGTTTATATAGACACCGGATAGGTTAGGGTTACACAGTCGATTACAGCGGTAGGAGATCTACATATCCGTGTCGCCAAGCTTGGCTTCCACGCCAAGGAAAGTCCCATCCGGACACGGACGAAGTCTTCAATCTTGTATCTTCATAGTCTTGAAGTCGGCCGTGACAATAGTCCGCTATCCGGACACCCTAGTCCGGGACTCCCTCGGTAGCCCTGAACCAGGCTTCAATGACGGTGAGTCCGTGCGTTGATTGTCTTCGGCATTGCGGGCGGGTTCCTCCTCGAATACTTCATAGAAGGTTTTGAACACAAGGATAGTGTCGGCTTTGCAAAACAAGTTCCACATAACCCGTAGAGAGAATAAATTTTGCACAGATCTGCCGGCGTATTCATGACGTGACATCACACCACAGCAAGGCCTTTATATGAATCGTTTTTTACTGTTCCCACCTCAGCGTGTTTAGCGAGGCGGTTTCATGGCACGTCTTATCAAAGCATAGATCGTGCCCCTTATTCCGGATTCTCATCAATACGGACGTGGGTAACCCAACCGTGCCCGTTGGCCTGCCTTCTCTATCAAAGCGAGTCCTAATCGACCACGGGTGGGCTCTTGGCATTCAACCTCTTTATAATGAGACCAAGGCCCTCTTCTTGTTACACCCTCCATCGAGTTTGCCTCGGCCGAGTTCCAACACCCAAAGCTTGATTCAGGCGCGGACTTTCAGCGATGTCCGGATCCGACCAACACGGCCGGTGGATGTCTTCCTCCGTCACGAAGAAGATGTGCTAAAGCTACGCGGCGCCAGTATCTAACCGGCGAGATCTCGCATAGGCTGCTGCTCCGTGGCAGGTCATTCCCACTCTGAGCCCGCCGAGAACGTGGTGTCCGTGTCCCACTTCCTTCGGGGTTTAGGCTTCCCGACGGATCCCTTCGTGCGGGGGCTCATGTTTTATTATGGGCTTGATTTCCATGACTTGAGTCCGGAGTCCATCCTCCATATCTCATCATTCATTGTCGTATGTGAGGCCTTCCTCCATATTACCCCCCACTTTGGATTGTGGCTCAAGACCTTCAAGGTGGAGCCAAAGATGATCGAGGGACAACAAGCGAGAATGCGGAGGGGTGGTTATAAGCAAATGTCTTGATGCTCCGTGGCCCGAGGGCTCTTTCAAGAGGAGATTGGTTTGTGGCAGCGGAGTGGTTTTATATCACCGCTCCTGGGGCACTAAATGGGCGGCGCTCCCGCCTTCCGCTCGGGTCCACCACGATGGCTGGCATCATGGGTCAACAACAAGGGGCTCGTTGGGGCCGTCAGGGCGCACCCTGCTGCGGGACCGTATTAGAGATCTCCAGAAAGAGGATCAATCTGGTTGCGATGCGCGGGTTATGGTGATCCGGCGCCTTCAGCCACCAAACGTCGCCCCCTCACTTTGGGAATTCAATCCGGAGGACCACGAGCTCTCCAAAATTTTATGGGCGCGACCTTGTGGAGATGTATAAACTTTTCTTGGATCACAAGAGAAGTGTCCGGACTTGACCGAGGACGCAGGACTAAGCTGCAATCGCCCGGATACTCAAGTAAGTAGTCCTGTAACGGACAAGCTGTTCATTCATTTATTTATATATATGCCCTTTAAAGGAGCCGTTTTTTGAACAGGTGGATAGCCAAGGCAAAGTTAATAAGGTGTCGGCTCCCTCCCGAGACCACGCGGATCCCATCTTGACCAAGATGTTGAAGGTCGCGCCCTTTGAAGAAGGCAAAGGGGGAGCGGGAAGCAAGCGCCTCTGCGAAGGAGGCTATCAAGGAAGGAGGGATTAAGAGTCCCACCTTCCGAGGAGAGAAGAGGACCGCTTGAAGATCCGGGAGGTCAAGGCCTCAAAGAGGGAAGGAATCTTTGGCGGAGAGTCCGTGACGGGAAGTAACCCAGCCGCCTTATTTCCCGAGGGATCAGCCCTCAATGAGCCGTAAGTAAAAAGAAGGGTCTTGTAAATAAGGAACATCCATGTATTCATTCATGAAGATAACGAAATTGTACCTTGTAGTTCGGACCTCAGCCCTTCTCGTGAGCTCGTCTTGAGGATCTTCTTCCGGAGATGATGGAGAGCAAAACGCCTCCACCTGTCGCACCCTCAAGTGAAGCGGACGACCGAAGGTGTAAATCGCGAGGGTTCCCCAAGTCCGGCGGGGCGGAATGTCCGGCGCCAAGTGGCGTCTTGGTCGGAGGAGTGAAGGATCTGCTTTCAGGCGGCGGCTATTTCAGAAGATCACCGTGCTCTAATGGGTATGGTGATTGAAAGAATTGCATCCGCGGAGGCGGATTGCATGAAGCCGTCATAAGCTTCTTGACGGGGGTTTGAGTCTACGCAAAATGATGTACCTTATGACGGTTTATGCATATAAAATCGCGCCTGTGTAGATAGTAGCCCTGAGACTCGGTATGTTGTCAAAATGGACAACGTCTGAGATCAAATCTCGATTATAACATATCGCCGCTCCTAAACAGGTGGCGGGCGTCCGGAAGCCAGCGGGATGATGAATATGCCGAACTAAAGCGGCGACTTGGCGAGGTGGATCACGGACATCACGCTGGTCAATAAGCGGTTTGACGAGTCACAAGGTATGCGACCTCTGTCGGACACTTTGTAAGGGAGCTTGAAGCCCATATCTTACTATTCATATGTTTAATGCAGATGGTGCCGCTGCCGTGGAGGAGCTGCGGGCAGAACTTCCAAGCGAAAGAGCAAGCGAGATTAGTGATCGGCCGCTTTAAAAGCGGCGAAGAGCTAGAAGTCGAACGGGCTGCTCACTTGCCGAAACAAAGAGGAGATGGCCAATATGGCCAAAAGTTAAGGAATACTACCGATCGCTCGAGGTTCTTGAAAAAAGAGCGTCAAAGCGGAACAAGAGGGCCTAAAGAAGACCGCCGCGAATCCAAGAATGCCCAATCGGCTTTGAGAGCTCCCAAGGAGGAGCTGAGTCAGGCGGGGCAATTCTGTTGGAAAACCGTTTACGCTGCGAAGGAAATATACAGATCAAAGTATGCTCGGTGCTTATCTAGACTTGGCGGCGGCGCTCTGACGCGATTGAGCACTTCCGGGGCGGAAGGGCCAAGGGAGGAGAAACTATATTGGTCGCAATTCCATAGTCCGAGCGTCCTCTGTCATTGATGATCGGTTGGCGAATGGGCGAGCTGAATCGGTTGTCGGATTTGCCATGAAGCATGTCTTAACTCACTTGTGGTCGGGCGGACCCAAACCGAAGAGCTATTTTGGTTTAGTGCAGCGGTTTCTTGGTGCGGTACCGCGTGTCGATGCAATGAAGCGATCGGCGTGTATTGAGGGAGCGGATGGCTCTTGACCGTGTCAAGACATACTTGGCAGAAGATGAAGACCACCGACGTTGCATCCCAAGATTCGAGGCGAAGCCGAGTACCGCCGAGCACTACTTTGAAGAAGTCTGCCGGGTGCTCGTTTAATAGAGACGCAGTGCTCGAAGGATATTATGTTTAAATGACATGTATGATTTGCGAAAACAATGTTTCAATGTAAGGGCTTTTTATACTTGTGCGTTCAAGTAGTAAACTACTCCCCGTGCGACCGTTTATGTATATGCGTATATAACCCGAAAGATGGCAGTCCTTGGCTTCAGCCCCACGCACATAGTGCCGGGTGTTTACAAAAAAAAGGCGCTTTTCACACTTAATCCAACGTCTTGGTCTGTTAAGGAGGTGATAGCGTAGCAAACCGAACAACCGGACTATAATGCTTTATCACTTTCACTTAGCCATAGGAGTTCGAGGTGGGGCTACTATATAGCCCACAGGGCACCGCACTCTCCCGAATTCAGGTGCGTATGTGCTGACCAAAACCGGTCCTTCGTTAACGCGAGGAATCCTAAACATTCCCGTGAGTCGTCGAGTGGTTGACCAGGTCTCTCACTATATCATGACAAAGTTTTGGCTTTCTCTCTTGAGGTGCTCGCCCGGCGAACCGGGCACAATCGCGATAGTTCTCCTGTGCGCGTTAGCCGTGAAAGCGGGCGTAAGGCAGCAAAACACGAGGCCGGCAACCCAACATTTGACCAAAGACATGATTGGAGCTGATGCATATAAGGCCTAACTCGAGACGCCGAACACTCCCTAAGGTATTCGGTCTTTATGAAAATGGGCAGAATAATGCCCTAAGCCCTTGGTGTCCAGGTACGTGCAAAAATTCTGGTGCGGCCAATGCCAAAACACCAGCCTCCTCCTCGGTTATATTAAGGAACCGGGGGATGTATATCAACAAGAGACAGTGAAAAAAGGTTTACGCAGGGTCTTAATCTGAAAAGAATCCTTGCAACGGGTCCCTACTACACATATGCGCTTGTGCCTCCGTTGTACCGTATCCTGGACGGGTGTAGCACGTTGTTCATCTGTAAAAGAGATGAACTTAGTTTGAAAGAAAAAGGATCGTGCGAAAGATGTACTTAATATTAGATAAGCGAGTGCAGTTGAAGAATTGAATAAAATTGAGCTTTATTGTCTCTTGTTATACATGCATGCGGCCCTCGTATGGGGGTATGCCGCTAGTAAGCGCCGGACTCGTCTAGCCGTGTCCGGGTTTGGATGACCAATTTGTGTTCTTTGCCTAGCGAGCGGATAGGCTGTGGAGCTGTCAATGCGGTCTCCCTTCTTCCGTGCTCGAGTAACATAATACTTCCTTTTAACGAGATGATGCCGCGTGGACCGGGCATTTTAAGTGTTAGAGATGCATAATGCGGTATTGCGTTAAAGCGGTAGCTTGGCGTCCTAATAGTGCTTGATGGCTACTTTTAAGCGGGCGACATTGAAGAGTAACCTTCGCGGCGGAAGTTGTCGGATGAACCAAACACAACTTCTAGCAGTATGGAGCCCGCGCAAAGGGCATATGGGCTGGCATTACTCCTTTAAAGGAGGTGTTGCTACTGGCGAATTTTGGTTGGGTTTATCCCCATCCTGCGGATTGTGTCACGATATATCAGGTTTATGTCCTCGCCGCCATCCATGAGGACATGTGTAAATTGGAATCCGTCGATTATAGGATCCAATATCAAGGCAGTCCATCCTGCGTTCGGATATTATCGGAATAGTCCGATGGTCAAAGGTGATTGGTTTTGACAACCCGTGTGCGGCAGCGCCTTTTAGTGGGCGCCGCTCTGTTTTCCCTTTGATCACGTGAAGTGAGTTTACTGTTTTAACCTCCTGTGGGAAAGTTTTTTGTTTTCGAGGCTCTGCTTGTGGTGCTCGTCGTCATCTTCACTTGGTGTGTCGAGCCCTTGTGTTCGGCGTTCGATCTGCGGACTGTTTGAAGACAACAATTTCTGTGGGTATGGTTGGCGAGCCTCCAGAGTCTTGTGGATTTGACATATCTTGTCCAAGATTTTGTTGAAGTTGGATAGCTCATCGCTATTCTCCTTAAGGGGCAGTTTTTTGTTGTTCTGTCGTGAGCTTTTGAATCCGGCGTTGACTGCCGTGCTCTTTGGCCTGTTCCTTTTAATCCGGCGCTGGTCCTTTTTGCGCCGTGGTTTCCCGTTTTCATCCCTGATTTCGGATGCACTTGGGTCGCTGGTGCTGCATCTTGCTAGCCAGCTATCCTCTTCCGCACAAAAGCGGGTCATGAGGCTTGTTAATGCGGCCATTGTTGTAGGCTTTTCTTGGCCGAGGTGTCTGGCAAGCCATTCGTCTCGGACGTTGTGTTTGAAAGTTGCTAAGGCTTCTCCGTCCGGACAGTCGACTATTTGGTTCTTTTTAGTAAGGAACCTGTTCCAGAATTTCCGGGCTGACTCTCCGGGTTGTTGAGTTATGTGACTTAGATCGTCTGCGTCCCAGAGGCGGACATAGGTCCCCGAAAATTTGCGAAATCGTCCTCGAGCTCTTCCCACTTCCAATGGTATTTTCGGGAGGCTCTTAAGCCAATGCCGAGCTGGCCCTTTGAGTTTAAGGGTAAGTATTTTATGGCGTGGAGATCATCTCCTCTAGCCATGTGTATGTGGAGGAGGTAATCCTCAATCCACCTCCAGTCTGTTGTTCCGTCGTATGCCTCTATGTTTACTGGGTTTGAATCCGCTGAAATTCATGATCCAAAGACCTCATCGGTGAAACATAGGGGTGTCTGGCGCCCTATATTGGGTGTGCCGTGATCTTGAATTTTGGCGTATTGCATTGCTTTGTGGCGTGCTTTCTTGGCCCATAGATGGTCCTAAGCTGGGTCATCCTTTTGATGTGAATCCTTAGCGGATCGCATATTGGCTTGTGTGCGGCACCATTCGCGCTCTCTTTTTGCCGTGAGTCGTCCATCCGACGGGTGGCCTTCTTGCTTTCTAATTGTGGGGGCTCTAAGGCCTCCTCGTCGAATCAGACGATAGCTTTCTTTTGGGTAGCTCTTTGTTCGGCGACGATCGCCGTGCTTATCTGCGGTGCTGAATACTTTGCTCCATCTGATCCTCGAGTGCATCTTCCGCTGTTTTGAGCTTCCGCTTCGCTTTTCAGGCTCTGCAGCATGGCGACGAGCCTTTTCTCGGAGGTCATTGTGCTCCAATTAGTACATCGGCGTGATATCGTCCGGATTTGTTGTCGTCGCCGAGGACAGATTGTTTATCAAGTTGTCTTGTTGGACGATTGCTCGATAGCTTGTTCGTTGTCCACGGTTCGCCTGCTCTATGGATGGGTCTTTGTTGAGGCGGGACTTTGTTAGGCGTTTACGTTGCCGTTTGACTGCTTTTGAGGATTTATCCTTCGTGGCGTCCGTTGTTCCTCGTCTTCATTTCCTTTAGGTGTATCCACCATGTATACATCATGGGATGAGGTTGTCCACATCCTATAGGTGCTGGTTCATTGTTGTCTCCTACATCGTCGTCCATACCGTCGATGTCTTGAATCAAAATCGAGCACGTCGTGTAAGCTTTACGGTGGCTACGAAGTGGGTGGTGGGTGGGCGTTGAATTTCTTCGTCGTCCGCATCCCAACCTTCGACCGTAGTCCGGCCAGGCTCTCGGATAAAGAGAGACTTTAGTGAATTCAGGATGTCGCCAAAGGCGAGTGCTGAAAGATGTCGTGGCCGTGAACTCCATAACAGGCGTAATCGGATTCGATTAGCAAAGTAGCGGAGGTTGGTCCGGAGAGTCCGGCACCACAGAGTCGAGGTCTTCATAAAGGACAGGGATGGAGTTCGGCTCGATCGCCGTAGATTGTAGCCCCGGCGGTGTTCAACCACTCGTCCTCGATCGGGAATCCGGCTCCGGATTAAGGTCGGAGCGGATCTTTGATGCGGCCTCGAGGGCCTTTGTTCGGTTCTGAGCTAGATTATGCCCATCGAGGCGGTCGGCAGCTGCTATGCGGCTCGAATCCGTCGAAGATCAAGTCTCCGCGGATATCGGCCGTATAGTTTAAACTTCGGATCGACTGATGGCGGGCGTAGCTTCGATCTGCTCCGGATGGCCAGCGAATTGGCCCGATGCAAAACCGCCGAACACGAAGATCTGTCCGGGAGAAAGTCTCACCCTGGACCGCGTCGTTGTTGATGATCGAAGGAGCCATCGGACCCTATCGGTGGCGACGGAGGAACTCTCAATGAAAGCACCAATGTCGGTGTCAAAACCGGCGGATCTCGGGTAGGGGGTCCCAACGTGCGTCTAGGCGGATGGTAACAGGAGACAAGGGACATGATGTTTTACCCGGTTGGGCCCTCTCGATGGAGGTAATACCCTACTCCTGCTTGATTAATATTGATGATATGGGTAGTACAAGAGTAGATCTACCACGAGATCAAGGAGGCTAAACCCTAGAAGCTAGCCTATGGTATGATTGTTGTTAAGCCCTCTGGACTAAAACCCTCCGGTTTATATAGACACAGGATAGATTAGGGTTACAGTCGGTTACAGCGGTAGGAGATCTACATATCCGTGTCGCCAAGCTTGCCTTCCACGCCAAGGAAATTCTCATCCGGACACGGGACGAAGTCTTCAATCTTGTATCTTCATAGTCTTGGAGTCCGGCCGTGACGATAGTCCGGCTATCCGGACACCCCCTAGTCCGGGACTCCCTCAAGGGGCAAAGGCCACGAGCACGGATGAGGCGGCCACCTCGCTAACCCTAATCGCCTCTTAGGAGGAGACGAGTAGGGGATCGATGGCTGGAGGCGTTTTAACTTTTTCCTTCGGCACAGAAGGAATCGCGACGAGCTCCTTGCCCTTCCAGGGTTCCACCACCATGGTGGGGCTCGACCATCAGTGCCGCCTCCGTCCTGCTCGAGGTGGAGCGGCATCGAGCGGGGAGGTGGCGGCGCGAGGAGACTAATCGAGGGAGAGGAGAGAAGGTGGCGGCGTCAAGCAAGAAGGGGGTCCTGCGGAGGGGACCCGGGCTAGGTCATGAGAAGGCGTCTTGGGTTTTTTCTATCGCTAGCACAGTAAAAGTGTTGGAACCGAGGATCGACGGACGATCAGACAAGAACACGAGGAGACATTTGCCCGGCGACAAACGCCCGCGGCGACGGATGCCCTGCCGGCGACGAACGCCTTTTTCTCTCTTGTATTCCACTTGGCTCAAGTCATACAAGCAGTACACGGGATGGTTATATAGGCGAAGCAGGCACGCACGCTGCTCCCCTCCTACCCACACACGCCCACTACACACGCATGATCTGCATGGCCACGCGCATAGTGCGCACCACTACACGCACTAACGGCCAGCTCCAAAAGATTGACTCGATCCCCGCTACTCCCGCTCAACTGGACGCGGCCACACACCGGCCTCCGGCTTAAGCCTAGACACCCATACGCGACACACAAATGGCTTATTGCCAACACTCTTCCCCTAAGCCATGACCGCGCCATCATCGGAGTTGTTGCAGCTTCCGTCGTTGTCGTCAACACGAGCGTGACCCAGCCCGCGTACCCGACCTGACGCAACGACGCCAGTCGCACCATGCTCCATCACGACTCCGGCGACACATGCCGAGCTCCTCCTCCGCTTCGCGACACCGCTGGCGTCCCTCGGCGTCCGCCGTCCGCGTGCACCCGGCGTGCTGACCGTCGGTCGTCCGCACATCCCGCATCCTTTGACTGGACGTCGGCGAAACCCGACCACACCGGTCGTCCCGCGTCCGTCGCATCCGGCGCGCCCGACGAGCCCGACCGTACCAGCCCGCTCACGCGCGCCGTCTCCGTGTCGCCATGGCAGCCGCGGCGACAACGCGCGGAAGGATGTAGCGAACTTCGAGCATGGACTCGAGCACTGCGGCGACATATACCTCCTCCCAACGTCAACCGCGCGCTCGTCACAGCGCACCAGCGATCTGGCGCGTCCAGCCGGTCGCGCCCAGCTCGCCGCCGCGGCCTCCATGCCACCATGCAGTGCCTCCACGCCGCCACGCCGTGCTGCGCCACCGCGCCACCACGCAGCGCCTCGGCGGCCTCCGCGGTCGCCGCACGTACGACGTCATCGCCCTCCGCCTCCGCCACGCTCCATGACAATCACAGCGCCGCCCACCTCCATGGGCCGACACACGGCCCGGAGCTCCGTCGTGCAGCTGCCGGCGAGCGCCGCCATCGCTACCACGCCTCCGGCACGGCAAGCACGCCCAAGACACCAAGCTCTGATACCAATTGTTGGAACCGAGGATCGATGGACGATCAGACAAGAACATGAGGAGACATTTGCCCGGCGACAAACGCCCGCGGCGACGGATGCCCCGCCGGCGATGAACGCCTTTTTCTCTCTTGTATTCCACTCGGCTCAGTCATACAAGCAGTACACGGGATGGTTATATAGGTGGAGCAGAACACGCACGCCGTGCTCCACTCCTGCCCACGCCGCCCTCGCACGCGCATGATGCATGGTGCGCGCATAGTGCGCACCACTACTGCGCACTAACGGTCATCTCCAAAAGATTGGTGGATTCCCGTTACTCCGCTCAAGCGGGCGGCCCGCAGACCGACCTCGGCTTGAGCCTGAACACCCATCTGCGACACACAAATGGCTTATTGCCAACAAAAGGACACACACATGCAGCGGTTACGCGCCGTTAGTTCGTGGCAGCGTGGCCTGCAGGTCCAGCGATAACCACGTCGGCTAAGCGGGCATTATATGATGCAC
Source organism: Aegilops longissima (assembly GCA_021605205.1). NCBI lineage: Eukaryota > Viridiplantae > Streptophyta > Magnoliopsida > Poales > Poaceae > Aegilops > Aegilops longissima. The sequence goes on along the minus strand of CM038679.1, from coordinate 680,095,897 downwards.
GGTGAATGTGTTTAATGTCTCCATCCGCTTCTACTTGGAGCTCCATCGGCCAACTCCGTCTGTGCATAACTGCATATTCGCGCCACACTATAAGCACCGATCGATCAGCAATTATTAAAGACGAGTTGATCAGGCATCTGCGTTCACCTTTCAGTAGGTACCATACTATCCTTGACCGGCGTCCGATACACTGAACTGTGATCGAACAGCCACGGGTAGGCTTCATCAATTAGCTCTTGATTCGTTCCCATCCTCTCTGTTGAGATATGTATTTAGCACATGTATTCTTGTACTCCAAGTCTCCTCCTTGTGTATAGTTGAGGATATGACTTGCCCTATGTACTATATATACTTGTGCATATGCACCTATCAATACCTTGAGAGTTGTATCCTATTCCTCTACATGGTATCAGCCTAACCCTCGATCCTCAGCCCTAACAGGCGCCGTCGCCTCCCTAGGCCGCCCGCCTTGGCTGTTCAGCGCCGCCGCCTCCCGCCCGCGCCTCCTCCCTCCCAACCCTACCCCTGCCGCGCCTCAACCCTGCTGCTTGCACCCTCCACCCTCCTGCCTCCCCCTCGCTCCCCAGGCCGCCTCCCTCCCGAAACCCTAAACCCTCCCGATCCCATCTCGCTGCCACCCCTTCCTCGCCATGTCGGCCCTCGGCACCTCCTCCTCCTCCGGTGCACCCCCTAGCAACCCGTTCGACTCCTCTTACGGGTCCGAGCCCGATGAGCCCCAAGCGCCGACATCGGCAACATCCACCTCTCCGATCACGTTCCCATCATCCTCTCCCACGCCTCGCAAACTACTATGCAGGAAAACCTACTTCAACCTCCTCTTCCGTGAGTACAATCTTAAATGATCATGTGGGCGGTCTGCCAATTTCTTTACCGGCGCCCACGGCGTAAGCGGCTCGCCATCGGCGCCACCCTTATCCGGTGGTTCTTCCTCACGTTTCTCCGGACATCTTCCACACCGTTGTTCGCGATGGGGCGATGCCTACAGTGTGGACCAAGATCAATAGCCTCTTCACCGACAACAAGCTTCAGCGATTGTTTTTTGCAGCAGGAATTTTTGGGTGTCACCGAAGCGATTCCACCATCGGCGCCTTACATCTCGGCTCAAGACCCTCTCCAAGCGAGCTCAGCGGCGTCGGGTTCAAGGTGGTGACGAGCTTCTCCTCTTCAGCGCTCACCGCGGCCTCAGCGAGACTTGGCAGCGCCGCCTCAACCTAACCCTCATGGCCAACCCCACTTACAGGCGGGCGGTGGCCTATCTTAAATCTTGAGGCGGCGGATGAAGCACCTCCGCACCGCGCCCGTCCACACCGCTTCGCCGCCGGCCTCTCCATCGGCGCCTCCACACCACCCTCGGCGCCTCGTCCTCCGGCTGTCCCGCACCTGCGCCGGTGCAGCAGCCGCTAACCACCTGCATAGCGGTGGCAGCGGCAACCGCCGCCCGCGGTCGTGGGCAGTACCCGCCAAAGCGGAGGCAAAAGGTGGCGGTGGCGGTCGAACTCCTCAGCAGCAGCCCCCGCCACCCAGGGCCGGTGGTTACAACCCCTGGACCGGGGTCGTGCATGCATACAACATGCCCGTGCCGCGGCCCCCCGCCCGAGCACCCACCAGCGCTCAGCGCGCCTTCGGCGTAGCAGCGCCCACAGCGCCTGCCGCCCTCCTACGGCGCGTCTGGCGCCCTACTGACCCGACACTTCTAGCGGCGCTGCGGCAGCCGCCACCCTACTCCGGTGGTGGTGGCGATTGGATCATGGACTCCGGTGCCACCGCTCATATGTCCGCTCATTGGGTAACCTCTCATCCGTTCATCCACTTCCTCCCTCCGCATCATCGCCGGCAGCGGTGTTGGTCTTCCTATCTCTCATGTTGGTTCTGCACCTTTTCCTTCTAACTATCGACCTCTCTCTCTTAATAATGTCATTGTTTCTCCCCATCTCATTCAGAACTTAGTTTATGTTCTTAATCTTTCTCGTGATAATTTAGTAACTATGGAATTTGTGAAGTTGGCTTTTACATTAAGGGCCTTCGCACCAGGATGGTTCTTCACCGCTGTGACAGTCGGCGACCTCTACCCAGTTCGATCGCCGTCATCTCCGGGTGGTCCTCGAGCTTTTTACGGCGTCGATCTTTGGCATGCTCGTCTGGGCATCCTAGCACTTCTTCACTTCGTCAAATAATGAGAGGATTTTCTTTTTCATGTAATAAAACGGCCGCTCACTCATGTGAAGCCTGCCGGTTAGGCAAACATGTTCGCCTTCCTTTTAGCTCCTCTTCCACAGTTGCATCTTTTCCGTTTGAGTTAATTCATAGCGATGTATGGACATCTCCGGTACCAGTAATTCTGGTTATCTTTATTATCTCGTCATCTTGGATGATTACTCTCACTTTGTGTGGACATTTCCTCTTCGTAGGAAATCCGATGTTGCCGCTACTCTCATTGCATTCTATGCTTATGTCTCCACATAGTTCGGGCGACCCATACTCGCACTTCAGACCGACAACGGGAAAGAATTCAACAATCTCACCATCCGCCATCTCCTTTCCACCCACGGCACCGTGTTTCTTCTCACGTGCCCATACACCTCCCAGCAGAATGGCCGTGCCGAGCGCATCCTACGCACCCTCAATGAGTGTGTGCACACCCTTCTCTTCCATGCCTACATGCCTTCTCGGTTTTGGCCCGATGCCCTCGCCACCGCCACCCTCCTCCTCAATCTCCGGCCATGCCGTACGCGCTGGAACTATGCGCCTCACCATCTCTTATATGGCACTCCTCCCTCCTATGATGGTCTCCGTATTTTTGGTTGTCGTTGCTACCCCAACACCACCGCCACCACCGCTCATAAACTAGCTCCTCGTTCCGTTCCATGTGTCTTCCTTGGTTACCCGGCCAACACTAAGGGTTATCGCTGCTACGACCCTGTGTCTCACCGTGTCATCACGTCACGGCACGTGTACTTTGATGAGCTTGTGTTTCCCTTTGCTCAGGAACAGGTGGTGCCTTCTTCCCCTCCCGCGGAGGGCTCTCCTCCACGCCGCCGCCAGCTGCCGGCCTTGGGTGCTCCGGCACCCCCGCCCGCGGCTCCCTCCTCCGGATCGGGGCCCTCCGCGGCTCCCTCCTCCGGCTCAGCGCCCTCGTCGCCTGGAGCCCCGTCGACGCCGCCTATGTCGCTGGAGCCCCGTCGGCGCCGCCTCGTCGCCCGATCCCCGCCATGCATCTTGGGCGCATCTTTGGCAGCCAGCTGGTCAGCCTCTCTGGCGCCGCCTCCTCAGTGCGGCCTCTGGGCGCAACCGACCCGTCTCGATCGCCCGCCTCGCCCGCCCGTCGGGTGGCTTCCCGAGCAGCAGCCTCGACTCCCTTTCGGTCCGCCTCTCTCGTCGATGACATGGAGGCCACTGCCTCTCCGTGGGCGCCGTGGAGGCCACGGCTCTCCCGCCACCAGCTGGCTGCTCCGACGGCGGGGCCCGTCACCCTTCGCGCCGGGGTTTTTCGCCCGAGTTCCCGCTATGCGAATGACTACGTCTGCACCGCCTCGACGTCCGCTCATTCCCCGCTGCCGTCCTCGGTTCGGGCGGCTCTCCGCGATCCTCTCGGATGGCCGCCATGCGAGGAGTTCGGCGCTTTGCGGCGGAACGGACTTGGCGTTTGTTCCCGTCCCAACCGCTAACATGATCACGGGAAGTGGGTCTTCAAACACAAGCCGTCCGGCGGCACTCTGGATCGCTACAAAGCGCGTTGGGTTGTTCGTGGTTTCCGACAGCGCGGGTGTGGACTTCACCGACACTTCGCGCGGTTGTTAAGCCGGGGCGATCCGCCTGTTTCACGATTAGCGGTCTCGTGCTGGCAGTTCATCGGATGGATGTCTCCAACGCCTTTACGCATGGTCATCTTGAGGAGCAGGTCTTACATCGGCAGCCCACGGGTTTGTTGACCCGGCGTATCTGATCATGTGTGTGCGCTCTCACGCTCATTATATGGGCTCAAGCAGGCTCCTCGTGCACAGTACCGGCGCATCGCAGCGTTTCTTCACCAACTCTGCTTCCGCTCTACGCTCCGATGCTTTGCTGTTTGTTTATCACCAGGGCACCGACACGGCGTACTTGCTGCTCTATGTTGACGACATCATCCTGACGGCATGCACTTCTAAGCTCCTTTGCCGGCATACTGATCGTCTCCGTGCTGAGTTTGCCATCAAGGACTTGGGTCCGTTGCACTACTTCCTCGGTGTTGAGGTGGTGCGTCGTCTGATGGTTTCTTCCTTCATCAGCGAAGTATGCTCATGAGCTCCTTGGCCGTCTTGGTATGCTTAATTACAAACCGGCCGCCACTCCAGCCGCACGAAGGCCAAGCTCTCGCTCTTGGTGGTACTCCTGCTCGAGATCTTGGCTTCTACCGGTCCATTGTTGGTGCTCTCGATTACCTCCTCTCTCTCGGCGGAGCTTGATCTGCAGCGTTCAGCGAGTGTCTGCTGTATATGCATGCTCCTCGAGATGTTCATGGACTGCCGTTAAGCGGATTCTCCGCTACATCCATGATGCTATGGATCTTGGTCTTACTCTGCGGCGCCTCCTTCGCCTTGATCCGTCGTACGCCTACTCCGGCCGGGTTGGGGCTGGTTGCGGACACCGTCGTTCTACTTGGTTACTACATATTCCTTGGACCATCCTTGGTGTCGTGGTGCGTCAGCGACAGCCCACCGTCTCGCGGTCTAGCGCCGAGGTTGAGTACCCATGTTTGTGGCTAACGTTGTTGCTTTGAGTGCTCACGGCCGTCGGCTTCTTCCACGAGCTCTCGTGTCCCGTTGAGAAAGGCCACGGTGCGTCTCTGCGACAACGTCTCCATTATCTACCTCTCCGCCAACCCGGTTCATCATCGTCACACCAAGCACATTGAGCTTGATATCCATTTTGTTCGGGATCGGTGGCTCTTGGCCATGTCCGTGTTCTGCGTTCCACCTCCCAACAATTTACCGACATCATGACCAAAGGTTTGCCCACGCGTCCTTGAGGAATTCGGTCCGATCTACGTGTCCGACAACGGTGTAAACCCATTGCGGGGTGTTGAGATATGTATTTAGCACATGTATTCTTGTACTCCAAGTCTCCTCTTTGTGTATAGTTGAGGATATGGCTTGCCCTATGTACTATATATACTTGTGCATATGCACCTATCAATACATTGAGAGTTGCATCCTATTCCTCCACACTCTCATCTGATTTGATAATGCGTGCTTCTCCTCTCTACATTCGAACCAACAAATTAATCACCTACTGGACAATCGTCTCATCTGCGTTCACCGTCCAGCACGTGCCATAAGTTTTGGTGGTTTCTAGCCGACTCCCTATATTTAGATGAGTAAAAGTTTGTTTCTGTCGAATTCATTTAATTTTCGGTCACAGAAATAAACTTGTCGCTTATATTACTTTATTAAACGACATCATAGTTACACACTTCACCCAAAGACAATTATAAGAATAGTTAGATATTTTAATAGAAATCCAAGTGTCATAACTGCCCCACTAGTTCTTTTAATACTTTCTCTATGTCTTCATTGTTCACATTGTTGCTTTTCTCTATCGGCTTATTGAGCTTGCACACTTCATCTTCTCTGCATCTACACAATTGGACATTGTGTTGTGTCTAGTGTCAACTCTAGTAAGTAGTGCACGAACATCTAGAAAATTTCTCCCTGATAATAGATCGATATACTCTTCTTCCTAATACCAAAACTTGCCCCTTCCATCATACAATTTTGAGCAAACAATAAGTCCAAAATTGCGTCGAATCTAAAGAACAACCGCAAAATAGCCACTCACCCCATCCTTTTTGCACTTGAAGAACACCCATCAGGGATGTTTTGGTGTGCTCGAAACTTGGGGTAGGACCAGCCGCGAGCAGTGGTCAGACTTGATAATCGGCAGCGGGAAGCCGTCAAGCTGTTGGGCTAGTGATGAGCCCGGCCGACACACGAAAGTGGTTGTGCCCGTGTATGTGGCTGGTCGACAAGTGAGATCCGAGCGCCGAGAGGGGGAAGACATACCCATATGGTACGCTGAGTTGCTGCGGAGCCAAGGCGAAATTGTCTTCAGCGAATCCATCCGAAACACGCCGGCGCCGGCGGCAAGGGCCATAGATCTATCAATTTAGGCCTCACCAGCAGCAGCAGAGGACCAAATCCGGATGAGGGAGGAGCGCGACAGGTGCGTGGTGGCCGGCAGAGGCTAGAGGGGAGACGCCGGGTAGATCTCTTAATCTAATTTTCGTTGGTATTCTCACCCGCAAAAAGAAAAATCGTCGGTATTCTTGTTCTACATCTGTCGCACTCAAAGAGGCCACACGGGAGGATAGAAGATTCTTGTCAAGTTGTCAATTTGCTACCACGCCATCATGCATGCCTTGGACGCCCGAAATTAACAGGATCCCGTGATGCGTGCATCATTCGGCTCTGACGGAACCGTACACACGTAAGCTTAATTTGCGAATGAGACGTACGTCACTCACGGGTGTTCACTGTTGAGATGCACATCCGCTTAAATTATTGTGTGCATCTTGATTCCATGGCATACATCTACTTATGGCTTCATCGAGCTCCACCCTGTTGCTACCTGTACGTGTCTGTTTGCTAGCTAGCTGGTGAGAACCTCCTCACCTCAAAACGGGCAGAACGATCAATGCCGTCGCCAAGGTCGATGGACGACCTGTATACTGCCGTCGCCCAGGCGCTAACTACAGTTAAATAATATGCCAAAGCCCCCGGCCGACACCCTCTTCCGGCAGGCATGCAACCCACTGGATACAAAACAAAATGCATTGACACGACAACTAATCTCGCATGCCTGTGAGGACATATAATATGCATGCATACTGTAGTTAACTGTGCTTTTGCTTCCCAAAATGGTACTACAGTGCTCATGCACGCATGCTAGTATCAATCATGCCGCAATCGTGGCTGAAAGTATTATAGACAATAAGCAGCCGATGCTGCAATTCACGCATAATTAACAACAGTGCGGCTAATAATTAGCGTTATCCGGAGCTCTTACTAGATCGCACAATACGGTCAATGATGCAACTGCAATAAGAAGTGCAAGCGGCTACTCCATCTGTTCCAAAATACTTGAAGTTCCAGGTTTGTTCTAATTTTTTATAATACACATATTTGATGTTGTAGATGTTAACAATTTTTTATAAAAAATGGTCAAACTTAATGAAGTTTGACTTAAGAAAAATGTAAATTTTCAAATTTTTTAAAATGGAAGGAGTAGTTTATATAGTATCTATAAACATAACCAAGTTGTACTATAATAACCCTCGGCGTGTACTCGCGGCCCGGAATGCATCAACGCATGGCCTGAGGAATGTCACGGAAACACTTTCTCTTGCTCTCATTGGGGGAAAAAGTTGTGTGATGCATGGCCTGAGGAATGCTTTTGAAACTAACTTTTTGGAGCATCTTTTTTTTTTCCACGACTTCCATGAATGTTATGTCGCGATCAATTTTTGCAACCAGTTAAGACATTTAACAGTGTTTGACAAAAAAATTATTCATTTTTTTAATTTCTTTTCAATTTGTATTGGATTTTACATTTCAGCCGAGCTCATTTGAGCTCGAGTTGAGAAACATCACATCCCGCATGTAGCCTCTAACGGTGATGACCAAGTTGACAGAGACATGAATTTTAATAAAATCGTGAAGCCTATTTAATAAAAAAAAGAAAACTTTCGAGATTTTGTGATTTTTTATAAAATGTTAACTTTTTTAAAAGAAAAAGATAAAAACAAAAAATTAAACAGGAAAGAAACAACATTCAAATAGAAAACCGGTAAAACCTTTGGAAAATAACCAAAAAAGAAAAAATGTAGCCAAACAAGAGCCTTCCAAAAATCAAAGAAACCAACAGGATAATCCTCGTAAAATCGAAATCGGACAACATGCTAGTGATTATTGGGACTGGCCCATATCGCTGGCTCAGACCGCTGGTCGACAAATGGAAATGGCCGCAAAGTCTATATGTCGTCTATTGTGAGCTATATAGCAAACTCTCGCCTCTTGTACTCTAGACGGGCTTGCGCCGGACGAGAGCTTTTTTATTGGTTTTATCAGGTTTCTTTTTTATTTACATAGGTTTTACTTGTTCTTGATTCTTTTTGTCTCATCCATGGCTCTATTTTATCTTTTATAGGTTTATTTTTTTAGTTATGTTTGTTCTTTTCCTGTTTTACTTTTACTTTTATATTTATTTTAAGGAAATTAGACAGATGTTTTCAAATATAGACAGTCTTTTTAATTGTGAAGAGCACATTTTTCAAGAAAAAAAATAAGATGTGTTGGTAAAAATAATTTTAAATACATGGACGTGTTTTAAAATATATAAAATTTACTTGAATTGCGTGAACACTTTGTTAAGTATATAGATACCTTTTTAGATTTTAGCTTATACTTTAAAAAGTACATCTACATCAATTTTTTGCAATAGAAAAAACAATCCACTGCATTATTACATACTGTTTTTTATCTAATATTCTTGAAATAATTTCTACACTTTTTGCGAATTTTCAATAAAAAATAAAAATAAACTACACTTGTGTTAGTCAGGCGCACTAACTGCAGCCCATTAGCCTCCAGAATGGGCGACGTCCCGCGTCATGGTCGCAATGCCCGAGATATAAGACGCGCATCTGTCCTTAGTCCTTTCTCTTTACAAACATTATCCTTTGTGATCGGATGGTTAGGAGGATAGTAGTGTCCTCAGCCCATCAGGTTCAAATCCTTGACTTGACAATGATGCTCATATTTTCCTGGATTTATTGCAGATCTTCAGATGATATGCGTTCAATGCGTAGAGATGTTCCGTCGACGGTAAAGACGTTTGCGGCGTCTTCGTCAATCTCGAAGATCGTCATTCGGTCTCCGGAGGTCTTTCGTAGAAATTTAGGATGTGTGTGCATTTATGTTCATAGGGACGAGTGTTATACGCATATGTATAAGTGTGCATTTGTACCGTGTTAAAGAAATTAATCAGTTTTTTTTCGTTGGAACAATTTTAGAGGTTATTTAGAACAATTAATAAACCATGCATGTCTCTAAAATGCGACCGTTTGAAGCATAAAGAAGTTATCTGAAAGAAGACGGCACGTATGCATGCATCAATCCTCCGCGAGGTGTTTGTACGTGGTTAATTAATGAGAGTAAGTGCATGCAAGCCCTAGAATCCAAGATGGACGCGTGGACCACGTAGACTCCAGTACTGATCGTGGAGCAAGCTAGCGACGACCTTCTGCGCCGACGGTGGGTCTCGCCGGTGGCCGGCCGGCTGACCTTGACCTGCAGGCAGTAGCATACAGACATGTATAGCGTCACATGCATGCATGCACGATCATTCCTACATATATCGCCATGCACGCACAGACAAGCTAGCTAGGTATTGCAACTGGCTCGCTGCCCGGTCCCTGCATGGCTTACTCAGTGTGGTCCGATTGCGGCTATGCATGCGTGCTTTGTCCAGTATGTCTGGATGAGCGTCCACTTGGAGCTCCGTCTGCCACCTCCGTCTTTTGCCTCCGTTACAAAAATAAAAAAATAATAATAATCATGCCACACTACAAGCATCGATCGATCATGAATTTTTAAAGACAAGTCGATGCATTCACCGTTCAGCACGTAACCGCTACTGTCCTTGACCGGCGTCGGGATACAGGGAACTGTGATCCAACAGCCACGGATAGGCATAAGAGCATCTGCAGCCGGACCTCTCAAACCCGCCTTAAACGTTTGGGGCGTCCGCCCGATCACAGTCCGGTCACGATTTTTGACCCAGACGGCCCTCTTAAACAGCTCTCAAACGTCCGGACTGACCGGCACCTCCATATCCAGCCCAAATATGGGGGTGGATATGGAACGCCCGGGCACACCCGCCACATCGGTCTGACCGCAGGTTCCCACGCGGAAATGCTCGGAAACCCGGCGCTTCGACGGATGCTGCATCCGTCGCCGCTGTGTGAACACCGCGTGGCGCTGCTCTAACTCGCCGTCCAAGACCAAATTCGCCTATTTAAGCCGGCCGGCGTCCCACAACCCTAACCCATCACCTTCCCCCTCTTCGGGCCGTCGTCCGAGCCCATCGAACTCCTCCCTCTCTGCTCGGCGCCCTTACGGTGGACGCTGCATGCCTTCGGCACGCCATGGTCGAAGAGAATCACCGTACTCGCCGTCTTGTGGAGCACCGCTCTGAGATCGGCGGGAGATCCAAGCGAGGCAAGCCGTTCCCGCCGCCCGCATCGCTGTCAGCCTGCCCGCGGACTCGCCAGAACCGGAGGAGGAGCAGCCAAAGAAGCCGAAGGAGAAAGAGGAGCAGCCGGAGTAGCCAGACCAGCAGCTGCCAGGATTCAACATGGAGAAGGCGGAGGCGGAGTTCGCCGTCAGCCAGCCCGACAAGATAGCCGAGCAGCAGGCCATCCTGGAGTCCATCCAGGATGAGGCCTATGTGGAGGCCAACCGGGCATTCCTCCACCGGGAGCAGGCGGAGTCCGACACGCTGTTCACCGAACTCGACATGGAGATAGAGACGGAGGAGGCCGGAGTGGAGCAGCCGGAGGAGCCGGAGCTGCAGCTGCCGCCCATGCTGTTGGAGCTGGGCACGGAGATCATCATGATCTCCGACGAGGAGTAGCTAGGATCTACGTAGTACGTAGGTTCTACTTCCTTTTGCATGTCTTTGCATGAATATAAGAATCGAGTATGAGATGTCCGAATACAACAAGTTAAATTTAAGATGTGCCTGGTCACTGTCTGCGGACGCGTCCGAACGTGCCCGCGGACGTTTGAGGGGTCGGATTTGCCATATATAGCTGTAGGTGCTCTAATCAACCCTTCTCAACACTCGCACCAACATATTCATCACCTAACTTATCGTACCCAATGGCACCAATTGCCCAACTCTATCAAGTTTTGTGAATGAAGGCGCGAGAATCGCAATTATCTTGTAATCGGTGTTCGTGCTTTATAAAATAAAGCGAAGGAAACCCTATTTCGTCGAGAATCGACCGGCTTTAAATTAATGCCCAAACCAGTTGGAGAGGAAACTCTCATGACTCGGTATAAAAATTTAATCAGCTGTCCACCACCAACAGTCTAGTTTAGAAAAATAGTCGATCTAGTAAACTCTCGTTGGAATTAAAGCTATGCATAAAGGGCGGACAACCATCTATGCCACATGGCGCAAGCTGATTGGCCGCAGACAGAAATCTTTTTAAAAAAAGATAAAGGTGTGGATTATTTTTTAAATATATTTTTTTAGATGAAGATAAGGACCTTTGGTATTTTATAAATGAAGGGCGCATAAAGTGAAGCCAACCAGCTATGCCACGTGGCACAAACTGGTTGGTCGCAATGAAAAATCTTTTGAAAAAAAATAGATGAAGGTGTGGATTATTTTTTAAATGTATTTTTTTTCTTTTTAGATGGAGGTGAGGACCTCTGATATTTTTTAAATGAAGGTTTTTTTAAGAATTTTATTATTCATATCACGAATCAGTACAAAGTAGTTGACCCTTACAAGCACATTGAAACGTAAACACAAAGGACCATGAACACCTAGAATACCCTAAGACAACCATAACACAAGAAGATCTCCGACCTGTGTCATCATCCACGAATCTTGAGAGAAGACCCTGCGGCGAAGGATCGCAACTTGATCATAGCGGGTCATCATCTTCGACCTCGGTACAATTGCCGCCACGCTGCTTCCTCCTTTCTTGACACCAGCGCTGAGAGGGCATGGACATCAATCCAACATACCTGCAATAGCCGTCGCCATCTTTGGCTTTGAGTACCGCGAAAAGTGTCCCTTTCGAAAGAAAGAGAACTCGAGTCATCCGACCGGTCCAGCATCGCGGCTAGGCCATCCGCCCGAAACAAGCGGGATCTCCCACCACATCGGTAGCGAGAGGAAGGAGAAGAACAGCATCGACAAATCATACCAACAAGGAATAAGAAGGGTCTTCATCTCCACGCATCCATCGCCCATGTGAGGACCCAAGCGGCCGGTCGATGGACCTCCGGCCACCATAGCCCGCGACCTCGGCGAGATCCGGGATCCCCAACCCGCTGGCTCCTAGGCGAAGGCAAAAGCCTCGCTGACATAAGCGGGCCGGAGAAATTTATTCGACGCGACACCACCGCATACGGCCTCGGCAGCGTCTCCTCAACCCTAACCCTACCACACCCACCTAGCGAACAGACCGGGGTTCCCCTTCCTCCCGCCGGGGCGCCGGCGGAGAGAGAGGAACGGCGGCGCCACCAGTGCGCGAGGAACCCTCGTCGCCTCCTAGATCGCCTCGTGCGATCCTAATCTTTCGGGCGCTGTTGCGTCTGTGTGGGCTTTAAATGGAGGGTTATGCAAAGTGACACTCGTTGGTAGGCTGTGGTGGTATTTTGTTACTTCTTTTTTTAGATGAATGAAGGTGAGAACTTTTTTCTAAGATATATTTTTAGGCGGAGGCGGGGACATGTATTTTTTTAAATAAAAACATGCGTATAGCTTTTTCTCAAGCGACGCCACAGGGTGGCGCCCCAACCACTAGTTCTTCTACATCAGTCGCGTTCAGAGACGCCACAAGGGAGGAGAGGAGATGCTCGTCAAGTTGTCAATTTGCATGGATACCCAAAACTAACTGGATCCCGTGATGCGTGCATCATTCGACTCTGATCTGGAATGACACGTACATCACTCACGGGTGTTTGTTGTTGAGAGGCACATATATCAACGCTTAAATTATTGTGTGCATCTTGATTCCATGGCATACATCTACGTCGATCTCCACTCTGTTATAACCTGTACGTCTCTGTTTGCTAGCTATCTGGTGAACCTCACCTCAAAACGAACAGAACGATCGACGCCGTCGCCCAGATCGATGGACCTATACATTGCCGTCGCCCAGCCGCGCTTACTACAGTTAAGCATTATGCCAAAGCCCCCGGCCGACACCCTCCTCCGGCCGGCACGCACCCACTGGATACAAAATGCATAGACACGACAACTAAACTTGCATGCGTGTGAGGACATATATCTCCCTCTGTTTCCAAATATTTGTCTTTCTGGCCAATACCAAATGAATTTCTGACATACGGATGTATGTAGACATGTTTTAAAGTGTAGATTCATTCATTTTGCTCCGTATGTAGTCACTTGTTGAAATCGCTAGAAAGATAATTATTTAGGAACGGAGGGAGTATATAATATGCATGCATACTTAAACTCATCCATGTACTGTAGTTTACTATAGCTAAACTCATTCGTACGTGGTCTATATCCTGCAGAGGCCGGAGGACAAAGACCTTTTTATGATGGCGTCTACACGACTGGAGCATACAGCCAGGGAGGTTTTCTCCCAGCATGGATGGCGGTGCAATCTCCGGATAGGAGTTGCCCCACCCTAGGCTGGACTGATTTACTTTTGCTACAAAATGATATTTATTTTTAGGCTTGTTGGACATATTTTGCTGTGTGCATCGCGCTATGCAGAGGGCCGGCATTCTTCAATGCTGTTGCATCACCTCGATATATCAATTGAATGAAATGTTCTTTATAAAAAAAAACTATAGCTTTGCTTCCCAAAATGCCACTGTATATAGTGTGCACGCATGCTATTGTCAATCATGCAAGCAATCATGGCGTGAAAGTATTCTACTCCGTATGTCCTATAATATAAAAGCGTTTTTGGACACTAATATAGTATCCTTATAACACTATATTAGTATTAAAAATGCTCTTATATTATGGAATGAAGAGAGTAGACAATAGGCAACTGATGCTCCAATTAGCGCAGGGCGGCCAATAATTGGCATTATCCGGAGCATTTACTGGATCACAATGGTCAATGATGTAACTTCAAAAATGAGCACCAGCAGTTACTTCCTCCGTTTCAAAATACTACTTGAAGTTTAAGGTTTGCTCTAAGTCAAATGTCTTTAAGTTTGACCAAGTTAAAAGAAAAATACAACAACATTTATGACACAAAAAATAGTTTTATTAGATTCATCATAACATACAAACTTTTTCTAAAAATGGTCAAATCTAATGAAGTTTGACATAGGACAAATCTAAAATTTCAAATATTTTAGAACCAAAGGAGTGGGTTATATAGTATTTTCTTCTCGGCGTGCAATCGCGGCCCATGCATTAGTGCATGGCCTGAGGAATGTCACAGAAGCACTTTCTCTTGCTCCTTCGGGAAAAAAGTTGTGTGGTGCATGGCAATGCCCTCTGAGCTAGGATGGACGACAGATATTTAAAGGTCATGACTTGTGTAGAGTACACTACTGCTAATGGGGTACGTGTGTATATATATATATATGTATATATGATCGAAAGGATGTATACATGCACTGTGTGCGGCACCATGCATAAAGTCTATGACCTGTGCGTAGTGTACGCCTGCTAGTGGGTTAGTGCTCTGCAAGATAGGGAAAAGATAATGTGAAGGATGTACGCATGCACATGCATTGTGCGGCACCATTCCATACGGCGAAAGAGATGCATGCATTGGTGATACGAATGAACACCCAAACTTTAGCCGCGATTACAAGATAACTATACACCTCCGGCAATGTTTGTGACCCGTCAATCTGAAAAGGCATGCGGTGCGTCCCAAACTACTCTAGTGCGCAATCCAGCTCGATCCTCAAGTAGCAGCAGCTTAGCCGCCGGTTATGGACGTGTCTAAAGTTGGCCAAGAAATAATCCTTCGTGTAGATGGGTCAGATGGTTAGGAGAGTGGTCGCACTCTTGGCCTACCACGAATTATTTTAAACGGTGGTACGTTCCCATCGATATCGATGTGTCTAAGGTCAATCTGTCAAGCTTGAAGCTTCAAACTAAGATTTTCAGTAGGTGCGTTGTCACTGTGTGCGCGTGGTGGTTTATGTCAACTGTCACGTTTGCCTACATATACTCGATCGATGTTTCCAAAAAAGTGCTATTTCAAAGTCGATGTCCCATGGATTCTTTATCTAGCAAGTGAAATAGTGAACCATTACAAACAATTTCACAATGGGTCGCGCAAAAGGGTGCATGTACAATTACTGAAGAAAACAACCCGTGGTATAATAAACTAAAACAAAAGAATATGGAAAAATCATTTGTAGATACAAGATATGTCTGGTATATATTAAATTATTTTACTATTTTTTGGTACATACCAGAAAATAAGTAAGTCCGTTGAAGACGTTAATTATAGATTTTTAATAAGCTTTTCTTTGGCAAGCCAATAAACGATTACCAAATAAAATCCATTTTTTGGGTACGCAATCACATTAACATAAAATGTTAGGTAAATTGCAGTGATCGCGTAAAAAGAAAAGACTAGAATTTTAACGCACCAAGGTACAAATGAATGTTATAAGAAGGACGCGGAGTTTCCATTCTGATGGTTTTGGTGGTGGTCAATTATTTGTAAGCTGGTTACCCAACAGGCATTCTTGCTTTCTGTAAAGAATTGTCTTTTTTAATAAACTAATTTGTAGTATTTGTATAATGCTGGGCAGAGAAGCCTGTTTTCATAGAAACATGAGCTAGGGAATGACACGGTTGATTGATTAGGTTCCACGTAGTGGCACTGTAACTGTAGAATGGTTGAGACAGTTGAGTGGTGGGAGGTACGTAGTATATAAAAAAGGCCAAACGCCCGTGAAGATATGGCATGTATTGGCGTCGCAAAGAGGCAAAATGAAGATGCGTCCATCCAACGGAGCACACCAGCGCTAAAGGCCAAAGCGCAGCAGCTAGCAGCAGGCACGGGCGGCCGCAATCCTTTTGTTCCATCTGAACCGTGAAGTGAAACAATCAATCAATCAGGCATGGCCAGCTCCCGGCTCCCAGCTTAGCTTGCATGCATCTCGAGCTCGAGCTAGCTAGTCTCCATCTCCCAGCCCCGGCCATGAAAGAATGTAAGTTGAAGTAATTTATTGAAGAAGTATTGATTAACTAGCAAGCCATGCATGTATGTATAGACATCATCAATTCTTGACCTTGAGTGAAATTGACATCGAAGGCTTCTGCCCCTCCCACTCTTTCTATCTGAGAGATGGAAGGGGAGAGTCTTTTTTTAGGATGGCATGTGCGTGATGGAATTGATCTGCAGGCCGTTTCTTTTCAAAGCAACGAGACACCTCGTCAATTTTTATCAAAGAAACCGTCACATAAGTATTTGATCAGGCCGGCGTACAGGAACAAGGATGGCAGATGGGCAGGAGATCAATGTAGAAAAGCAAAATATTGCCACAGATATATATATATATATATATATATATATATATATATATATATATATATATATATATATATATATATATATATATAGAGCAGTGGATGGACAATTGGAGCAGGTGCCAACATTAAAGTGATACAACATGCAATATGCAATTGGAGTATAAGGCTAAGCACAGGACTGAGTAGACGATCGATGGACGACGACACTAGGCACCGGCCGGACGTCACAGGCGACGTCTCACCCCTGCTACATAATAAGGCACTAAAAGATCAACCAACTCGAGCGGCTATTGATTCATCAGCTATATATAGTACACCAACGCCACGCACGCATATTATATTTTGCGATGTATATATGGTACTAGATCAATTGATGGATCAACCAGAAATTTTCTGATTAGTCGAACTGGATGATGGAGCTGTAGATCTCGTTGGGCTCCCAGTCGGCGGGGATGACCTGGTCGGCGACGAGAGTCTTGCCGGACTCGTTGGTGATGCGCAGCGAGAAGGGGCCCTGCATGGGGCGCCGCGTGTCCATCCGCCAGATGGAACCCCATGACTCGGTCATGGGCACCCACTCCCCCGTCGGCGCCATCCCGCCCTCGCCGGCGGCGGCGTCCGGCCGCGACTGCATGATGTCCACCTGGTCCACGTCGCCGTCGCCGTTCTCGTACTCCACCAGGATGGCCAGGTAGTACGGGTTGGACCCGTGCTGTACGTGGAACGTCACCGTGAGCCCCGGGTACTGGCACGGCACCCTGCATATACATATACAGCAATGTGACTCAACCGTGTCAGTGTGTGTCGTGTTGGCCACAAAGATGCACACAATATCATCATGAAAATGTCCTACGGACGTGTGGCATCCAAAAGCAATGACATGCTGTTCAGCGTCACGGGGTCGATGTACCGACCGTGATGCTAGCGACCAAGAACACGAAAAGCTACCTACATAAATGCCGACGCTGATGCCACGGCTTGTTGCTTCCTATCATTCGAGGAGGAAAATGACACGTCGTGCTGCAAGTTAGAATCTTTCCGGGCCCCATGCATGCATATCCTTGTCGTCCTTGTTAAAAAGTTGGTGGTCAGGACAAGGCGAAAAATGGGCGTGTTGGCGGTTACCTTGCCCCATCTACTCATCTAGCTAGGCCATGCCGGACACCTTCCGTTTGCTTTTGTACAGAAGCCGCCGGGCCGGCGGTTGGGAAAGGAAAGGAAAGGAAAGGAAAGCAACGGACGGTGGACACGAGCGGCACCAGTGATGGATGGTCGGTAGTGGAGGTTAAGCCGTCGAGATAAGATAAGATGATGGCGACTGGCAATGTACCTCCTGAACTGCATGTCGATGATGCCGGCGTGGCGGAGCTCGTCGTTGCGGCCGTCCTTGGCCATGGCGCCGAAGGCGGTGCCGCTGAGGTCGAAGTGGAAGCGGGACACCGGGTAGTAGTTCATGTCCGTGATGATCACCGTCTCCGGCACGCCGGAGCACGCCGGGTGGCCCGCCAACACGCACCGTATCTGCATAATTAACAGTCAAGGACCAGTTTAATTCTGAGTCATTAGTGATGTGTGGCTAGTTCTAAATGGTTGCACTTCCAAGGAGAGAATTTTGTTCCAACCTGGTAGCATGAGCCGCATCCCTTGCCGTCCTTGAAGAGCGGCTCGTTGCCGCACGAGGTCATGGCGGAGAAGGGTGGCAGGTTGACGTTCTTGAACCCGCAGGCGCCGCCGTTGTCGTCGGGCCCGGCGCCCTTGGGCGCGCCGTACCACGTCGCCCTGGCGTCGAGCCAGCCGCCGGCGTCGACATTGGTGCTGTTGGAGCTGGAATTGGCCGCGGGAGGGGCAGGCGTGGCCGCGGGAGGAGGCGGGATGGCGGCCGGGGGAGGAGGGGAGCCGTAGCCGTAGGACGGCGGGGAAGAAGGAGGCGGCGCGACGTGGGCGTGCGGGGGCGCGTGGTGGGAGTGGGCCTTCTTGCCGCCGCCGCTGCGCTTGGCGCAGCAGCCGTGGCCGTGCGCGGCGAGGATGCAGAGGAGCAGAGCCGCCGTGACGGCGACAGAGGAGGAGGACGCCATGGCTAGCAAGTTGCTCCAGTACCACCAGATGATTGAATTGGGTGCTCTGCTCTGCCGGTCGGCGCTGGGCGCTCGCCGTATTTATAGCCGGGCGGGACGGGGCGGTAACTGAAGGAATTGCAGTGCATGGTGGTGGTGGTGGATGCATGAGCGTGACTGCCGGCCGATCGGGTTCACATGCGGGTGGAGCGACTCGGTTCGCCACCGGGCCGGGGGGTCACGAGCGCGCCTCACTATGCCTCCTCCCCTACATTCCCATCCATCCATGATCCATCGTTAGTTTCTCTACACTTGTACAGTAGGAGTAATACAAAACGTACACTGTATGCTGTATTAACTACATGTGGTACGTCCCGTCCAACTACCACGTTGCTGCATGCGCTGCGCTCGCTCCACGCACGTATGTGTCACGTATTATATGCATGGAATGCTGCCACGCCGACAACCGGCCGTAGCATCCATGCACACGCACCGTTGTGTTGGTGAGCCAAGCAAGGCCTCGCTTTGTCCGTGTCACTGCTAATTTTTGGACATAAGAGCATCTCCAACGGTCGCACGAACGCGCCGCGCGTTAAAAACTATGTTGCCGCGCGTCCATCGTCAGTTTAAGCCTTGGCAAGCGGCTAGCTTCCAAAGAATGAGCGCTAAAATCTGTGTGTGCAATGTTCCGTGAGCCATGTAGCGACTCTCACACAAACAACATATGCATTCCAAAACAGAAGCAAAATGATCAAACACAAACAAAATAAATCAACAATAAATAGTTCAATTTCGTTATTACAATTGAAACAAACAGTTTATCGTTCAATACAACAAATAGTGCAATAACACAACAAATAGTTTAACAATATAATATCGAGCGCACAAATCATGATGCTCTTTATGCGTCCATTCCATACCCACCACTCCTCAATGACATCCTTGAAGATCATCATGCTGCTGCGGGCGTCGAATGGCATGATAGGAGGCAACAAAGCGGGCCACCCTTTCAGCCTCCGTCACTCTACTTGCAGGATGCCCAAGAGCTCATCTTGAGGTAGTCTACATCTTGGCGGCGCTCATTCTCGATGATCATGTTGTGCTTGATCACTGGCGTGCATGATGTATCAAAGCATTTTTGATCCCAAAATCTAGCGGTCCTCTCACAATAGCAAATTGGGCTTGCAAAATCCCAAAAGCTCTCTTCACATATTTTCTAGCCGCCGCTTTGAGCATTGTGGAAATCAAGAATTTTCTTACCTTCGGCTTTTCAGCGGCTTCACAAGGTTTGCCACTTTGGATAGATGCCATCCGCTAGATAATAGCCATAGTTGTATGTCGACCACTTGCTACAAACTGCACGGTGGCAAATCACCATTTGCAATCTTATTCATCAGTGGTGACCGGTTGACAACATTGACGTCATTCAAAGATCCAGGCATTCCAAAGAATGCATGCCAAATCCAAGTCTCTTGATCGGCCACCACTTCAAGGATTATAGTAGAACCCCTTTTTTTGCCGTAGAATTTTCCATGCCATGCCTTTGGACAATTCTTCCAACTTCAATGCATGCAATCTATTGAGCCGAGCATACCAGGGAAGCCGCGAGCTTTGTTCATCTCCAATAGCCTTGCGGCGTCTTCAGCATTGGGAGATCTCAAATACTCCTGGCCAAACACTTGCACAATTCCAACTGCGAAGCGCTTGACACACATGATGGCTTGGCTCTCACCCATAGCCAAGTGATCATCAACTAGATCAGCCGGGATACCGTATGCCAACATACGCAAACCGTCTGTCACCTTCTGAAAGGTGCTATGCCCGAGCTCTTGTGACGCCCTCGATTCAATCGTACACTAATCATGCACGCAAATGTGTACGATCAAGATCAAGGACTCACGGGAAGATATCAAAACACAACTCTACAAATAAAATAAGTCATACAAGCATCATAATACAAGCCGGGGCCTCGAGGGCTCGAATACAAGTGCTCAATCATAGGCGAGTCGGTGGAAGCAACAATATCTGAAATCTGAGACATAAGTTAAACAAGGTGCCATAAGATGGCTAGCACAAAGCGGGATCTGGATCGAAGAGGACAGGCCTCTGCACAGGATCCTCCTAGGTCCTCTGGTAAATGGTTAGCGGGCTGCTGCGTAGTAGTAGGCGCCTCGGAGTAGTAGTCGTGCGTGGCGGTGGCGTCTGGATCACAGGCTCCATCGTGCGATTACAGCAATCGAGTAGAGATAGGAAAAGGGAACAAGGCAACCGTGAGTACTCATCCAAAGTACTACAAGCAAGGAGCTACACTACATATGCAAGGATATATGTGTAAAGGCCATATCGATGGACTGAGCTGCGAGAATGCGAGAATAGAGAAGGCCTAGTCCTAACGAAGACTAGCATCTTAGGAAACCACCATCTTGCACGCAAACAAGAGGGAGTAGAGTAACATAACTTAAAGCGGCAGTAGTGTTATCAACCTCGGCGAGATCCTTTCTCGACTCCTGCGAAAAGAAATCCCGAGCCATACTATCCGATTATCATCACAATCAATACTCATATCCATGTCTCATCTCAAGTAACGATTCTAGTTGTATCGATCGGGATACAACTCCAGCGTCCGTTACCGTGGGACGGGCTATCGATAGATGTTTTCTTCCCTGCGAGGTGCACCAACTTACCCTACGCTTCGCTTAACTCGGCGGACACACTTTCGAGGTCATGCGGCCTCGGTCAAACAATCGCCGCAACCCGACCTAGGCTTAATAGAGGGCCAGCCGCGGACTAAACCTATGCCCCGGGGTCATGGGCCATCTCCCGGGAACTCACTTGCGTTGCGAGGGCGGCGGAAGCAGACCTAGCCTAACAGCGTTCAGTCCAATCCGGTAGCCCGCTCCGTATTGACGTCTAATAAGCTTCGGTGATGTATCTGACCTTGAGCGCCCATACTTAGCCCACGTGATGGTTAGTGCTATCGGGCGAGGCCCCTCGGATCAAATATCCAAATCGTAGTGGATTAGGAGCAGCGGTAACAAGCGGAACTCACGAAGATGTGACCCGTTGCCCGTCTCGAGGACTTGTGGCAAGGGCTAGGAATGCCGCCACGCCTCGTAAGTATCTCGCGGGCACCCTCCGAGTCAACCCGTCTCCACATCACTCGCAATTAAGCGCAGCAGGTACCCTCGGGGTCGACCCGTCTTTCAAATGTGATGGTAAAGTCAAGTAACTGTGAGTCCAAACATCAAGGGAAAACACGAGGAATCACCCGGTGTATTCCACTCAATGTAGTCATCAAGGTGAACATAAGAGGATTCACCCTCGAGGTCCACACTTGAGGGTTGCACAGTCATATCGGAAGTGGTTAAAGAGGAAAATCACCCTCGATGACCTGGCCGGATAACTATACTCTGGGTTAATATCGGAGGTCTTGTAGAGGTTTCACCCTCGGTACTCGATAGTAACCTAGTAGTGTCGAGCAACTAAGGGAAGTGATGTGCGTGTCGGGGCTGGTCTTGATCCGTTGATCGGGTCTTCAATGATGAAGCGAGGCAACAAGGACAAGGGGGTCAGCGATGGGTCTCTAACCAACCTATGCTAAGCGGTTTAGGATAAGCGGTAGGTAACAATAGCGAGTTACAATAAGCAGGCTATACAGCGAATAGGAGCAACAATAATAGTAGCAAAAATCTAGTGCAAGCAATAAGAGAATGGAATGGGCGATATCGGGATGATCAAAGGGGGCTTGCTGGTTGCTCTGGCAAGAGAGAGGATCGTCGACCTTGTAGTCGAGCGGCGGTATGGCGTCGGTCTCGTAGTCTACCGAAGAAGAGGGGAAGAAACAATGAATACCGATAACGGATGCATAACGATGCATGACATGCCAAGAAGCGAAGCTAGGCGTGCCCTAACGTGGTAAGAGGGTCTTGGTTTAGGGGAAAGCATCAGGAAGTTATCCGGTTCGGACGTCTGTCGAGACGGATGAGCCGGAGGAAAGTTTGCAGGTTCGATAGGTTAGAGGCGTGCGGTGAATGAGCGAATTGCGTATCCGGAATCGTCTAAATCGTTACGAGCAACTTTCATGTTGAAAACATTTTAATCAAGACTCTGGTTAAAAGTTATGAATTATAAAAGGTTTTATTAATTTCGGAATTTTAATTAATTAATTAATTAATTTGAAAAAACATTTATGACATCGGCATGAGGTCATCTTGGCGTCATCGACCAGCGAGGGTTGACTAAGTCAACCACGCCAGTCAGTCCCACATGTCATACACTAATAACTTAATTAACCTAATCAGTTAATTAAACTTAGTTAATTAAGTTAACTAATGATTAGTATTAATTAATCCGAGATTAATTAGTTTAATTAATTACCCAATTAATTAGCTAATGATTAGGTTTAACTAATCCGAAATTAATTAGTTTAATTAATTACCCAATTAATTAATTAATTAATTATTTAGTTAATTATTTTAATTACTTTTAAATCATTTTCGTTTACATTAATTAAAACATTTTCTTTTAATCGTTTGGGGGTGGGGCCCCTAGTCGATGCTTCACGTGGCCCTATGGTCTTGGCGACGCTGGTCTTGATCTTGGCGTTGCCCGTCGGGCGCTGACCGGCCAGGTCAGGCGAAGCGGCCGGTGGCCGTTGCCAGCAGCCTGCCGTGCGCCAGCAACGCCGGTGAGGACAGGAGGCGGCGGTCTTGAGGCTCAGGCAGGCAGCGCCCAGCATGGATGAAGGGAGGAAGGGGGCCGGTCGGATGAGGGCTCGGGAGAGAAGGGGGGGATCGAGGAGGCTGGGGGGGGGTCGGGCTGCGCCACCGCCGACGAGAGCGCCGACAGGGAGGAAAGGCAGGGAGAGGGAGGCGCGGTGGCCGGCCGGCCGAGCCGACGAGGCCACGGGCCGGATCCGTGGGAGAAGCGTCGAGGTCGAAGCGTCGGAGGGACGGAGGAGCCGGAGGAAACGTCGCCCTTGTGGCCTGGCCACGGGCCGACGCCGACGAGGGAGAGGAGGAGGCTTGAGGCCTCACCGGGGTTCAGAGGTCTCGGTGCGCTTAGTGGAGTCGAGGTCGGCGTCGGGACGAGCAGGGTCAGGGAGCGAGTCCAGGAGGTCCAGTGGGGGCCAGGCCGAGACTTCCGAGCCGATCGTCCAGGCTCGGTGGGGGGGAGGGAGGGAGGAGGGCGGGCAGCGGGTGGAGGAGGAGGAGGAGGGAGGCGGCGGGGGCGGGGGAACGCGCAGAGGAGGGGCGCCGGGGGGAGGGTCGGTGGCGCTCGGTCCGATCCGATTGGATCGGGGAGAGGGAGGGAGTGGGGCGGCGTGGGGAGTTAGGGTTTCCCCTCGGGGATAAGGGAGAGGCGGCCAGGGGCCGGGCTGTGTGATGGGGCTAGCCGAGGAGGGGGAAAGGAGATGGGCCAAGGGGGAGTGGGGAGGGGGGCCGGTTGGTTGGGCGGTTGGGGTTTATCCTCCCGGCTTCATTTTCTTTTTTTTTTTGACTTGAAACCACGATTAGAAACTTAGGTTTCTTGTTGCAAACCATCCGGCGTTACAAATCTCCTCCACTACAAGAAATCTCGTCCGAGATTTAGGAGGTAGAAGGAAAGAGTCGGGATATTCATCTCGTAGAGCGATCCTCGCGTTCCCGGTGGCTTCATCTTGAGTGATTCGACCCTTTGGACTTTGAGAATTTGATCGCCTTCCGGCGTGTGCGGCGTTCAGCTTGTCGAGAATGCGGACGGATGCTCTTTATAGGAGAGGTCTGTTGCAATTCGAGCACTTCATGGTCCTTCGCTCGGATTGGGTCCTTGAAGCGGCGGCGGAGTTGGGACACGTGGAACACATCGTGAACACGAGAAAGGTTGAAGGAAGCTCCGAGTTGATAAGCCACTTTTCCGCCTTTCCGAGAATAGTGAAAGGGCCAATATAGCGAGGAGCTAGCTTGCCCTTGATCCGGCGGTGAGCACCCTTCATTGGTGTAACGCGAAGATAGGCCTTTTCGCCAGTTGATAGACCATGTCTTTGTGATAGCGGTCATAATTACTCTTTTAGCCTGTTGGCGGTCTTGAGATTCTCGCGAATAATGCGGACTTGTTCTTGGCATGTTGGATAATATCCGGACCAAGAGTGGGCGTTCCCGATTTCGACCAGATTCGAGGGTTGGCACTTTCGTCCATATAACACCTCGAAGGGGCCATCTTCAAACTAGCTTGAAAGCTATTATTATAAGAGAACTCAGCATCGGGAGAGATTCCTCCCATTTCTTGCGAATGAGGCGACACAAGCTCGAAGCATGTCTTGAGAATTTGGTTGACACGTTCAACTTGCCCTTGAGGCTGCGGATGAAAAGCGATCTTGAAAGATAAATGAGTCCCCATAGCTTCTTGAAAACTTGCCCGAAATCTTGAAGTGAATAAGCTGCCACGGTCGAGCGATAACGGTGGAATACCGTGAAGTGAAACAATTCTGGTCATATAGAGCGTTGCAAGCTGGCTAGCGGTGATCGTTTCTTTGACCGCCGAAAATGTGCAACTTTAGAAAGCGGTCAATGGCGACAAGAATAGCATCATTACCTTTCTGCGATTTGGGAAACCCGGTGGCGAAGTCCATTTCAACATGGTCCCATTTCCATTCGGGAATAGAGATAGGCTGCGAGTTCAGCGAGGCCTTTGATGTTCTGCTTTGATCTGACGGCAAGCGTCACACTCGAAACATAGCGAGCAATGTCACGCTTCATATTAGACCACGGAATCTCGGCGAATGTCTTGATACATCTTGGTACTGCCGGGTGGATACATAGAGGCGTATCATGAGCTTCTTGCATAACCTTCGAGTCATATCCAGGTTGTCCCTTGCAAGGTACCACTAAGCGGCCTTTGAAGTACAAGGCGCCATCATCGACAATAGTGAAGGATGAGGATTTCCTTTCACGACGTCTGTTTAAGCTTGTAGACCTCGAGTCAGATCCTGCATTGTCTTTATGGTGCCCAAGAGATCGGGTTCAACAGCCCGGTATAGAGGATCCACGAGGAACAACACGGAGATTCATCTTGCGGAACTCCGGAGGAGGGCGAGTGCACCGGAGGAACAATATGGAGGTTCACTGCTGAATTCTTCAACAAGTGAGGCTGAACTTTGTGAACTCGAAGGTGGTTGCTTGATGAGACTTGCGGCTCAAAGCATCAGCCATCACATTAGCCTTGCTCAGCGTATAGGAGATTCCCAAATCAAAGTGCTGCAGCAGTCTCCATCCATCTCTGTGGCGGAGGTTCAGGTCTGGCTGAGTAAGCAGATACTTCAGACTTTGGTGGTCAAGTAGATCTCATAGCGATTACAGAGAAGGTAATGTCGCCATTTGCTTTAGCGCATGAATGACTGCAGCAAGTTCGAGTCGTGAACTGGGTAGTTCTCCTCGTGAGGCATGAACTGTCGAGAGGCATAAGCAACCACTTTGCGATCTTGCATTAGGACACCGCCTAATCCTTGACGAGAAGCGTCGCGATAAATGACGAAGTCCTTCTTAGTATCGGGAGGAGCTAGCATTTGGGCGGTTGTCGACTTGTCCTTGAGTTCTGAAACTTTCGACACTTATCATCCATTGGAACTTGGCGCCTTTATGCAATAGATTAGTCGAGGCTGGCAATCTTGGAGAAGTTCTCGACGAATCGGCGGCAATAGTGGCGAGACCGAGAAAACTTCGACTTATGCGTTCTTGGAGGAGTCAATCGAGAATAGCTGAACTCGTTCGGGGTTGGCGGCAATACCATCCTTAGAAATGACATGCCCAAGATAGGTTACTTGGAAGCCGAATTCACATTTGGAGAACTTGGCATAGAGTTGATGCTCTCGTAGCTTTTCGGCACAAAGCGAAGATGTTCACATGTTCTTCTTCATTCTTGGAATAGATCAGGATATCATCCGGATAAACCACGACGAACTTGTCGAGGTAATCCATGAATATATAGTTCATCGAGCGAGAGAAGGTGGCTGGAGCATTGGTTAAGCCGAAAGACATGGCGGTGTACTCGTATGAACCATAACGAGTCACAAATGCGGTCTTGGGGATATCCTCCTCGCGAACACGGATCTGGTGGTAACCCAACCTCAAGTCGAGTTTGAGAACACCGAGCGAACCAGCCAGTTGATCATAAAGATCATTGATCCGAGGAAGAGGATACTTATTCGAATGGTAGCTTGATTTATAGGACGGTAGTCTTGAACCAATCGGTTTGTCCCATCCTTCTTCTTGACAAAGAGAGGTGCTCCCCAAGGAGAGCAACTTGGGCGGATGAAACCACTTTGAAGAGATTTGTCGATTTCCTCCTTTAGCTCAAGGAGTTCATGCGGCGGCATCTTGTAGGGACGTTTGGCTATAGGAGTGGTGCACGGTTTCAAGTCGATGGCGAATTCGACAGCTCTAGCGGGGGGAATCCTGGAAGTTCTTGAGAAAAACGTCTTGGAAATCATAAGCAGCGAGGAATGTTTTCAATTCCCTCGAGGGTGCGGCGTTCAATGCATTCAATGCATAGAGCCTTGCCTCGGCATTTTGAACGAACGAGCATTGTAGCTACGATTTCATCGAAGGGTGCAGCAGATGGGCGGTCTTAGTGGCGCAAGCGATTGTCGCCAGTATGCGCTTTCAACCAATCCATCCCCAAAATGAGGTCAATGCTACAAGACTTTAGCACGATAGGAGAGACAAGGAATTCCATTCCTTGATTTCAACGGGACGTCGTTGCAAATCATGGAAGTCCGACATTGGCCCGCTGAGGTGTGTACTAATAGTGAAGCATTCATGTCTTAGCTTTTAAGGCCATGCATGAATGCAAAATCTTGAGACATGAATGAATGTGATGCTCTGAATCGAATAAAGCAGATCACAGTACTGAATTTACTGAGAAGGGTACCCATCACGATGGCAGGCTGGTCTGAGCTTCATTCGATTCAATGTGGTTGGCCCGAGCTTTCCCATAAGACTTGCCGGTGTTGTTGCGGTTACGGTTGTTTCCACGGCCAGTTCTTTGGAAGGGCCACTGATTACGGTTCTGGTTGCAATCTCTATACAGTGCCACGGCTGTCCGCACTTTGAAGCATAAGCCATTATTGGGAGTGGGAGCAGGAGCTTGGGGTGGCGGAGCTGGAAGCTTGGCTGCTTAGTTGTAAGCGAGCGAGGTGTAGCATAGTTCTGCTTTGAAGCGGATGCATTGGGCTGGTACATGCTATTGGGAATCCATATCTTGCGCCTGCGAGGCGGGCCGAAGATGAGCGGTGTCACAGTTGCGCTGTTAGAGCTCTGGTATTCCTGCAGACCAGTTTCGACATTGATAGCTTTGTTCACCAAGGTGGCGAAATCAGCAAAGTCGTGCACTAGAAGTGCGAGCTTGATGTCGACTTGAAGTCCGTCACGGAACTTCTCTTGTCTGCGTGCATCGGTTGCAATATCCTCTTGACATAGCGAGACAAGTCCAAGAACTCTCGCGATAGGCTTCAACAGTTTTGTTGCCTTGGGTGAGGTTGCGGAACTCACGCTTCTTCGGTCCATGACCCCTTGAGGAATGAAGCGGGCGCGAAGGAAGCAACACGGAAGTCAGCCAGTGATGAGTGTCCCAAGCTGGCGAGTCTGACGGTGGCTGTCCCACCATTGAGCTGCGGGTCCCTTGGGAAGAAGGAAGCAAAGGTGACATAGTGGCGGGGGTACATTAGCGAGACTCCATCTCATAGGTGATGTCACGAAGCCGATCCATCGACATCCGATGGTTGAGTTGAGCTGCGGTACCTGCTGGGGTTCAGCGTGAATTCTGCGAGTTGTCCCGTTTGGGTCTGGTTCATATTGGGGCGAGGCGAGCCATCATGTTCTCCATGAACTGGCGATTCATCTCGAGCTGTTGGATCATACCAGCCATGTACTCGAGGCGGTGGTGGAAGGTTGTCACCACGACCACGACCTGCTGGCCTAACCATCCTGCTATTAAATAACAGGGTAGTTCAGCATTTGAGAAGATAAGCAAGAGACAAGAATCATTCATGATGAAACACGCATAATGAAAGAAGATGATGGGAACTACATAGTAGTTGGCATATCTTACAAAAGGAATCATGCATAGAGTTCGATACATAGAGTCGATTACATAGACTACTACATCATAGGCGGCACGCAGCTCATGGCGAATACATCGAATGCTAACAAGCAAGCCTACATCAGTCCCACGCGCTGCGCGAGGTAGTCAGCTTTGAAAGCTGGTAGTCTTGGCGGTGGATAGTCCTCCACGTCGGTGACACGAGGGCCGCGGATACTCGGTGCTGAATCCGGCGTCCGGTGGCGAGGAAAGGACCAAGTGCGGAGAGTAGCCTCCCGTCGTCCAACCAACTCCACAGGGCATCACGGTCTGGCGGGGTAGATCGCGAGAAGCGGCAGCTCTCCGGAGCGGACAAAGGGTGCATCAGCGTCGAGCACGGTAGAGGTCTTGACGGGTGATGTACAACTTCGTGGCGAAGAGCTCGGTTAGCTCGATCCAGCCCATCGCATGCGAGAACAAAGTTACGATGGTGGAAAACTCTCTGGTGGCGATGGTGTAGGCAGCGGTGTAGTAACCCTCCTCACCAACATCGACGCGATAGCAATGTGCACGAAGGGAGGTGTCCAACTCTCGATACTCGCACGAAGGCGTGTCGATGCAGCATAAGCAACATCGTGGGCGGCCATATCGATGGTCACCCCAACACCATGTGCGGTGTGCGGCCGCGATGAGTGGACTCGTACTCCGAGAGTAGAGGTGGGCGATGGCGCTGCATCTTGCTCACGGTTGTAGTCTGGTACTCCTCATAGGCGGTGTACTCGGGGTGCCGCGATAACCCGGATAGGTCATCATCTCGGCTAGCACCGCAGTGATCCCGAGGCACCAATGGCCGTCGTGTGGCGCACGACCTGCCTCGTGGGTTCCATCGAAAACAAAGGCGTTTCAAGGAGTCAAATGGCGAGGTGGAAATTGTTCAAAACAATTCCAAAAACAACTAAGGCTATATCCATCTTGGGGTGAATGCGGTCACGGGATCCTAGTGATAGTTAGTAAAATCGTTTAACCCGAGTAGAAGAGAGTTGAGCCCGAGTAAAGGTCGAGGAGTAAAAGATCCTAATACCACCCGATGGCGGCGTGGGCCCGTAAGGCACACAGCCAAGTTAGTAAAAGTTTTGCAATGTCTAGACTTGACTTGACCAAGGAGTGTGGAAGGGGATTCCTACAGCGATCGGCTCGATACCAACTTGTGGCGCCCTCGATTCAATCGTACACTAATCATGCACGCAAATGTATGCGATCAAGATCAGAGACTCACGGGAAGATATCAAAACACAACTCTACAAATAAAATAAGTCATACAAGCATCATAATACAAGCCGGGGCCTCGAGGGCTCGAATACAAGTGCTCAATCATAGGCGAGTCGTGGAAGCAACAATATCTGAAATCTGAGACATAAGTTAAACAAGGTGCCATAAGATGGCTAGCACAAAGCTGGGATCTGATCGAAGAGGACAGGCCTCTGCACAGGATCCTCCTAGGTCACTCCCGGTCGCCGTTAGCGGGCTGCACGTAGTAGTAGGCGCCTCCGGAGTAGTAGTAAATGCGTGGCGGTGGCGTGCTCGGATCACAGGCTCCATCGTCCGATTGCAGCAATCGAGTAGAGATAGGGAAAAGGGGAACAAGGCAACCGTGAGTACTCATCCAAAGTACTACATAAACAAGGACTACACTACATATGCAAGGATATATGTGTAAAGGCCATATCGATTGACTGAACTGCAGAATGCGAGAATAGAGAGAAGGCCTAGTCCTAGCGAAGACTAGCATCTTAGGAAACCACCATCTTGCAGACAAACAAGAGGGAGTAGAGTAACATAACTTAAAGCAGCGATAGTGTTATCAACCTCGGCGAGATCCTTTCTCGACTCCTGCGAAAAGAAATCCCGAGCCATACTATCCGATTATCATCACAATCAATACTCATATCCATGTCTCATCTCAAGTAACCAGTTCTAGTTGTATCGATCGGGATACAACTCCAGCGTCCGTTATCAGAGGACAGGCTATCGATAGATGTTTTCTTCCTGCGAGGTGCACCAACTTACCCACCACGCTTAACTCCGTGGGACACACTTTCGAGGTCATGCCCGCCTCGGTCAAACAATCTGCCGCAACCCGACCTAGGCTTAATAGAGAGGCCAAGCCGCGGACTAAACCTATGCCCCGGGGTCATGGGCCATCTCCCGGAACTCACGACGTTGCGAGGCGGCGGAAGCAGACCTAGCCTAACAGCGTTCAGTCCAATCCGGTAGCCGCCTCCGACGTGACGTCTAATAAGCTTCGGTGATGTATCTGACGAAACGCCCATACTTAGCCCACGTGATGGTTAGTGCTATCGGGCGAGGCCCCTCGGATCAAATATCCAAATCGTAGTGGATTAGGAACAGCGGTAACAAGCGAGAACTCACGAAAGATGTGACCCGTTGCCCGTCTCGAGGACTTGTGGCAAGGGCTAGGAATGCCGGCCACGCCTCGTAAGTATCTCGCGGCACCCTCCGAGTCAACCCGTCTCCACATCACTGCACAATTAAGCGCAGCAGGTACCCCTCGAGGTCGACCCGTCTTTCAAATAACGATGGTAAAGTCCAAGTAGCTGTGAGTCCAAACATCAAGGGAAAACACGAGGAATCACCCCGGTGTATTCCACTCAATGTAGTCATCAAGGTGAACATAAGAGGATTCACCCTCGAGGTCCACACTTGAGGGTTGCCGACAGTCGTATCGGAAGTGGTTAAAGAGGAAAATCACCCTCGATGACCTGGCCGGATAACTATACTCTGGGTTAATATCGGAGGTCTTTGTAGAGGTTTCACCCTCGGTACTCGATAGTAACCTAGTAGTGTCGAGCAACTAAGGGAAGTGATGTGCGGTGTCGGGGCTGGTCTTGATCCGTTGATCGGGTCTTCAATGATGAAGCGAGGGCAACAAGGACAAGGGGGGTCAGCGATGGGTCTCTAACCAACCTATGCTAAGCGATTTAGGATAAGCGGTAGGTAACAATAGCGAGGTTACAATAAGCGGGCTATACAGCAGAATAGGAGCAACAATAACGATAGCAAAAATCTAGTGCAAGCAATAAGAGAATGGAATGGGCGATATCGGGATGATCAAAGGGGGCTTGCACGGTTGCTCGGGCAAGAGAGAGGATCGTCGACCTTGTAGTCGAACTGGCCAGCTGCAGCGTCGGTCTCGTAGTCTACCGAAGAGAAGAGGGGGAAGAAACAATGAATACACGATAACAGATGCATAACGATGCATGACATGCCAAGAAGCGAAGCTAGGCGTGCCCTAACGTGGTAAGAGGGGTACTGGTTTAGGGGGGAAAGCATCCGGGAAGTTATCCCGGTTCCGGACGTCTGTCAGACAGATGAACCGGAGGGGAAAGTTTGCAGGTTCGATAGGTTAGAGACGTGCGGTGGACGAAGCAATTGCGTGTCCGGAATCGTCTCGCTGCTCGAGCAACTTTCATGTTGAAAACATTTTAATCAAGACTCGGATTAAAAGTTATGAATTATAAAAGGTTTTATTAATTTCTGGAATTTTAATTAATTAATTAATTAATTTGAAAAACATTTATGACATCGGCATGAGGTCATCTTGACGTCATCGATAACGGGGTTGACTAAGTCAACCTGCCGAGTGGAGTCCCACATGTCATACACTAATAACTTAATTAACCTAATCAGTTAATTAAACTTAGTTAATTAAGTTAACTAATGATTAGTATTAATTAATCCGAGTTAATTAGTTTAATTAATTACCCAATTAATTAGCTAATGATTAGGTTTAACTAATCCAGAATTAATTAGTTTAATTAATTACCCAATTAATTAATTAATTAATTATTTAGTTAATTATTTTAATTACTTTTTAAATCATTTTCGTTTCTGTTAATTAAAACATTTTCTTTTAATCGTTTGGGGGTGGGGCCCCTAGTCGATCTTCACACGTGGCCCTATGAGTCTTGGCTGAGGTGCGGTATGGCGAGCGTTGCCGTCAGGCGCGACCGGCCCGGTCGGGCGCTGGCGGCCAGTGGCCGTTGCCACGCGCCCAGCCAGCAACAACAGGGGAGGCAGACAGGAGGGCAGTCTGGGGCTGGGCGGGCGGCCCAGTGGATGAAAGGGGAACAGGGCCCGGCGGAGGAGGCTCGGGAGAGAAGGGGGGATCGAGGAGCGCTGAAGTCGGGGCTGCGCCTGGCCCGACAAGAGCGCCAGCACGGGAGGAGAAGGAGCAGGGGAGGGAGGCGCGGTGGGCGGCCGAGCCGACGAGGCCCTGGGCCGGATCCGGCCGGGAGAGCGTCGAGGGGGTCGAGGCGCGTCGGAGGGGACGGAGGAGCCGGAGGGGGGAACGTCGCCCATGGCAGCCCAAGCCGGACGCCGACGAGGGAGAGGGAGGAGGCGAGGCCTCACCGGGGTTCAGGAGGTCTCAGCGCGTGCTTGGTGGAGGTCGAGGGGTCGGGGACGAGCGGCGTCGGGAGCAAAGCGAGTCCGGCGAGGTCGAGTCGGCGTCGAGGCCGAGCCGGACGACCTGCCCATGATCGTCAGGCTCAGTGGGGGAGGAGGAGGGGCGTGCAGGTGGTGAGGAGGAGGAGGGAGGCGGCGGGGCAAGGGGAGGCAGCGGCGAGGGGTGGGGTCGCCGACGGGGAGGGGTCGGTGGCGCTCGGTCCGATCCCGATTGGATCGAGGAGAGGAGGGAGTGGGGCGGCGTGGGGAGTTAGGGTTTCCCTCGGGGATAAGGGAGAGGCGGCCCGGTGGGCCGGCTGGTGGCCCAGATGGGGCTAGCCAGTGGAGGGGGGAAAGGAGATGGGCCAAGGGGAGTGGGGAGGGCGGTGGTTGGGCGGTTGGGGTTTTATCCCCCCCCGCTTCATTTTCTTTTTATTTTATTATTTTTTTGACAGCTTGAAACCACGATTAGAAACTTAGGTTTACTGTTGCAAACCATCCGGGCGTTACAGCTCTCCGGCGGCATTCCTCCTTTGTTGAAAAAATCGGTCATGACTCGCTAGTTTCTTTGCAATGCGCCTGAACAACTCGGTGCTCATCCTAAACCGGCGAATGAAAATACGACTCGGGGTATGTGGGTTTCTCCGCAAAATAATGCCTGATTAATCTGTTGGGCATCGATCCTTTCCCTCCAAATTTTCTGCCGACCCATAACCGAACCACTGTGCTTCGGTTTTTTATTCATGTGCATAGCTAGGATCATTGCAAGATCCTCCTCCTCTTCCATATCAAGTTCTTCTTCGGAAGAATCATACGACGAACTCATCTACAATGTTCAATACTATGCTATAAAAACTACAATCAACATGCACCAAATTCAAGAAGTTTGAGCAATACGTACCTTGTAGGCGTTTTGTGAACACCTTGCGGGCGTCGGCGGCGGCAGCGCCTGGGCGCTATTCGTCGAAGGGCGGACGCTTGTGGGGGCGGCGGTGACTAGAGGGGCGGAGGAAGCGCCGCATGCTGGATAGGCGGGAAGCGCTGAACTATCATGCCGGCGCTGGCGGGCGGCGCGCCAGCTGCCGGATGTGGGGGGGTCGAGTTCGGCGGCGGAGGCGGCGCAGCAAATAAGCGGCGCATGATGGAGTTTCGGCCCGCGCGCTAAACTAGATATGCTGCCTATGTATGATTCTGTAGCGCCACTGGAGCCACTCTACCGATTGCGCGCGCGCTAAAATGGGCAATTTTATGGCGCGGCGCTTGTTTGGCGCGGCTGTTGGAGATGCTCTAACACCCGAACATTCAGGAATAGGAGGAATCAGATCGAACGTTTCATTCAATCCAGGAGCCAGGACCGAACGGACGACTTTGTTCGTTACGATCCCCCCCCCCCCCAATGACTTCTCCCGCTCGCCTTCGGTGTTTGAAATAAAAAAAATAAAAAAAAGAAAGAATTGCATTTTCTGTAGGCCCAGAAAATGCTCCTGCCTCTACCAACAAACATATCATGGCACAAAAAACTGCTCCAGCCTCTCCCAACAAATAGAGATAAACAAAAAAGGGCCTAAAAATGCATTGGATCAAGAAAACTCGCCTTGAAAAATAATGGAAATCCATAGTACAAAAATTTGCCATGCTCTAATGAACAAAACTACCATGTATGCAGGACCTATATTTATGAAGAGAAAAAAATTATATTACAAAAGAATTCATGAGTTGCCATGATGTTCAAACACACTTAATGACATTTGAGTGCACAGTTTTTTTTGCCATGCCCATTAACTAAAATTGCCATGCTTCCAATATTTAAAGAAAATGTAGTCTTGTTGAAAAAAATATGAAATTTGCCATGGTCCAAAAACAAAATTTGCCATGGCCCATTAACTACATTTGCCATGATATATAGACTAAATTTGCCATGGCCCCACATTTAAAGAAAAGTTGTCGCGTTCCAATTTTTTTTTGCCATGGTCCATATACTAAAGTTACCATGCCCATTAACTAAAATTGGCATGCTCCAATATTTAAAGAAAATGTTGCCATGTTGAAAAAAAGGAAATTTGTTGGTCCCAAAACTAAATTTGCCATGGCCCATATAATTGAAGGAAATATGCCCTAGAGGCAATAATAAAGTTGTTATTTATATTTCCTTATATCATGATAAATGTTTATTATTAATGCTAGAATTGTATTAAACCGGAAACTTAGTACATGTGTAAATACATAGACAAACAGAGAGTCCCTAGTATGCCCCTACTTGACTAGCTCGTTAATCAAAGATGGTTAAGTTTCCTGACCATAGACGTGTGTTGTCATTTGATGAACGGGATCACATCATTAGAGAATGATGTGATGGACAAGACCCGTCCGTTAGCTTAGCATAATGATAGTTTAGTTTTATTGATATTGCTTTCTTCATGACTTATACATGTTCCTCTGACAATGAGATTATGCAACTCCGAATACCGGAGGAACACCTTAATGTGCTATCAAGCGTCACAACGTAACTGGGTGATTATAAAGATGCTCTACAGGTGTCTCCGAAGGTGTTTGCTGAGTTGGCATAGATCGAGATTAGGATTTGTCACTCTGTGCATTGGAGAGGTATCTCTGGGCCCTCCCGGTAATGCACATCACTATAAGCCTTGCAAGCAATGTAACTAATGAGTTAGTTGCGGGGTGATGCATTACGGAACAAGTAAAGAGACTTGCCGGTAACGAGATTGAACTAGGTATGATGATACCGACGATCGAATCTCGGGCAAGTAACATATCGATGACACAGGGAACAACGTATGTTGTTATGTGGTTTGACTGATAAAGATCTTCGTAGAATATGTAGGAGCCAATATGAGCATCCTGGTTCCGCTATTGGTTATTGACCGGAGATCTGATGTGAGCATCGGTACTCAACCAGAGGAAGAGACAATGCAAGGAGATCAGACTTTAGAAACAACTGACTAATTCAAAGCTCAAATGCAAAAGAATTATGATTTCCGATCAAGGGATCAAAAGCAAATGCTCTGATTAAGGATGGATAAGTTGCTTAGACTTAGGGGTACAATCGATGGCAATCCGATTGGTCGAGAACCAGCTCATGTTTAAAATGATGTCTTAGCCGTAAGGATAAATCCTGAGGATTGCAAGCATCTGCAACATATTGAATCGACGGACTCAAAATGATAGTGACAAAGGATGCTAATAAGATTACTAGACTTATGGGATTAACCATAATGTAATCAAGCAAGAATTTCAACAACAATAAGCTGTTGAGGGTTTTTGGAAGATCAAATGGTATTTCGAAGACCCTTTTGGAATACATGAATCAACTGGGGATGAGCGGATACTCAATAAGTGCGGGTAATTATCCGTAGGGGTATTCAAGTGAAGGAAATATGCCCTAGAGGCAATAATAAAGTTATTATTTATTTCCTTATATCATGATAAATGTTTATTATTCATGCTAGAATTGTATTAACCGGAAACATAATACTTGTGTGAATACATAGACAAATAGAGTGTCACTAGTATGTGATGTCTACTACACAATCTTCTTCTTGTAGACGTTGTTGGGCCTGCAAGTGCACAGGTTTGTAGGACAGTAGCAAATTTCCCTCAAGTGGATGACCTAAGGTTTATCAATCCGTAGGAGGCGTAGGATGAAGATGGTCTCTCTCAAGCAACCCTGCAACCAAATAACAAAGAGTCTCTTGTGTCCCCAACACACCCAATACAATGGCAAATTGTATAGGTGCACTAGTTCGGCGAAGAGATGGTGATACAAGTGCAATATGGATGGTAGATATAGGTTTTTGTAATCTGAAATAATCAAAACAGCAAGGTAACTAATGATAAAAGTGAGCGTAAACGGTATTGCAATGATAGGAAACAAGGCCTAGGGTTCATACTTTCGCTAGTGCAAGTTCTCTCAACTATAATAACATAATTGGATCACATAACTATCCCTCAACATGCAACAAAGAGTCACTCCAAAGCCACTAATAGCGGAGAACAAACGTAGAGATTATGGTAGGGTACGAAACCACCTCAAAGCTATTCTTTCGGATCGATCTATAAAAGAGTTCATACTAGAATAACACCTTAAGACACAAATCAATCAAAACCCTAATGTCACCTAGATACTCCATTGTCGCCTCAAGTATCCGTGGGCATGATTATACGATATGCATCACACAATCTCAGATTCATCCAACCAACACAAAGTACTTCAAAGAGTGCCCCAAAGCTACTATCAAAGAGTCAAGAACGTGTGCCAACCCCTATGCATAGGTTCATGGGCGGAACCCGCAAGTTGGTCACCAAAACATACATCAAGAGGCACGTGAAATCCCATTGTCACCACAGATAAGCACGGCAAGACATACATCAAGTGTTCTCATAAAAGACTCAATCCGATAAGATAACTTCAAAGGGGAAACTCAATTCATCACAAGAGAGTAGAGGGGGTGAAACATCATAAGATCCAACTACAATAGCAAAGCTCGGGATACATCAAGATCGTGCCATAGAGGGAACACGAGAGAGAACGCGCGAGAGCGATCAAACACATAGCTACTGGTAGATACCCTCAGCCCCGAGGGTGAACTACTCCCTCCTCATCATGGATAGCGCCGGGATGATGAAGATGGCCACGGTGATGGGTTCCCCCTCCGACGGTGCCGAACAGGCTCCGAGAGGTTTTGGTGGCTCTGAGAGGCTTGCGGCGCGAACTCCCGATCTATCTTCTCGTTATGGTAGTTTTAGGCACGTAGGTATGTATGGGTGCAGAAGTACGTCGGTGGACCGAAGGGGGGCCACGAGGCAGGGGCGCGCCCCCACCCTCGTGAGCACCTCCCTTCTTTCCTGACGTGCACTTCAAGTCCATCGGGTGGCTTTCCTTCCAAAAATAACTTCTCCAGTTGATTTCGTTCCGTTTGACTCCGTCGATATTCCTTTTCCTCAAACACCAAATAGGCATAAAACAACAAATCTGGGTTGGCCCTCCGGTTAATAGGTTAGTCCCAAAAGTAATATAAAAGTGGAAAATAAAGCCCAATATTGCCTAAAACAGTAGATAATATAGCATGGAGCAATAAAAAATTATAGATATGTTGGAGACGTATCAAGCATCCCCAAGCTTAATTCCTGCTCGTCCTCGAGTAGGTAAATGATAAAAAAGATAATTTTTGATGTGGAATGCTAGTTGGCATAATTTCAATGTAATTCTTCTTACTTGTGATGTGAATATTCAGATCTGAAAGATTCAAGACAAAAGTTCATATTAACATAAAAAATAATAATACTTCAAGCATACTAATCAAAGTAATCATGTCTTCTCAAAATAGCATGGCAAAAGAAAGTTCATCCCTACAAAATCATATAGTTAGGCTATGCTTCATTTTCGTCACACAAAGATGTTCCCAACTTCTATACCCCTGATGACAAGCCAAGCAATTGTTTCGTACTTAAATAATCTCAAACTTTTTCAACCTTCACGCAATACATGAGCGTGAGCCATGGATATAGCACTATGGGTGGAATAGAATATGATGATGGGGATTGTGTGGAGAAGACAAAAAAGGAGAAAGTCTCACATTGATGAGGATAATCAACGGGCTATGGAGATGCCCATCAATTGATGTCAATATGAGGAGTAGGGATTGCCATGCAACGGATGCACTAGAGCTATAAATGAATGCTCAACAAAAGAAAACTAGTGGGTGTGCATCCAACTTGCTTGCTCACGAAGACCTAGGGCATTTGAGGAAGCCCATTGTAGGAATATACAAGCCAAGTTCTATAATGAAAAATTCCCACTAGTATGAAAAAGACAACTTATGAGACTCACTATATGAAAAACATGGTGCTACTTTGAAGCACAACATATGAGACTCACTACATGAAGAACAAGGTGCTACTTTGAAGCACAAGTGTGGAAAAAGAGATAGTAACATTGCCCTTTTTATTTATTTTATTTTTTTCTTTTTTTTGGGCCTTCTTTTTTTTGGCATTTCTCTTTTTTTTGGGCAATGCTCTAATAATAATGATCATCACACTTCTATTGATTACAACATAAGGATTACAACTCGAAACTAGAACAAGATATGACTCTATATGATTGCCTCCGGCGGTGTACCGGGATGGTGCAATGAATCAAGAGTGACATGTATGAACATTATGCATGGTGGCTTTGCCGCACATATGATGTCAACTACATGAGCATGCAATGGCAATATGACAAAAGTAAAGTATGTCATAATAATGATAAACGGAACGGTGGAAAGTTGCATGGCAATATATCTCGGAATGGCTATGGAAATGCCATAAATAGGTAGGTATGGTGGCTGTTTTGAGGAAGATATAATGAGGCCTCAAGGTGAGAAAGGGCAATGCACGGTACCGAAGAGGCTAGCAATGGCGGAAAGGTAAAAAGTGCGTATAATCCATGGACTCAACATTAGTCAAAAGAAATCATATACTTATTGCAAAAATTTAGAATTCATCAAAAATCAAGTACTATGTGCATGCTCCTAGGGGGATAGATTGGTAGGAAAAGACCATCGCTCGTCCCCGACCGCCACTCATAAGGATGCACAAGCTAGGTACACTTCATGTTTCAAATTTGTTACACAACTTTAACCATATGTGCATGCTACGGGACTTTCTAACTTCAACACAAGCATTCTTTAAATTCATAATCACCCAACTAGCATGACTTTAATATCACCATCCTCATATCTCAAAACAATCATCAAGTATAAAACTTCTCTTAGTATTCAACACACTCATAAGAATCCTTACAAATCTTTTATGCTTAGCATATTAGAATTAAGCACATTACCATGCTATTTAAGACTCTCAAAATAATATAAGTGAATCATGAGAGTTCATCTATTTCTTCAAAATAAAACTACCACCATTGTTGTAACGCCCGGATAATTAAGCTACAGTAATCCCTGCTAATGATGCCACGTCACTGTGATTAAACTCACATGGATTCAAACCAGTTCAAATTCAAATTATAAAAATAGGCAAACAATAAAAGTTTTCAAAAACTAAAACTAAATTGTTCGGGGGTTGCCAAAAATTACAAAGCTAATTATGGTGGGGTGCACACATTTTTGTAAAGTGTTTAGATATTTTAAATAAACCAAAACAGAAAAAGGAAAATAAGAAAAAGGAAAATAAAACAAAAAAGGAGTGGGGAGAACCCCCATCGCCCAACCAAGCCCACAGCCCACTCGGCCCAATGCCCAGCCTCTGCCGCCCAACCGCCCCCCTTATCCACCTCCTCCCGGTCGGGAACCCTAGCCGCAACCACTCCCACCCCGATCCCTTTCTCCCCCCACCGATCCGGATCGGCCCCGCCCGATCCTCGCCCCTCGTCGCCCTCGGCCAAGGCCCCCACGCCCGACCGCACTCTCCTCCTCCTCCCGACCTGCCACGGGCTCAAAGCCCCCTCGCCGCTGGGTCGTCCCCAACCCCGCCTCACCGGATCCGCCCGACGCCTAACCGCCGCCTCACTTTGCCTCCTCACCGGTCGCCACCGACCGCCCCGAGCAGCCTCTCGAGACCCTCTGACCACCGTGAGCCCGTCCTCACCTCCTCTCTCCTCGGCCCCCCCCCCGATCGCCACCACTGCCGCCGCCTCCCGTCGCGGCTCGGCCCGCAGACCTCCCCTCCTCTCCTTCCCCGCCATGGAGCACGGGGCGTGCTCGCGCCTCTCTCCCGCTCTCGCCCGAAGTCGAGGCCCGGCGAGCCGCCCACCCGAACGCCCCAAGCCCGTGGATCTCGTCGCCGCGCCCGGTGACCAATTGGTGGGGCCGAGCCGTGGTGCTCCAGCGCCACGCGAAGCCCGGCCCCGTTATGCACTCCGTCGAAGAACCGAGCCACCGCCGCCTCCTTGCCTTGACGCCGCCGCCGCTGCCGCCGATTCCGCCTGTGGCCTAGCCACCAAAGGACGCTACTGTCCACCCCCATTCAACGCACCGCCCGCCTTTTTTTGGTCACGGACGGCGATTCCGATGAGGCCCGAGGCCTCCGCCGCTCTGGATGTCACCGGCGTCAAGCCGCCCGGCTGAGCTGGCACACACTGGGCCACCCCAGTGTCGCCAATGAGCCCCATGGGCCCCATTGACTGGGTTGCCCAGTCATAATCGCTAATCAAGCCCCAACATCGACATGGGGCCCCACCCCCACCGAACGTTTTAAAATAAAAAGAAAAGGATAATGAAATTTAAATAAATATAAATGAAAATGAATAAAACTAATTAATTAATTAATTAATTAAGTAAATAATTAATTTAATTAATTACATTTAATTAAACCTAATGACTAATTAACCTAATTAACTCATCATTAATTAAACTTAACTAAGTTAATTAGTTAACAGTAGTATGACTAACAGGACCCACATGTCGTGGTTGACCTAGTCAACCCTGTTGATCTTGACGTCGGATGACGTCATCTTGACGCCATAAATACATTTTTCAATTAATTAATTAATTAATTAATTTCCGAAATTAATAAAATCTTTTAAAATCATATCTTTTAATCCGTAACTCGGATTAAAATATTTTCAACATGAAAGTTGCTCGTAACGACGAGACGAATCCGGATCACGCAGTCCGCTCGTCCGCCACACACCCCTAACCTATCGAACCTGCAACTTTTCCCTTCTCCTTCCGCTCGAAAACCACGAAACACCGGAATACTTTCCTGATGTTTCCTTAACCAAGAACCCCCATACCACGTTAGGGCACGCCTAGCATCGCTCCTTGACATGTCATGCATCGATATGCATCTGCTTACTTGGTATTCATTGTTTCTTCCCCTCTTCTCTCCGGTAGACTACGAGACCGACGCCGCTGGCCGGCGTTCGACTACCGTGTTGACGACCCTCTCTCTTGCCAGAGCAACCAGGCAAGCCCTCCCTTGATCACCAGATATCGCCTACTCTTATCTACACTGCTTGCATTAGAGTAGTATAGCATGTTACTGTTTTCAGATATTCCTATACTGCTGCATAGCCTGTCCTTGTTACTTCATTGTTACCTTTACCTGCAATCCTATATGCTTAGTATAGGATGCTAGAACATTCATCCGTGGCCCTACATTCTTGTCCGTCTGCCGTGCTATACTATCGGGCCGTGATCACTCGGGAGTTGATCACGGGTATATACTATATA
The DNA here is from genome assembly GCA_021605205.1 of Aegilops longissima. Lineage (NCBI taxonomy): Eukaryota > Viridiplantae > Streptophyta > Magnoliopsida > Poales > Poaceae > Aegilops > Aegilops longissima. Next base: position 680,053,848 of record CM038679.1, on the reverse strand, counting down.
CTTATACATGATACATGTGGAGACTAAAGTCGGGTCGGCTGATGGAGCACCATGAGTGGATCTTTGAGGCGGAGCGACAGGCAGGTTGAGACCGCCTAGGAGAGGTGGGCCTGGCCTGTTCGGCGCTCGCGGTTACTTAACACGCTTAACGAGGTCTTGGTATTTGATCTGAGTTGGCTACGAGCTTATACGCACTAACCATCTACGCGGGAGTAGTTATGGGTATCCGGCGTCGTGGTATCGGCAAAGCACTTCAGACGTCGGACGGAGCGCGGCCCCGGATTGGACTGGAACGCTGTTAGGCTAGGTCTGCTTCACCGCCGCCCTCACAACGTCTTGAGTGTGCTTTCGGCGATGGGCCTGCACTTCGCGCGCTTAGGTTTAGACCGGCGTGTTGGCCTCTCACAGTGCCTAGGTGGGGCTGCGACGTGTTGATCTTCCGCGGCGGGCATGACCCAGAAAGTGTGTCCGCCAAATGGGATCAAGCGTCTTTGGTAAGATGGTGCACCCTGCAGGAAGTTAATCTATTCGGATAGCCGTGATCTTGATAATGGACGACTTGGAGTTGTACCTTGAGCTTATGACAACTAGAACCGGATACTTGATAAAACACACCCTTCCAAGTGCGGATACAACCGGTGTTCGCTCTCTCGTGGATATGAGGAGGGATCGCGGGTAGGATTATTGCTATGTGATGTTACTTGGAGGACTACAGATTGTCCTTTTCTACATGTTGCAAGACAGTGTCCGTGCGTTAGTCTTCGTTAAGACTAGCTATCCCCTCTTATTCGGCATTCTGCAGCTTCAGTCCACCGATATAGCCTTTACACATATAACCATGCATATGTAGTGTAGATCCTTGCTTGCAGTACTTTGGATGAGTACTCACGGTTGCCTTGTTCCCCTTTTCCCCTACCTCTACTCGATTGCTTGCAACTGCACGATGGAGCCCAGGAGCAGACGCCACCGCCTATGACGACTACTACTCGGAGGTGCCTACTACTACGTGCAGCCCACGACGACGACCTGTGAGTAACTTAGGAGGATCCCGTGCGGAGGCCTGCTCCTCTTCGATCTGATCCCGGTTTGTGCTAGCCTTCTTAAGGCAAAACTTGTTTAACTTATGTCTCAGACTCAGATATTGTTGCTTCCACGACTCTTCTATGATCGAGCACTTGTATTCGAGCCCTCGAGGCCCCGGCTTGTATTATGATGCTTGTATGACTTATTTTATTTGTAGAGTTGTGTTGTGATATCTTCCCGTGAGTCCTTGATCTTGATCGTACACATTTGCGTGCATGATTAGTGTATGATTAAATCGGGGGCGACACAAGTTGGTATCAGAGCCGACTGCCTGTAGGAATCCCCCTTCCACACTCCTTGGCCGAAGTCGAGTCTAGACATTGCAAAAACTTTTACTAACTTGGATGTGTGCCTTACGGGCCCACGTCGCCATCGGGTACTAGGATCTTTTACTCCTCGACCTTTACTCTGGGACTCTGAACTCTCTTCTACTCGGGTTAAACGATTTTACTAACTGACACTAGGATCCCGTGACCACATTCACCCCAAAGTTGGATATAGCCTTAGTTGTTCTTGGAATTGTATTTGATCAATTTCCACACTGTCATTTGACTCCTTTGAAACATCTTTGTTTTCAGATGGAGCCCATGAGGCAGGTCGTGCGCCACACGACGACCATTGGTGCCTCGGGATCACCTGCGGTGCTAGCCGAGATGATGACCTATCTGGGTTATCGCTGGCACCCTGAGTACACCGTCTTTGAGGAGTACCAGACTATAACCAGAGAGCGATGCCGCGCCATCGTCCACCTCTACTCTCGGAGTATGACTCCACTCTTGTCTTTGCACACCGCACATGGTGTTGGAGTGACTATCGATATGGCAGTCCACGATGCTGCTTATGCTGCTCTGACACGTCTTCGTGCAGAGTATCGAGAGTTGGACACCTCCCCTTTCAGGCAACATTGCTATCGCGTCTGATGTTGGTGAGGAGGGTTACTACACTGCTGCCTACTCCACTGTCACCAGAGAGCCCTTCTACCATCAGAACTTTGTTCTGCATGCTGATGGGCTGGATCGAGCTAACCGAGCTCTTCGCCACGAGTTGTACATCACCGTCAAGACCTTTACCGTGCTCGACGCTGATGCACCCTTTGTCCGATCCGGAGAGCTGCTGCTCGCGATCTACCCAGCCAGACCGTGATGCCCAGGTGTCGGGTGGCGACGCGGGAGGCTACTCTCCCGCACTTGGCCCTCTTCTGCCACCTGGACGTCGGATTCAGCACCAGAGTATCCGCGAACCCCAGGTCATTGACGTGGAGGACTACCCGCTGCCGCACTATCAGCTTTCAGGCTACAGCTACCTCCGCAGTACCTCGTGGGACTGATGTAGACTTGCTTGTTAGTGTTAGATGCATTCGCCGCGAGCCTGCGTGCCGCCTATGATGTCTTAGTCTATGTACTGAACTCTATGTATCGAACTCTATGCATGATCCCTTTTGTAAGATATGCCGACTACTATGTAGTTCCTATCGTGCTGCCTTCATTATGCATGTTTCATCATGAATGATTCCTGACTTTTGCTTAATTTCTCAAATGCTGAACTACCCCTGTTATATAATAGCAGGATGGTTAGGCCAGCAGGTCGTGGTCGTGGTGGAAACTTCCCACCACCGCCTGAGTACATGGCTGGTATGATCCAATAGCTTGAGATGAATCGCCAGTTCATGGAGAACATGATGGCTCGCTTCCTCGCCCCAATATGAACCAGACCCAAACGGAACAACTCTGCAGGATTTCATACGCTGAACCCCAGCGTGTACCGCAGCTCAACCCAGCCACCGGATGTCGATGATCGCTCCGTGACATCACCTATGAGATGGAGTCTGCTGATGTAGCCCCTGCTAGCTATGTCACTTTTGCTTCCTTCTTCCGAAGGGACCCGCAGCTCAATGGTGGGACAGCCACAGCGTACTCTGCCATTGGGACACTCATCACCGCCGACTTCCAAGCTGCCTTCCGTGCCCGCTTCATCCTCAAGGGGTCATGGACCGAAGAAGCGTGAATTCATAACCTCACCCAAGGCAACAAGACTGTTGAAGCTTATCGAGAGTTCTGGACTTGTCTCGCTATGTCAAGAGGACATTGCAACCGATGCACGCAGACAGAGAAGTTCCGTGACGGCCTTCAAGTCGACATCAAGCTCGCACTTCTAGTGCACGACTTTGCTGATTTCGCCACCTTGGTGAACAAGGCTATCAATGTCGAAACTGGTCTGCAGGAATACCAGAGCTCTAACAGCGCAGAACTGTGACACGGGCTCATCTTCGGCCCGTCCTCGCAGGAAGCGCAAGATATGGATTCCCAACAAGATGTACCAGCCGAATGCACCTACTCCAAGGCGTAACTATGTTGCACCTCGTGCGCCTACAACTAAGCAGCCAAAGCTTCCAGCTCCACCACCTCAACCTCCTGCTCCCACCCCCAATAATGGTTTGTGCTTCTGTGTGGACAACAGTGGCACCGTGCTAGAGAATGCAACCGAACCGAATCAGTGGCCCTTCCAAAGAATCGGCAAGGAAACACCCAGCCCGCAACAATACCGCCAAGCCTTATGGTCGAAGTTCAGCCAACCACGTTGATCCGAATGAAGCTCAAGACCAACCTGCTATCGTGATGGGTACACTTCTCGTAAATTCAGTACCGCATGTGTTTTATTTGATACAGGCATCTCATTCATTCATGTCTCAAGATTTTGCATTCATGCATGGTATTAAAAGTGAAGACATGAATGCTTCACTATTAGTACACACCCTGCGGCCAATGTCGAACCTCCATGATTTGCAACGACGTCCCGCTGAAATCGAAGGACTAGAATTCCTTGTCTCTCCCATCGTCTCAAGTCTTGTAGCATTGACCTCATTCGGGAATGAATTGGTTAAAGGCGATATCGCTTCCATAGTTTGCGCCACGAAGACCGTCCATCTGCTACACCCTTCAGATGAAATAGTCACTTACCAAGCTCATCGGTGCAAAATGCCGAGGCAAGGCTCTATGCATTGAATGCTTTGAACGCTGCACCACTCGAGGGTATCGAAAATATTCCTGCGCTTATGCATTTCCAAGACGTTTTTCTGAAGAACTTTCGGGATTCCCTGCTAGAGCTGTCGAATTCGCCATCGACTTGAAACCAGGCACCACTCCTATAGCCAAGCGCCCCTACAAGATGCCGCCGATGAACTCCTTGAGCTAAAGGAGGAAATCGACAAATCTCTTCAAAGTGGTTTCATTCGCCCAAGTTGCTCTCCTTGGGGAGCACCTTCTCTTTGTCAAGAAGAAGGATGGGACAAACCGATTGGTCCAAGACTACCGCCCCATAAATCAAGCTACCGCTCGAATAAGTATCCTCTTCCTCGGATCAATGATCTTTATGATCAACTGGCTGGTTCGTCGGTGTTCTCAAACTCGACTTGAGGTTGGGTTACCACCAGATCCGTGTTCGTGAGGAGGATATCCCCAAGACCGCATTTGTGACTCGTTATGGTTCATACGAGTACACCGTCATGTCTTTCGGCTTAACCAATGCTCCAGCCACCTTCTCTACCGATGAACTATATATTCATGGATTACCTCGACAAGTTCGTCGTGGTTTATCTAGATGATATCCTGATCTTCTCCAAGAATGAAGAAGAACATGTCAACATCTTCGCCTTGTGCCGGAAAAGCTACGAGAGCATCAACTCTATGCCAAGTTCTCCAAATGTGAATTCGGCTTCCCAAGTGACCTATCTCGGGCATGTCATTTCTAAGGATGGTATTGCCGTCAACCCGAACGAGTTCAGCTATTCTCGATTGACTCCTCCAAGAACGTTATAAGTCGAAGTTTTCTCGGTCTCGCCACTATTGCCGTCGATTCGCCGAGAACTTCTCCAAGATTGCCGAGCCTCGACTAACCTGCTGTATAAGGCGCCAAATTCCAATGGATGATAAGTGTCGAAAAAGTTTCCGCACTCAAGGACAAGTTGACTTCGCCCCGATGCTAGCTCCTCCCGATACTAAGAAGGACTTCACATTTATCGCGACGCTTCTCGTCAAGGATTAGGCGGTGTCCTAATGCAAGAGCGCAAAGTGGTTGCTTATGCCTCTCGGCAGCTTCGCCCTCACGAAGAGAACTACCCAGTTCACGACCTCGAGCTTGTTGCTGTCATTCATGCGCTAAAGCAAATGGCGACATTACCTTCTCGTAATCGCTATGAGATCTTCACCGACCACCAAAGTCTGAAGTATCTGCTTACTCAGCCAGACCTGAACCTCCGTCGCCAGAGATGGATGGAGACTGCAGCACTTTGATTTGGGTATTTCCTATACGCCGTGCAAGGCTAATGTAATGGCTGATGCCTTGAGCCGCAAGTCTTATCGCAACCACCTTCAGTTCACAAAGTTCAGCCTCACTTGTTGAAGAATTCAGAAAGCTGAACCTCCATATTGTTCCTCCGTGCACTTCGCTCCCCTCCTCCGAGTTCCGCAAGATGAATCTCCGTGTTGTTCCCTCGTGGTTCCTCTATACCTGGCTGTTGAACCCGATCTCGTGGGCACCATAAAGACAATGCAGGATTTGACTCAAGTCTACAAGATTAAGCAAGACCTCAAAGACGGTAATCCTCATTCTTCACTATTGCTTGATGATGGCGCCTTTGTACTTCAAAGGCCGCCTAGTGGTGCCGTAAGAAGGAAAATCTGAATATGACTCGAAGGTTATGAAAGAAGCTCATGATACGCCTCTATGTATCCACCCCGGCAGTACAAAGATGTATCAAGACATTCGCCGAGATTCTACGTGGTCTAATATGAAGCAAGACATTGCTCGTTATGTTGCCGAGTGTGACGCTTGCCGTCGAATCAAAGCAGAACATCAAAGGCCTCTTTGAACTCCGCAACCTATCTCTATTCCTGAATGGAAATGGGACCATGTTGAAATGGACTTCACACCGGATTTCCCAAATCGCGAGAAAGGTAATGATGCTATTCTTGTCGCCATTGACCGCTTTCTAAAGTTGCTCATTTTCCGCGGTCAAAGAAACGATCATCGCTAGCCAGCTTGCCACTCTCTATATGTCCAGAATTGTTTCACTTCACGGTATTCCACTGTTATCAGTTCGGACCGTGGCAGCTTATTCACTTCAAGATTCTGGGCAAGTTTTCAAGAAGCTATGGGGACTCATTTATCTTTCAGTACTGCATTTCATCCGCAGTCTCAAGGGCAAGTTGAACGTGTCAACCAAGTTCTCAAGACATGCTTCGAGCTTGTGTCGCTTCCTTCGCAAGAAATGGAGGAATCTCCCGATGCTGAGTTCTCTTATAATAATAGCTATCAAGCTAGTCTCAAGATGGCCCTTCAAGTGTTATATGGACGAAAGTGCCGAACCCTCTCGAACTGGTCGAAATCGGGAACGCCCACTCTTGGTCCGGATATTATCCAACATGCCAAGAACAAGTCCGCATTATACGCGAGAATCTCAAGACCGCTCACCACGCTAAAAGAGTAATTATGACCGCATCACAAAGACATGGTCTATCAACTCGCGAAAAGGCCTATCTTCGCTACACCAATGAAGGGTGCTCACCGCCGGATCAAGGGAAAGCTAGCTCCTCGCTATATTGGCCCATTCACTATTCCGAAAGGCGGGAAAAGTGGCATATCAACTGGAGCTTCCGCCAACCTTTCTCGGAGTTCACGATGTGTTCCACGTGTCACAACTCCGACGCTGCTTCAAGGACCCAATCCGAGCAAAGGACCATGAAGTGCTCGAATTACAACAAGACCTTTCCTATAAAGAGCATCCGTCCGCATTCTCGACTGCTGAACGCCGACACGCCGGAAGGCGATCAAGTTCCTCAAAGTCCAATGGGTCGAATCACTTTGAAGACGGTTACACACAGAACGCGAGGATCGCTCTCGAGATGAATACCCCGACTCTTTCCTTCTACCTCCTAAATCTCGGACGAGATTTCTTGTAGTGGAGGAGATTTTAACGCCGGATAATTAAGCTCAAGAATCCTCGCTAATGATGCCACGTCACTGTGATTAAACTCACGTGGATTCAAACCAGTTCAAATTCAAATTATAAAAATAGGCAAACAATAAAAGTTTTCAAAAACTAAAACTAAGTTGTTCGGGGGTTGCCAAAAATTACAAAGCTAATTATGGTGGGGTGCACACATTTTTGTAAAGTGTTTAGATATTTTAAATAAACCAAAACAGAAAAAGGAAACTAAGAAAAAGGAAAATAAAAACAAAAAAAGTGGGGAGAAACCCCCCATCGGCCCAACCGGGCCAAGCCCACCTGGCCCAACGGCCAGCCTCGCCCGCCCAACCGCCGCCCCTTATCCACCTCCTCCCGGCCGGGAACCCTAGCCGCAAATACTCCCCGATCCCTTTCTCCCCACCGATCCGGATCGGCCCTCACCGATCCTGTCGCCCCTCGTCGCCCCTCGGGGGCGACCCCGCCGCCCGACCTCACCTCCTCCCTTCTCCACGACATGCCACGGCGGCTCAAGCCCTCGCCGCTGGGTCGTCCCCAACCCCGCCTCACCGGATCCGCCTGACGCCCAACCGCCGCCTCCCGCCCGCCTCCTCACCGGCCGCCACCGACCGCCCCGAGCAGCCCTCTCGAGACCCCTCGGCCACCGTGAGCCCCTGTCCTCACCTCCTCTCTCCCTCGGCCCCCCCCGATCGCCCACCACCGCTGGCGCCTCCCGTCGCCGGCCCGCGCCAAGACCGCCTCCTCTCCTCCTCGCCATGGAGCACGGACGTGCTCCCGGCCTCCTCTCCGCCTCCTCGCCCGAAGTCGAGGCCCGCGAGCCGCCCACCCAATGCCCTCGCCGCAGGATCTCGCCGCGCGCCCGGTGACCAATTGGTGGGGCCGAGCCTGTGGTGCTCGCGCCACGCCGCAAGCCCCCGCCCACGCTATGCATTTCGTCGAAGAACCGAGCCACCCGCCGCCTCCGCCAGACGCCGGCGCTGTTGCCGGCCGATTCCGGCCGTGGCCTTAGCCACCAAAGGACGTGCCGCCCACCCCTATTCAACGCACCGCCATGCTTCTTTTTGGCACGGACGGCGATTCCGATGAGGCCCGAGGCCCTCCGCCGCTCTGGATGTCACCGGCGCTCAAGCCGCCATTGAGCTGGCACACTGGGCCACCCCAGAGTCATTCAGCCAATGGGCCCACACGGCCTCAGAGACTGGTTGCCCAACTAATCGGCCGATCAAGCAGCCCAGAACATCGACATGGGGCCCCACCCCCCACCAACATTTTAAAATAAAAAGAAATGGATAATGAAATTTAAATAAATATAAATGAAAATGAATAAAACTAATTAATTAATTAAGTAAATAATTAATTTAATTAATTCTGTTTAATTAAACCTAATGACTAATTAACCTAATTAACTACTATTAATTAAACTTAACTAAGTTAATTAGTTAACAGAGTATGACGAACGGGACCCACATGTCAGGGTTGACCTAGTCAACCCTGTTGACTACTGACGTCAGCATGACGTCATGCTGACGTCATAAATACATTTTTCGAATTAATTAATTAATTAATTAATTTCCAGAAATTAATAAAATCTTTTAAAAATCATATCTTTTAATCCGTAACTCGGATTAAAATATTTTCAACATGAAAGTTGCTCAGAACGACGAGAAGAATCCGGATATGCAGTCCGTTCGTCCGCCACACACCCCTAACCTATCGAACCTGCAACTTTTCCCTCCGCCCTTCTCGCTCAAAACACGAAACACCGGAATACTTTCCTGGATGTTTCCTTAACCAAGAACCCCCATACCACGTTAGGGCACGCCTAGCATCGCTTCTTGACATGTCATGCATCGATATGCATCTGCTTACTTGGTATTCATTGTTTCTTCCCCTCTTCTCTCCGGTAGACTACGAGACCGACCAGCTGCTGCCGCCGATTCGACTACGGTGTTGACGACCCTCTCTCTTGCCGTGAGCAACCAGCAAGCCCCCCTTGATCACCAGATATCGCCTACTCTTATCTACACTGCTTGCATTAGAGTAGTATAGCATGTTACTGCTTTTCGATATTCCTATACCGCCGCATAGCCTTGTCCTTGTTACTTCATTGTTACCTTTACCGCAATCCTATATGCTTAGTATAGGATGCTAGAACATTCATCTGTGGCCCTACATTCTTGTCCGTCTGCGCGTGCTATATTATCGGGCCGTGATCACTCGGGAGTTGATCACGGGTATATACTATATACTTATACATGATACATGTGGAGACTAAAGTCGGGTCGGCCGATGGAGCACCCATGAGTGGATCTTTGAGGCGAGCGGCAGGCAGGTTGAGACCGCTTAGGAGAGAGGTGGGCCTGGCCTGTTCGGGCGTTCAGCGGTTACTTAACACGCTTAACGAGGTCTTGGTATTTGATCTGAGTTGGCTACGAGCTTATACGCACTAACCATCTACGCGGGAGTAGTTATGGGTATCCCGCGTCGTGGTATCACCAAGCACTTCACACGTCGACGACGGAATGGCCTACCGGATTGGACTGAACGCCTGTTAGGCTAGGTCTGCTTCGGCCGCCCTCGCAACGTCTGTGTGTGCTCGAGCGATGGGCCTGCACCCTGCACGCTTAGGTTTAGACCGCGTGTTGGCCTCTTTGTTGTGCCTAGGTGGGGCTGCGACGTGTTGATCTTCCGCGGCGGGCATGACCGAGGAAAGTGTGTCCGCCAAATGGGATCAAGCGTCTTTGGGTAAGATGGTGCACCCTACAGGAAGTTAATCTATTCGGATAGCCGTGATCTTGATAATGTGACGACTTGGAGTTGTACCTTGAGCTTATGACAACTAGAACCGGATACTTGATAAAACACACCTTCCAAGTGCGGATACAACCGTGTTCGCTCTCTCGTGGATATGAGGAGGGATCGCGGGTAGGATTATTGCTATGTGATGTTACTTGGAGGACTACAGATTGTCCTTTTCACTGTTGCAAGACAGTGTCCGAGCGTAGTCTTTGTTAAGACTAGCTATCCCCTCTTATTCGGGCATTCTGCAGCTCAGTCCACATGATATAGCCTTTACACATATAACCATGCATATGTAGTGTAGCTCCTTGCTTAAGCAGTACTTTGGATTAGTACTCACGGTTGCCTTGTTCCCCTTTTTCCCCTACCTCTACTCGATTGCTGCAACTGACGATGGAGCCCAGGGAGCCGACGCCACCGCCTATGACGACTACTACTCGAGGTGCCTACTACTACGTGCAGCCCACGACGACGACGACCGGTGAGTAACTTAGGAGGATCCTGCAGCAGGAGGCCTGCTCCTCTTCGATCTGATCCCGCTTTGTGCTAGCCTTCTTAAGGCAAAACTTGTTTAACTTATGTCTCGACTCAGATATTGTTGCTTCCGCTGACTCATCTATGATCGAGCACTTGTATTCGAGCCCTCGAGGCCCCTGGCTTGTATTATGATGCTTGTATGACTTATTTTATTTGTAGAGTTGTGTTGTGATATCTTCCCGTGAGTCCTTGATCTTGATCGTACACATTTGCGTGCATGATTAGTGTATGATTAAATCGGGGGCGTCAGAATTGTGCTCTAAAAGATATAAGTGAAGCACTAGAGCAAACAACAAACTACTCTGAAAGATATAAGTGAAGATCAATGAGTAGTCGAATAATTATGCAACTATGTGAAGACTCTCTCATTTTAATAATTTCAGATCTTGATACTTTATTCAAACAGCAAGCAAAGCTAAAGAAAACTACATTGCAAGGATAGCACAACTCACGTGAAGAAGCAAAAACTTAGGCTCAACCGATACTAACCGATAGTCGTTGAAGAAGAAAGATGGGATGCCTACCGGGGCATCCCCAAGCTTAGATGCTTGAGACTTCTTAGAATATTATCTTGGGGTGCCTTGGGCATCCCCAAGCTTGAACTTTTGTGTCTCCTTAATTCCTCTCATATCATGGTTTCTCTTTTTATCAAAAGCTTCATTCACAACAAACTCAACAAGAACTCATGAGATAGGTTAGTATAAACCAATGCAAAACCTTATCATTTTCTACTGTAACAAATCACTAAAATCATTATTCAACATTGCATTCTAAATGCCTCTGCATATTTAATACTCATATCCTTAAATAGATTCATTAAACAAGCAAACATATGCAAACATAACAACAATCTGCCAAAACAGTACAGTCTGTAAAGAATGCAAGAGTATCAATACTTCCCTGACTCCAAAAATTATGAACTAAAATTCTCACTGTAATAAATTTATCAGAGCCCAATATGCAAAAATATTCAACATTATACCACTCTCTGACTTTTCTAGGGAATTTTTGCAACAGCGGTAAACTTTCTGTTTTCAAACAGCAACATGTATACTAGCAAAATAAGCATGGCAAAGGCTATCCTTGACTTTTTTATTGAAAATAAAGATGCAAAACATTATTCTAAATAACAGCAAGCAAAAACTAACAATATAAAATGATGCTCCAAGCAAAACACATATCATGTGGTGAATAAAAATATAGCTCCAAGTAAAGTTACCGATGAATGAAGACGAAAGAGGGGATGCCTTCCGGGGCATCCCCAAGCTTAGGCTCTTGTTTGTCCTTGAATATTACCTTGGGGTGCCTTGGGCATCCCCAAGCTTAGGCTCTTGCCACTCCTTATTCAATAGTCCATCGAATCTTTACCCAAAACTCGAAAACTTCACAACACAAAACTTAACAGAAAACTCGTGAGCTCCGTTAGCGAAAGAAAACAAAACACCACTTCAAGATACTATAATGAACTTATTATTTATTAGTATTGGTGTTAAACCTACTGTATTCCAACTTCTCTATGGTTTATAAACTATTTTACTAGCCATAGAGTCATCAAAATAAGCAAATAACACAATGAAAACAGAATCTGTCAAAAACAGAACAGTCTGTAGTAATCTGTAACTATCGCAAACTTCTGGAACTACAAAAATTCTAAAATAAGTTGGTGGACCTGAGGAATTTGTCTAGTAATCATCTGCAAAAATAATCAACTAAATAACACTCTCCAGTAAAAAGTTAAAGCTAATCTCGTGAGCGCTAAAGTTTCTGTTTTTTACAGCATGATCATAAAGACTTCACCAAAGTCTTCCCAAAGGTTCTACTTGGCACAAACACTAATTAAACATAAAACGACATCTAAACAGAGGCTAGATGGATTATTTATTACTAAACAGAACCAAAAAGCAAGAACTAAAATAAAATTGGGTTGCCTCCCAACAAGCGCTATCGTTTAACGCCCCTAGCTAGGCATTATGATTTCAATGATGCTCACATAAAAGATAAGAATTGAAACATAAAGAGAGCATCATGAAGAATATTTCTAGCACATTTAAGCCTAACCCACTTCCTATGCATAGGGATTTTGTGAGCAAACAACTTATGGAAACAATAATCAACTAGCAAAGGAGGGTAACACAAGCATAGCTTCAAGATTTTCAACACATAGAGAGGAAACTTGACATTATTGCAATTCCTACAAGATATATTCCTCCCTCATAATAATTTTCAGTAGCATCATGAATGAATTCAACAATATAACCAGCACCTAAAGCATTCTTTTCATGATCTACAAGCATAGAAAATTTACTACTCTCCACATAAGCAAATTTCTTCTCATTCGGAACAGTGGGAGTAAACTCAACAAAAAAACTATCATGTGATTGAAAATTAAGATCAAGATGACAAGTTTCATGGTTATCATTATTATTTATAGCATACGTGTCATCACGATAATCATCATAGATAGGAGGCATGCTTTCATCATAATAAATTTGCTCATCAAAGCTTGGGGGACAAAAATTATCATCTTCATCAAACATAGCTTCCCCAAACTTGTGGCTTTGCATATCATTAGCATCATGGATATTCAAGGAATTCATACTAACAACATTGCAATCATGCTCATCATTCAAAGATTTAGTGCCAAACAATTTAATGCATTCTTCTTCTAACACTTTGGCACAATTTTCCTTTCCATCATACTTACGAAAGATATTAAAAAGATGAAGCATATGAGGCAAACTCAATTCCATTTTTTTAGTTTTCTTTTATAAACTAGATTAGTGCTAAAACAAGAAACAAAAAGATTCGAATGCAAGATCTAAAGATATACCTTCAAGCACTCACCTCCCCGGCAACGGCGCCCGAAAAGAGCTTGATGTCTACTACACAACCTTCTTCTTGTAGACGTTGTTGGGCCTGCAAGTGCACAGGTTTGTAGGACAGAGCAAATTTCCTTAAGTGGATGACCTAAGGTTTATCAATCCGTGGGAGGCGTAGGATGAAGATGGTCTCTCTCAAGCAACCCTGCAACCAAATAACAAAGAGTCTCTTGTGTCCCCAACACACCCAATACAATGGCAAATTGTATAGGTGCACTAGTTCGGCGAAGAGATGGTGATACAAGTGCAATATGGATGGTAGATATAGGTTTTTGTAATCTGAAATAATAAAAACAGCAAGGTAACTAATGATAAAAGTAAGCGTAAACGGTATTGCAATGATAGGAAACAAGGCCTAGGGTTCATACTTTCGCTAGTGCAAGTTCTCTCAACAATAATAACATAATTGGATCACATAACTATCCCTCAACATGCAACAAAGAGTCACTCCAAAGCCACTAATAGTGGAGAACAAACATAGAGATTATGGTAGGGTATGAAACCACCTCAAAGCTATTCTTTCGGACCGATCTATAAAAGAGTTCGTACTAGAATAACACCTTAAGACACAAATCAATCAAAACCCTAATGTCACCTAGATACTCCATTGTCATCTCAAGTATCCGTGGGCATGATTATACGATATGCATCACACAATCTCAGATTCATCCAACCAACACAAAGTACTTCAAAGAGTGCCCCAAAGCTACTACCGGAGAGTCAAGAACGTGTGCCAAACCCTATGCATAGGTTCATGGGCGGAACCCGCAAGTTGGTCACCAAAACATACATCAAGAGGCACGTGAAATCCCATTGTCACCACAGATAAGCACGGCAAGACATACATCAAGTGTTCTCATAAAAGACTCAATCCGATAAGATAACTTCAAAAGGGAAACTCAATTCATCACAAGAGAGTAGAGGGGGTGAAACATCATAAGATGCAACTACAATAGCAAAGCTCGGAATACATCAAGATCGTGCCATAGAGGGAACACGAGAGATAACACGAGAGAGAGATCAAACACATAGCTACTGGTACATACCCTCAGCCCCGAGGGTGAACTACTCCCTCCTCGTCATGGATAGCGCCGGGATGATGAAGATGGCCACCGGTGATGGGTTCCCCCTTGGCAGGTGCCGAACGGGCTCCCGAGAGGTTTTGGTGGCTACAGAGGCTTGCGCGCGGAACTCCCGATCTATCTTCCTGCTCGTAGTTTTAGGGTACATAGGTATATATGGGTGCAGGGGCGTCGGTGGACCAAGGGGGGCGCCCCACCCTCATGAGCACCTCCTTCTTTCTTGACGTGCACTCCAAGTCCATCGGGTGGCTTTCCTTCCAAAAATAACTTCTCCAGTTGATTTCGCCCGCTTGACTCCGTCGATATTCCTTTTCCTCGAAACACTGAAATAGGCATAAAACAGCAAATCTGGGTTGGGCCTTGTAGCGACCCGACCTCAGATGGTCAAGTCTCTGTGCTTCTGTGTCATCCCTGGATCGGTAATGCTGACACACACAGTACTCGAATGATTTATAACAGAGTAGCAATCACACACTTATTACATCGAATGTCTCAAAAGAGAACTTATTACAATAATATGACTTAAGGCCATCTAATGTGATAACAGCGGAAGGCTTGGAAGATAAAGCGAGTCCATCAACTCCAACGGCATAACTGAGCTGCACGGCAACGACCTACAATCCTTACTCCTCGTCTAAAAAGTCTGCAACATAATACGTTGCAGCCCGAGAACGGGTCAACACATGGAATATGCTGGCAATGTAACACATAGAGTAATGAAATAATAAGCTATACTACATGCATATATGGCTGGTGGAAAGCTCTACGATTACAGTTTTGCGAAAAGCCAATTTTTTCCTACATCAAAGGAATAACTTTTACTTTAACTATCATGGTGGTTGAAACATCATTGAGAAGGTATAACCCCAACTCAATGATCCCAATTAAAGTGATTAACAACCCAGCAATGTTAATTTAGAGTGATGAGATACATGTGAAAACTCAAGTACTAGATACTCAGAATTGTCCATAACCGAGGACACGGCTAACCATGATTACATTGTACACTCTGCAGAGGTTTATGACTTTTCCCCACAAGACTCGATCGCCTCCGTTGGTTTCTCGTGACTGCATGGTGTTTGAGAGACGGATGACCGAGACACGATCTTTCGTAAACATTAACTCTCTACTCCTGATAGATCATACCAAACCTATAAAACCCACTACCGCTGATCTACCTCTTCGAGAGCTTCACGTAACTTACTCAACTATGCTAGAGCCCATAATAGCTTGTGGCTGCACACGGAAGTTTCTAGTATGAATAATCTCAGTTCCCTTTGAGCCTGGGTGGCGGTCCATAGGAAGATCACACGGGTACCCCTGGATTTCCAAAAAAACAGACAACACTGGGTTCCCCAGGTGCCTCAATCCACCCAGATGTGTATTTAAGTTAACAATCTCACATCTGTCGTGAACATCTCTCAAACCCAAACCACGTCTACGAGCATAGCATGGCAATATAAGCATAGCGTAGAAGTAACTCCCAAGGGTTTGAAAGTAACAGGGCAATAGGTTCCTACCTCATCATCTACTTCCCAACCCACAATTTAATGACATCCTAACCATGCAATGTTGGAGGGTTGAGCTAATGCATAAAAACTGGGTATGAAAAGGTATGATCAAGTGTTACTTGCCTTGCTGACGATCCGTGAATCCTAGAGACTCGTAGTAACACGCTTCGCACTCCGGGAATTCTATCGCAAGCAAACAATACATACATAAGCAACAACAAAGATGCACAACGAAACTTCAACTGAAAGAGGTCGACCGGAGAGTTCAACTTAAGAACTCCGGTTTGCAAAAAGAATCAATCCAAACAGAACAACGAAACTCAAATGACGAGTAAAACATGGTCTGTTTACTAATCTGAACTAGAGTCAAATTTTACAAAGATAAAAACTGGTTTGAGTTGATTATTCGGAAAGAGGGTTTCGAGATGAAACTCCAGCGCTTGAATCGCCTGATTCGATAAACGAGCTAAAAGATAAACAGGTTTGAAAATTGATCGAGAATCGCGATCGAAATAACCGCGAATAAATCGATAAAAGAAAAGCGACGAACTGCTAAACGAACGAACGCTCGCTAACAGAAAACTAACGGTGAACGCGTTCGTTAGAACGAACGGACGAACGGACGCTCGCTAAGTAAATAAACCGACGAAATAAACCGATCTATATAAAAAAAAACTATCTAGGGTTTTTAAAAAACAAGGGTTTTCAAAAAAAACGGTGACGGGTCGGGTACCTCCGGCGAGGCGCGCCCAGCGGGCGGGCGGCTCATGGTTCTGGGTGGGGCGGGGTCGGCGAGGCGGCGGCGGCTCGGGCGAGAGGCGGCGGCGGCGGCTCGGCAGAGAGGGCGGCGGCGCGATCGGGCTCCGGCTCGGCGGTTCGGCGGCGGCTCGGTGGTGGCGGTGGTGGTGGTGGCGGCGGGCGGCGGCATTTATAGGCGGGCGGGCGGCTCGGCTTGGGAAGGGGCGCCGGGTGGAGTCCGGCTCGACTCTCGCCTCGGCGTCACGTACACACACGCGGCGTGGGGGGAAGGCGGCGGCGCATGGGTCGGCCTGGTTCGGTGGGCCTTTGGCCCGGTCGGTATGGGTCCTTTTTAAAAAACATTCCACAAAGAAAAATTCCTAGAAAAAATAATTAAAATCTAAAATTTCAAAACAAGTTTTCTCCGCCTAAATAAAATATTTAGAACTAGAGGAACTTTTCTTGGCCCCTAAAATGCAACTTTTTAAAGCGTGCAAATTTTTCTAGGGCAAATAAAATTCCAAATAAAATCAAATAAAATCCCAAAAATGATTTTAACATTTTTCCTCCGTTATTTCAATTATTTTGGAGAAGTCATATTATCTCCCCTCATTTATTTATTGAACATGAAATAGCTTCCGGAGAGAAAAATAATTAAAACAAAAAATCCTCGTCTTCACTACTTGATAAAAATCAAATATGAAAATTGTGAAATCCCCAACTCTCTCTGAGGGTCCTTGAGTTGCTTAGGATTTCGAGGATAGCAAGTGAATATGCAATAAAATATGACATGCAAGAATGACCTATGTATAACATGCCAAATTGAAAATTTCGGATGTTACAAACCTACCCCTCTTAAGACGAATCTCGCCCTCGAGATTCGGGTTGGCTAGAAAATAGGTGCGGATGGTCCTTGCGAATATCCTCTTCTCGCCCCCGGTGGCTTCCTCCTCGGTATGGTGGCTCCAATCGAACTTTGCAAAACTTGATCACCTTGTTGCAGTGACTCGCTATCAAACTCCAAAATCTTTACCGGTTTCTCCTCATAAGTCAAGTTATTATCCAATTGTATCGCCTCCAGGGCAATCAGATCCTTTAACGGTATGTCGGCCATCTCGGCGTGGCACTTCTTCGCCAGTTGTGACACGTGAAACACATCGTGAACTCCTGACAATCCTTCGGGTAATTCCAGTTTGTAGGCAACTTCTCCCATTCGTTCCAAAACACGATACGGTCCTACAAATCTTGGGGCTAACTTTCCCTTTACTCCAAAACGCTTCACTCCCCTCGGGGTGATACTCATGCAGATAGGCTCTGCTCCAATTCCATAGGTCACTTCCTTGTGTTTTGAATCACAGAACTCTTCCGCTAGACCGAGCAATCTTTAGTCCGTCTCTCGATCGCTTTAACCTTCTCCTCCGAGTCTTTGATCAAGTCTGGTCCAAACAACCGACGGTCTCCAACCTCATCCCACATCAAGGGTGTTCTACATCTGCGCCCATACAGAGCTTCAACGGTGCCATCTTCAAACCGGCCGGTAGCTGTTGTTGTATGAGAATTCTGCGACGGCAAATTGTCATCCCAACTAGATCCATAATCTAGCACAGGCTCTCAACATGTCCTCCAAAATCTGATTGACTCTCTCTCTCATCCATCCGTCTCAGGTGGAACGCGGTACTAAACTCCAATCTGGTACCCAAAGTCCGTGTAGTTGATGCCAAAACTTTGAAGTAAACTGTGTTCCTCTATCTCGACACGATACTCCTCGAACTCCATGCAAACATACGATCCTGGTCATATATATCTTGGCCAACTTTGCACTTGTATAAGTTGTTTTCACCGGGATAAAGTGAGCTACTTTGGTCAACCGATCCACTACTACCCATATTGAATCATATCCTGCTTTGGTTCGGGTAATCCGTGATAAAATCCATGCCAAGCTTGTCCCACTTCCATTCGGTATTGGCATAGGCTGCAACAGTCCTGCTGGCTTTTGATGCTCGCTTTCACTCTCGACATACATCGCAAACGGCTACATACTCGCAATATCCTTCTTCATACCAGTCCACCGTAAACGCTCCTTCAAGTCCAAATACATCTTGGTGTTTCCGGGTGAATCGAGTATGGTGAGTCATGGGCCTCTTGAAGTATTAACTTCCTGATCTCCGAATTGTGGGGCACATAAATCCGATCCTCAAACCATAAGGTATCATGCTCATCCTCGCGAAAACCTTTGGCTTTTCCTTTGCCCATCTTTTCCTTTATCTCAGCAATCTCTTTATCCTCCTTTTGAGCGTCTCGAATCTTGTCTAACAAGGTCGACTGAACCTCCATTGTTGCAAGAAAGCCTCTTGGAACAATCTCCAACTGAAGTTCCATAACATCCTCCGCTAACTCCTTTGGCAGCCCTCTACCTTCAAGGATATTGGCATAGCTCTTCCGACTCAAAGCGTCTGCTACGACGTTGGCTTTTCCTGGATGATAGTGTAGCTTCATGTCGTAATCCTTTATAAGTTCCAGCCATCTCCTCTGTCTGAGGTTTAACTCCTTCTGTGTGAAAATGTACTTTAAACTCTTATGGTCCATGTACACATCACAACGGTTTCCCATGAGATAATGTCTCCAGGTCTTCAACGCATGTACTACAGCTGCTAGCTCCAAATCATGCGTGGCATAGTTCAACTCATGAGGCTTCAGTTGTCGTGAGGCATACGAAACAACTTTTCCTTCCTGCATAAGAACACATCCAAGTCCCAAGCGAGAGGCATCACAATATACTTGAAACTCCTTATGTATATCTAGCAATGTCAGCACTGGGGCTGTAGTCAACCGTTTCTTCAACTCTTGTAAACTTGTCTCACAATCCTCTGTCCATTTGAACTTGGTATCCTTCCTTAGCAATTCTGTCATTGGTTTAGCAATCTTGGAAAAATTCTCAATGAATCTCCGATAATACCCTCGCCACCCAAGGAAATCTGCGAATCTCGTTGATCAAGTGGGTGCCAACCACTCAAAGGATCGACTGAATTTTATCGATCTACTTGCTATACCTTCTCCCGATATAGCATTCCCAAGAAATCCAACTTCCTTTAACCAAAACTCGCACTTGCTGAATTTGGCATATAACTGGTGTTCCCTGAGTTTCTCAAGAACCATACGTAGGTGTTCTACGTGCTCCTCTTCGTTCTTCGAGTAAACCATAATATCACCGATAAACACCACAACAAACTTGTCCAAATACTCCGTGAACACTTTGTTCATCATACTCATGAAATAGGCAGGGGCGTTAGTTAGTCCAAATGACATGACCGTATACTCATATAATCCATATCGTGTGGTGAGTGCTGTCTGTGGTATATCCTTCTCTCGGATCTTCAACTGATGGTATCCTGATCGTAGATCAATCTTAGAGAATACCTTAGCTCCTTGCAACCGATCAAATAGATCATTAATCATAGGTAAGGGATACTTGTTCTTTATCGCTACTTCATTCAGAGCTCGGTAATCAACAACCATCCTTAGGGATTTATCCTTCTTCTCCACCAAAAGTACCGAGCTCCCCAAGGTGATGAACTTCTCTAATGTAACCTTTCTCCAATAGCTCCTTGATCTGCTTCTTAATTTCCTCCGCATCATTTGCGGGCATCCGATAAGGTCTTTTGAGATTGGCCCTGTACCGTATTAGTTCTATCGAAACTCGATGTCTCGATCCGTGGCATGCCCGGTAACTCTTCCTAAAAACATCGGGATAATCCTTCACTATGGTACTTCCTCTTGTACAACTCCCGTGAGGGTATTCACTTGGCTCCTCCTAGGCACATGCCTAGATACATACTTAATCCTTTTTCCTCCGGGTGGTAAGATAAATTGACTTGCTAGCACAGTCGATACTTCCTCCAAACTTCGACATCCAATCCATACCTAATATCACACCCAATCCTTGCGACTCCAAGATAATTAGGTCAGACGGAAAACATGTGTGCCAATGATTAGGGGTATCTGGGTGCACCATCTGCTAGCCATATACTCTGCTCCAGGCGAGCTCACTAAAAGAGGGGTTCTAAGGGTCTGGGTTGGTAACTTAAACTTATCCACAAAT
Organism: Aegilops longissima; assembly: GCA_021605205.1. Classification (NCBI taxonomy): domain Eukaryota; kingdom Viridiplantae; phylum Streptophyta; class Magnoliopsida; order Poales; family Poaceae; genus Aegilops; species Aegilops longissima. The sequence goes on along the minus strand of CM038679.1, from coordinate 680,033,137 downwards.
CCCCTCGATATATATGAATGCGATGCACCAATATCGAAAAGAACAATAGCGGTAAATGACTGAACCAAAAACTTACCTATTACCGCATCCGGCTGCTCTTCAACTTCCTCCACGTTAACGTGGTTCACTTGTCCCTTGTTGAATGGATTGGGCTTCTTCCCAGCGCTTCCATTTTCGTTTCCATTCTTTCCTTCAGGGAAGTCGTTGGCATAGTGCCCTGTCTTCCCGCACTTAAAGCAAATAACTTGGCTCAAGTCTCTGTTAGCGGGTGTAGCTGGGTTAGAGCGATTCTGATTATTGTTGGCTACATTTCCGTTCCCATTCTTCGCACCATTATGCGATCCTCCTCCAGTATGATTATGTCCTCCATGGTTATGAACTAGTCCTCCCGAGTTCGGGGTTAAGCGGGGTTTCTGGTGAGCTCCTGAGTTATACTTCCCTTGTCCATACTTCCTCTTACGATTCTCAATTTGCTGCTGTTTTCCTTCAATCAATAGGGCCTTATCTACCAACTCCTGGTAGTTGTTGAAAGTTGCTACCATCAGCTACATACTCATCTCATCATTCAGTCCTTCCATAAACTTCTCTTGCTTCGCGGCATCCGTGGCCACATCATCGTGGGCATAGCGTGATAACTTGCTAAACTCATCCACGCATCGGGCCACAAGACGGTTCCTCGGCGTAAGTTGCGGAACTCACGCTTCTTCATCTGCATGGCTCCAGTTTAAACATGGGCCGTGCGAAAAGCTTGTTGGAACTGGTCCCAAGTGACATTGGCTATAGGAAAAGTAGTCGTGTAATTCTCCCACCACGCGGCTGCTAGTCCATCCAATTGATGTGCGGCAAAACGCACTATTTCAGCATCCGTGCATCCTGCGGTGGTTAACTCCCTTCCAATACGGCGTAACCAGTCATCTGCAACTATTGGCTTGGTGCTACTGGAAAACACCGGCGGTTGTAACCTTAGAAAACGGCTAAATTGTCCACTGGCGGCGGGTTGTTGTTGTTGTTGTTGTTGTTGTTGGCATTTCCCTGGTTCTGAACTAGCAATTGCATTAAGGCATTCTGCTGTTGGATCAACTGAGTGAGCTCCGGTGGGAAAACAAAACCGGGGTCACGTCTCGGAGGCATCTGAGGTTTAGAGGGGAGAGATTAGAAATAGAAAGAGGTCTAGTGAGAAAACACTACCCATATGCACATGAGGCAAAACACACATTCATTCAATCAAGCAAGCAAGGGCATACAAAACGATCTAGGACTATCGCATACGTGCTCAACTACTACTAGTTACATGGGGGAAAATACTACTAATATATGGTGGTCATCTAGAAATTTTGATCGGTGGAAGACTCCATGATGTCTGCTCCAGCTTCGTCTTCATAGTCATCATCACTTGGATCTGAGTCGGTGTCGTCGATGATGATGTAGTTGTCTGGACAAGCGGGGTCTTCTTCCTCTTCTTGCTCCTCTTCCTTGGGTGCTGGTCCTCCCATGAAAACTCCAATCTTCTTGACTAGGTTGTCGTTCTTCTCCAGTAGTATCTTGATTTCTTCCTCATATCCATCGCGGGTAGACTTGAGTTCTTCCTCCAATTCGATGATCTTAGTTTTCGCTTTCTTCAAATCCAGCATGTCAGCGCACATCTAGTTCTCATGACGTCGAATGTGCTGGTTTAGCTCCTGGATGTAAGCTGCAATGGATCTATCCTTCTTGATGCTAATTACTTCCCATTGCTCGTCTCGGCGCCCACATATTTGGTATATGGTGTCTTTAAGCTCCTTGTTGTAGACTTCTCCAATGCGTCCCATGGTAATGTGAGCTGCCATACTCTTTCCCAAACTCCATGTTGGTGCATTGAAAACACATACTATGGGCTCTATGCTTGGTGCAAACGTCCTTCCGGGAACTAGAGCTTGAATCTTCCAAATTCTTCTTCCGGTAAGGTGGCGTTGTACGTCCCGTGAAGCTTGGTATTCCAATATTCAGGTACCTAGTGACTTCCTTCAAGTGGCGTCCAAAGGTGTGTCTTCATCCGGTTGGGCAAACTTGTACTTCATCTCCGCTATCCTAAAGAGTGAAAAAATGGAGAGAGGTCGAAATGAGTAGAGAGGAGTGACCTATGGTTTTATCTTAGTGGTCGTGTCCTACACTCAGCGTGTGCTCGATACCATCTTGTAGCGACCCGACCTCGATGGTCAAGTCTCGTGCTTCGTGTCATCCCCGGATCGGTAATGCTTGACACACATTACTCAAGGATTTATAACAGAGTAGCAATCACACACTTATTACATCGAATGTCTCAAAAGAGAACTTATTACAATAATATGGCTTAAGGCCATCTAATGTGATAACAGCGGAAGGCTTGGAAGATAAAGCGAGTCCATCAACTCCAACGGCATAACTGAGCTGCACGGCAACGACCTACAATCCTTACTCCTCGTTCTAAAAGTCTGCAACATAATACGTTGCAGCCCGAGAACGGGTCAGCACATGGAATATGCTGGCAATGTAACACACAGAGTAATGAAAGAATAAGCTATACTACATGCATATATGGCTGGTGGAAAGCTCTACGATTACAGTTTTGCGAAAAGCCAATTTTTCCCTACATCAAAGGAATAACTTTTACTTTAACTATCATGGTGGTTGAAACATCATTGAAAAGGTATAACCCCAACTCAATGATCCCAATTAAAGTGATTAACAACCCAGCAATGTTAATTTAGAGTGATGAGATACATGTGAAAACTCAAGTACTAGATACTCAGAATTGTCCATAACCGGGGACACGGCTAACCATGATTAGATTGTACACTCTGCAGAGGTTTGCGCACTTTTCCCCACAAGACTCGATCGCCTCCGTTGGTTTCTCGCACTGCATGGTGTTTGAGAGACGGATGACCGAGACACGCTCTTCGAAACATTAACTCTCTACTCCTGGATAGATCATACCAAACCTATAAAACCCACTACCTGCTGATCTACCTCTTCGAGAGCTTCACGTAACTTACTCAACTATGCTAGAGCCCATAATAGCTTGTGGCTGCACACGGAAGTTTCTAGTATGAATAATCTCAGTTCCCTTTGAGCCTGGGTGGCGGTCCATAGGAAGATCACACGGGTACCCCCGGATTTCCAAAAAAAACTGACAACACTGGGTTCCCCAGGTGCCTCAATCCACCCAGATGTGTATTTAAGTTGCCACCTTAATGTAAACCATTAATTAACAATCTCACATCTGTCGTGAACATCTCTCAAGCCCAAACCACGTCTACGAGCATAGCATGGCAATATAAGCATAGCGTAGAAGTAATTCCCAAGGGTTTGAAAGTAACAGGGCAATAGGTTCCTACCTCATCATCTACTTCCCAACCCACAATTTAATGACATCCTAACCATGCAATGTTGGAGGGTTGAGCTAATGCATAAAAACTGGGTATGAAAAGGTATGATCAAGTGTTACTTGCCTTGCTGACGATCCGTGAATCCTAGAGACTCGTAGTAACACGCTTCGCACTCCGGGAATTCTATCGCAAGCAAACAATACATACATAAGCAACAACAAAGATGCACAACGAAACTTCAACTAAAAGAGGTTGACCGGAGATTCAACTTAAGAACTCCGGTTTGCAAAAAGAATCAATCCAAACGGAACAACAAAACTCAAATGACGAGTAAAACATGGTCCGTTTACTAATCTGAACTAGAGTCAAATTTTACAAAGATAAAAACTGGTTTGAGTTGATTATTCGGAAAGAGGGTTTCGAGATGAAACTCCAGGCGCTTGAATCGCCTGATTCTGATAAACGAGCGAAAAGATAAACAGGTTTGAAAATTGGATCAGGAATCGCGATCAGAATAACCGTGAAATAAATCTGATAAAAGAAAAGCGACGAACTGCTAAACGAACGAAAGTTCGTTAACAGAAACTAAACGGTGAACGCGTTCGTTAGAACGAACGGACGAACGGACGTTCGCTAAGTAAATAAACCGACGAAATAAACCGATCTATATAAAAAAAACTATCTAGGGTTTTTTAAAAAAACCAAAGGGTTTTAAAAACCGCCGCTGGGTCGGCACCTCCGGCGAGGCGCGTCCGTGCGGGCGGGCGGCTCAAGGGTTCCGGGTGGGGCGGGGTCGGCGAGGCGGCGGCGGCTCGGCGAGAGGGCGGCGGCGGCGCGGATCGGGCTCCGGTGGCTCGGGGCTCGGCTCCGGCGTTCCGGCATGGCGGCTCGGGTGGTGGCGGGGTGGTGGTGTGGCGGGCGGCGGCGGCATTTATAGGCGGGCGGGTGGCTCGGCTTGGGAAGAAGGCGCCCGGGGTGGAGCCAGCTCGGACTCGCCCTCGGCGTCACGTGCACGACGACGACGCCATGGGGAAAAGCGGCGGCGCCATGGGCCGGGCTGGCTCACTGGGCCTTTGGCCCGGTCGGTATGAATCCTTTAAAAAAAACATTCCACGAAAGAAAAATTCCTAGAAAAAAATAAATAAAAATCTAAAATTCCAAAACAAGTTTTCTCCGCCTAAATAAAATATTTAGAACTAGAGGAACTTTTCTTGGCCCCTAAAATGCAACTTTTAAAGCGTGCAAATTTTTCTAGGGCAAATAAAATTCCAAATAAAATCAAATAAAATCCCAAAAATGATTTTAACATTTTTCCTCCGTTATTTCAATTATTTTGGAGAAGTCATATTATCTCCCCTCATTTATTTATTTAAAATGAAATAGCTTCCGGAGAGAAAAATAATTAAAACCAAAAATCCTCGTCTTCACTACTTGATAAAAATCAAATATGAAAATTGAGAAATCCCCAACTCTCTCCGAGGGTCCTTGAGTTGCTTAGGATTTCGAGGATAGCAAGTGAATATGCAATAAAATATGACATGCAAGAATGACCTATGTATAACATGCCAAATTGAAAATTTGGGATGTTACAGGCCTCCGGTTAATAGGTTAGTCCCAAAAGTAATATAAAAGTGGAAAATAAAGCCCAATATTGCCTAAAACAGTAGATAATATAGCATGGAGCAATCAAAAATTATAGATACGTTGGAGACGTATCAGTATGCCTCTACTTGACTAGCTCGTTGATCAAAGATGGTTATGTTTCCTAACCATGGACATGAGTTGTCATTTGATTAACGAGATTACATCATTAGGAGAATGATGTGATCGACTTGACCCATTCCGTTAGCTTAGCACTCGATCGTTTAGTATGTTGCTATTGATTTCTTCATGACTTATACATGTTCCTATGACTATGAGATTATGCAACTCCCGTTTACCGGAGAAACACTTTGTGTGCTACCAAACGTCACAACATAACTGGGTGATTATAAAGGTGCTCTACAGGTGTCTCCGAAGGTACTTGTTGGGTTGTCGTGCCAGCAGCCTGCAGCAACGCAACACCAGTGGGAATGCACGCACGCGCGGGCTAGGCGCGCGGTGTGAGGCAGTCTCCGCGCGGCGGGACGCGGTCAGGAGCAGGTGGCGCGCGGGGAAGTATGGCGGGGCAAGAGACGCACGGAGCGGCGCAGCGGGGATAGGCGGATGCCGCGCGAGGTGATGTAAGTGGGCGCGGCTGCAGCGGCAGCCAGAGGTGGCAGCGGCAAGGCCATGGACGGCCGGAGGCGAGCATGGCGGCCACACGTGCTGGGCGAGCAGCAGCAGAAATACAACAGGTAGCGGGCGGCAGTCATTGACTCGGGCACGGGTCGGCGCCAGCGGGCGCGATGAGCGCGCTCAACACACGCTGGAGCGGGGCGGGCAGGGAGGCAAAGCGGAGAGGGGCGAGGCTCACTGGGGCCATCGGGTTTGTGGCAGTGGTGCGTGAGGAGGATGACGGAGATGAGCAGGCGAAGGGGAGGTAGTCCGGCGAGTGGCTCCGGTGGTCGATGGTGAGGACGGCGGCGGCGTCGGGCCCTCCCGATCCAGATCTAGCGAGAGAGGGGGAAGGGGAACAAGAGAGAGACGTGGAGAGAGTGGGGAGTCGGTTGGGCTAGGGTTTCCTCAAGGGGGGGTTATGGAGAGGAGTGGGGTGGGCGGCCTGGTGGCCCGGTTGGGCCGAACGGTCCAGGGGATGGGGGATCTTCTTGGTTTGTTTTTTTATTTGTTTGTTTTCTGTTTTTATTTCTTTTCTGTTTTATTTTAGTTACACTTTATTTTTAGTTTAGTAAAATATGACAATAGCTTCAAAAATATTATTTCAAAATAACCCACTACCCTAAAAAGTTCTATCTCAAAAATAAATAGTTTACCATTTTATAAAATATCAAAGGCACTTATTTAATAGTTTCAACTACTGTTTTAATCATTTTAGAGTATTAAAACATTTTATAAAAGTGGGGTTTCTTCACCACAATTAACTTTGCATTATTTGGTACAACCGGGACATTTTAGTTTTAAAGTTTGAAAACTTTTGTTGTTTGCCTTTAATTCAATTTTGAATTTGAATCGGTTTTGAACTAACGCGAGATTAACAGCAGTAACCGTGGTGACGTGGCATCATTAACGTGGGATTATTGTAGCCTAATTATCCGGGCGTCACAACTCCTTTGTACCCCTTTACTTGTGCACGGACAGTTAGAGCTGCGCCCACGGCCACGTTAAGGAGAGCAGAGGAGGGAAACCGGGAAGAAGCCAAAGCACAAGACTGTTGGGGAACGTTGCAGAAAATTAAAATTTTTCCTACGGTTTCACCAAGATCCATCTATGAGTTCATCTAAGCAACGAGTCATGGGAGATGCATCTACATACCACTTTGTAGATCATGAGCGGAAGCGCTCAAAAGAACGGGTTGAGGTAGTTGTACACGTCGTGATCCAATCACCGGAGATCCTAGCGCCGAACGGACGGCACCTCCGCGCTCAACACACGTCACGGTCAGCGTGACGTCTCCTCCTTCTTGATCCAGCAAGGGGGAAGGAGAGGTTGATGAAGATCTAGCAGCACGACGGCGTGGTGGTGGATGCAGCAGGGATCCGGCAGGGCTTCGCCAAGCGTCTGCAGGAGGAGGAGGTGTAGCAAGGGGAAAGGGAGGTGCCAAGATGTCGGGTTTTGCTGCCCTTCCTCCCCTCCACTATATATAGGGGCTAGGGGGGCGCATGCCCCCTTGGAGATCCCATCTAGATGGGGGGGGCGGCGGCCCCCGGGGCAACGGTCCCCTTAGGGTTTCCAACCAGGGGGGCGCATGCCCCCTCAGGGGGGCAACGGCCCCCTAGGGTTTCCAACCAGGGGGGCGCATGCCCCCTCGGGGGGCAACGGTCCCCTAGGGTTTCCAACCCTAGGCGCCTTGGGCCCTTGGGTGGGGCGCACCAGCCCACCAGGGGCTGGTTCCCACGCCACTTCAGCCCATGGGGCCCTCCGGGATAGGTGGCCCCACCGGTGGACCCTCGGACCCTTCCGATGGTCCCAGACAATACCGTGACCCCAAAACTTTCCGGTGGCGAAACTGGACTTCCTATATATAAATCTTTACCTCCGGACCATTCCGAACTCCTCGTGACGTCCGGATCTCATCCGGACTCAACAACTTTCGGTTACTGCATACTAATATCTCTACAACCCTAGCGCCACCGAACCTTATGTGTAGACCCTACGGGTTCGGAGATATGCGATATGACCGAGATGCCTCTCGGTCAATAACCAACAGCGGATCTGGATACCCATGTTGGCTCCTACATACTCCTTGATGATCTCATCGGATGAACCACGATGTCGAGGATTCAATCAAACCCGTATACAATTCCCTTTGTCAATCGGTGCGTTACTTGCCCGAGACTCGATCGTCGGTATCCCAATACCTTGTTCAGTCTCGTTATCGCAAGTCACTTTACTCGCATCAGTAATGCATGATCCCGTGACTAACCACTTAGTCACTTTGAGCTCATTATGATGATGCATTACCGAAAGTGGGCCAGAGATACCTCTCCGTCATACGGAGTGACAAATCCCATCCTCGATCCGTGTCAACCCAATGACACTTTTGGAGATACCAGAGTGCACCTTTATAGTCACCCGATTCGTTGTGACGCTTGGTACACCCAAAGCACTCTTACGGTATCCGGGAGTTACACGATCTCATGGTCTAAGGAAGAGATACTTGACATTGGAAAAGCTCTAGCAAAACGAACTACACGATCTTGTGCTATGCTTAGGATTGTCTTGTCCATCACATCATTCTCCTAATGATGTGATCCCGCTGTCAATGACATCCAATGTCCATAGTCGGAAACCATGACTATCTGTTGACCAACGAGCTAGTCAACTAGAGGCTCACTAGGGACATGCTATGGTCTATGTATTCACACGTGTATCACGATTTCCTGGATAATACAGCTTATAGCATGAATAAAAGACAATCATCATGAACAAAGAAATATAATAATAACACTTTTATTATTGCCTCTAGGGCATATTTCCAACAGTCTCCCACTTGCACTAGAGTCAATAATCTAGTTACATTGTGATGAATCGAACACCCATAGAGTTCTCGTGTTGATCATGTTTTGCTCATGAGAGAGGTTTAGTCAACGGATCTGCGACATTCAGATCCGTATGTACTTTGCAAATTTCTATGTCTCCATCCTGAACATTTTCACGGATGGAGTTGAAGCGACGCTTGATGTGCTGGTCTTCTTGTGAAACCTGGGCTCCTTGGCAAGTGCAATAGCTCCAAAGTTGTCACGTAAGAGTTTGATCGGCCCCGACGCATTGGGTATGACTCCTAGGTCGGTGATGAACTCCTTCACCCAAATTGCTTCATGCGCTGCCTCCGAGGCTGCCATGTACTCCGCTTCACATGTAGATCCCGCCACGACGCTCGCTTGCGCTTGCACCAGCCATCGCTCCACCATTCAACATATACACGATCCGGTTTGTGACTTAGAGTCATCGGATCGTGTCGAAGCTAGCGTCGACGTAACCCGCTCTGACGAGCTCTTCGTCACCTCCATAAACGAAAACATGTCCTTTGTCCTTTCGGTACTTCAGATATTCTTGACCGCTGTCCAAAGTTCCTTGCGGGATTACTTTGGTACCTTCCTACCAAACTTACGGCAAGGTTTACATCAGTGTCCGTACACAGCATGGCATACATAATAGATCCTATGGCTGAGGCATAGGGGATGACACTCATCTCTTCTTTATCTTTTGCCGTGGTCGGGCATTGAACTGAGCTCAATGTCACACCTTGCAATCTGAGCAAGAACCCTTCTTGACTGATCCATTTTGAACTTCTTCAAAATCTTATCAAGGTATGTGCTTTGTGAAAGACCTATGAGGCGCCTCGATCTATCTCTATAGATCTTGATGCCTAATATATAAGCAGCTTCTCCAAGGTCCTTCATTGAAAAACACTTATTCAAGTAGGCCTTAATGCTGTCCAAGAATTCTATATCATTTCCCATCAAGTATGTCATCTACATATAATATGAGAAATGCTACAGAGCTCCCACTCACTTTTTGTAAACGCAGCTTCTCCATAAGTCTCAGATAAACCCAAACGCTTTGATCATCTCATCAAAGCGAATGTTCCAACTCCGAGATGCTTGCACCAGCCCATAAATGGATCGTTGGAGCTTGCATACTTTGTTAGCGTTCTTAGGATCGACAAAACCCTCGGCTGCATCATATACAGCTCTTCCTTAAGATATCCGTTAAGGAATGCTGTTTTGACGCCCATCTGCCATATCTCATAATCATAGTATGCGGCAATTGCTAACATGATTCGGACGGACTTAAGCTTCGCCACGGAGAGAAAGTCTCATCGTAGTCAATCCCTTGAACTTGCCGATAACCCTTAGCGACAAGTCGAGCTTTATAGATGGTGACATTACCATCCGCGTCCGTCTTCCTCTTAAAGATCCATTTGTTTTCTATCGCTCGCCGATCATCGGCAAGTCACCAAAGTCCACACTTTGTTTTCATACATGGATTCTATCTCGGACTTCATGGCTTCTAGCCATTTGTTGGAATCTGGGCCCGCCATCGCTTCTTCATAGTTCAAGGTTCATTGTTGTCTAACAACATGATTTCCAAGACAGTGTTGTCGCACCACTCAGTGCGGAACGTGTCCTAGTGGACCTCACGAAGTTCAAGAGCAACTTGATCCAAGTACCTTGATCATCATCATTAATTTCCTCTTCGTTGGTGTAGGCATCACAGAACATTTTCCGAGCTGCACTACTATCCTGCTCAAGAGGTAGTACTTCATCGAGTTCTACTTTCCTCCCACTTACTTCTTTCGAGAGAAACTCTTTTCCGAAAGGATCCATTCTTGGCAACAAAGATCTTGCCCTCGGATCTTAAGTAGAAGGTATACCCTACGGTTTCCTTAGGGTATCCTATGAAGACGATTTTCCGACTTGGGTTCGAGCTTTTCAGGTTGAAGTTTCTTGACATAAGCATCGCATCCCCAAACTTTTAGAAACGATAGCTTAGGTTTCTTCCCAAACCATAATTCATACGGTGTCGTCTCAACGGACTTAGACGGTGCCCTATTTAAAGTGAATGTAGCTGTCTCTAGAGCGTATCCCCAAAATGATAGTGGTAAATCAGAAGAGACATCATAGACCGCACCATATCCAATAGAGTGCGATTCGACGTTCGGACACACCGTTCTACCGAGGTGTTCCAGTGGCGTTAGTTGTTCCACATTTTCTTAAGTGTGTACCAAATTCGTGACTTAAATATTCTCCTCCACGATCCGATCGTAAGAATTTTATCTTTCGGTCACGTTGATTCTCTACTTCATTCTGAAATTCCTTGAACTTTTCAAAGGTCTCAGACTTGTGTTTCATCAAGTAGACATACCCATATCTACTTAAGTCATCTGTGAGAGTGAGAACATAACGATACCCTCCGTGAGCCTCAACGCTCATTGGTCCGCACACATCGGTATGTATGATTTCCAACAAGTTGGTTGCTCGCTCCATTGTTCCGGAGAACGGAGTCTTGGTCATCTTGCCCATGAGGCATGGTTCGCATGTGTCAAATGATTCATAATCTAAAGACTCCAAAAGTCCATCAGCATGGAGCTTCTTCATGCGCTTGACACCAATGTGACCAAGGCGGCAGTGCCACAAGTATGTGGGACTATCGTTATCAACTTTACATCTTTTGGTATTCACGCTATGAACATGTGTAATACTACGCTCGAGATTCATTAAGAATAAACCATTGACCATTGGAGCATGACCATAAAACATATCTCTCATATAAATAGAACAACCATTATTCTCGGATTTAAATGAGTAGCCATCTCGCATTAAACGAGATCCGGATACAATATTCATGCTCAAACTTGGCACCAAATAACAATTATTAAGGTTTATAACTAATCCGTGGGTAAATGAAGAGGTAGCGTGCGACGGCGATCACATCGACTCTGGAACCATTCCCGACGCGCGCCGTCACCTCGTCCTTCGCCAGCTCCGCTTATTCCGCAGCTCCTGCTGTGAGTTACAAATATGAGCAACGGCACGGTATCAAATACCGGGAGTTACTACGATTCTTGGTAAGGTACACATCAATTACATGTATATCAAATATACCTTTGGTGTTGCCGGCCTTCTTATCCGCTAAGTACTTGGGGCAGTTCCGCTTCCAGTGACCCTTCCCCTTGCAATAAAAGCACTCAGTCTCAAGCTTGGGTCCATTCTTTGACTTCTTCCGGCAACTTGCTTACGGGCGCGGCAACCTCCTTGCCGTCCTTCTTGAAGTTCTTCTTGCCCTTGCCCTTCTTAAACTTAGTGGTCTTATTGACCATCAACACTTGATGTTCTTTCTTGATTTCAACCTCGGTGACTTCACATAGAGAATACTTCAGAATGGTCTTTACCATCCCCTGCATATTGTAGTTCATCACAAAGCTCTTGTAGCTTGGTGGAAGCGATCGGAGGATTCTGTCAATGACCGCCTCATCGGGGAGGTTAATATTCAGTTGGGTCATACGGTTGTGCAACCTGCATATCTTGAGAATGTGCTCACCGATGAACTATTTTCCTCCATCTTACAACTGTAGAACTTGTCGGAGATGTCATATCTCTCGACCCGGCGTGAGCTTGGAAAACAAGTTTCAGCTCCTCGAACATCTCATATGCTCCGTGATGCTCAAAACGCTTTTGGAGCCCGGTTCTAAGTCGTAAAGCATGCCGCCTTGAACGAGGGAGTAATCATCAAGACGAGACTGCCAAGCATTCATAATGTCTTGGTTCTCTCGACGGAGCGTCACCTAGCGGTCCTTCTAGGACATATTGTTTCTGGCAGCTATGAGGATGATCCTCAAGTTCCGACCCAGTCCGTATAGTTGATGCCGTCATCTTTCAGCTTGGTTTTCTCTAGGAACGCGTTGAAGTTCAAGTTGACATGAGCGTTGGCCATTTGATCTACAAGACATATCATTCAAAAGTTTTAGACTAAGTTCATGATAATTACGTTCATCTAATCAAATTATTACAATGAACTCCCACTCAGATTAGACATCCTCTAGTCATCTAAGTGATACACGATCCGAGTCGACTAGGCCGTGTCCGATCATCACGTGAGACGGACTAGTCATCGTCGGTGAACATTCTCATGTTGATCGTATCTTCTATCGACTCGTGTTCGACCTTTCGGTCTCCGTGTTCGAGGCCATGTCTGTACATGCTAGGCTCGTCAAGTTAACCCTAAGTGTTTTGCGTGTGTAAATCTGTCTTACACCCGTTGTATGTGAATGTAAGAATCCATCACACCCGATCATCACGTGGTGCTTAGAAGCGACGAACTTTAGCAACGGTGCACGCTTAGGGAGAACACTTCTTGAAATTGTTGTAAGGATCATCTTATTTACTACCGTCATTCTAAGTAAACAAGATGTATAAACATAATAAACATCACATGCAATTATATAGTAGTGACATGATATGGCCAATATCATAAAACTCCATTGATCTCCATCTTCGGGGCTCCATGATCATCTTGTCACCGGCATGACACCATGATCTCCATCATCATGATCTCTATCATTGTGCCTCCATGAAGTTGTCACGCCAACGACTACTTCTACTTTTATGGCTAACGCGTTTAGCAATAAAGTAAAGTAAATTACATGGCGTTCTTGAATGACACGCATGTCATACAAAAATAAAGACAACTCCTATGGCTCCTGCCGGTTGTCATACTCATCGACATGCAAGTCGTGATTCCTATTACAAGAACATGATCTCATACATCACAATATGTCATTCATCATTCATCACAACTTGGCCATATCACATCACATGTCAATTGCTGCAAAAACAAGTTAGACGTCCTCTAATTGTTGTTGCATCTTTTACGTGGCTGCAATTGGGTTCTAGCAAGAACGTTTTCTTACCTACGAATAACCACAACGTGATCTTGTCAACTTCTATTTACCCTTCATAAGGACCCTTTTCATCGAATCCGCTCCAACTAAAGTAGGAGAGACAGACACCCGCCAGCCACCTTATGCAACTAGTGCATGTTAGTCGGTGGAACCGGTCTCACGTAAGCGTACGTGTAAGGTTGGTCCGGGCCGCTTCATCCCACAATACCGCGGAAGCAAGATAAGATTAGTAGCGGCAAGTAAATTGACAAGATCCACGCCCACAACTAAATTGTGTTCTACTCGTGCAAATAGAACTACGCATAGACCTAGCTCATGATGCCACTGTAGGGGAACGTTGCAGAAAATTAAAATTTTTCCTACGGTTTCACCAAGATCCATCTATGAGTTCATCTAAGCAATGAGTCATGGGAGATGCATCTACATACCACTTTGTAGATCGCGAGCGGAAGCGTTCAAAAGAACGGGGTTGAGGTAGTTGTACACGTCGTGATCCAATCACCGGAGATCCTAGCGCCGAACGGACGGCACCTCCGCGTTCAACACACGTGACGGTCAGCGTGGCGTCTCCTCCTTCTTGATCCAGCAAGGGGAAGGAGAGGTTGATGAAGATCCATCAACACGACGGCGTGGTGGTGGATGCAGCAGGATCCGCAGGCTTCGCCAGCGTCTGCAGGAGGAGGAGGTGTAGCAAGGGAAAGGGAGGTGCCAAGATGTCGGGTTTTGCGCCTTCCTCCCTCCACTATATATAGGGGCTAGGGCGCGATGCCCCTGGAGATCCCATCTAGATGGGGCGGCCCCGGGCAACGGCCCCTTAGGGTTTCAACCAGGGGCGATGCCCCCTCGGGGGCAACGGCCCCTAGGGTTTCAACCGGGGGCGCATGCCCCTCTGGAAGCAACGGTCCCCTAGGGTTTCCAACCCTAGGCGCCTTGGGCCCTTGGGTGGGCGCACCAGCCCACCAGGGCTGGTTCCCACGCCACTTCAGCCATGGGGCCCTCCGGGATAGGTGGCCCCACCGGTGGACCCAGGACCCTTCCGGTGGTCCCAGACAATACCGTGACCCCAAAACTTTCCGGTGGCGGCTGGACTTCCTATATATAAATCTTTACCTCCGGACCATTCCGAACTCCTCGTGACGTCCGGGATCTCATCCGGACTCAACAACTTTCGGTTACTGCATACTAATATCTCTACAACCCTAGCGTCACCGAACCTTAAGTGTGTAGACCCTACGGGTTCGGGAGATATCTGAACATGACCGAGATGCCTCTCCGGTCAATAACCAACAGCGGATCTGGATACCCATGTTGGCTCCTACATACTCCTTGATGATCTCATCGGATGAACCACGATGTCGAGGATTCAATCAAACCCGTATACAATTCCCTTTGTCAATCGGTATCGTTACTTGCCCGAGACTCGATCGTCGGTATCCCAATACCTTGTTCAGTCTCGTTATCGGAAAGTCACTTTACTGCATCGTAATGCATGATCCCGTGACTAACCACTTAGTCACTTTGAGCTCATTATGATGATGCATTACCGAGTGGGCCCAGAGATACCTCTCCGTCATACGGAGTGACAAATCCAGCCTCGATCCGTGTCAACCCAATGACACTTTCGGAGATACCTGTAGTGCACCTTTATAGTCACCCGATTCGTTGTGACATTTGGTACACCCAAAGCACTCTTACGGTATCCGGGAGTTACGATCTCATGGTCTAAGGAAGAGATACTTGACATTGGAAAAGCTCTAGCAAAACGAACTACACGATCTTGTGCTATGCTTAGGATTGGGTCTTGTCCATCACATCATTCTCCTAATGATGTGATCCCGTTGTCAATGACATCCAATGTCCATAGTCAGGAAACCATGACTATCTGTTGACCAACGAGCTAGTCAACTAGAGGCTCACTAGGGACATGTTATGGTCTATGTATTCACACGTGTATCATGATTTACGGATAATACAGTTATAGCATGAATAAAAGACAATCATCATGAACAAAGAAATATAATAATAACACTTTTATTATTGCCTCTAGGGCATATTTCCAACAAAGACAGCCAAGGCAACGCCAAGACCAGGAACACAAGAGGGCAAGGAGGCGAGGTAGACTCCCTCAGCAAGGTTCTTGCCGAGGCAGCCTCCGCAGCCCCGGCAAGGGCCTTGCCGGGGCAGCCTGCCCGATGCCAACAGAGCGAGCCTCCCTTGAGCCCACAATTTCCGACCCCACCAACCACATTGGGACCAGGGCTCGGGAGGCACCTTCGTGGTGGCATGCAGATCTTTGCCAAGATCATAAACACACAAAGATCAGATGAGGACCAGAAGACGGCGACCCTCGGCGGGATCCTAGCCGGGGAGATCCACAAGACCCCCGACAAGCGCCTTGCCGGGGACAACTGCGACGCCACGGCAAGACCCTTGCCGGGCCCCCGACAAGGCCCTTGCCGAGGGCGCTAGCAGGGCCACTGCCAGGCCCGCACCAGCCAAGGCTCCGCCGCCATTCGCATGCAGCTGCCAGCCCAACCAGCTGGGCAGTCACCTGCGTGGCAACACGCGGCTTCCAGACCGACTCAGCAAGCACCTGCGTGGTGGCATGCAGATCTTCGTGAAGACCCCGCCACGCCACCACCTCAAAGCAGCTTTGCCGCTTATATGGCACCGCACGCATCGCTGGCCTGGGCGCGTGTCGAAGCGAGACGGAGCAGCGACGGACGGGACAGGCCTCGTTCCCGTCCCCGATAAAGCTAATGGACACCTAAGTAGCGCATTTAATGTGCTTTGTCCCGTAATGCCGGGCGATAAGCTTGCGCACTGTAGACCTTTCCACCTCCTGTATGCCACTGTGGCAGCCCCTTCCGACTATAAAAGGAAGCCCGGGGCATACTGGAGAAGGATTCGGCTATTTGGAACTACGCAGCCACCGTAGCTAGTTCAAAAGCTCAAGAACACTGAATGCATCCACCAAAGCAGGACTAGGGTATTATGCATCCTCGCGGCCCGAACCTGGGTAAATGATCCTTGTGCTGGCTCCTGGACCTGCTCTTCTCACAACCCCGCGCCCGCCGACCGTAGAAGGGATTCTAGTGATCCCATAGGCGTCGTTCCCACCGACAGGCCAAAAATCAGGCTGTTACAAAGAACTCATGGACATGAAGGTACACTTCCTGTATCTACATCATTTTCTCTGATGTATATAGCCAAGATACATGTAACTCATTGCTTGCTCTGACGTGCTTATGCATTCACATGCTTTACATGATTGCATACATGTAGGGGGAGCCTTTGCATATTACATGCTCTTCCAAAGCTTTACTTGTTACTCTTCATATCTTTACCTAAAAGCTTTGATGTATGTTGTCATCAATTACCAAAAAGGGGGAGATTGAAAGCACAAGTGCTCCCTGGGTGATTTTGGAAATTAATGACAACATATCTCTTGTTGGACTAATATATTTATCTAGTATATTTCAGAAAGTTCAACAATGGGATGGCATGGACAAGAGGATGTGGAACCCCTTCATGATGCTAAGGACAAAGATTTGCAAAAGGCTCAAGACTCTTCATTCTCATTTTAGTGTTCCAAGATCACATTGAGTCCATAGGAAAAGCCAATACTATTAAAAGGAGATGAGGTGTTGCTTAATGGTCTACTTGCTCAAAGTGCTTAGTGATATGCTCCAAAGCCCTCAACCAGTTTCTCATTTCGAAATATGTCCAAAACCCAAAGTCAAACTCGGCCCCACCGATTTGATCTATCCGGCGCCACCGAGTTCTTTTGACATAGCCACTGCCAGAAAGCCTAGACAATTCGGTCTCACCGATACATATCTCGGTCTCACCGAGATGGCCTTGCAATCTCTCTGTTGTCTGTTGCAATTATTTCGGTCTCATCGAAATATGCAATCGGTCACACCAAGTTTGCCTGACCAACTCTCTGTCTGCTCATTGCTGAAATCGGTCTCACCGAGTTCATGCAATCGATCACACCGAGATGAGGTTTTTCCCTAGCCCTAGCACATCGGTCCCACCGAGTTGATCATGTCGATCCCACCAAGATTCCTGACATTCACATTTTGAACTGAATCAGTCTCACCGAGTTCTCCTATTCGGTCTGACCGAGTTGGGTCAAATGTGTGTAACGGTTGGATTTTGTGTGGAGGCTATATATACCCCTCCACCCCCTTCTCTATTCAAGAGAGAGCCATCAGAACGTGCCTACACATGTGTTGAGACCAAGACATTCCAATCCAACCACAAGAATCTTGATCGCTAGCCTTCCCCAAGTTGCGTTCCACTCAAATCATCTTTCCACCATAGCCAAATCTGTGTGAGAGAGTTGAGTGTTGGGGAGACTATCACTTGAAGCACAAGAGCAAGGAGTTCATCATCAACACACCATCCATTACCTTTTGGAGAGTGGTGTCTCCTAGATTGGTTAGGTGTCATTTGGGAGCCTCCGACAAGATTGTGGAGTTGAACCAAGGAGTTTGTAAGGGCAAGGAGATCGCCTACTTCGTGAAGATCTACCCAAGTGAGGCAAGTCCTTCGTGGGCGATGGCCATGGTGGGATAGACAAGGTTGCTTCTTCGTGGACCCTTCGTGGGTGGAGCCGTCCGTGGACTCGCACAGCCATTACCCTTCGTGGGTTAAAGTCTCCACCAACACGGACGTACGATAGCACCACCTATCAGAACCACGCCAAAAATCTTCGTGTCTTCATTGCGTTTGCACACTCCAATCCCACCCCATTACTTTCTTGCAAATAGCATGCTTTACTCTTTCCGCTGCTCATACTCTTGTCATGCTTGCTTGAAATGTATTCTGAATGCTTAAACATGTGCTAAAATTCCACCTTAACTTGAAGAACTTAAAAGGTGCTACATTTTCTTGTTGAGGGTCTAATCACCCCCCCCCCCTCTAGTCACCTCTTCTCGATCCTTTCAGGAAGAAATAGAGTAAAAAAGGGAGCACACGGGGGATCGAGCATGGGATCTCCTAGTTCCTTCATAGCACTGTTAACCACTAAGCCAAAATTTAGTTCCTGTTAAAGTCAGGCGCGACCTGCTAGAAGGAAAAGAACCGGGTTTACATTTTTTTTCTTTTTGCACCAGTTTTCTTTATTTCTTTTCCAATTTTTAGTGGTTTTTTTTCTTTCCTTCCTTTTTACTTCACTTTTATTCGGGTTTCTCTTGCTTTTTTCCTTTCCTTTCATTTTGTTTTTTTTTGTTTTATATCTTGTCTTTTTGTGCACCCATGCAGATTGCACCCTCGGTGGACCCACGATCAAAAAATTTGCAAACATTTCAAAAAATTATGAAACTTTTGTGGATGTGATTATGAACAAATGTATTAGGTGCTTGCAAAATTTGGTGGTGAAATAACATTTGAGGAAATCCATAAAAAACAAAGTTTGTGCTGAAAACATGTGAACAGTAACATGGGTGCAGAGCACCATTTGTATTTCGTTTTGTATGGAGATCATTTGATGTTTTTTGGTGACCAATCTTTGCAAGCTTCTAAACATTTGCTCATAATCACATCCAC
Source organism: Aegilops longissima (assembly GCA_021605205.1). Classification (NCBI taxonomy): domain Eukaryota; kingdom Viridiplantae; phylum Streptophyta; class Magnoliopsida; order Poales; family Poaceae; genus Aegilops; species Aegilops longissima. Next base: position 680,014,234 of record CM038679.1, on the reverse strand, counting down.
AAAGTTTCAGAATTTTTGATAGTTTTTTCTGTTTTTTTTAATTTACTGTTCACTGCATGGGTGCACAGAAGGTGAGTGCATCCACTACTTTCCCATATGCATAGTAGCTAGAGTACTACATGCATTGCTGATTAATTCTTGGTTGACTTCTTTTTATATGCTTTGCCGAAGATGATATGACATCTTTCATATGATCGGTTTTCCTTTGAATGAGTTATGATGTGTTGAATTACCAAATTTCATGAATGAACCGATCACACTGCATGCATGAAAAATGTGGGTTTTGTTGTTGTATGGTAACACTAACTTGAATTATGTAAACACATATTTTGCAACTATGCTAGATTTTCCAGGTTTCCTGTAGCAACTACTTACAGGTACAATTGACCTTGAAGATGCCAATTTATTTATATGAACAAATTATGTCTCCGATAGCAATCATGCAAATTTCAACTACTTTTAGGTACAAGTGACCTTGAAGACTGTCCAGGTCTCCGATAGAAACTGTACAAATTTGTTTACACTTCTGCTTCGGTAGATCCCCTTAAACACATCGATGGCTCAGATTATCCCATACCCCTTTATAATTAAGGGTAAGATTGTCCTTTTTAAAAGTACGTCGTAAGACCTTGAATACAAATAGCACGGGCTGGCCCATTAAGCCACTTCCAATATAAGCAACGTAAAAATATTTAAAAAAAGGACCTCATGACGAATTGAACTCAAGACCTCACACTTAGAGCCATACGCTGGTAGCCAGTTAGCCCCACAGCCGCTTGTATTATTTTGTAGTGCGAAATATATAAGAAGACACAACAGTGTTCACATATAAGAAATATTTTCTGAAAAAAAAAGTTCGAAACTCTAATTGAAAAAAAATGTGAACAATTTCGAAATGCCGAATATTTATTGAATTTATGAATAGAATTTGACCTAATTTTTTTTAAAATTTGAACAAAATTTCAATACATGAACAATTTCCAAACATCTTTCAAAACATGAACAATTTTTAAAATTTTGTTGTTTTATTTTTATGATTATTGTTTGTCCTGTTTTCCTTCTATTTTTTCTCTTTACTTTATTTTATTTTCATTATTAAAATTCATGAACTATTTTTAAATCATGTACCTTTTCTGGAATCTATGAACTTTTCAAATTTGTGAATATTTTCTTAAATTTACAAACTTTTTTTGAAATCCATGAACTTTTTTGCAAGCAGTGGGCATTCCCACGGTAGGCATCCATGTCATATTTGGACGATTTCCAACACAGTATGCAAGTTGCGACACGTCTGGCCATTTATTGGTCTTTTTTTATCGAGAAATCTTCAGAAAATGCAAAATTTGTCGAAAACATAAACAACTTGGTATGGGGCCTTTAATTGGTCATATAAAAGCATCCAAATGCCATAATTATTTGTTGGGCCTGCCTACATGTTTAATTGTGTTAAGCTAGCATGATAAAAGAAACATGTACTAACACCTACCACCGGTCATTTTTTTTTCATTGTTTTTGATATAGCTTACCGTTCATGCCAAGTGGTCACCTACCACCGGTCACTGTAACATGAGAAAGCAATTTGTCATTATCCTGTAGTGAATGCATGGCCAATTTGATTGTTCGGAAGCAAAATATAACGTAGTACTAGTAGTTTGGCTCCGTTGTATAGCTGCTGTAGCAAAACGCAAATGTACTGTAGCGTAGCCCCAACATGCCCGCGGTTGTGGTACTATAAAACTCCTACACGTGCAGCAGTCACCGGACAAGCACTACTTGGTCCATCGCGCAGCAGCCGCACTGAATGGACGGCGTGCTGCGTCCCTAATTTGATTTTTCCGAAAAAGAAAAGTAAACTGACAAGATGCACAATAATAAGAGTAGTTAAAAAAGTAACTAGACACGGCAAGTGGATTGTCTCTGTTGGTTATGGTGAGTGAAAGAAAACTAAGAGGTTGGTAGATCGAAAGAGGAAGAATAATGGGCCAGGCCCAGGACGGAGGTGTGTAAGGGCGGCCGATCTGCTATGTACTACCTCTTGTACGTATCACGTCTCCTATACATATACCTTATGATCAAATGACAATACTGCCCTTATACGTTTTATGAAGGGGGTCTACCAAAGCAAAGCTCGTTTGTTTATGTGCACGAATCCAGCCTGCCGTTTGTTGCCATCGCCCACTTGCGTTCATGTAGGAAAATTCGAGCCGGAGCTTGGAGGCTGCCGTTGTGCCCATCGGACTCAAGGGTTCGTGGCTTTGAAGGCTTTACGGCCTCCCAGCCGTGGGACAGAAACCAAAAGATCACGACAGCTTTGTCATAGCTGAAAAGCGGGAGCGGTATTTTCCTTTTCCTTCAGGCTTACCTTTGCTTTTGTGTAAAATTCATTGATTTACTGATGCGGCTGGTATTTGGGTTTTTTATGATCTTGGTTGTAATCACGATCATGGATCGGTTTTGAAGATTCGGTTGCTACCGAGAAAGATAAGAGCCTGACTGTATTGTACTATCTAATTGGATAAAAATAACCACCCAGGAATACCACTATTAATTTTTATTTTCTTAACATTTTTTGTTGTTAGGGCTCGTGATGACCCTAACAGTTAGGCACATTTCTCCTGATTTGGCTTGACCTGATCTGATTTTAGACTGGTTGTAGTGAGGGTCTTTTCCCTGTCCTTGTTCAGTTCTCCACATTGCTATGCATTTTATAGTTGTACAGAAAATATTTGAAATGCCTAGGAAAAAATATTTTAAAGCTCTTTCTTCTTATAAAAAAAGTAGGATTTAATTTGGTTCTGCCTACCTTATTCCTCAAGAGGCTCAAAAGACGTATCTAATACAGTATGTCGTGAAGTCCGGTAGATATCTAATATGACGTGTTATGGTCTACCTTATTCCTCAGGAGGCTGGAAAAATATACGTTTGTCCTAATGAAAAAAAAGTGTACTATGACAAAATAGCATGGCCCTTAAAATAGACCATTAGCTTGCTATATGGCGCTATAGCGTGTTATTAGCGAGACATTATACATCGATTTATTTAGCAAGCCATTTCTCAAAATGCTATAGCGTGCTATTAGCATTGCTATAACACACTATTTTTTCAGTTGTTTGACCCGACAAATATTTAGCTTTTGACATGGGTTGCGTTGAGCCACTAAAAATTACCAATATATACCTGTGGTCCCCCGTTCCAACGCACGTCATTGGCCTAGTGAGGAGTTAAAGTTTGAAGAGGCATTTTCGGCATATGAGGGGCCAAATTAGGTTGTTGTTTGCTTGCCTTTTGTTGTCTTGGCTGCTGGTGGCTTATTTCAGTTTAGACTTTATGTGCGTGCCAAGCTTGTGGTGCAGTTACTCTTGGCTACCCTTGAGCACCGTGAACAGTCTTTGTGGATGTTTTTGCCTCGTTTCGTAATAAAAATGAGGCTGGGGGCAACACTCTTGGATCAAATAGAAGAAGTGGACCTCACGAGTCTACTACCCTTAGGAGGCAAGGAAGTCCCACTGGGTATTCAAAAACCATCAGATTCTACATCTAAAATAAAAAACGACTCCAAGCAAACTTGTTCTGAATAACAGCCATCGGCAAAGAACGGTGGCACTAGCTAATACAATAAATACTAGTAAGCGCGTAGATAATCTTATTTTCCAAGTTTATTATCTGAATGGAGCTTTGCATCCTCCTGGTCACGGTGAGCATCGCGCCCATATGTACGTGCACACTTTCGTTGGACAAGATTATTGAACAGTATGAACGGAATAAATATCTAGGTACATAATACCACCACAAGATGCTTCAGGTGGAATGGATGAAAGTTAAAAAATATGCTAGCTAATAAAGACAACATCTACTTTTACAGAACTCATGAAAAAAAAGAACCTACTGTTCATGCTGATATGTCCCAGACGCAACTTATCCCCAGTCCTGGTTAGAGCAGCTCATGGCATAGACATGATCACAAAACACAGGTCGTCAATTTGTGTTCATGCATAAGCTATTGTTTCCATTAAGAAATGGCACGCCGAAGATTTGTGGTCCAAGTAGCTTTCGGAGCTAGCTAACTACTCCCTCTATCTCATAATGTAAGACGTTTTTTGATATGGGACGGAGGGAGTAACTAACAGCCCGACATAAAAAGGGAAAGCTAGCTAACTAACCGCAACTATTTGTAGTCCTTGGCGTGCTTGTCATGGAGTTTGTTAGAACCATCCATGGCATGTCTTCCAGCACAACAGGCTGGCGTGTAGCTTGTGACCTGATAATCCATGGCGTTGTGTGGACAAATAAGCCAGACACCGAGGTGCTTTTTTTTGGATACCGAAAAAGAAACAGGACTAGTTCACAAGAGTTCAACAAGAAATATATAAGCTAGACTCTAGGGACGAGAGATCCCACCATCTAGGCGGAATTAAAAAGGAAAGCAACATGATGGTTCATAAATGTGCTTAATACATAAAGGGCATCGCACAGCGTTAACAAGACTAAAGCACAATGCAACAATTATCAAAGAGCTAAATGGAACAAGAAAACGGTAGAAGTCAAGCTAAGACAACAGCTACGGCGTCAGAGGGAGCGGCAAGCAGATGATTTCCATGGTAGATAATTGTTGTCAGTTACACCTTGAGCGGCGTCAGGGCTCAAGGTGTCTCTTCCGCCATGCTTGTCAAGGTGTGGGTGGGCTTCTCCAGCAGTGTCGTGCCCTGTCACCCCCACTCCAGTTGTCCATTCCTTGCTAGAAGGAGTCGTCCATTCCTTCCTAGAAGGCGTCGAAGGTGCAGGCAGAATTGATCTGTCTACACCAGCATGTGCTTCTTGTCTACTAATTAGTGTCCAAATCTGGTTCAAAGACATCCAACCGACAACATTAAAAACTATACATTTCTATGCTTCCATAAAGCCTAGAGAATAACAGCAACAATTGTATTCAGTGAATCAAGTTTCTTCCCAGCTACTCCCTCCATCCGGGTTTATTAGGCCTCTCAGCATTACAAGCATGTCCCTTTTTATAAGGCCTCGTTTTGGAAAGGTGCATGCATGCAACCATTTCATTCGCTGCATTGAAAGCCATTGTTATTGGTGCCATGGCTGGGAAATTGATACACTTCATGCATGCTTTTTCATTGGTTGCATGCATGCGAGAGAGTGCATTGGGAGTGGAACGGAAGAATTAATATGAGCAAATTACTATGTGTCTTGGTCTAAGAGAAGTTGTCTTTAGGCCTAATAAACCCGGACGGAGTGAGTACCCAACAAGAAGTAACTGACTCAAGAGAGTTACCCTCTTGCATACTCCCTCCGTCCGTGAATAAATGTACACCTAGCTTTGGTCCTAAGTCAAAGTTTTAAAACTTTGATCAACTTTATAGGGAAAAGCAGCATCATTTATGACACTAAAGTAATATCACTAGGTTCCTTTTGGAAAGCACTTTTGTAATATACCAATTTTATGTCATATATATTACTACTATTTTCTATAAAGTTAGTCAAAATTTTAAAATTTTGACTTAGAACAAAACGTAGAAGTACACTTATTCGTGGACGGAGGGAGTAGAGAAGAAAGAACTAATTTCCTGCCACACAAGTTTAGCAACTATAAAATTATAGAAAAGGTGTGGGGCACTCTCATGTTTAGTACAAAAGACACAAACAACTAGTTTATTCATATTCCTTTTTCTTCAGGTTGATTCTAGTCATAACTTTTTATATGACACTAACTAAAGAAAGATATGGATTCTAGGAGGAACTATAAGATGTCAAAAAGCAGGAATAAAAACAGGAGAAACTCCCCTATAGTTCATAATGGCATGCAAGGAGCTAGTGGTATAGGTTCCTTATATGCAGTATACTGCAAAACTAAGGTTATCTCCAGTATATGTTATGCTGCAAGCAATAACTTCAAGCTCTAACCAAAAAATCATCAAAGCAGAGGAGAAGGGTCTCCTGAATTTGAGTTTCACCATTCGAGACCTGCATAACAGTTTTACCTTGCTCCCTACAAATACAGTAGAGATCTCAAATTGGATGCAAAGGAACCTAACCAATAGTCTTCCCAGAACCTAATTTTGTTGCCATCTCCGAAAGACCATCTCTGTCCAAATTTAATGGCCTTAGAAGCCCTGACTACACCTTTCCAAAAGGTAGAGGCCTCAGTGTTTTGGATGCAAAAGTTATTTGGAAAAGGCTTGTATTAAGTGTCTATTATAGTTTTCCAAATTTTACCTTCACTACACATATATCTCCTAAACCAGGCTCCTAAAAGGCAGATATACAGATCATGGATGTTAGGAATGCCTAATCCACCAAACTCTATTTTCATGGAGACCGAAGACAAATGTCGTAGAGCGACGTCGACGTGTACAGCCTCCGCGTGCTGCTCCTTGAGATGCTCACCAGCGCGCAACCCTTTCGCGACGTCCGTCGTCGTGCCGATGATCAAGGCCCGGCTCATTCGACGACGAGGTGAAATAGGACCGTCGACCAAACTTATGCCCATTGGTGACTGTGCCAGCAATTCTACTGCTCGTGAAACAGGAGACCAATTATGTGCATCAATGCTTTGAAGAAATAGAAGATTTAGAGAACAGGAGGCCGAGTATGAGCTCATGCACATTCGGCTGTGAGATGAAAATCCATTCAACACTCGTCTTAGGCAAACTAGTGCCATATTTGCAGTTTTTAAGCCCAAATAAAGTACTCTACAAACCAGTTATGACAAACGAAGAACTTAAAATTGGTTTTCCTAAAAAAAATCCTCTTAAAACTATTTTTTCTAAAACTTGTTCCAGATACTTAGTTATCCAGACAACCAATGAAGGACAAGAAGAGGACAACCGTATTACACATTACAGTTACAAGCATACAGATTACAAGCACAAATTACAATCCTGGTGGTGAGAGAGCTCAACTAGTATAGTCTAGAATCGAGTAGGTAATTAAGTACATGAAGATATTAGGGTCACAAGGACAAGACATGACCAACGGTTTTCTAGCGCCCCTTGAGGTTTTCGAGGCTCAGGTCATCTGCTTGGCTTTCGCCAGCTCGTAGTTACGACGTGCAAAGCACATAGGCTCTTTCGGCTGTGGGAGCTCAATATCTTTGTTATCCAAGCTTGCTATCACCAAAGACATGAGGGGGCGAGCGTCTGGGTCGTCCTGCACCGACAAGAGTCCGATATGTATGCATCGTAGAGGTTCAACGAGAGAGCAACCCTCTAGAATAGATGAGTCGACTAGATCCATCATTTTCCCATCCTTCCTTAAGCTCCATGCCTGCATAAACCAATCATGTCATTAATTAAGTACAAAGTAGCACCCCTTCATATCAGTTGAACAAGTTCTGATCACTAAATAAAGTTTTTTTTCTGAAAAAGGAGATAACACCCAACCTCTTCATCAAAAGATGCACGCAGCCATAATCACTATTAAAGTATAACGCACTTACATAATCTATAAGGTTATGAGCGCGTGCATGTGAGCTTGGGGTTGTGGCGCCGATCTTCATGCCACTTACAATCTCTAGAAGTAATACGCCAAAGCTGTAAACATCGGATTTTACAGAGATGATACCTTCCATTGCGTATTCCGGTGACATGTATCCACTGCTTTGACAATTAACGGCGGTAAATTTAAAATTATAAACAAGTTGAAGCACAAAAGTTGAGAGATCACATAAATGAAATTCCTCACTACTCACAATGTTCCAACAACTTGATTGGTATGTCCTTCCTGTTCATGGACACCAAAGAGCCTAGCTGTACCAAAATCAGAAATTTTGGGGCTCATCTCAGCATCCAACAATATGTTACTTGCTTTGAGATCTCTATGAATCACAATCAATCTGGAATCTTTTTTTTTTCGACAAAGAATCAATCTGGAATCTTGGTGGAGAAAAAGAAGGCCCCTTGCTACACCCCTGATTATCTTAAATCTTGTGGACCAGTTTAGCAGCAATTTTCTTGTATCATCTGTCAGGCACAGAATTAGATAAATCATCTTATCAGTGATGTTTGACCAAAAGTAAAGATTTTGCAACAAGTGAGCAGAACCTACTGAAAATGAAGTAATCCAAACTTCGGTTAGGTAGATATTCATAAATCAAAAGCTTTTCATCTTCATGAATACTGCAGCCTAGAAGTTTGACCAAGTTTCGTGTTGCAACCTAGAAATCAGAGCTATTTCATTTTGAACTCCACTGCCTTTGGAGAGAACCTACACGAAGCCTTTTCACGGCAATTTCCTACCATCTTCCAACCTTCCTGAAACATGCATGAGGTATTATTGAGTCAAGAAAGTTGGATCTTCCATTAGTGATCTAACTATCTCCCTCGGAAAAAACAAAGAGAAATCTAGTTATAAGTACAAATACTTCTTGCCTTATAAACATTGCCAAAGCCTCCTTTGCCAAGAATGTTGGATTCAGTGAAATTATTTGTCGCGCCAAAGAATTACCTGAAGTTAAAAATGGGAAACTCTGTGTTACTATCAGCGAGCTCATTGTAATTTCCTGTATCCCGTCGCATCAACCTTTCCCAGACAACCTTGCTTCCGCGATTGCCTGTAAGGAGTGTGAGCACTATCTCCTCAGTTTCTTGGGACTAGAGATGACATAAAAATTAGAACTAAACCAATAGTTTCCTACCTCTAAAAGCATAGATGCAAATAAGCCCCACGCATATGAGTACTAGAAAACTTGAAACAACTGATAATACAATTTCTAGGGTTGTGATCTTTTTCATGTCACCTGCATAAAAAATAACTAATATAAGGAGAATAACCAAAGATTTTCAGTGCTTATCACCACATTCATAGCTAGCTAGTAGACTCCTTTCTTGAATAAAAACACGAGGGCACTCTTTCTCCAATTATTCTCTTCAAATAAAAGAAGTGAAAAGAATCTATCTCTATCAACTCATACTAGTAAAAGATATAGAAACAACTAGACAAATAGGAGCAATAAACCATGCATACCTTGCAATATTCTAGTCCGAACATAGAGGTTCTCCCCTCCTTGAGTGTTGTTCTCCATGTCGATCAAATCTCCCATCCGTACCAAGCATCTTGTGTCATCTCCATCAATATCCATGTTGCTCATCCTGGAGTAAGCATATGCCACGCAGGAACAATTGCTTCTACATTCCTCTATGCACTCGTCAAAGCTTCTACTCGGGAGATGAAGGAATTTGTCAGGGACCTTCATGCCTGGAAAGGCTAGGAAACCATCTCCATGGGTGCACCTTCGCACCTCCTTCGGTCGGCATCCCTGTGAGAAGCTACCGGCGGAACATCCTTTACCATCCCTCGGCTCAAAACCGTCAAGGCACTTGCAAACTGGGACGGTTGCTGTGTTGTCGCAGTAACCATAAGGACCGCAGTAGCCGTACGTATTGCACTCATGTTGGGGCTCTGCATACAGAGCTCTCCATACTGACATGTTTCTCTCCCAGCTTAGTATATTTACCTTTCCCAAGTAGTCAATCTCCATCCTGACCAACAGGATGAAGGAACCAGTCGGCATGCCGAAGGACATGTACACCTCATCGCCGGCGTGATGTAAGGCCATGTAAATGGCAGACTTGTTGAATTTGTCCATGTAGAGGTAGTTTGTCCACACCGGGCTTCGCAGGTGTGGTCTCGAGCCATTCCAAATGAAGCACTGGAGGAGGCTGCTAGGGTCTGCGCTGTAGGAGAACTCACCGGGGGATGGGTCATGTTGGGCCTTCCAAGAGACGAGGTGCTGCAGTGGAAGCGTGTTGTGGCTCAGCCTGAGGTTCATGCCGGGTAGGAGGGTGTCGGTGGGGTGGTCGAAGCTTTGCCATAGTGTGGCACTGTCAGCTAGTGATCTAAGGATGAAGTTTCCAGTGTTGTCCAACACTGCTTCCACCGAGATGGAAATGGAATTCATGCTGATGCTGTTGTTCGTTGTCCAGAGGACACGACCATTGCTATCAGACAAGACTATGTCGGAGTTGTTGGTGACGACAAGATTTGCAGAGGAGAGGTTAGTGGTGATCGGAGCCGCACGGTTAGAAACCCATACCACCGTGCGCTCCGGGATGCGATTGTACCATATGCCAACATAGTGATAGTTCTTGGTGGAGTTGGATGGGGAGAAGAATCCCAAGGCAAACAGCCCATCTTGAGAGACGAGCACATTGCCAGGGGAGAGCGGCTTGCCAGCGACAATCCGGTTATCGTATGCACAAAGAGGCAACGAATTGAATGTCCAAGAAAGAAGCAAAAGAATGGCGTACACAGGAAGGGAAGAATACATTGCCATTCTTGGCCTTTTGCTTGCTTGCAGGATCATGGTGGAGTACAATATCTTCGAGGTGCTTGCAATGAGAATGAGTATGGGGTCACCCGACTGGGGCATATATATATAGTGTATAGAAGCAACCAGAGCGTCGTGCTGCCTTGGATTGGATGTTTGGACCCACAAGAATGAAAGAGTGGTTGAGTTGTTCTAAATTTGTGCTGGAAGTTAGGCACCAGCGGTCAGGTCTGTTGAGAGTGAAAAGGACATGATGCGGAAAGAAAATGTGCTTCTTAAATGGTGGCTTAGAAATCTAATACATCCTGTGCTCTACCAGATCAACAACATGGCCATTCACTCATACATCCAAAGTTGGTTGCACACACAGATGTGATGGTTATTTGCTAGCTAATTACTAACAGGTGGTATGTACACTAGTAAAGGCACTCCCTCTTTCCCAAAGTGTCAGGCGCGATTGAGTTTGCATGGTCTTTGATGCACAACTTTGACCATCAATACATATGAAAATGCATGGATTGAACATATATAACTGATAACATTGTATTTGTCTTGCAAAAAAAATATTTCATGTATATTTATACTAATTTAGTGGACGTATAATAAGTGGAAATCATATTCAAAGTTATGCGATGAAGACCAAAAAGGTCAAAGCGTGACTTATATTTTGGGAAGGAGGGAGTACTATACAACATGTTGAATATCTTTTTTGGGGGCGTGCATGTTGCATTACCTGTGCCCGTCAACAAAAAAATGTGAAATTTGGTAATCTTATTTTTTAATTCGTGTCAACTTTGGTTAGTTTAGTACTCTTGTGTTCCAAAATGTGATAGTGTCAAAAATAATCTTACATTTTGGGACGGGGGGATATTTACCAAAACCATACTGAAACATTTTGGTACATCCCGAAAACTGAGCTATAAGTTGATTCCATGCCATATTTACCTAAGTAATGATAACTTAGTTACGAAAAAGCCTTATTTAATGAACCAAATAAACTGCGTACGTAGATACAAATAAATAAATAAAATGATAAAGGAAAAAAAACAATGATAAAAGGATGATGCTGAGGTAAAAATGAAAATATTTACTATGATGAACATGAGTATGTTTTCCTTCTTACGCACACCGTGTGTCATATATTTTTGTCGAAATGCTGCATAAGTACTCTGCTGTTCACTGCTTTGTTTCCATGGCAGGGATCAACACGAATATAACCGGCGATCTGTCTGCCACGAGGCTGCATTGGCCTAGCAAATGGCATGTCGTCGCCCGTATTTGTGCCGCTGCTCCGCACCCGGACAGGCAGGTCACGACATCGGTGGGGATTTGACGAAAACAGCACCGCATGCTCCCAAATGTGGTGGAATCTAGAGTTGCACTTGTCTACTTCCTCCAGGTTAAAGTTTTGTGGTTTATGATCTCGTTCGCTATGGCTCTGCAGGCCTAATAGTTGAGGTTAGGCTTTGCAATACCAAATGCACCAGTGCGCCCTCATATAAACGCACACCCATGTGTACCACATTGCAAAACATGCAGAGGACATTCTACAATGTCATGGACCAAAAAGGAAGGAGGCGTCCGGCAGCTGCTAGGGTAGCATTTGATACATTCACCGCACCCCCTAAGAGTGATATTTCTATAGGAACAGGATATATCATGCATGCATTCACTGTCTATTGTTGCTCTAATATTAGTGCTACTTTTTTTGGTTGTTGGCAAATATGTCTTGTTTCAGAGTGTTATATGATGCTTCATTTGGTGTTTCAAAATGTATCATTGTTTCATGGTGTACCAATAAATAAGTGTGCACCTGTTCAGACCGTATTTGCACGCTCAGGACGGTACACCAAAAAATGCTAGATTACCCTTTGAAACAAGAAAAAACATAAAGCAGGCCAAAGCCAGAAAAAGGTAGCGCAAAGCTGAGAGTAAAAGTGGACGGTGTCATTTATCCTACACCTCTTGTATTCCGAGTTTGCTCGTCATATTTCGAGGCACATATTTGCATCAACTTTTTTGATCTACGAAATTTGCATGAGCTAGCTATTTTGGCCTACTTACGCAATAAGCCAGCAAGCGGCAGGCCGGCCAGAGTGCAGTGGCCTACAAGGGACCTCCTATATAGCGCGCACTCCCTTTTTTTTGTGGGGGGGGGCTCATGTACGGGACAGTACGGCCCAAACAAACTATGAATTATTTTTCTAAAAATCATAATAAAAAAAATTCGCGGATTCAATTTTTTGAGATTTAAAAAATGTTCGCATATTCGAAAAATAATCATGATTTCGAAAACAATGTCCTGAAATAAAAAAATGTTCATACCAAGGGCTCATGAGCGGGACAGTACAGCCCAAACAAACTATGAATTGTTTTTCTAAAAATAATAATAATAAATGTTCACGGATTCAATTTTTTGAGATTTAAAAAATGTTCGCATATTCAAAAAATAATCATGATTTCGAAAACAATGTCCTGAAATAAAAAAATGTTCATACCAAGGGCTCATGTGCGGGACAGTACAGCCCAAACAAACTATGAATTGTTTTTCTAAAAATAATAATAATAAATGTTCACTGATTCAATTTTTTGAGATTTAAAAAATGTTCGCATATTCAAAAAATAATCATGATTTCGAAAACAATGTCCTGAAATAAAAAAATGTTCATGATTTTGAAAAACAAATGCCTGAATTCAAAAAATGTTCGCTTATTCAAAAAATAATCTTGAATTCAAAAGAAGTTCGCTTACTCAAGAAAAATATTCATGCTTTTTCAAAAAATGTTTCTTCAATGTAAAACAAATGTTTGTTGAATTTCAAAAAAATGTTGGTCGAAAAATGAATTTTTGCCAATTCAAAAAAAAAGTGCACAATTCCATATAGTGTTTCTGTATTTGTGAAAAACTCCATGAATTCGAAAAGGTTCATGACTAATTTTTTCTTCATTAATTTTAGAAATATTCATGATTCATAATAATATTCTCGAATCCGACAAATGTACATGATTTCAGAAATTGTTCAAGATATTATGAAAAATTCACAAATTTCGAAAGTTGTTCACAAAATTTTGAAAATAAAAAAAGTAAATAAAATTAGAATGCAAATGAAAAATAAAAAGGAAAGCGAAATGAAAAAAGGAATTGAAAAATAAATGAAAATAAAAAAGAGATAGGAAAAAGGGAAAGAACGAAAATGAAAAAACGGAAATAAACTAAAAAATGGAGCTACGAAACGAGCTAGGTTGGCGAGACAAATTTTACCTACCGGGAAGGGTGGAGGGGTAGGGACCTCCTATGTGCGGCTTACTGCGTTAAAGAGGTGCAGTTTCGCACAGTAGACGCGTCAACTGTCCGGCCCATTCGCTGTCCTTGGCGGATTGAAAAATCACAAAATTAAAAAAGGGCGCGCCAACTAGAAATCTAACCCGTGACTTGCTAAAGTTGAACGCGATGCGCAAGCCACTAAAACAAGAGAGCTACTCTGGAAGGTTTGCAGCGCCAGTTTTAAAGAACTATAAACAGCTGCCAAAATTAAAACAAATTCACCAAATTCCTTTTAAAAATAAAATTTGTGGGCGAGGGATCAAACTTTCGAATAAACTTGCGAAAACGGGAACAACTATTGTAATCCTAGATCATTTTTATATTTGTGAACAAAATTACGAAAAAGGAACTTTTCTTTTGAAATTTCCATATACAAAATTTAAAGATGTGAACATTTTTTTGATGTGCCGAACAAATTTTAAAAAATGGGAACTTTTTTGAAAACAAGTAACTTTTGGTTTGTGAACAAAATTTAAAAAAGTGAACATTTTTTGAAACAAACAAACAAAATTTGGGAAGAGGAACATTTTCTATAAAACTGAACAAAATATGTAAAATGGGAACATTTTTGAAAATGAAAATAAATCTGAGAAAGAAAATGAAATTGGAAAGAAAAGATAAACAGAGAGAAAAGAAATAAAATGAAGAACAAATTTTAAAATGGAGAATCTTTTGAAAATCTGAAACAAATTTGGAAATACGAATAATTTTTAATACATGAACAGTTTTTTGAAAACATGAACATTTTTCGAAAATTTTAACTTGTTTTCAAAATCGGAACAATTTTAAAACTTTGAACATTTGTGTGAAAAACGAACATTTTCAAATGCTAATTTTATTCAATATTTTGAAAAATTATTAAACATTTTTAAATTATGAAAATGAAAAGGCGAAGAAAAGGAAAAATAAAGATAAGAAACAGAAAACATGAAAAAATATTAAAAATAAAACTTGAAAAAACAGAAAAGGAAAAAAAAAGGAAAGATAGAGAAGAAAAAATATAGAGGAAAAAGGAAACGAAAAATGAAAGAACAGAGAAAAATAGTGTTTGGATGCTTCTAGAAGGTTCCCAAAACCCAAAAAGCCGGCTGGAAACAAGCTAGAAGCTTCGTAAAACCGGAATCGTCGAAAGCCGGCCCACGCTGGAACGCTCGTTAGATCTCCCTATGCGTCGCCCCGACCTATTGCTGCAGCGAGCGGCAAATAGGATATTCTGGAGGGGTACGCGCTAGGTCCCTAACCAGAGGCCAACTCTTAGTGACCTATGGGCCTAATAGGACTTGCTGCACAGTCACCCTATAGGGCCGTAAGAGTTATATCTCGCATTAAGCGAGACGGATGGATCTCATGCTGAAACGTATGTAGTTATGAGGCCGGACCACTAGCGCATATTTATGGAAGAAATAGAGTAAGAAGGGTCTCACACAGGGGATCGAACCTAAATTAACCAACAAGCCAACATCTAGTTCATGTTAAATAAGTCAGGCGCAACCTAGTATAAGAAAAAGAGCCGGGTTTTACACTAGTTTTTTTTCCTTTTTGCGCGGGTTTTCTTTGTTTCTTTTCTCTTCACTTTTATTCGGGTTTCAAAGGCTTTCGCCCTTTAATTTTCTTTTGTTTTTTGTTTGCTTTTCTTGCATCTTATCTTTTTTTACTTTTTTGTTTTTCCTTTGTCTTTTCTTTTTTTTATCATTTTTCTTTTCTTCCTCATTTCCTTCTTTCTTCCTTTGGTTTTTTATTTCTTTCTTTGACTTCAATGTAGTTTTGTTACTCTTTGTTTCTTTATCGATTTTCTTTTTTTAATCTTTTTGCATTGGTCTCACGGTTTTTTTGTCGTTTCTTTTATTTATTTTCTGAATTTATTTATTGATATTATATTTTTATTTTTTCATTCTACATTTTTCATTTATGTAAAGATATTGTTTCTAATACATGTTTAACATCTTCCCAATACATATTTAACATTTTTGAATACATGGTCAACCTTCGATTTTCAAATGCTTGTTTTTTTAATACAAGATTAACATTTTCAAATACAAGATTAACATTTTCGAGTACATGATCAACATTTTCCTATTCATACTTTTTAAAAATTCAAATGCTTGATTAACATTTTTCAAATAGAATATTAACATATTTTGAATATATGGTAACCATTTTTCTACACACATTTAACATTTTTAAATGCTTGATTAAAACGTTTCAAGTAAATCGTCAACATTTCTTAAAATACTTGGTTAAAAAATTATATACATGATGACAAAATTTCTTCATTTTTCTAATCATGTTCAACATTTCTTCGATACACGCCTAACTACTTCAACATTTTTTCCATATCGTTGACTAAAATATTTTAAATACAAGATCAAATTGTTTCATAAACATTATATATATTTTATACATTTTAAGTATAAATGATAAACATTTTCTCTTTAAACATTTAACATTTTTCAATTGCTTGTTCATAATTTTCTAATGTTTTACGTAGACTGATTCTTGTAATAAATTTATTTTAAATATTTTGAACTGTATATTTTAAAAAGTATGAGAAAAAATGAAAACATTTTTTTGAGGCAAGCAAAAAAGAAAGAACAAGGAATGAGTGTATACAGCTGGGCGCAACGAGACTTTGGGTCTGTCATTAAGAAGACAGCAGAGATTAGGAAAAAGCTAAGCAGACTTTGGAACGCACCTAGCACGGCTGAGCGATAGAGAGAAGAAAATAAATTAACAAAGGAGTTGGATGAGATGCTCCTGAGAGAGGAAATTATGTGGAGACAGCGATCGAGAGCTACCTATCTAAGAGAAGGAGATAAAAATACTAAATGGTTCCAACGCAAGGCTACTTGGAAGAGAAAGAAAAACTTGATTGTGAAGTTGAAAGATGAGAATGGTGGCTGGGTGGAAAATATGAATAGTATACACGAAATGACAAATAAATTTTTCAGAAACCTGTATGAGAAGGAGGAAGGAGTGGATCCTACAGAAGTTTTGGAGTTAGTAACCGAGAGGGTCAGCGGAGACATGAACGATGCTCTTACTAAACCGTTCTCTGCCACGGAAGTTAGTGATGCTTTGTTCCAAATTGGCCCATTAAAAGCTCCCGGACCCGACGGATTCCCGACGCGTTTTTTCCAAAGAAACTGGGGGAACTAAAGGATGAGGTCGTGCTTGCTGTTCTGGATTTTTTTGAGAAGGGCGTTCTTCCGACAGGAATAAACGACACGGTAATCGTCCTGATTCCTAAAGGAAAAGACCCTCAGTCCTTGAAGGATTACCGACCGATAAGCCTATGCAATGTCATCTACAAAGTCGTTTCAAGTGCCTAGTAAATCGATCACGACCCATTTTGATGAGATCATCTCGAGACCAGAGCGCATTCATCCCGGCGAATGATAACCGATAATGCCATCATTGCGTTTGAATGTTTCCACAAGATCCAACATTGTCGGAATGCAAGAGACAATTATCGCGCATACAAACTAGACCTCGCAAAGGCCTATGACAGAGTTTATCGGAGTTTCCTAGAAGGTGTCTTGCGTAAATCGGGTTTTGCAAAAGTGGACTGATTGGGTGATGCAATGTGTGGTCTGTTAGATACTCGGTGAGATGCAATGGAGAGCTCTTTGGAGCCATTCTGCCCATCAAGGGTTTACGGCAAGGTGACCCACTCAGCCCATATCTATTTCTCTTTGTGGCGATTTGCCTAGTACATTTGTTGAGGAAGGAAATGGCGAGAATAATCTCATCGTTGGGGAACGTAGCAGAAATTCAAAATTTTCCTCGTGTCACCAAGATCTATCTATGGAGAAACCAGAAACGAGGGAAGGAGAGTGCATCTACATACCCTTGTAGATCCCTAAGCGAAGCGCTCAAGAGAACGGGGTTGAAGGAGTCGATCGTCGTGATCCAAATCACCGGAGATCCTAGTGCCGAACGGACGGCACCTCCGCGTTCAACACACGTACAACCCGGTGGCGCCTCCCATGCCTTGATCCAGCAAGGAGAGAGGGAGAGGTTGAGGAAGACTCCATCCAGCAGCAGCACAACGGCGTGGTGGTGGTGGAGGAGTGGCAATCCTGCAGGCTTCGCCAAGCACCACGGGAGAGGAGGAGGAGGAGAGGTAGGGCTGCGCTGGAGAGGAGAGGCTCTCGTGTCTTGGGCAGCCCCATGGCTCAAGTATTTATAGGGGAAGGGGCTGCGCCCCTTTAGGGTTTCCCACCCCAAGGGGTGCGGCCAGCCCTAGATCCCATCTAAGGGGCGGCCAAGGGGGAGAGAGGGAGGCGCGCTGGGGTGGGCCTTAGGGCCCATCTGCCCTAGGGTTTGCCCTCCCACTCTCCCTTGCGCTTGGGCCTCTTGTGGGTGCACCAGCCCCTTGGGGCTGGTTCCTCCCACACTTGGCCCACGCAGCCTTCAGGGTTGGTGGCCCCACTTGGTGGACCCCGACCCTCCGGTGGTTCCAGACGCTACCGGAAAACCCAAAACTTTTCTCGTGACCAAAACAGACTTCCATATATAAATCTTTACCTCCGGACCATTCCGAACTCCTCGTGACGTCCGGGATCTCATCCGGACTCGAACAACATTCGGTAACCACATACAAACTTCCTTTATAACCCTAGCGTCATTGAACCTTATGTGTAGACCCTACGGGTTCGGAGACATGTAGACATGACCGAGACGTTCTCGGTCAATAACCAACAGCGGGATCTGGATACCCATGTTGGCTCCCACATGTTCCACGATGATCTCATCGGATGAACCACGATGTCAAGGACTCAATCGATCCGTATACAATTCCCTTTGTCTAGCGGTATTGTACTTGCCCGAGATTCGATCGTCGGTATCCGATACCTTGTTCAATCTCGTTACCGAAAGTCTCTTTACTGTTCCGTAACACATCATCCCGTGAACAACCCCTTGGTCACATTGTGCACATTATGATGATGTCCTACCGAGTGGGCCCAGAGATACCTCTCCGCTTTACGGAGTGACAAATCCAGCCTCGATTCGTGCCAACCCAATGACACTTTCGGAGATACCAGTAGTGCACCTTTATAGCCACCCGATTACGTTGTGACGTTTGGTACACCCAAAGCATTCCTACGGTATCCGGGAGTTGCACAATCTCATGGTCTAAGGAAATGATACTTGACATTAGAAAAGCTTTAGCATACGAATTACGATCTTTGTGGTAGGCTTAGGATTGGGTCTTGTCCATCACATCATTCTACTAATGATGTGATCCCGTTATCAATGACATCCAATGTCCATGGTTAGGAAACCGTAACCGTCTATTGATCCACGAGCTAGTCAACTAGAGGCTTACTAGGGACATGGTGTTGTTTATGTACCCACACATGTATCTGAGTTTCCTATCAATACAATTATAGCATGGGTAATAAACGATTATCATGAACAAGGAAATATAATAATAACTAATTTATTATTGCCTCTAGGGCATATTTCCAACAGTCTCCCACTTGCACTAGAGTCAATAATCTAGTTCACATCGCCATGTGATTAACACTGATAGGTCACATCGCCATGTGACCAACATCCAAAGAGTTTACTAGTGTCTGTAAACTAGTTCACATCATCATGTGATTAAGACTCAATGAGTTCTGAGGTTTGATCATGTTTTGCTTGTGAGAGAGGTTTTAGTCAACGGGTCTGAACCTTTCAGATCCGTGTGTGCTTTGCAAATTTCTATGTCATATTGTAAATGCTGCTTCCACGCTCCACTTGAAGCTATTCCAAATGGTCGCTCCACTATACGTATCCGGTTTGCTACTCAGAGTCATTCGGATAGGTGTTAAAGCTTGCATCGACATAACCCTTTACGCCGAACTCTTTATCACCTCCATAATCGAGAAACATGTCCTTATTTACTCCAAAGACAATTTTGACCGCTATCCAATGATCCATTCTGGATCATTCTTGTACCCTTGACCGACTCATGGCAAGGCACACTTCCGTGCGGTACACAAGATAGCATACTCGCAGAGCCTACGTCTAAGACATAGGGGACGACCTTCGTCCTTTCTCTCTGTTCTGCCGTGGTCGAGCTTTAAGTCTTAACTTCATACCTTACATCTCAGGCAAGAACTCCTTCTTTGACTGATCCATCTTGAACACCTTCAAGATCATGTCAAGGTATATGCTCATTCGAAAGTATTATTAAGCATTTTGATCTATCCTTATAGATCTCGATGCTCAATGTTCAAGTAGCTTAATCCAGGTTTTCTATTGAAAAACATCTTTCAAATAACCCTGTATGCTTTCCAGAAATTCTACATCATTTCTAATCATCAATATGTCAACAACATATACTCATCAGAAATTCTATAGTGCTCCCACTCACTTCTTTGGAAATACAAGTTTCTCATAAACTTTGAATAAACCCAAAATCTTTGATCATCTTATCAAAGAGTATATTCCAACTCCGAGATGCTTACTCCACCATGGAAGGATCACGAGCTAGCATACCTTTCAGCATCCTTAGGATCGACAAAACCTTTCGATTGTATCTCATACAACCTTTCCTTACTTAAAACGGTAAGGAAACTCGTTTTGACATCCATCTGCTAGATTTCATAAATGCAGCTAATGCTAACATGATTCCGACGGACTTAAGCATCGCTACGGATGAGAAAATCTCATCGTAGTCAACTTGTGAAAAACTCTTTGCCACAAGTCGAGCTTCATAGACGGTGACATTACCGTCCACGTCCGTCTTCTTCTTAAAGATCCATTCATCTCAATGGCTTGCCGCTCATCGGGCAAGTCCACCAAAGTCCATGCTTTGTTCTGATACATGGATCCTATCTCGGATTTCATAGCTTCTAACCATTTGTCGGAATTTGGGCCCACCATCGCTTCTCCATAGCTCGTAGGTTCATCGTTGTCTAGCAACATGACATTCAAGACAGGATTACTGCACCACTCTGAAGCAGTACACATCCTTGTCACCCTACGAGGTACGGTAGTGACTTGATCGGAAACTTCATGATCACTATCATAAGCTTCTACTTCAATTGGTGTAGGTGCCACAGGAACAACTTCCTGTGCCCTGCTACACACTAGTTGTAGTGATGGTTCAATAATCATATCAAGTCTCCACCATCCTCCCACTCAACTTTTTGAGACAAACTTTTCCTCGAGAAAGGACCCGATTCAAGAAACAATCCCTATTGCTTTCGGATCTGAATTAGGAGGTATACCCAACTGTTTTGGGTGTCCTATGAAGATGTATTTCATCTGCTTTGGGTTCGAGCTTATCAACCTGAAACTTTTTCACATAAGCGTCGCAGCCCCAAACCTTTAAGAAATGACAGCTTAGGTTTCTCTAAACCATAGTTCATACGGTGTCATCTCAACGGAATTACGTGGTGCCCTATTTAAAGTGAATGTGGTTGTCTCTAATGCCTAACCCATGAACGATAGTGGTAATTCGATAAGAGACATCATGGTACGCACCATATCTAATAGGGTGCAACTATGATGTTCGGACACACCATCACACTATGGTGTTCCAGGCGGTATTAGTTGTGAAACAATTTCCACAATGTCTCATTTGTGTATCAAACTCGCAACTCAGATATTCATCTTTATGATCACATCACGACATTTTATCCTCTTGTCACGAAGATCTTCAACTTCACTCTGAAATTACTTGAACCATTCAATAATTCAGACTTGTGTTTCATCAAGTAAATATACTCAACATCTACTCGAATCATCTCGTGAAGTAAGAACATAACGATATTCATCAGATGCGCCAAGACTCATTGGACTGCACACATCAAAATGTGTTACTTCCAACAAGTTGCTATCTTGTTCCATTTACTGAAAACGAGGCTTTTTAGTCATCTTGCCCATGTGGTATGATTTGCATATCTCAAGTGATTCAAAATCAAGTGAGTCCAAACGGTCCATCTGCATGGAGTTTCTTCATGCGTATACACCAATAGACATGGTTCGCATGTCTCAAACTTTTCAAAAACGAGTGAGTCCAAAGATCCATCAACATGGAACTTCTTCATGCGTTTTATACCAATATGACTCACATGGCGAAGGCCACAAGTAAGTGGTACTATCATTACTATCTTATATCTTTTGGCATGAAAATGTGTATCACTACGATCGAGATTCAATAAACCATTCCTTTAGGTGCAAGACCATTGAAGGTATTATTCAAATAAACAGAGTAACCATTATTCTCCTTAAATGAATAATCAGTATTGCGATAGACATAATCCAATCATGTCTATGCTCAACGCAAACACCAAATGCAATTATTTAGGTTTAATACCAATCTCGTTGGTAGAGGGCGCGTGATGCTTGATCACATCAAGCTTGGAAAACTTCCAACACATATCGTCAGCTCACCTTTAGCTAGTCTCCGTTTATTCCGTAGCTTTTATTTCGAGTTACTAACACTTAGCAACTGAACCGGTATCTTATACCCTGGTGCTACTAGGGTACTAGTAAAGTACACATTAACATAATGTATATCCAATATACTTCTATCGACCTTGCCAGCCTTCTCATCTACCAAGTATCTAGGGTAATTCTGCTCCAGTGGCTGTTCCCCTTATTACAGAAGCACTTAGTCTCGAGTTTGGGTTCAACCTTGGGTTTCTTCACTGGAGCAGCAACTGATTTGCCGTTTCATGAAGTGCCCCTTCTTGCCCTTGCCCTTCTTGAAACTAGTGGTTTCATCAACCATCAACAATTGATGCTCCTTCTTGATTTCTACTTTCACGATGTCAAACATCATGAATACCTCAAGGATCATCTATCCCTGACATGTTATAGTTCATCACGAAGCTCTAGCAGCTTGGTGGCAATGACTTTGGAGAATCATCACTATCTCATCCGGAAGATCAACTCCCACTCGATTCAAGTGATTGTTGCACTCAGACAATCTGAGCACAAGCTCAACGATTGAGCTTTTCTCCCTTAGTTTGCAGGCTAAGAAAATCGTCGGAGGTCTTATACCTCTTGACGTGGGCACGAGCCTGAAATCCCAATTTCAGCCCTCGAAACATCTCATATGTTCCGTGATATTTCGAAAACGTCTTTGGTGCCTCAACTCTAAACCGTTTAACTGAACTATCACGTAGTTATCAAAACGTGTATGTCCGATGTTCGCAACATCCACAGACGACGTTTGGGGTTCAGCACACTGAGCGGTGCATTAAGGACATAAGCTTTCTTCTGTCCGCATAATCGCCATCTTGTCAACTTTCAACTATATTTTCTCTAGGAACATATCTAAACAAAGGAACTAAAACGCGAGCTTACGACATAATTTGCAAAGATCTTTTGACTATGTTCAGGATAATTAAGTTCATCTCATGAACTCCCACTCGATAGACATCCTCTAGTCATCTAAGTGATTACACGATCCGAGTCAACTAGGCCGTGTCCGATCATCACGTGAGACGGACTAGTCATCATCGGTGAACATCTTCATGTTGATCGATCTACTATACGACTCATGCTCGACCTTTCGGTCTTTGTGTTCCGAGGCCATGTCTGTACATGCTAGGCTCGTCAAGTTAACCCTAAGTGTTTCGGCGTGTGTAAATCTGTCTTACACCGTTGTATGTGAACGTAAGAATCCATCACACCCGATCATCACGTGGTGCTTAGAAGCGACGAACTTTAGCAACGGTGCACAGTTAGGGGAGAACACTTCTTGAAATTGTTTTAAGGGATCATCTTATTTACTACCGTCGTTCTAAGTAAACAAGATGCATAAACATAATAAACATCACATGCAATTATATAGTAGTGACATGATATGGCCAATATCATTTTGCTCCTTTCGATCTCCATCTTCGGGGCTCCATGATCATCATCGTCACCGGCATGACACCATGATCTCCATCATCATGATCTCCATCATCATGTCTCCATGGAGTTGTCTCGCCAACTTATTACTTCTACTACTATGGTTACCGGTTAGCAATAAAGTAAAGTAATTACATGGCGTTGTTTAATGACACGCAGGTCATACAATAAATTAAGACAACTCCTATGGCTCCTGCCGGTTATCATACTCAACGACATGCAAGTCGTGATTCCTATTACAAGAACATGATCAATCTCATACATCACATATCATTCATCACATTCTTCTTGGCCATATCACATCACATAGCATACCCTGCAAAAACAAGTTAGACGTCCTCTAATTGTTGTTTGCATGTTTTACGTGGCTGCTATGGGTTTCTAGCAAGAACGTTTCTTACCTACGCAAAACCACAACGTGATATATCAATTGCTATTTACCCTTCATAAGGACCCTTTTCATCGCATCCGATCCGACTAAAGTGGGAGACGGCACCGCTAGCCACCTTATGCACCAAGTGCATGTCGGTCGGTGGAACCTGTCTCACGTAAGAGTACGTAAGGTCGGTCCGGCCGCTTCATCCCACAATACCGTCGAAACAAGATTGGACTAGTAACGGTAAGCATATTGAACATCATCAACGCCCACAACTACTTTGTGTTCTACTCGCAAAGAATCTACGCAATAGACCTAGCTCATGATGCCATTGTTGGGGAACGTGGCAGAAATTCAAAATTTTCCTCGTGTCACCAAGATCTATCTATGGAGAAACCAGCAACAAGGGAAGGAGAGTGCATATACATACCTGTAGATCGCTAAGCGAAGCGCTCAAGAGAACGGGGTTGAAGGAGTCAGACGTGCTCGTCGTGATCCAAATCACCGGAGATCCTAGTGCCGAACGGACGGCACCTCCGCGTTCAACACACGTACAGCCCGGTGACGTCTCCCATGCCTTGATCCAGCAAGGAGAGAGGGAGAGGTTGAGGAAGACTCCATCCAGCAGCAGCACAATGGCGTGGTGGTGGTGGAGGAGCGTGGCAATCCTGCAGGGCATCGCCAAGCACCACGGGAGAGGAGGAGGAGGAGAGGTAGGGCTGCGCCTGGAGAGGGAGAGGCTCTCGTGTCTTGGGCAGCCCCCATGGCTCAAGTATTTATAGGGGGAAAGGGGGCTGCGCCCCCTTTAGGGTCTCCCACCCCCAAGGGGTGTGGCCAGCCCTAGATCCCATCTAAGGGGGCGGCCAAGGGGGGGAGAGAGGGGAGGCGCGCCTGGGGTGGGCCTTAGGGCCCATCTGCCCTAGGGTTTGCCCTCCCACTCTCCCTTGCGCTTGGGCCTCTTGTGGGCGCACCAGCCCCTTGGGGCTGGTTCCTCCCACACTTGGCCCACGCAGCCTTCAGGGGTTGGTGGCCCCACTTGGTGGACCCCGGACCTCCCGGTGGTCCCAGACGTTACCGAAAAACCCAAACTTTTCCGGTGACCAAACAGACTTCCATATATAAATCTTTAGCTCCGGACCATTCCGAACTCCTCGTGACGCCTTGGGATCTTATCCGGACTCGAACAACATTCGTAACCACATACAAACTTCCTTTATAACCCTAGCGTCATCGAACCTTAAGTGTGTAGACCCTACGGGTTCGGGAGACATGTAGACATGACCGAGACGTTCTCCGGTCAATAACCAACAGCGGGATCTGGATATCCATGTTGGCTCCCACATGTTCCACGATGATATCATCGGATGAACCACGATGTCAAGGACTCAATCGATCCCGTATACAATTCCCTTTGTCTAGTGGTATTGTACTTGCCCGAGATTCGATCGTCGGTATCCGATACCTTGTTCAATCTCGTTACCGGCAAGTCTCTTTACTCGTTCCGTAACACATCATCCCGTGATCAACCCCTTGGTCACATTGTGCATATTATGATGATGTCCTACCGAGTGGGCCCAAAGATACCTCTCCATTTACACGGAGTGACAAATCCCACTCTCGATTCATGCCAACCCAACAGACACTTTTGGAGATACCTGTAGTACACCTTTATAGCCACCCAGTTACGTTGTGACATTTGGTACACCCAAAGCATTCCTACGGTATCCGGGAGTTGCACAATCTCATGGTCTAAGGAAATGATACTTGACATTAGAAAAGCTTTAGCATACGAACTACGATCTTTGTGCTAGGCTTAGGATTGGGTCTTGTCCATCACATCATTCTACTAATGATGTGATCCCGTTATCAATGACATCCAATGTCCATGGTTAGGAAACCGTAACCATCTATTGATCAATGAGCTAGTCAACTAGAGGCTTACTAGGGACATGGTGTTGTTTATGTACCCACACATGTATCTGAGTTTCCTATCAATACAATTATAGCATGGGTAATAAACGATTATCATGAACAAGGAAATATAATAATAACTAATTTATTATTGCCTCTAGGGCATATTTCCAACACTCACCCCCGTTAAGATTGCGAGAAACAGTCCGGGTATTTCCAACCTCTTGTTTGCGGATGATAGTTTAATATTCTTCAAGGCTATCCCAGAGCAAGCCGAAGCCATCAAGAGAGTACTAATTTCATTCCAAAGGTGTACTGGACAGCTTCTAAGTGCTAGTAAGTGCTCTCTTCTTTTTAGTGAAGTGTGTCCAGTGCAAACAAGAGAGGAAATAAAGACCATTCTTGGGGTGCAATCAGATTTCTTTGAGAGCAAGTACCTGGGCTTACCTACTCCAGAAGGGAGAATGAAGGAGGAACAGTTCCAACCGATCATGGATAGGTTCCGGAAAAGGTGCAGCGATTGGTCAGAGAAGTTTATGTCCTATGCAGCTAAGGAGGTCCATGTTAAGTCGGTGGTCCAGGACCTCCCAACTTTCATCATGAGTGTCTTCATGCTATCTAAAGGTTTTTGTGACAAATATGAAAGAGTGATCAGAGACTTCTGGTGGGGTGATGAAGAGGGACACAGAAAGGTCCACTGGATGTCGTGGGAGCGGATGATAAAACCAAAAAGAGCAGGGGGCATTGGGTTTAGAGATATGCACTTATTTAATCAAGCACTCTTGGCCAAGCAAGGGTGGCGCTTGATTCAGAACCCAGATAGCCTATGTGCTAGAGTCCTTAAGTCAAATATTATCCTCATGGCAATCTCTTGGACACTGTATTTGCAACAGGTGCATCCCCAGTTTGGAGGGCAATTGAGTTTGGCCTTGAGCTTCTGAAAAAAGGCCTAATATGGAGGGTGGGAGATGGCAAGAAAATTCAGATCAAACGAGATCAATGGATTCCGAGACGGGAGGGTCTTATGACAGCATCTTTTATAAGGAGATCTCGGATTAGATGGATTAATCAACTCATGCACCCCAATAGAAAGGAGTGGAACGAGGAATTAATAAGGCAGATTTTTCACCCTTTTGATGCAGATGAAATATGCAAAATTCATATTCCGTCCTCGGATGTGGAGGATCATGTGGGCATGGCATCACGAGAAAATGGCGAGTTCTCGGTCAGAAGCGCCTACAAACTTGCTGCGATGAGCCTTCCCCAACTAGCCCAAAATGCCTCAAGTTCGGCTAGGGACCCAAACGACCGGAGCATTTGGGACCTAATTTGGAAATCCAAGGTGCCGGGGAAAGTACGAATCTTTGGATGGAGGGTGGCCACCAATACCCTAGCAACAAAAGAGAACAAATGGAAAAGAACACTTGAACTAGATGCTACCTGCAACATTTGTGGAAATGGGATAGAAAATGAACATCATGCAGTGGTTATGTGTACAAGGAGTAGAGCGTTGAGAGCTGCCATGAGAGAGGTCTGAACCTGCCTCGCTGAAAATAAATTCTGGTTCACAAAGTAGAACTGGCTACAAGTAGTACTGGACACAGAGAACGAGGAAATGCGCGCCAAAATCCCGCTGTTACTCTGGCGATGTTGGCACCACAGGGAGGATTGCTTGAGAAATAATGGCAGGGAGACGATCAAAGGGTCTGTGCAGTTTCTGAAACAATACGGGAAGATTTAAGAAAGGCGAGGTTTCAACCGACCAAGATGGGGGAAGGCTGTAGAAAACGAATGTGGGAATTGCACCCGGCTATCTTGCACAACTAGTTTGTATGACCAAAAGGCTTGATGAAAATGGATCCCGCCAGCTCAAGGTGTAGTTAAAATAAACACCGATGCATCTTTCCTAGCTGAGACCGGAGAAAGTGCTGCTGGAGTTGTTGGACGAGACTACCGTGGTGCTGTCTTGAAGTCACCGCAAGAGGCTACCAATGTGCCGGAGCGCCATGGAAGCCGGGCCGAGCCATCCCGGTAGGTCTGCAGGCTATGCAAGGAAATTACAATGGCCAAGTGATTGTTGAGACGGACAACCAAATCATCGCGAATCTAACTGCTAGCATTGAAGCCGACACGCCGCCTCATTATGGCCTAATCACGACATTAAGAAGTGCATGGCCGCTTTCTCAGATTGCAGTCTGCAGCATGTAAAAAGGAGCAGAAACACGCTGGCTCATGGACTGGCTGCGCTGGCCAGGAGCACAGGAGAGCAGGTTTGGATCGGGAACGTCCCGAGTAGTCTTCGATCTCTAATGATCTCTGAATGTACTGATCCGTCTTGAGTAGGCTTTCTACTCTATTCGAAAAAAAACGTAAGAAAACCGACAAGACGTTGTTGCTCTTGCAGCCTGGGCCCAACTCACGCCACTGGTCAGCGTTGTTCCCCTCTGTCTCACGTGAAGAGACTCAGAGGGGCGCCCCGCGAGACCGAAGGACCTCTCGCCTGAAGAATCCACAAAATGAGTAGGGCCATTAGTGAAAAACTTTAAAAATAAATATAGGAGAAAAATGGGAATGCTAGGGATCCAACTTGATCTCTCGGATGCTGCGATGCGTCACAAGCCACTGAGTAACAGTCTGTGAGTTCTAAATAGTAGGGCCACCTTAAAGCAAAGGAACCTGTTTTTTCATAGGTTTTCCGAGTTTTTTCCTACTTTTATTTTTTTGATGGTTTTCTCTATTTTCGTTCGTTTTCCTTGCCTTTTCTTTTTCTCTGTTTTCTTCAGTTTTCTTTTAATACATGGTCAACATTGTTTCCATGCACATTTAATATTTTTGAAGGACAAGTTTAACATTCCTTGAATGCATTTTCAACATTTTTTCTATACACATTTAACATTTTTTAACGACAGGTTTAACATTTTTTAATACATGGTCCACATTTTTTATACATACTTAACATTTTTTAGTGACAAGTTTAACATTCTTTGAATACATGGTTAACATTTTTCTATGCCGATTTAACATTTTTGAAGACAAGTTTATTATTTGTTTTTGAAAACATGGTCAACATTATTTCTGTACACATTTAACCTTTTTAAATACAAGTTTAACATTTCTTCAATACATGGTCAACTTTTTTCATATACACATTTAATTTTTTTAAATATAAGTTGAACACTTGTCAACATATTTTTTGAAATGCTTGGATTAACATTTATTAAAAAGTGATGAACATTTTTTCTAGTGTAAAATGCATCATGAGTCCTAGAACTATTGCAGGTGTGTCAGTTTAGTCATATAACTTTAAAACTGCAGTTTTAGGTGCTAAAACTACTAGAGGTGCGTCATTTTAGTCCTATAAATTTGAAACTACAATTTCGGATCCCAAAGCTATGTAAGTTTGTTCATCTCAGGTCCTAAGCTTGTATGGCCTGCATTGACCCGCCGACGTGTCGCTTGGAGATGCTTGGAATGTTGCCATGTGGACCCAATGGACCCACCAAGCTAACTTATGAAAGGTAAATATGCAAGAAAACCCCTAGAGCATTGTCTCGCCTTATTCTCACGCTTTCTTCTTTTCCCGCGCACAAATGCCTAGAGGCGATGGCATGGAGGTTGTTAATGGCATGACAGTTTGAGCTCTGGTAAGAAGAGCAGACCGGTCATCTCAGCCTCACCCCACGGGAGCAGAACGACACATCGCACAACGTCCAATTGCTATCCACCTATGGCTACTGCTGGGACTGTGTCACTCTCGCCGACTTTTGCGCCAGCTTTCTGGTTTTCGTGCACTCCTCTGCGTTGTCCAACAGCAGCCATAATTCTTCACATGTGGCCATGCTTGTGCCCAAACAACAACCTGCATGACTAGCTCTAAAGTAAGGGTGGCGGGGCAACATCGATGTCATGAGAGAGAGGGGGGGAGAGAGAGAGAGAGAGAGAGAGGTGGGATGACGTCCTCCATGCCGATTGGCTTGGGGGTCTCCCTGGTGCCTGCACCGAGGGAGAGGAATGCCGTTCTCCATATCGACTGGCTCGGGGTCTCTCCGACGACCACGCCAAAACCTCTAAGCGAGGTTTCCCTACAGCTCATGGCATCAAGATGAGAAAATCCCGTCATCTCGGTGGACACCCATGCCTATTCAGGGGGCAACTTCTACACAGGTGGTGGGCTTATAGGTTGCAACACACACTATGACGTGGAAGTGCACGTACCATTTTTGGGTAAGTAAACACATATAAAGGGCTCATTTGAAAAAAAACACCATAGATGCTGACCATGCAAGCTTAGGACCCGAGATGAACAAACTTAAATAGTATTGGGACCCAAAACTGCAGTTTCAAAGTTATAGGACTAATCTAACACACCTTTAATAGTCTTAGGACGCAAAACTGCAGTTTCAAAGTTATAGGACTAAACTGACACACACCAATAGTTTTTTGACTTTCGATGCATTTTACTCTAAAAAGATCATTGGTTCCCTCCCTATTGTCACATATGGGCTCCTTCCCATGGAAGATAACACATCACGGGTGCGCTCCCTGTTGTCGTGGATGGGCTCCTTCCCTATGAAAGAGCAATCATAATGGGTGTCCTTTTCATGTCTGATCGATGTGATCTGACTTGGCAACCAACCATATTAAGTCGTCGGTGCGGAATATGTCCTTCAGAGATGCCAAAAGGGGCTCAGTGGTGTTGAAGGATGGCAAATCCTCAACAACACGGTGAAGGAGATTAGCGGCAGGCCTATCAAGGAGATTAACGGTGGTTAATCTCCCTCATACGAGGCATATACACCATCAATCCAATCTGGCAGGAGTATAGTATCACCTCTATCGTAAGGGCCTAAACCTGAATAAACACTCGCTACACTCTCATCTAGCCTTCTCGCTGTGTAGTTGAAATAAACGGCCATTAGGCGCAAGTCTCATTTACGTGCCATAGCCACCTTTTTATCTTAGCTATTTTTCAGGGGATTTTGATAGGCCCGATGCGTTCAATGCGCTTGTCGCGACATTGTAGGATCCCGTAGCTGGGGCCAATAGCTCCTGTGCGACGTTTTTGAGGTGAATTGGCAAGTGTGCGATGTTGTTCGAGCGAATGGCTGTGGTGCGACACATTTGAGCAGGTAAATAGCCCACGCACGACATGGCTGTTAAATGTGGTTAAATTGGTCGTCAACTAAGCCCGCCCGTTTATGTTAGGACATGTGGGTCCAACTTAATTGTTCCTCAAAACAGCTGACCGTGCCCTGCCGCCCGACCGTGCCGGGCCCACCACTCTGCCCCCCTTCTTCTCCGATGGCGACGGATCTTGCTGAAGGAAATATGCCCTAGAGGCAATAATAAAGTTATTATTTATTTCCTTATTTCATGATAAATGTTTATTATTCATGCTAGAATTGTATTAACCGGAAACATAATACATGTGTGAATACATAGACAAACAGAGTGTCACTAGTATGCCTCTACTTGACTAGCTCGTTAATCAAAGATGGTTATGTTTCCTAACCATAGACATGAGTTGTCATTTGATTAACGGGATCACATCATTAGGAGAATGATCTGATTGACATGACCCATTCCGTTAGCCTAGCACTTGATCGCTTAGTGTGTTGCTATTGCTTTCTTCATGACTTATACATGTTCCTGTAACTATGAGATTATGCAACTCCTGCTTACCGAGGAACACTTTGGTGCTACCAAACGTCCACAACGAATCGGGTGATTATAAAGGAGTACTACAGGTGTCTCCAAAGGTACATGTTGGGTTGGCGATTTGAGATTAGGTTTTGTCACTCCGATTGTCGGAGAGGTATCTTTGGCCCTCTTGGTAATGCACATCATTATAAGCCTTGCAAGCAATGTGACCAATGAGTTGGTTACGGATGATGCATTACGAAGGAGTAAAGAGACTTGCCGGTGATGAGATTGAACTAGGTATTGATACCGACGATCGAATCTCGGCAAGTAACATACCGATGACAAAGGGAACAACGATGTTGTTATGCGGTTTGACCGATAAAGATCTTCGAGAATATGTAGGAGCCAATATGGGCATCCAGGTCCCGCTATTGGTTATTGACCAAGAATAGTTCTAGGTCATGTCTACATAGTTCTCGAACCCGTAGGGTCCGCACGCTTAAGGTTTCGGCGATGCTTATATTATGAGTTTATGAGTTTTGATGTACCAAGGAGTTCGAGTCCCGGATGAGATCGGGACATGACGAGGAGTCTCAAATGGTCGAGACGTAAAGATCGATATATTGGACGACTATATTCGAGTTCGGAAAGGTTCCAGTGATTCGGTATTTTTCGAGTACCGGGAGTTACGGAAATACGGGGAAGAGTATTGGGCCTTAATGGGCCTTAGTGGAAGGAGCCAGAGGTGGCGCGCGCCCTCCCAAGCCCAGTCCGAATTGGACAAGGGGTTTGGGGCGCAGCCCACCTCTCCTTCCTTCTCCACTTCCCCTTTCCCCTTCTCCTAGTTGGACTAGGAAGAAGGAGTCCTACTCCCGGTGGGAGTAGGACTCCCTTGGCGCGCCTCCTCCTAGGGCCGGCCTCCTCCTCCCTCCCTCCTTTATATACGGGGCAAGGGGCACCCCATGACACACAAGTTGATCTACGGATCGCCTTTAGCCGTGTGCGGTGCCCCTTCCACCATATTCCACTTCGGTCATATCGTCAGAGAGCTTAGGCGAAGCCCTGCGCGCGGAGAAGTCATATCGTCATGAGCTTAGGCGAAGCCTCCGCGCCGGTGGAGCATCAACATCGCCACCACGCCGTCGGTTGACGGAACTCATCCCCGACACTTTGCTGGATCGAGTCCGGGATCGCCATCGAGCTGAACGGTGCGAACTCGGAGGTGCCGACGCTCGGTGCTTGGATCGGTCGGATCGTGAAGACGCACGACTACATCAACCGCGTTGTTATAACGCTCGCTTTCGGTCTCACGAGGGTACGTGGACGGACACTCTCCCTCTCGCTGCTATGCCATCACCATGGTCTTGCGTGTTCGTAGGAAATTTTTGAAATTACTACGCTCCCCAACAAAGGGCATCCGAGCCTGGTTTTATGCGTTGATGTCATGTGCACGAGTAGAACACAAGTGAGTTGTGGGCGATATAAGTCATACTGCCTACCAGCATGTCATACTTTGGTTCAGCGGTATTGTGAGATGAAGCGCCCGACCGACATTACGCCAGACGCTTACGCGAGACTGGTTTCACCGCCCGAGCACTCGTTGCTTAAAGGTGACCGCGGTGTCTGCTCTCTCACTTTAGTTGAACCGAGTATGACTACGCCCGTCCTTGAGAAGGTTAAAACGGAGTCTATTTGACAAACTATCGCTGTGGTTTTGATGCGAGGTAAGAACGGTTCTTGCTCAGCCCGTAGCAGCCACGTAAAACTTGCAACAACAAAGTAGAGGACGCCTAACTTGTTTTTGCAGGGCATGATGTGATGTGATGTGGTCAAGACGTGATGCTATATTTTATTGTATGAGATGATCATGTTTTGTAACCGAAGTTATCGGCAATCGGCAGGAGCCATATGGTTGTCGCTTATTGTATGAAATGCAACGCCATGTAATTGCTTTACTTTATCACTAAGCAGTAGCGATAGTCGAGAAGCAATAGTTGGCGAGACGACAACGATGCTACGATGGAGATCAAGGTGTCGCGCCGGTGACGATGGTGATCATGACGGTGCTTCATGATGGAGATCACAAGCACAAGATGATGATGACCATATCATATCACTTATATTGATTGCATGTGATGTTTATCCTTTATGCATCTTATCTTGCTTTGATTGACGGTAGCATTATAAGATGATCTCTCACCAAAATTATCAAGACGTGTTCTCCTCGAGTATGCACCGCTGCCAAAGTTCAGAGTACCCGACACCACGTGATGATCGGGTGTGATAAGTTCTACGTCCATCTACAACGGGTGCAAAACAGTTGCGCACGCGGAATACTCAGGTTAAACTTGACGAGCCTAGCATATAACAGATATGGCCTCGGAACACGGAGACCGAAAGGTCGAGCGTGAATCATATAGTAGATATGATCAACATAGTGATGTTCACCATTGAAACTACTCCATCTCACGTGATGATCGGACATGGTTTAGTTGATTTGGATCACGTAATCACTTAAGATGACTAGAGAGATGTCATCTAAGTGGGAGTTCTTAAATAATATGATTAATTGAACTTAAATTTATCATGAACTTAGTCCCGGTAGTATTTTGCAAATTATGTTGTAGATCAATAGCTCGCGTTGTTGCTTCCCTATGTTTTTATATGTGTTCCTAGAGAAAATTGTATTGAAAATGTTAGTAGCAATGATGCGGATTGGATCCGTGATCTGAGGTTTATCCTCATTGCTGCACGTAAGAATTATGTCCTTGATGCACCGCTGGGTGACAGACCTATTGGAGGAGCAGATGCGACGTTATGAACGCTTGGCTTAGCTCAATATGATGACTACTTGATAGTTTAGTGCACCATGCTTAACGGCTTAGAATCGGGACTTCAAAGACGTTTTGAACGCCATGGACCATATGAGATGTTCCAGAATTGAAGTTAATATTTCAAGCAAATACCCGAGTTGAGAGATATGAAGTCTCCAACAAGTTCTATAGCTAAAAGATGGAGGAGAATCGCTCAACTAGTGAGCATGTGCTCAGATTGTCTGGGTACTTCAATCGCTTGAATCAAGTGGGAGTTAATCTTCCAGATAAGATAGTGATTGACAGAATTCTCTAGTCACCATCACTAAGTTACTAGAACTTCGTGATGAACTATAGTATGCAAGGGATGACGAAAACGATTCCCGAGCTCTTCGTGATTTTGAAATCGACGAAGGTAGAAATCAAGAAAGAGCATCAAGTGTTGATGATTGACAAGACCACTAGTTTCAAGAGAAGGTCAAAGGAAAGAAAGGAACTTCAAGTAGAAAGACAAGTAAGTTGTCACTCCCGCGAAGAAGCCCAAAGCTGGACCAAAGCCTGAAACTAAGTGCTTACACTGCAAAGGAAATGGTCACCGAAGCGGAAATGCCCTGAATATTTGGTGGATAATAAGGATGGAAAAGTGAACAAAAGTATATTTGATATACAGGTTATTGATGTGTGCCTTACTAGTGTTTATATTAGCCCTCGAGTATTTGATACTGCTCGTTGCTAAGATTAGTAACTCAAACAGGAGTTGCAGAATGAACAGAACTAGTTGAAGGGAAGTGACGATGAGTGTTGGAAGTAGTTCCAAGATTGATATGATCATCATCGCACACTCCCTATACTTTCGGGATTAGTGTTAAACCTAAATAAATGTTATTTGGTGTTTATGCTGAGCATGAATATGATTTGATCATATTTATTGCAAAACGGTTATTCATTTAAAGTCAAAGAATAATTGTTGTTCTGCTTACATGAATAAAACCTTAAATGGTCATACACCCAATGAAAATAGTTTTCAAAACGGTTATTCATTTAAAGTCAAAGAATAATCGTTGTTCTGCTTTAAATGAATAAAACCTTCATGGTTATGCACCCAATGAAAATAGTTTGTTGGATCTCGATCGTAGTGATACACATATTCATAATATTGATGCCAAAAGATGCAAAGTTAATAATGATAGTGCAACTTATTTGTGGCACCGCCGCTTAGGTCATATTGGTGTAAACGCATGAAGAAACTCCATGTTGATGGACTTTCGGAATCACTTGATTATGAATCACTTGATGCTTGCGTAACCATGCCTTATGGGCAAGATGACTAAAGACTCGTTCTCCGGAACAATGGAGCGAGCAAATGACTTATTGGAAATAATACATACAGATGTATGCGGTCCGATGAGTGTTAAAGCTCACGGCAAGTATCGTTATTTTCGACCTTCACAAGATGATTTGAGCAGATATGAGTATATCTACTTAATGAAGCACAAGTCTGAAACATTTGAAAAGTTCAAATAATTTCAGAGTGAAGTGGAGAATCATCGTAATAAGAAAATAAAGTTTCTACGATCTGATCGTGGAGGAGAATATTTGAGTTACGAGTTTGGCCTTCATATAAAACAATGTGGAATAGTTTCACAGCTCACGCCACATGGAACACCATAACGTAATGGTGTGTCCGAACGTCAAAACCGTATTTTATTTTGATATGGTGCGATCAATGATGTCTCTTACCGATTTACCAATATCGCTTTGGGGTTATGCATTAGAGACAGCTGCATTCACGCTTAATAGGGCACCATCTAAATCCGCCGAGGCGACACCGTATGAACTATGGTTTAACAAAGAAACCTAAGCTATCGCTTTCTTAAAGTTTGGAGTTGTGATGCTTATGTGAAAAGGTTTCACCGATAAGCTCGAACCCAAATCGGAGAAGTGCGCCTTCATAGAATACCCAAAGGCAACTATTGGGTACACCTTCTATCACAGATCCGAAGGCAAGTTTTTCGTTGTTAAGATGGATCCTTTCTAGAGAAGAAGTTTCTCTCGAAAGAAGTGAGTGGGAGGAAAGTAGAACTTGATGAGGTAGTTGTACCTTCTCCCTTATTGGAAAGTAGTTCATCACAGTAAATCAGTTCCAAGTGATTCCTACACCAATTAGTGAGGAAGTTAATGATGATGATCATGAAACTTCAGATCAAGTTACTACCAAACCTCGTGAGGTCTTCCAGAGTAAGACCCGCACCAGAGTGGTACGGTAATCATGTTCAGGAAGTCATGTTACTAGACCATGATGAACCTACGAACTATGAGGAAGCGATGATGAGCCCAGATTCCGCGAAATGGCTTGAGGCCATGAAATCTGAGATGGGATCCATGTATGAGAACAAAGTATGGACTTTGATGGAGTTTCCGATGATCGGCAAGCCATATTATATAAATGGATCTTCAAGAGGAAGACATATGATGATAGTAGTGTTACTATCTACAAAGTTCGACTTGTCGCAAAAAGGTTTTCGATAAGTTCAAGGTGTTGACTACAAATGAGATTTTCTCAATCAGAAGCGATTCTTAAGTCTGTCGAATCATGTTAGCAATTGCCACATTTTATGAAATCTGGCAAATGGATGGCAAAACTACATTCTTTAATGGATTTATTAAAGAAGAGTTGTATATGATGCAACCAGAAGTTTTGTGAATCCTAAAGGAGCTAACAAATGTGCAAAGCTCCAGCGATCCATCAATGGACTGGTGCAAGCATCTCGAGTTGAATATACGCTTTGATGAGTTGATCAAAGATATGGTTTTATACAGACTTTTGGAGAAGCCTGTATTTACAAGAAAGTGAGTGGGAGCACTACAACATTTCGACAAGTATATGTGAATGACATATTGTTGATCGGAAATAATGTAGAATTATTCTGCAAAGCATAAAGGAGTGTTTGAAAGGAGTTTTTCAAAGAAAGACCTCGTGAAGCTGTTACATATTGAGCATCAAGATCTATAGAGATAGATCAAAGACGCTTGATAAGTTTTTCAATGAATACATACCTTGTCAATATTTTGAAGTAGTTCAAAATGGAACAGTCAAAGAAAAGTTCTTGCCTGTGTTGCAAAGGTGTAAAATTGAGTGAGACTCAAATCCCACCACGGCAGAAAATAGAAAAGAGAATGAAAGTCATTCCCTATGCCTCACCATAGGTTCTATAAAGTATGCTATGCTATGTACCAGACCTATTATATACCTTGCTCTGAATTTGGCAAGGAATACAATAGTGATCTAGGAGTAGATCATCGGACATTGGTCAAGAACATCCTTAGTGAGGACTAAGGAAATATTTCTCGATTATGGAGGTGATAAAAGAGCCCGTCAGAAAGAGTAACATCGATGCAAGCTTTTTACACTGATCCAGATGACTCTAAGTCTCAATCTGGATACATATTGAAAGTGGGAGCAATTAGCTAGAGTAGCTCCGCAAGAGCATTGTAGACATAGAATATTTGTAAAATAGATACGGCTCAATGACAGACAGACCTGCTGACTAAGCTTCTCTCACGAGCAAAACATGATCATACCTTAGTACTCTTTGGGTGTTAATCACATAGCGATGTGAACTAGATTATTGACTCTAGTAAACCCTTTGGGTGTTGGTCACATGACGATGTGAACTATGGGTATTAATCACATACAGATGTGAATATTAGTGTTGAATCACATGATGATGTGAACTAGATTATTGACTCTAGTGCAAGTGGGAGACTGAAGGAAATATGCCCTAGAGGCAATAATAAAGTTATTATTTATTTCCTTATTTCATGATAAATGTTTATTATTCATGCTAGAATTGTATTAACCGGAAACATAATACATGTGTGAATACATAGACAAACAGAGTGTCACTAGTATGCCTCTACTTGACTAGCTCGTTAATCAAAGATGGTTATGTTTCCTAACCATAGACACGAGTTGCCATTTGATTAACGGGATCACATCATTAGGAGAATGATCTGATTGACATGACCCATTCCGTTAGCCTAGCACTTGATCGCTTAGTGTGTTGCTATTGCTTTCTTCATGACTTATACATGTTCCTGTAACTATGAGATTATG
The DNA here is from genome assembly GCA_021605205.1 of Aegilops longissima. Classification (NCBI taxonomy): domain Eukaryota; kingdom Viridiplantae; phylum Streptophyta; class Magnoliopsida; order Poales; family Poaceae; genus Aegilops; species Aegilops longissima. Next base: position 679,975,916 of record CM038679.1, on the reverse strand, counting down.
CAACTCCTGCTTACGGAGGAACACTTTGGTGCTACCAAACGTCACAACGAATCGGGTGATTATAAAGGAGTACTACAGGTGTCTCCAAAGGTACATGTTGGGTTGGCGATTTCGAGATTAGGTTTTGTCACTCCGATTGTCGGAGAGGTATCTCTGGCCCTCTCGGTAATGCACATCATTATAAGCCTTGCAAGCAATGTGACCAATGAGTTGGTTACGGATGATGCATTACGAACGAGTAAAGAGACTTGCCGGTGACGAGATTGAACTAGGTATTGATACCGACGATCGAATCTCGGCAAGTAACATACCGATGACAAAGGGAACAACGATGTTGTTATGCGGTTTGACCGATAAAGATCTTCGAGAATATGTAGGAGCCAATATGGGCATCCAGGTCCCGCTATTGGTTATTGACCAAGAATAGTTCTAGGTCATGTCTACATAGTTCTCGAACCCGTAGGGTCCGCACGCTTAAGGTTTCATGATGCTTATATTATGAGTTTATGAGTTTTGATGTACCAAGGAGTTCGGAGTCCCGGATGAGATCGGGACATGACGAGGAGTCTCGAAATGGTCGAGACGTAAAGATCGATATATTGGACGACTATATTCGAGTTCGGAAAGGTTCCGAGTGATTCGGTATTTTTCGAGTACCGGGAGTTACGGAAATACGGGGAAGAGTATTGGGCCTTAATGGGCCTTAGTGGGAAGGAGCCAGAGGTGGCGCGCCCTCCCAAGCCCAGTCCGAATTGGACAAGGGTTTGGGGCGCAGCCCACCTCTCCTTCCTTCTCCACTTCCCCTTTCCCCTTCTCCTAGTTGGACTAGAAAGAAGGAGTCCTACTCCCGTGGGAGTAGGACTCCCCTTGGCGCGCCTCCTCCTAGGGCCGGCCTCCTCCTCCCTCCTCCTTATATACGGGGCAAGGGGCACCCCATGACACACAAGTTGATCTACGGATCGCCCTTAGCCGTGCGGTGCCCCTTCCACCATATTCCACTTCGGTCATATCGTCAGAGAGCTTAGGCGAAGCCCTCGCGCGGAGAAGTCATATCGTCATGAGCTTAGGCGAAGCCCTGCGCCGGTGGAGCATCAACATCGCCACCACGCCGTCAGGTTGACGGAACTCATCCCCGACACTTTGCTGGATCGGAGTCCGGGATCGCCATCGAGCTGAACGTGTGCGTAACTCGGAGGTGCCGTGACGCTCGGTGCTTGGATCGGTCGGATCGTGAAGACGCACGACTACATCAACCGCATTGTTATAACGCTTCCGCTTTCGGTCACGAGGGTACGTGGACGGACACTCTCCTCTCGTTGCTATGCCATCACCATGGTCTTGCGTGTTCGTAGGAAATTTTTTGAAATTACTACGTTCCCCAAAACTTGCGTTCTCGGTGGCGGCGGCGGAGCCCTCGTTCTCAACGGCGGCGGAGCCTTCGTCCTCGTAAAATGGTGAGTGAATTCAAACCCTAGTCGCCTTCCTGTTCCTCTCTCGGGCCCAGATCTCAGCTCGCTTCTCTGTTTTAAGCTATGGAATCGATAGGTTGTGAGGGAGCCCGTGGGCATACCGAGATGGAGCCGCTAGATTCAACTTCAATAGGTAATACGCCTCTCTCGATCTAATTTTGCATGCAATTAGGGGTGGCCTCGCCTGCTCTTTCTCACGAGCTCACAAAGGTCCGCCATCGACAGAGGGGATGCTGCCGCTCGGACCTTCAATTGACAACAATTTCTTTCCATCAAAGGCAAAATTAGTTGATGGTAGCATACAGAACATTGAGAGAGACACAATTGTTAAATGGGAGGTTGAGTTTACAGAGATTGATCCACAAGTTCTACAGTAACATGGGAGAGACGGCAAGAAGAAATGGGTGGAAAAATTGGGGAGAATATTGTTTGGGGTCCAGAGCAAGAAGTATCACTGTTGCGGTTTGATGATTGGAAAGGAGAGTATGTTAGAATAGACGATGGTGAATAGATTGTTGAACAAATCGATCGGCAAAACAGCTGGACAAGCAAACGGGCTAATTTTTTTGCTGAGCTCGTTGATCTGAACATTTTTTCGAAGGTTGGATATGTGCCATCACAATTGGCTGCGCAGATGGTAGACGATGATTGGGTTACACAGAGGCCATTGATTCCCATGTGTACTGAACTTACAAAGAATAGCCAAGAGGGACATGTGATCGAACTGAAACTGAAACTGCAGCAATCGTTGATTGGAATGTAGTTGAATTAGATGAGCCTACTGATTTGGTCATTGCATCAATGCTCGGCATTGAGATGGCCAAACTTTTTGGCATTCCAGTTGATGACAGAGATAAGGTGAGAAGGGCGAATCTAGTTTGCTCGCTAATGTTGATGAAGAAGTAGATGGACAGTTGATGGAACAAGCTGCAGATGAAGTAGATGATGCACATGATGATGAGTTGGTGCATGTGTATGACAAAGAAAACCCTGTCATTGAAGTAGGCAAGTTGTTCCCAAGCATGAAGGAGTTTAGGATGTGTTTCAAGACTTATGCAAGGAAACATGAGTTTGATGCCAAGACTGTTTGGATTGATAAAAGAAGTTTTATGCGAGGTGCGAGGATTTGATGGTAGTGTGAAGCCTTGCAAGTGGTACATATCTGCTAGATCGCAACTTTGATGGAAGTACCGCGAGGTTAACCAAATCCCCAATCAACATACTTGTATTACAAGTTCACAGACAGATCAACCTTGACATCACAACTTTCGTTGCGTAAAAGGTCACCCCAATTTTAGCCAAAACACCAAATACTACTGCCAAGAAACTCAAAGTAGACTTGGAAAAGATGTACCCCATTAAACTGAAATATACCACAAAGGTGGAAGGCAAAACAAAGGGCAATGAAAAATTTATATGGTGATTGGGCAAATACATTTAGGATGCTTTACAACTTCAAAGCAGAGGTGGAAAAGAGGTCACCGGCAAAGTTGTGGAGATAGATACAGAGGTATCACCCTCGTGTGAAGTCAAGTTCTCCAATTTTTTATGGCTTTGAAGCCTTGCATCGATGGGTTCAAAGCAGGGTGCCGCCCATATTTGAGCATAGACTCATCATTTTTGACAGCAAGTGGAATGGTCATTGGCAGCATGCAATGCTCTATATGGACACAACTGGATGTTTCCTGTTGTCTGCTGGCTTGTTTCATCGAAACAGAGGCTTCATGGACATGGTTCATGATCCAGTTGAAAAGATGCCTAGGGCCAGTGTCACCTTTGGCTATACACACAGATGCATGTAAGGGGCTTGAAAATTCAGTGAAAATGTTTTCCCACATGCTGAGCAAGAGGAGGGAGTGCTTCGTCATTTGTGGATGAATTTGATCAAAAATTTATAGGAGAAGAATTTGGGCGCATGTGGCCAGCAGCAAGATCTTACACTAGATGACACACAAATATCATCTTGATAAGATAATGGCAGCATGTGATGAGTTTGGTCCATGGCTGAACACCTACCATTCTTTGTTATGGTACAGGTCAGATTCAACACTGCCATCAAGTGTGACCACATCAACAACAATTTGGCGTAGAGTTTCAACAACAAGGTGAAGAAGTTAAAGATTTGCCTGTGCATGACATGGTTGACCAAATCAGGATCATGCTCATGCGGTTGTGGGAATTGAGAAGAAGGATAGGTGATTGTCCGCAAGGTGATAAGCTTCCAGCAGTGGTACAACAGGTGGTTAATAGGACCAGAAATCTTTCACATTTGTTTGTTGAAAAATCTTCACGTTGGGGTGCTGAAGTTAGAGATAACAAAACTGGAAGGAGACATGTTGTTAACACTGAATTGCATGATTGCACTTGCCTCGAGTGGCAACACACTGGTAAACCATGTGAGCATGCCATTCTCTTCTTAGCATCCCAACCAAGATAAGCATGCACCCATATTTGCATGAATATTATTCGTAGCAAGATTCAAAGCTGCATATGCTACTCCAATTCCAGCACTTACAGATCAGTCTCAAGGCTTCAAGTGGACACTGAATTTTCCATGTGTCCTCCCTTGACGAAAAGAAAGGCTGGCAGGCCTAAACAGAGTAGATTCAAGGCATGGTTTGAGAAAGTTGGGAGTAGTAAGAAGGGAAAGAAAGATGGAAAGACAAAAAGGGCCCAAAAAGGTAACAAAAACAGATGCAAGTTGTGCCAGGAACTTGGGCACAGAGTGGGATCTGTCAAATGCCGTTACACTCCTGATAAGCCAAAGTATGTTATTGTTTATTTGTCTGTGTTTTGATTTGGTGCTTTTTTCTAATTACTATATGTATAACATTTTCCCAATGGCCAGGAGGAAGCGAGCAAGTCAACCCCTTGTTGTTGAACAGTGCTGGCCAACAAAAAAGCAAGAGTCAATGGCGGTAGAAAGAAGAGAAGTGTGCTCGAGCCTGAAAGCATCAAGAAAATCCTGCTACAGATCAACATTCATATCAAGAAACTGCTCGAGGTTGAAACTGAACCTGAGCGTGTCGAGGTTCGGATCAAGAAACCCATGTTGAGGTACACACCAAGAAACTGCTCGAGGTTGAAACTGAACCTGAGCGTGTCGAGGTTCAGATCAAGAAACCCATGTTGAGGTACACACCAAGAAACTGAAACTGCTGTCAACATTGAGACTCAAGACACCGATCATGAGGGTGTTGGCGAGGTGTTGAAAAGACCAAAGAAGAAAACCAAGATGATCAGTGAACTTGTGTGTGTAGTAGAACCAAAACAAGAAGTGCTAAGGCAAAGAAGGGCACGCGACGTGGTAGGAAGAGGTAGAACAGAGAACAGTTTGAAAATTTGGGGCATGTAATAATATTTGTAACTTGATGCGTACTGGTAGTCACTATGTATCCCCGTATTTCTATTCGAACTTGTTTGTTGGTACCTACCAGCCAAATAAAATTCAAATTTGGGCTCAAATTTGAATTAGGGATGGGGTATTGATGTTTTAATGCTATCTAAAGTACCTCAACTGAAATTATGTTTGCTTGCTAATCATTCTGAGCCATTTTGTTAAGTTGAACTCATAGTCATGAAAAGTGTGTCTCAAATGACCTCCAAAGGTAGGGTAAACGGCCTCATATTTAAGCAAGTTTTTTTGGCACCCTGTCTAAACCAGCCAAATAATTTTTCTACACATCTATTCTACCTATATAGTGTAAATCTAAAGTCTCACTATTTACTGAATTAAATTTCTATTTTTTTGAGAAAACAAGGTTTAATAGAAAATTATATATAAAACAAGTTTAAAACATGAAAATGAGAAAAGTAAGTTAAGATCTTTCTTAGTCAATCCAAAATGAAGTTTTGGTGAGGTTTTCACACTTTTCATTTTCAAAACCCCACCTACTCTCTCGGGTGCCCACTACTCTCTCCCTTGAACTCCATACTACATTGTTCGAGGAATGACAATTTTGTGAAGGATTTTTCGTAAAAAATGTATGTAAACCATATTTATATTTTTTTTCTCGTTACTACCCGACATAATAAGACTATGTGCACAAGTTTTTGATTTTTTTGATTTTTTTTGAATTAGTTATGCTCAACCCTAATCAGCCAAAACCCCTCAAAACCCCTCTCAAAACCCCTCAAAACCCCGCACACTACCGGGCCGCCGATCGTTGTGCATGGACGGTTGAGATCAGGCGCTAGGGTTAGCTACAGTGTGCATCGATCCGCATGAGACGCGCTGATTGGTTGAATCAGTGTGCATCGATCCGCATGAGACGCTACTGATTGGTTGAATCGGTGGGGTTTGGATCAGCCTCTCTCGCTGGGGCATCAGACCGCTCATTTGAATCCAACGACAAGAGTTGACGCGTGCATGGACCAAGCCTCACGCAGTGCCTTTTCCATCATTGCATGCGTGCTTGAGCCTACCCGCAGCATGCATGCCCACCCGCAGAATCGCGCCGTCGCGCTGCATGCATGCCCTCGACGTAGCCCCGCCCGCCACCCCTATCGACGCAGTAAGCTGTCGCATGCTTACCATTAGAACCAATGCATCGTCGCATCAAAGCATGCACCTGGCCACAATGCAGCAGCCCGATGAAGACAACCAAAAAGCCAACGCTGCATGGCGTGCTGTACATGGTGTGCTCCTCTTTGAGGACGCAATACTGGCATGGGGTATCGATGTGGGTATCGATGCAGTTCAAACGGCGTGCTGCCCGTTACAAGATGGGAAAATGAAGGCGTCCATTATTGTCACGTCTCCCATCGATCGAACGTTGCCCTCTAGCCAGGCCCTAGCAAGAATGGGCTAGGGCATGAATTCATGGGCGGAACATGCAGAGAACCCGGGGCAGGCGTGTCCCCTTGACCCACGACGGCACAGACGCGTGCGTGAGCCCGCCCCCCTTGACCCGCGACCGGTGGCACATAAGGATCGCAGCCCGTTTCCCACGCTCCCACCATAAGCCGCCACCCCCTCGTGTACACACTTTCATGGGGCGCCACGCCCCCACCAAACGCCGCCCGCCCATTAATTCTACGGGTGAAACCACGTCGCACTTGGGCTATTTAAGCCGGGCACTATCGCCTTCCTCTCCTCCTCATCCACACCCCATCCGCCTCCTCTGCCTCCTTCTTCCTTCTTCTCCAGCAAACCCGATCGAGCCTCGAGCCACCCCGCCACCATGCAGTACACCGCCCCCACCTACCGCTTCCCCCAACTGCGCCGGAAAGGCTCTACCCAACAGAGTGTATGTAGATAGAACCCTTAGGGTTTGGGCGATCTCGAGGTGGAGGCGCAAGGAGCAATGGAGTTCTTCCTTGGGGCGGCTTCCGCCACCTCCCAGCTCTCCTCAGATGTACCATCTTGAGGAGGTCAACCACAACGGCGTTGTGGTTGGGCTCCTCGCCACGTTCACTAACCCTTTCGATGCTTTCCATCTCCTCGGGCGAGCGTATTGGGTTGGTTGTGAGTTCATAGCTTTCACAACCTACAATATCTGCACCGACTTCAACAACATCTTCCCGAACAACGGCGTTATGCACACACTCCCATACCCCATCAACAACAGGGGGGGAGGAGTGAAGGGCGGCGCCCGGAGGAGCGAGGTGGCCCCGGAGGAGGAGGAGAAGAAGAACCCGAAGAACCCGCGTTTGGTGCCCCCTATCTATCTAGCGAGATCTATCGTATTAGTTTTTTTAAGTTGTAATCGTTATGCTACTATTATTAAGTTTTATTAGTACTTTAAGTTGTAAGGATATCATGAAGTTGTAAGGCTATCGTGGAACTATGGGTTGCAATTTCTTTATGCTTCTATATAATCGTTATGCTACTATATATATTGTGTGTTTCGTGCTATTATTTGTGGATTGCTATGGGTTGTTTTTGCTTATTATTCGTGTATTGCTATGGGTTGCCACGGGCCCGGGTTTCTACCCCAATCACCACACGGGCGCCCTCACCACACACACCATCTTCAAAATATTGGCCAAACCATGGACATGCAACTAGGAGCCCCATGCAAACCCACTATGGACATGGGTGCAACTAGGAAATGCAAACTAATTTACTTCGGGCACTTCATGCAAACATGCAACTCATTTAGTTCATGTAACCGTAGACATGCATTAGTTTTAGTGCATCAAAAAATGATCCATCACAAAATTTAGTGCAAGAAAAAGGCCAAAGTAAAAACAAGTAACATTTTATTTGCGAAGTTAGAGGTGGGCTGGTGCCCTTACGCGGGTGGGCTGGTCTCTATTTGGGCATGGTTATTTTCTCAGGCCCATTTTCTCACGGCCCAACATCTATTCGCAGCCCAGTTTTTTACTAGAAACTGAATTTGGGTGTGTACTGTTAATCAAGAACAAAAACAGAGGAAGCCGAGCATGAACACTGAATAGGGCCCCGAGAATATCATTACAATAATTCAAGCAAGTTTTGCTTCACACAAATTCAAATTCATCTAACAAATGATCCTCGCCATCGGGCACCCCAAACTAGCCGACTAACTAACTGAAACTCTAACAAATTCTAGCGATTGATGAACATCAAGTAAAATTAACCCATAGCAATGACACAACCATAAAATGCTCCAGCCATCATATTTGCTTTCTGCTTCAAATCGATCAGATGCTTTAGTTGCTTGCCGATTTTCTTTAATTCACACTTCAGTTCTGCAATGTGCATCATCGGATCGGCTCTATCCGCCAAATTGGGGGCTTGTTCCACGGCAAGCCGCCCCCCAAAATTGAGCTCTTGGGTTGGGGTTGATCTCTCCAATTTTAACCTTTCAACATAGTCATCGAGCCACTCAAAATGCCCACATTTCTTCAGAACCTGAAAAACATGGGGGCCGGCGGCGCATGAATCCTAGATCCACCACCCAGATCCACCGCCCTAATTCGAGGAAAAAAGAAAGAAATCGGGAGAAATTAGACCATAGGATTGGTCAAGAACACATATCTAACCTGCCCCGGCAGTGGCTTGCTCAAATATTTCACAAACTCGCGCCCACGGTTGCCATTTTCTTTCCTCACACAAGTCAAACGCTTCAGAGGCTCCATGCGCGGGCAATCGGGCATCTTGTCAACGGCAAGGGACCGTCATCGGCCCATGATTGGCGGGTGGTCAAGTCGAGATAGACATCACGGCCGGGCGGCGCTTGCTGCTTTGAGCAGAGGAACAAGAAGGTGGGAAAGGAATGGGGCAGGGCAAGCAATGGAGGGGGGCGGGCTGGCTCGGGCTCGTGGGTGGCTCGGGTCGGGGCACGCTGATGAGCACGAGCATGCTTGTGTGGATAAGTTGTGGGTCCCACCCACATGCGAGTAACTGGTGGGTCCCGCGTGTCATAACTCAAATCGCTAACACCTCATGTTTTTCATTTCATGGTTAAACAGAGCCATGTCACATTGGAGCTATTGTTGGCTTCGAAGACGTCGCATCACAGACATTCATTCGAACTACATCGCACTCCTTCCAATTCGCATGAAAAACGTCGCACAGGAGCTATTGGCCCCCGTAGCTGTGTGCTCTTGCACGTGGGATGGCATGATCCAGTAGATAGATAGGACATGTATCTCGGCATACGTGCTTTCCTTCGAGAATAAATAGACGTGAAAGAGAGAAAAGCAGCAAGCCATCTAGGCTGCGCAAAATTCAGGTGTTGGTCAACTTGACCATAACCATTAGAGGCTACAGACGGGATGTGATGCTTCTCAGCTCGAGCTCAAATGATTTCGGATGAACAGTAAAATTCCCAAAAATATTGAAAATAAATTCAAAAAAATATGAATGTTTTTGTGTCAAACATCGACAAATGTCCTAAGTGGTTGCAAAAATTGACCACGGAATAACATTCGTGGGAGTCGTGGCAAAAAAATATCGATGCTCCATAAATGTTATTTTCAAAAGCATTTTGGAGTGCTGATTTTTATTTTTGCTAGGACTTCCACGAATGTCATTCTATGATGAAATTTTGCAAGCATTGAAAAAAATTATCAAATTTTTTCACAACAATACTCAGAGTTTTTCTTTTAGTTCAGATTTTACTGTTCACACTAGTAGAAAACATGGCTTTGGTTGGGGCCTGGCCAGCCTATTAGTCCCGGTTCAGTCACGAACCGGGACCCATGGGGGGCATACGTCCCGGTTCGTGCGCCCAGGGGGCCGGCCGGGCCTCATGGGGCATTTGTCCTGGTTCGTCTGGACCCATTTGTCCCGGTTCCAGACACGAACCGGGACCAATGGTCCTTGCTCTTGGCCCACAGCCATTGGTCCCGGTTCGTGGCTGGAACCGGATGAGGGGGGCTTTAGTCCCGGTTCCAGCCACGAATCGGGACCAATGAGTTGCCTATATATCCCCATCGCCGTAGCAGAGCACTCCACACTGCTCTATTTTTCCTGGCCGGCGAGGGGAGAGTTTTGTGGTGCTCTAGCTCACCTCCTATGCACATGAGGTGTGCGATGAAATGCCCGAGCCACACTAGTTAAGCTTTCTCCTCTCGAAGCTCGACCTCCAAGCTTCATTTTCCCCGAGATTTGTCTAGGTTTAACTGTTCGTCACGTCCCGTCCCCGTCTTCACCGCCTTCGATCGCCCGCACCGATCTCGTCGCCGGCACCACCGTGGTGAGCCTCTTGTTCTTATCTTCTTTCAAAAAGAAAAAAAAATTCTTACTTTAGATAGATACTTGTCTAATTTTCTTACTTTTATTATTGCTTGTTATTATATAGTGTGATGGTTTTGGTATCCGCCCCCGTCGGCCCTCGTCCTGTCTATGATTCGGATGTGGTATGCATTATGTTTTATAACTATTTGTTTCATTTATTGTTTATGACAATTATGCCGACCAACGTGACATAGATTTTATTTATCTAGGAGGTATGTGAACCGGAAATTCCAACCGACCCTATTGTCGAGAGGTTAAATTTAGTTGAAGAAGAAAACAATTACTTGAAGGAAAAAATAGAAAAATTGAGGAGGAGAAGATGATATTGGAGTTGCATGTTGCGGATGTCATCGATGATCACAAGATCAAGATGGACGCAATGCGTTTGAAGATTAGAAAGATTAGAAAATATGCCATTCATACCGAGGCTTGGTATCATTATGCCGTTGGATCAATTGTTACCTTGGTTGCGATTATAATCGCATTTGTTGTTGCATTGAAATGTTTTACATAGTTTCGATGTATGGTTTAATTAGATGCTCTGGAGAGCTATATGTTGTTCAATGAGAACTATGTATGTGCTTTGGTTTTAATGTGGTGATGAACTTCTATTAATTTGGTCACTTATCTATCCATGATGTTCTGTAATGGTTTTTGAGACACTTAATTATATATAATGCATGCAGATGAACCGGCAATGGATGTACGGTGACAGACACACCTCCGAGTACGTTAAGGGCGTGCATAATTTTCTCGAAGTTGCTGAGACAAACAAGAAGAATGGTTTTATGTGTTGTCCATGCCCTATATGTGGGAATACGAAGTCTTACTCTGACCGAAAAATCCTTCACAGCCACCTGCTTTATAAGGGTTTCATGCCACACTATAATGTTTGGACCAGGCACGGAGAAATAGGGGTTATGATGGAAGATAGCGAAGAAGAGGAGGATGATGACAACTATGTGCCCCCGGAATACGGTGATGCTGCAACAGGGGAAACTACTGAAGATAAAGAGGAACCAGACAATATTGTGCTCGATGATGATCTCTGCCGAGTCATTGTTGATGCAAGGAGACAGTGCGAAAGTGAAAAGGAGAAGCCAAAGTTCGATCGCATGTTAGCGGATCACAAAAAAGGGTTGTACCCCAATTGCAAAGATGGAAACACAAAACTCGGTACCATACTAGAATTGCTGTAGTGGAAGGCAGAGAATGCTGTGCCTGACAAAGGATTAGAGAAGCTACTGAATATATTGAAGAAGAAGGTTCCAAAGGATAACGAATTGCCCGACAGTACATACGCAGCAAAGAAGGTCGTATGCCCTCTAGGATTGGGGGTGCAGAAGATACGCATGCCCTATCGATCGCATCCTCTACATGCAAAAGCGTCTGAGGATTTGAACGCATGCCCGGTATGTGGTGCATTGCGTATAAGATCGACGAGATGACCTCGGTGATGTTGACGGCGAGCCCCCGTGAAGAGGGTTCTCGAAGGTGATGTGGTATGCTCCTATAATACCACAGTTGAAACGTCTGTTCAGAAACGAAGAGCATGCCAAGTTGATGCGATGGCACAGAGATGACCGTAAGAAAGACGGGAGGTTGAGAGCACCCGCTGACGGGTCGCAGTGGAGAAAAATCGAGAGAAAGTACTGGGTTGAGTTTGCAGGTGACCCAAGAAACGTATGGTTTGGTTTAAGCGCGGATGGCATTAATCCTTTCGGGGAGCAGAGCAGCAATCACAGCACCTGGCCCGTGACTCTATGTATGTATAACCTTCCTCCTTGGATGTGCATGAAGCGGAAGTTCATTATGATGCCAGTTCTCATCCAAGGCCCTTAGCAACCCGGCAACGACATTGATGTGTACCTAAGGCCATTAGTTGAAGAAATTCAATAGCTGTGGAATGGAAATGGTGTACGTGTGTGGGATGAGCACAAATAGGAGGAATTTAACCTGCATGCGTTGCTGTTTGTAACCATCAACGATTGGCCCGCTCTCAGTAACCTTTCGGGACAGACAAACAAGGGATACCACGCATGCACGCACTGTGTAGCTGACACTGAAAGTATATACCCGGACAAATGCAGGAAGAATGTGTACCTGGGCCATCGTCGATTTCTTCCTACCAACCATCAATGTCGAAAGAAAGGCAAGCATTTCAAAGGCAAGGTAGATCACCGGAAGAAGCCCGCCATGCGTACTGGTGATCATGTACTTGCTATGGTCAATGATTTACAGGTAATCTTTGGAAAGGGTCTCGGCGGACTATCTGTTCCGAATGACGCTGAGGGACGCGCACCCATGTGGAAGAAGAAATCTATATTTTGGGACCTACCCTACTGGAAAGACCTAGAGGTTCGCTCTTCAATCGACATGATGCACGTGAAGAAGAACCTTTGCGTGAACCTGCTAGGCTTCTTGGGCGTGTATGGGAAGACAAAAGATACACCGGAGGCACGGGAGGACCTGCAACGTTTGCACAAAAAACACGGCATGCCTCCAAAGGAGTATGAAGGTCCTGTGAGCTACGCTCTTACCAAAGAAGAGAAGGAAATCTTCTTTGAATGCCTGCTTAGTATGAAGGTCCCGTATGGCTTCTCGTCGAATATAAAGGGAATAATAAATATGACAGATAAAAAGTTCCAGAACCTAAAGTCTCATGACTGCCACATGATTATGACGCAACTGCTTCCGGTTGCATTGAGGGGGCTTATTGTGAAGCTATGTGCATTCCTCAATGAAATCTCTCAGAAGGTGATCGATCCAGAAATCATACCAAGGCTAAGGAGTGTTGTGGCGCACTGTCTTTTCATTTTCGAGCTGGTGTTCCCACCATCCTTCTTCAATATCATGACACACGTCCTAGTTCATCTAGTCGACGAGATTGTCATTCTGGGCCCCATATTTCTACACAATATGTTCCCCTTTGAGAGGTTCATGGGAGTCCTAAAGAAATATGTCCCTAACCGCGCTAGGCCAGAAGGAAGCATCTCCATGGTGAAGGAAATATGCCCTAGAGGCAATAATAAAGTTATTATTTATTTCCTTGTTTCATGATAAATGTTTATTATTCATGCTAGAATTGTATTAACCGGAAACTTAGTACATGTGTGAATATATAGACAAACTAAGTGTCACTAGTATGCCTCTACTTGACTAGCTCGTTGAATCAATGATGGTTAAGTTTCCTAGACATAGACATGAGTTGTAATTTGATTGACGGTATCACATCATTAGAGAATGATGTGATTGACTTGACCCATTCCGTTAGCTTAGCATTTGATCGTTTAGTATATTGCTATTGCTTTCTTCATGACTTATACATGTTCCTATGACTATGAGATTATGCAACTCCCGAATACCGGAGGAACACTTTGTGTGCTACCAAACGTCACAACGTAACTGGGTGATTATAAAGGTGCTCTACAGGTGTCTCCGATGGTACTTGTTGAGTTGGCATAGATCGAGATTAGGATTTGTCACTCCGATTGTCGGAGAGGTATCTCTGAGCCCTCTCGGTAATGCACATCACTATAAGCCTTGCAAGCAATGCAACTGATGAGTTAGTTGGGGGATGATGTATTACGGAAGGAGTAAAGAGAATTGCCGGTAACGAGATTGAACTAGGTATTGAGATACCGACGATCGAATCTCGGGCAAGTAACATACCGATGACAAAGGGAACAACGTATGTTGTTATGCGTTTTGATCAATAAAGATCTTCGTAGAATATGTGGGAGCCAATATGAGCATCCAGGTTCCGCTATTGATTATTGACCGGAGACGTGTCTCGGTCATGTCTACATAGTTCTCGAACCTGTAGGGTTCGCACGCTTAAAGTTCTGTGACGATGGGTATTATGAGTTTATGTGATTTGATATACCGAAGGTAGTTCGGAGTCCTGGATGAGATCGGAGACATGACGACGAGTCTCGAAATGGTCGAGACGTAAAGATCGATATATCGGACGACTATATTCGGACATCGGAAAGGTTCCGAGTGATTCGGGTATTTTTTCGGGGTACCGTGGAGTTACGGGAATACGAGGAAGAAGTAATGGTCCTCATGGGCCAAGTGGTGGAAGAGAGGAGGCAGGGCGCGCAGCCCCCTAGCCCAAACCGAATTGGACTAGGGGGGCGGCCCCCCTTTCCTCCTTTTCCTCCCCCTCCTTCCTTCTCCCTCTCCTCCTTCCTTTCCTCCTCCTAGTAGGAGTAGGAAAGGAGAGTCCTACTCCTACTAGGAGGAGGACTCCTCCTCCTGGCGCGCCCTACAGGGGCCGGCTGGCCTTCCCCCTTTATCCTTTATATACGGGGGCAAGGGGCACCCTAGAACACACAAGTTGATCATTGATCTCTCCCAGCCGTGTGCGGTGCCGCCTCCATCATAATCCACCTCGGTCATATCGTAGCGGTGCTTAGGCGAAGCCCTGCGATGGTAGCTTCATCAACGTAATCACCACGCCGTCGTGCGGATGAAACTCTCCCTCGAGCTATACTGGATCATGAGTTCGCGGGACGTCACCGAGCTGAACGTGTGATGAACGCGGAGGTGCCGTACGTTTGGTACTGAGGATCGGTCGATCGTGAAGGCGTACGACTACATCAACCGCGTTGTCATAACGCTTCCGCTTAACAGTCTACGAGGGTACGTGGACGACACTCTCCCCTCTCGTTGCTATGCATCACCATGATCTTGCGTGTGCGTAGGAATTTTTTTGAAATTACTACGTTCCCCAATAGTGGCATCCGAGCCTGATTTATGCGTAGATGTTATATGCACGAGTAGAACACAAGTGAGTTGTGGAAGATACAAGTCATACTGCTTACTAGCATGTCATACTTTGGTTCGGCGGTATTGTTGGATGAAGCGGCCCGGAGTGACATTACGCGTACGCTTATGCGAGACTGGTTCTACTGACGTGCTTTGCACACAGGTGGCTGGCGGGTTTCAGTTTCTCCAACTTTAGTTGAACCGAGTGTGGCTACGCCCTGTCCTTGAGAAGGTTAAAACAACACTAACTTGACGAACTATCGTTGTGGTTTTGATGCGTAGGTAAGAACGGTTCTTGCTCAGCCCGTAGCAGCCACGTAAAACTTGCAACAACAAAGTAGAGGACGTCTAACTTGTTTTTGCAGGGCATGTTGTGATGTGATACGGTCAAGACATGATGCTATATTTTATTGTACGAGATGATCATGTTTTGTAACGGAGTTATCGGCAACTGGCAGGAGCCATATGGTTGTTGCTTTATTGTATGCAATGCAATCACCCTGTAATTGCTTTAATGTATCACTAACGGTAGTGATAGTCGTAAAAGCAATAGTTGGCGAGACGACAACGATGCTACGATGGAGATCAAGGTGTCGCGCCGGTGATAATGGTGATCATGATGGTGCTTTGGAGATGGAGATCAAAGGCACAAGATGATGATGGCCATATCATATCACTTATATTGATTGCATGTGTTATTTATCCTTTATGCATCTTATTCTGCTTTGTTTGACGGTAGCATTATAAGATGATCCCTCACTAAATTTCAAGGTATAAGTGTTCTCCCTGAGTATGCACCGTTGCAAAAGTTCGTCATGCCGAGACACCACGTGATGAACGGGTGTGATAAGCTCTACGTTCAAATATAATGGGTGTAAGCCAGTTTTGCACACGCAGAATACTCGGGTTAAACTTGACGAGCCTAGCATATGCAGATATGGCCTCGAAACACTGGAGACCGAAAGTTCGAACGCGAGTCATATAGTAGATATGATCAACATAGTGATGTTCACCATTGAAAACTACTCCATCTCACGTGATGATTGGACATGGTTTAGTTGATTTGGATCACGTGATCGTTTAGATGACTCGAGGGATGTCTATCTAAGTGGGAGTTCTTAAGTAATATGATTAATTGAACTTTAATTTATCATGAACTTAGTCCTGATAGTATTAGCATATCTATGTTGTAGATCAATAGCTCAAGTTTAGCTCCCCTGTTTTATTTTTTGATATGCTCCTAGAGAAAAATAGTTGAAAGATGTTAGTAGCAATGATGCGGATTGCATCCGTGATCTGAGGATTATCCTCATTGCTGCACAGAAGAATTATGTCCTTGATGCACCGCTAGGTGACAGACCGATTGCAGGAGCAAATGCAGACGTTATGAACGTTTATCAAACTCGATATGATGACTACTTGATAGTTTAGTGCACCATGCTTTACGGGTTAGAATCGGGGCTTCAAAGATGTTTTTGAAACACCACGGAGCATATGAGATGTTCCAAGAGTTGAAATTAGTATTTCAGACTCATTCCCATGTCGAAAGATATGAGACCTTTGACAAGTACTTTGCCTACAAGATGGAGGAGAATAGCTCAGCTAGTGAGCATGTGCTAAGAATGTCTGAGTACTGCAATCACTTGAATCAAGTGGGAGTTAATCTTCCAGATAAGATAGTGATTGACAGAGTTCTCTAGTCACTATCACCAAGTTGCTAGAACTTCGCGATGAACTATAATATGCAAGGGATAACAGAAATGATTCCCAAGCTCTTCGTGATGCTGAAATCATCGAAGGTAGAAATCAAGAAAAACATCAAGTGTTGATGGTTGAAAAGACCACTAGTTTTAAGTAAAGTGCAAAGGGAAGAAGGGGAACTTCAAGAAGAATGGCAAGCAAGTTGCTGCTCAAGTGAAGAAGCCCAAGTCTAGACCTAAGCCTGAGACTAAGTGCTTCTACTGCAAAAGGACTGGTCACTGGAAGTGGAACTGCCCTAGATACTTGGCGGATAAGAAGGATGGCAAAGTGAACAAAGGTATATTGGATATACATGTTATTGATGTGTACTTTACTAGTATTTATAGCAACCCCTCGGCATTTGATACTGGTTCAGTTGCTAAGAGTAGTAACTCGAAACGGGAGTTGTAAAATGAACAAAAACTAGTTAAGGGCGAGGTGACGATGTGTGTTGGAAGTAGTTCCAAGATTGATATGATCATCATCGCACACTCCCTATACTTTCGGGATTAGTGTTGAACCTAAATAAGTGTTATTTGGTGTTTGCGTTGAGCATGAATATGATTTGATCATGTTTATTGCAATACAGTTATTCATTTAAGTTAGAGAATAATTGTTGTTCTATTTACATGAATAAAACCTTCTATGGTCATACACCCAATGAAAATGGTTTGTTGGATCTCGATCGTAGTGATACACATATTCATAATATCGAAGCCAAAAGATACAAAGTTAATAATGATAGTGCAACTTATTGTGGCACTGCCGTTTAGGTCATATTGGTGTAAAGCACATGAAGAAACTCCATGCTGATGGGATTTTGGAATCACTCTATGCTTGCAGACCATGCCTTATGGGCAAGATGACTAAGACTCCGTTCTCCAGAACAATGGAGCAAGCAAATGACTTATTGGAAATAATACATACGGATGTATGCAACCCGATGAGTGTTGAGGCTCGCGGCGGATATCATTATTTTCTGACCTTCACAAATGATTTGAGCGGATATGGGTATATCTACTTGGTGAAACATAAGTCTGAAACATTTGAAAAGTTCATATAATTTCAGAGTGAAGTGGAAAATCATCGTAACAAGAAAATAAAAGTTTCTACGATCTGATCATGGAGGAGAATATTTGAGTTACGAGTTTGGTCTTCATTTGAAACAATGCGGAATAGTTTCGCAACTCACGCCACCTGGAACACCACAGCGTAATGGTGTGTCTGAACATCATAACCGTACTTTATTAGATATGGTGCAATCTATGATGTCTCTTACCTATTTACCAGTATCGTTTTGGGGTTATGCATTAGAGACAGCTGCATTCACGTTAAATAGGTCACCATCTAAATCCGTTGAGACGACACCATATGAACCGTGGTTTGGCAAGAAACCAAAGTTGTCGTTTCTTAAAGTTTGTGGTTGTGATGCTTATGTGAAAAGTTTCAGCCTGATAAGCTCAAACCCAAATCGGAAAAGTGCATCTTCATAGGATACCCAAAAGAAACTGTTGGGTACACCTTCTATCACAGACCCGAAAGGCAAGTTTTTTTTGTTGCTAAGAGTGGATCCTTTCTAGAGAAGAAGTTTCTCTCGAAAGAAGTGAGTGGGAGGATAGTAGAACTTAATGAGGCAACTGTACCTGCTCACTTATTGGAAAATAGTTCATCACAGAAATCTGTTCCTCTGACTCCTACATCAATTAGTGAGGAAGCTAATGATGATGATCATGTAACTTCAGATAAAGTTACTACCGAACCTGTAGGTCAACCAGAGTAAGATCCGCATCAGAGTGGTACGGTAATCCTGTTCTAGAGGTCATGTTACTTGACCATGATGAACCTACGAACTATGAGGAAGCGATGATGAGCCCAGATTCCGTAAAATGGCTTGAGGCCATGAAATCTGAGATGGGATCCATGTATGAGTACAAAGTATGGACTTTGATTGACTTGCCCGTTGATCGGTGAGTCATTAAGAATAAATGGATCTTCAAGAGGAAGACGGACGCTGATAGTAGTGTTACTATCTAAAAAGCTCGAATTGTCGCAAAAGGTTTTCAACAAGTTCAAGATTTTGACTACGATGAGATTTTCTCACTCATAGCGGTGCTTAAGTCTGTCCGAATCATGTTAGCAATTGCGATGATTATGAAATTTGGCAAATGGATATAAAGACTACATTCCTGAATGGATTTCTGGAAGAAAAGTTGTATATGATGCAACCTGAAGATTTTAACGATCCTAAAGGTGCTAACAAAATATGCAAGCTCCAGCGATCCATCTATGGACTGGTGCAAGCATCTCAGAGTTGGAATATACGCTTTGATGAGTTGATTAAAACATATAGTTTTATACAGACTTGCGGTGAAGCCTGTATTTACAAGAAAGTGAGTGGGAGTACTACAACATTTCTGATAAGTATATGTGAATGACATATTGTTGATCGGAAATAATGTAGAATTTTCTGGAAAGCATAAAGGAGTATTTGAAAGGAGTTTTTTCAAAGGAAGACCTCGGTGAAAGCTGCTTACATATTGAGCATCACGATCTATAGAGATAGATCAAGATGCTTGATAAGTTTTTTCAATGAGTACATACCTTGACAAAGATTTTGAAGTAGTTTAAAATGGAACAGTCAAAGAAAGAGTTCTTGCCTGTGTTACAAGGTGTGAAATTGAGTAAGACTCAAAGAACGACCACGAAAAAAGATAGGAAGAGAATGAAAGTCATTCCCTATGCCTCGGCCATAGGTTCTATAAAGTATGCCATGAACCAGATCTGTTGTATACCCTACACTGAGTTTAGCAAGGGAGTACAATAGTGATCTAGGAGTAGATCACTGGACAGCGGTCAAAATTATCCTTAGTGGAATAAGGATATGTTTCTCGATTATGGAGGTGACAAAAGGTTCGTCGTAAAGAGTTACGTCGATGCAAGCTTTGACACCGATCTGGATGACTCTCATATTGAAAGTGGGAGCAATTAGCTAGAGTAGCTCAGTGTAGAGCATTGTAGACATAGAAATTTGCAAAATACATACGGATCTGAATTTGGCAGACCCGTTGACTAAACTTCTCTCACAAGCAAAACATGATCACACCCTAGTACTCTTTGGGTGTTAATCACATGGCAATGTGAACTAGATTACTGACTCTAGTAAAACTTTTGAGTGTTGGTCACATGGTGATGTGAACTATGGATATTAATCACATGGTGATGTGAACTATTGGTGTTAAATCACATGGCGATGTGAATTAGATTATTGACTCTAGTGCAAGTGGGAGACTGAAGGAAATATGCCCTAGAGGCAATAATAAAGTTATTATTTATTTCCTTATTTCATGATAAATGTTTATTATTCATGCTAGAATTGTATTAACCGGAAACTTAGTACATGTGTGAATATACAGACAAACTAAGTGTCACTAGTATGCCTCTACTTGACTAGCTCGTTGAATCAATGATGGTTAAGTTTCCTAGCCATAGACATTAGTTGTCATTTGATTAAAGGGATCACGTCATTAGAGAATGATGTGATTGACTTGACCCATTCTGATAGCTTAGCATTTGATCGTTTAGTATATTGCTATTGCTTTCTTCATGACTTATACATGTTCCTATGACTATGAGATTATGCAACTCCCGAATACCGGATTTAACACTTTGTGTGCTACCAAACGTCACAACGAATCGGGTGATTATAAAGGTGCTCTCACAGTGTCTCCGAGGGTACTTGTTGAGTTGGCATAGATCGAGATTAGGATTTGTCACTCCGATTGTTGGAGAGGTATCTCCGGCCCTCTCGGTAATGCACATCACTATAAGCCTTGCAAGCAATGCAACTAATGAGTTAGTTGCAGGATGATGTATTACTGAAGCGAGTAAAGAGACTTGCCGGTAACGAGATTGAACTAGGTATTGAGATACCGAGGATCGAATCTCGGCAAGTAACATACCGATGACAAAGGGAACAACGTATACTGTTATGCGGTTTGACCGATAAAGATATTCGTAGAATATGTGGGAGCCAATATGAGCATCCAGGTTCCGCTATTGGTTATTGACTGGAGACGTGTATCAGTCATGTCTACATAGTTCTCGAACCCGTAGGGTCCGCACGCTTAAAGTTCTGTGACGATCGGTATTATGAGTTTATGTGATTTGATGTACGTAAGTTAGTTCGGAGTCCCGGATGAGATCGGGGACATGACGAGGAGTCTCGAAATGGTCGAGACGTAAAGGTCGATATATTGGACGACTATATTCGGACATCGAAAAGGTGCCGAGTGATTCGGGTATTTTTCGTGGTACTTGGGAGTTACGGGAATACGAGGAAGAGGCCTCATGGGCCAAGTGGTGGAAGAGAGGAGGCAGGGCACGCGCCCCCCCTAACCCAAACCGAATTGGACTAGGGGGCCGGCCCCCTTTCCTCCTTTTCGTCCCTCTCCTTCCTTCTCCCTCTCCTCCTTCCTTTCCTCCTCCTAGTAGGAGTAGGAAAGGGGAGTCCTACTCCTACTAGGAGGAGGACTCCTCCTCCTGGCATGCCCTACAGGGGCCGGCCAGCCTCCCCCTTGCTCCTTTATATACGGGGGCAGGAGGGCACCCTAGAACACACAAGTTGATCATTGATCTCTCCCAGCCGTGTGTGGTGCCCCCCTCCATCATAATCCACCTCGGTCATATTGTAGCGGTCACTACAAAAAAAATACATTTCCGTGATGATACATGTTTGTCACAGTAAGTCGCATTTTTTGTCATGCATGTACATCCATGACAAATTTATGACATAATCAAGATAGTCATAATCAGGTTGTCAGAGAAGTGTTCCATGACATTACAAAAATTATCATCATGGAAGTGTCCACTTCCATGACGATAAATCGCGCGTCAGAGAAGTGCTTTCGTCAAGGGTGACTGGCACGTGGCATCCACCGTAATGGAACGTCGTTAAGCTATCGGGTCGGGTTTTGGATCTGATAACCCGTTAACAGCCCCAACCAATGGGAAATTTCCACGTGTAAAATTTTTATTGGCCAGACGAAACACGTGTCAGCTCGTCAGTGGGTCAGATAGGCGCCTATGATATGTCGACACGTGCCACGGCCCACCACTGGCCCATTTAGCTTACAAAGCCGGCCCATTTGACTTGGTGAAAAGTTAACGGGCTAGCCCATGAAAATCCTGTTAACGGTCTCTTCGCAAATAGCCCATTTTACGACCCGTTAACTCACGACCCGTTAGGCACTAAAGGAAATCGGCCCAACAACGTCATGTGGGCCGTCGAATATAACACCAGCCCATTTCACTTTCGCCCATGTATGGCCCACGACGCCTCTTCGCCCATATGAGGCCTTCATATCTTTCGCCCTTTACAGCCCACGGTGACTCTAGCCCATAATGAACAGTAATTTTCTTTGTACCCGTTAACGGCTCAGATTTACATGGGCCGCTTCAGCCCGTGTTAGCTTTCGCCTATTGACGCCCATACGCTCTTGGGCTCCTTTCGCCCTCGACATTTCCGCCCACATCGCTCGTTCCCCTATGGGCCAAATTCGCCCATGGCAAGAGTCGGCCCACATCGGCATGTTCCCCAAATGGGCCAAATTCGGCCCATGGCAAGAGTCGGCCTGTTACTGGCCTGTTACCCTAATGGGCCAGATTCGGCCCATGGCAAGAGTTGGCCCGTTTCAGGCCAGCCCATCCTATATTGTGGCCCATTAACGACCCATTATGCCTGTGACAGAATTAAGCTTTTGCAGTCCTGCGGCCTGTTAACGGCCCGTTACCGTGCTGGGCCGATGCCTATTACGCCCGATTACGGCCCATGTAGACCCATTTATCCGACAGCCCGAGGCCCACCGATTACAGGCCCATTTATCGACGGTCCGAGGCCTACCGATTACAGGCCCATTTATCGATGGCCTGTAGGAGACCCATGGATCCTACGGCCCGTATATGGCCCATGGGTAGTTGTGGCCACTAGCAAACCAGGGAAAAAGAAGACTAGGAAATAAATAAGGCCGAAACTAACGCTAGGATATTAAGGCGATTGCACAGATTACATCCACTCGGCATCAAAGATCGCCACCAGTGCAAATATAGGGAACACCCTACACTATACAAAAATGGCTTGCTATTTTCTTCAGCTGGTGGCTGCACGTTAAGAATAAATTTTGTATCGCACCAAAACAAATCACAACTATATAACAAAAGGAAGGTTGGCATAAAACTTAACAGTCTAGCAGATAAATGCACCACCATAAGTTCAGAAGCTCGGTTCATTTGACCTGACTGTTATGTTTTCATGTTGTATTGTCCGATGGAGCACCATAATCCTCGCCTTCATTTCCCCTAGGCTCCTGAACAACATAGCAAATGTCGGATAGTCTGGTTTCAAAGCCATGCATATCTTGACGACATTGAGCAATGTTTCTCCTTGTTTCACACAGGGCCTCTGTTAGGGAATGGACTTGTGTCTGGAGCGCAGATACAACATTGCTTTGAGCTTGCATATCTTGATCATGAGGCAGTTTGGACGATATTGCCTTAACAACCAACCCAAGATACGCAGAACGTGCTTTTGGCACCGTTAGTGGATGTGTATCGACCCAATGCAGCAAGAGCTGGCATTGCGGTTATAGTTGCCTCGCCACCTTCAGAAGGTGGCGGTTCCACCATTTTTTCCATAGCTCGCTGAAAAGTTGAGGTTTTACATTAGTAGTACTAGAACAGAAGATATTAAGGAGGCAGCAAAACCAAACAAAATAGCTTTGGTCTATATACAGAACTTATTCTGGTGAACCCATGTAAAATATTAGTTGTATTTTATTGCAAAGTACATAATAAAACCAGGTTCCAAACATATGACCATGTACCATCGCTAATGTATTATCTATTTCTTCACATTGTATTGAGGGCTAAGGATAAAGAGACGAAGTTTATAATACGGTAAGCATAGTATGACATCATTCATATCACAAAACAATTGAGAACAGACAAACATGCAATTGTAACGTTGTGTGGGAAAGTCCAGCATGGAACTAGATTACGGGTCAAGATCAAAGGAACATCACTCCTCCCTTTTAAACCTTGTAAGGTGCAATGATACGCTAAGACAATTGTGTATAAAATTGAAAAGAGTAATAGACATTGGCTGCAAACCATGCAGTTCAAGGCACAAGTCAGAGTAAGTAGTAGTTAAAAGGCATGAGGATTAAGGACTTACAACAATGGCTTTGACTGGTGTAGTCATGCCCTTCTTCTTTCCGGTGTGACAGTCCTTGAAGATTTCCACAGCATTTGGTTCAGGTACTTTTTGGTCCTTGCGGGCTTTCCTCTGCATTTCGAACAAGTCAATATAGATCTGATAATATGGTACAGCGAAAAGAGTGAAACGGCAGCTAATTACAAGAGCCTCGCAGTGTGCAATATAGCTACGAGATCCCGTCGTCTGTTGGAATTTCACTTTCATACGGTTGGCCTTGTTCTTTGAACAGTTCACCTACAAGAAGATAGATTTGTGTGGCACATGCGTCAATAGGACTTCAACATGTGATCTGATCACATATATATAATGTACCTGATACTTCGGATCAGACCAGTGTTTAACAAGGCCCCTCTAGTCTTCATCCGATATATTTTCCACTGGAGATGTTTGGGAAAGTTCACTGTTAGCCTTGCCTTCAAAGTGAGTTTTCCTCAAGTTATACCGATACTATCGCAGAGCAGACTTGAAAACATGGGTGCAAGCTTGTCTGGTTGCATCATCTTGCCTATCCAACTTGAACCTCATCTGTTGAAAATTATGGGAGTCTCATTATCAAGAACCTAGAAAGTATGGGACAGAGCAAGACGATATTACTAGTTTCCATACATAACCATACTTACGATAAATGGTCGAGGAAGGTGTTGAACTGGTTTCGTCTTTGTCATTCCTGCATCAATCCATGTTGGGAGGATACGACATGACACCTAACGACAACCGCTACCTCGATACTAACTTGGCTGACTCAGAGCATCACGTGGCCTTTTAAACCTGCCTCAAAACGGATCTCCATTCTTCCTCCTCTAGATTTAGTTAACCTATCGAGCATTATCCCCGATGTTTGTTTCATCTTGCGCCTAGGTGCTAGTCCAACAACGAACATAGGAAGTGTTAGTGTACATCAAACCGTGAGACTACATATAAAGAAGCATGCAATCAGAATTTGACTCCAAAGAACTACCTTCTTGCTGTTGAAGCTCACAAGGTTCATCTGATATTGCCAACTCGCCTTGTGTCAAGAGTGCTTGGGAAGTAGTGTCGTGGCAAGGGAGCTTGGGAACGCATCGCTAGCTTCAGTTGACGCACGAGTATGTCGTGCACCGGTGGTACTGGTAGGTGTTGCAAGAACTAGGGTTGTCTCTACTTGTTTGGTGGCAGCTATTTTTTCTGTTTGGCTTTTTGCAGCTCGTAGCATGGGATGCCGTGTTTGTAGAATTTTCCGCTGGACTTTCACCTTCTATTGCACCATCGCATTCAGCAGAATCTGCAGGATTCATCCGCTTCTCATTCCCTGCCATTCTGTGTTTCTTCCTCTTTCTCTGTGCCATGTTAAGTCAAGCCGACAAGAAAATGAATAACAATTTAGTTCTTCGAACAAATTGATGCGTGATGCATTTAACTGAACTTTGATGTTAGACAACCACATGATAGGAGGATGTAATATGTATGAAAAACAGGACGGAAGAGATAACCGAACTATGATGTGTAAACTAAGAAGAAGACATTTCACCAAATTAGAAGCAATGCAATGGAAGGTACACCATATGAAAGATGCTACAAATATCGCTCCGCCAAGTTAATAAAGTGTCTCAAAGATAAATGGCGTTTAAACAAATGTGAAGCAAGACAAGAAATAAATCATATGCAAGATGCAAACAACATCACACTACCATGTTAGAGGTCTCTCGTCATTAGTGCCATTGCATATTCACAGCATTGCATATTCACAGCTTATGATGTGTAAACTAAGGAGAAGGCATTTCAACAAATTAGAAGCAATGAAAGCTAGACACCATATGAAAGATGCAACGAATATCACTCTACCAAGTTAAAACTGTCTCGTCATAAGTGCCATTTCAACAAATTAGTAGTACAAGCTAGAAAAGAATGTGAGATGTAACCTATATCACACCAAGTCAAACGTGTCTTATGATAAGTGATTGTTGCATGTTACACAACAGTAGTAATTTGATGTAAGAACATGGTGTGATAGATGATATTGTATGTTCTAGAAACAGAACACGTGTCTTATTCAAGTATAATGTGTAAAGTAAGCAGATGGAATTCAACAAAATTAGAAGCAATACAAGCTAGACATCACACATAACATGCAACCACATATAACAATTGCCAAGTTAGAGGGAGCACCAAGATGCTGCACTAGGGAGACGTGCTCATCATAAACACAGCTTTGTTGAGTGTCTATGCATGTGTTGTCTTGGAAATCATCTTGGGGTGTGGAGGAGTAGAAACTATAGAGGCCCTCCGCTTGAAGGAGCACCTTTATCCGCTGCCTTGCTAACTTCCTTCCGCTTTATTGATTTTGAATTGTCAAGTAAACCGACAAGAAAAAGCAATAAAATTCTCTTCGTAACTCATTCATGCATGATAACGACAATCACTACTTTGATGTAAGGCAAACACATGATACCAGGATGGAATATGTACGAAAAACAGGACGACATGGCATGTTCACAACTGTTTGTGTAAACTAAGCGAAACCATTCCAGCAAATAAGAAGCAATGCAAGCTAGACACCACATGAAAGATGCAACCAATATGACTCGCCAAGTTAAAAGCGCCCCATCATAAATGGAATTTCAACAAATTAGAAGCAGCGATGCTATAAATCATATGAAAGATGCAACTAATATCGCACTGCATATATACTAAAGGTGTCTCGTCATATTGATTGATGCGGATACAAAAAACAATAGTTTTATGTAAGGACATGCTTAATAGACAGATGTACTATGTACTAAATATGAAAGGCATGTCACATTAATAGGTATAATGTCACATTTATAGGAGTATAAGCTAAGCAGACTAGCACATGCAGTTTAACCAGATTGGAAGAATTACAATCTAGACACCATATGCAACATGCAACCACATATCACGCTGCCAAGTTAGAGCAAGCACCTGCGATGCTAGTGTAGGGGAAATGCTGTAATCAACTACAGAGCTACGCTCACTATCTTCATCTAGCATTTATGTTTCTTGAGAATCATGTTGGGAGGCTGACGCTGCATTCTTTAAATGAGGAGTAGTCCCCTTGCCTGCCTGCCTCGTCATAAGTGATTGATGAGGGATACACAAGAACATTAGTTTGATGTAAGAACATGGTTAATACACGATGTACTAGTATGTACCAAAAATGAAAGGCATGTCATATTCAAAGGTATAATGTGTAAGCTAAGCAGATGCAATTTAACCAAATTGGAAGCAATACAAGCTAGACATCCGGCTGGAGTGGTGAACATGATCATCTAGGACCTGAGAGCCTGGTGGGAGGCGGGCTGCTTCGCCACCATCGCGGCTTTTTAGTTGGCTTCGTGTGATGCCTGTCTTTGTTGGGCTTGTCATCGCTCGCCAATGCCCTGACTAGCTATTTGTCTTCTGGTGCTCACGGGATGGTGGTTCATGTAAAAAATATCTTTCCTTATCTTAATAAAGACCGACTTCGGCCTTTCGAATACAAGCTAGACACCATATGGAACATGCAACCACATATGACACCGCGAAGTTAAAGCAAGCACCTGGGATGGTGGTTCATTGCGAGCGAGGTCATCAACTCCAGAGCTACGTTTACCGTCTCCATCTGCTGACACTGCACCCTTTATAGCGTTGTAACGTGTCTTGCCTACCAGCATACGAAGCTGGAGCGACTTCTCTCTTTTCTTTTTGGCTTCTCTCATGGCAGCAGAGTCTGAAATACCCTTGCATAAAAACACAATAGTGAGAGTAAGGGTGAAGTGTGTGCAGAACTAGTGCACTGTAAAAGTAGCAGATAGCAGGTGGCTGAAAAATAAATGACAGGAGACATATGATAGCTCTACAACATTGCATGGCAAACAAAATTAGATTCTACTCCGTATGATTTTGTAATATATGAGCACAGGAAATGCAGGTACTCCTCCAAAGACACCACCACATGTGGTCATATCTAAGATAACAGTCGACTGAAAATAAATAGGTCAGTCGATTTTTTTAATGAACCGTCCGATCTATAAGGAACGGGCAGATGGCCTTCGTCTACCTCCCGCCAGTCACTGTTGACGATCTTTCTCGAACCGCCAACGACCACCGCCTGCACTCGTGCCTCCGCCGCCCGCCCTCCCATCGACCTCACACCACCGCCGTGCTTGGCAGCCCAAGCCATCCTTTAATCCCGCCGACCTCCAGATCGGGCGCCAGAGCTCTAGGCCGCAAACACCCCTAAGATAAACACTATAGGCGCTGCTTCCCGGCTTAATAGTCGTATTAGCGCTGTTACGCCGGGAATGCTTCCGTTAATTGGGAATCAACTAGCCAGAAATTGAAATTCAGGGGGGCGACGAACCTCTAGCTAAGGTGAAATAGTATATGAGGAGAAACCTTGTGCATCGCGAGTTACTAGGAACATCTAGTATCAAGAAGAAGCGGTCAACTAGTGTCTTCTGTGGGATGAATACCGTGCAAGCAGAGACGTAAGATTTGCACGAATAAGGGAAGAGGAGTACCTTCTTCGGTTGCCGGTGTGGTCACCTCCACATGTCGCGGCGATCTTCTTCTTTTTACCGGGGAAACGGATGTTCTGGAGGGTGCAGGCTTGGACGAACCCATGGCCAAATTGTTGACTGTGTTGCCGTGGCCGTATGTCGGCGGAGGGGAAGCAGATCCGAGGCGGCGAAGGACGGCGTAGCAGGAACAGCTCCGGTGCGGTGGAGGGTGGCAAAGTTGGAGCGGCAGCGGTGAGGCGCAGGACGGCGTGGTTGAACTGGCTCGGGTACGGACGGCTCGCCTCGACTTCAACTACTAGCCATGGAGGGTGTTGCGGTTGAGGTTGCGGTGGACGACGACGTCGGGGTATCGTCTTCGGCGTGATGGAGGAGGGCGGAGGTCGATGGGTGGGATGGGGTGGCAGACAGAGGACGCCGGGGTTTCGTGGCTGGTGGAGAGGTAGTTTTGGCGCCCATGGAGTACAAATGGGGAATCGGACGGGTGGGGGGGTGGACCATGTTTTGGTCTGGGACGCGCTTGTTTTTGGCTTTTTTGAACAGAAGATGGGACGTGCTTGTTTGAAATTTGGGGAAAGTACAAACTTTGCCCCCCTCGACCTACTGCGGGTCGGGGGTAGAATGGTAATCCCAGGTGTCCCAAATAGTGGGCGGGAGCGATTTCGGCCACACGCATGTGTCCTTAGGCGGCCATTGTGTATGAATGTTTTTCGGAGGCGGTTGCGTGGCGTCTAGATGAAGCTACAAACCTACCCTGGTTTAGACCTTTGGACGTCGGGCCGGTAGGTTTCACAGGTCGGAGTTATTAGAAAAGTAATTTCCTTGTACTACCAAACATTGGTCTCACACGGTTTCGAGCGATTAGAGGCTCTTTTGGCGCTTCATTCGAAATTTTGAAACACAAGCATTCACGTTTAGAGTACTCTTGAACTATGAGGATTGACCTAAATAGACAATGTTATATTTGACCTTGTATGTTTGAAAACCTCATTAAATTATCCGCTTCCTTTTGAAATTTTGACACTTGAAAATCCTATAACTAAGATTATTTTGGAATGGAGGAGCTAAATTTGAATCTATTTTGTACACGACTACATATGCTATTATGTACAAAATCAGAGCAAAGATTGGTACCCCCATAGTTTAGGTATTGTTTACAAATGCCATGATATCAAATTCAAATAATTGAATGGACTTCATGTTGAATTCGATTTTTTAAACCACCTTAGTTGAATTCAAATGTATGCTAGTTCATAGGTAGCTATTTATAAATGTCCATTGTGTAACTTTCAGATGTATAATGTGCTTTACACACACAACATGAACTATACTCACGTTTATATTCGATTGCTAAAGCGATGCATTGTCCGGAGTTCAAAATACTAACTATGTGGATCAATTGTGTCGAATAATAACATAGACATGCTCAAATTCGATAGAATCTAGATGTCCGATGGATCAATGACCGCCCTTACGCTAATTGCAAATATCATGATCCCATCCTAATATTTGGATACAATTTATATCTTTAATCAATGTGTAGAGCAGTTTTTACGTGTACTTCACTCTCCATCGGTGGTCTCTCACACATGCTCACACACTCTCTCCCGAGGTGTCTTTCTCGCACACATGCTCTAGATATAACCCTCCCTCCCTCTCGTAACCATTTACAACTGTTTTCACTAACCTTTATCACAAGCACTCTTCCTCTCGCAAACATACACACGCACAATCCTCATCGACCCTTTCTATATACATGGACCTGCCTACGTGTCTCATGTACGCACATTATCTTTACGCCTGTCTCTCACGCATTATCTCACACCTCTTCCTAATCGATTTAGTATGATTCTAGCAGAGCATTTTGTAGGATGCCCCTTAAAGTTAGGTTGGATGAATAGTAATATCAGAGATAAAGGGGTTACCTTAGTCCAAGAACCTAGGGTTACAAATCCTAGCCGGCTTTTTCAGTGGACACAGAGTCCTTCACAATTCTGCTATCTTTGTCTTGTACGACTAGTCATCCATGGGTCTTCCTAAATGTGTCATGGGCCGACCAATGTGGCGCAGGACGGAACCGAACGAAGGGCCTCACCTCAACCCACCGGACCTCACGCGTGACACACCCTCTGCCCCCACGCCTCATTATCTTCTCACACCCACACATACCAACACAAACACCACACACACGAAAAATTTCTCCTGGTGCCTCTATTTCCCCCCCTTGCATATACACACTCAAGGGAATGGAATCTCTTGTCGTGACGCCATATTCATCTCTCTCTAGACCACTCTCATTTCTCATGCTATCTCTCCCACACCCCCCCTCGGCCCCTCTATCCATGCCTCTCTCGAATCGTAATACACACACATACCTCTCTAGGCCCCGCCAAATGCATCAACTACACATTCACACATGTTACATCACGCACCCCATTGATCTAAAAAGCCCTCTCTTCACGCTTATTTCCATACAACATTCCTTTTGAATAAAGTGTGGCCAAAAATTATTTTAGAGTTTCTACATATATACAACATTACAAAGTTATATGGAGGAGTATCTGACGCTAATTTGCATTGCATGGTGCCCACAATGATATTTATTCCAGACTGTGAATTTGTATATTTTTATACTATATACAAAGTTAGTCATAATAAAGAGAAACGAAGAGCATCTCTCTCTCATCGCATACCCCCCAGACGCCTTTTCACGTATGCACACAAAACTATCTCCGTGTCCTCTAAAAGTAAGCCCCAGAAAATTCACGCGTGTTTCATCTTTCTCTCGTGATATATGCAATGATGATCATTGTATTTGAAGCGAAAGCACGATACATACATTGGACTTCATAATCCACTCATTACGGTCACCGTTTACGTTTAGTGGTTATTATACAGTCACGGGCTCACCGTACAACTTTGTATTTGCTCATGACATGACTAGTTGACCAGTTAAATGCTCCACGTGGCACCTCTAGTGTTGCATCACATTATCTCACTAACATCGTGCCCACCTGTCGACTTGTATCTACTCTACATCTACACTATTATAAAATACATAAAATACACTCTTATAAAAAACATAGTTGGTGATGATGGTGTGCCTGCCATCCTGCAATATAGACCGTCCGATTTATATCTGACAGATAGGAAAGAAACTATGGCAATTTTGCAAAAAGGTACCCACTCACCTCTCCACATTTGCAAATAAGGCCTTCCCTCGTTCATCCTTTTCTCTCACAAGATAAACAAGTCATACAAATGCATCTTGATGTTACATGCAACGCACGGACATCTTGCTTGTAAGAATGAAAACAAACGACAAAAAAATATTTTGACGGTGGTTCGAAGTCATGACCGCGGGCACAGCGGACAAGGTGGCCTTGTATTGGTATGCTGAGCCGTCTATTTTAACACACAGGAGCTGGTGTGGTGATTATACACACACGCACGCATGCACACGAACTCCATCCACGCAACACTCACACAAACACATGCACCCACGCACACACGCAACACTCACACGTACACACGCAGCCACACACGCACGCAACACTCACACGCATGCATGCACACACCAGTACACCACACGACCAACACACACTCTCACGCTCAAGTGCTCAACCTACACGTGCATGGGCACACATCAGGCCCTCGATGCATACATACACAACCAGGTGATTCCCAAGCATGGGTTGGAGCCTTGTCGCTACGTAAATTTGTGTTTATCTGACCTTTTCCCTATGCGAACTGACAGGTGGGACCCACAAGGAACGTGGTCAAGTTAACTAGTCAACATGGCGCCACAAAGACTATTTGGCCGGTTAACAGAGTGCAATCCGATGCTGAACTGTGAGCAAGTGACCGGATAATCACCGCAAAACGATATAGTGACCGTAATCAGCTTATTCTCAAGTTCGTGACCGATATGCTTTTCTCTCAGAGGCCCTCCAAAACTACATCTCTACACGCTCTCGCATGTTACATCTAACAACTATGCAATACAGCACTACTACTACACTCTAACACAATAAATCATATGTGTTTTAGTTTTACTAGATATCATATTGTTACTTATAATTATTCAGTTTGCATACATTAAAATTGCCTTTGAAATGTATGGCAAGATTATCATCTACCATGGGAAAAATCCCACCTTTCCTGTTTAATCGGGTTTGTATCGATGGATCGTATGAAACAGCAAAACTATAGTACTATACAGACAAGTGACAGTTCACGGGCCGTCGGTCGCCTACTCCTCCGTCAGAAGAGTGGAGCGCCGCTTTCATAAATCTTCTAGTCCCTTTCGCGACATGTGGGACATCAAGCTACCGGTCCACGTGCCATACCGAATACAATGCAGAGCAGCCGGGTGAAGCACCCAGTCATGGCGCCGACGTAGTAATGAGCAATGAGGCGTCAAATCACAAAGTTGCACCTTTCCCGCAGTTAAGTTGGAGGGACGAAGTAATAATGCTAAAAAAACAAGTTGGAGCGACGAAGCAACCATCATTTCACTCGTTGCTGAATCCGCTTCTCCCTCATCTTCTTCAACTTAACCACGTGTTGCTTCTGCCGTTGTTCTGCCTCATGTGGGACGCGGATCAGCTTGGTAAATCACTAACATGTGGGACCGCATGTTAGCAAACCGCCAGGACAACGTCCTTCGAAAATAAGAAACCTCCCCCACCATCCGTGCGGCAAAATCACCTCCTTTTTACTAATCTTTGATTCTATAATTTTTTAGATCAATATAATTGAGATTTGTATAGATAGCACACAGGAGCAAAACCAAGTGATACGGTTAAGGGCATCCACAATGTGTAGCCACATGTGAAAATAGCTTTTGGCATCGTGGGAACCATTGTGGACGGTGTTGCCAAAGCCAAAAAGATGGAATCGAAGCTCCCGATTGATTGATTGAAGGAATAGAAAATGCAACGCTCTCCTCTTTCTCCCATGCTTGGACGCATGTAGTACAGATAGAGCATAGAGTCTACTCCCATGTCCCTTCTATCACAAATCACAAAGCAAAGAGGCGCCAAATCACAAATCACGGACGAAACAACTATCATTTCACTCTTCACGACTCCGCTTCTCCATCGCCTTCTTCGAGAAACCATCTCACCGCACTAGTACTCCTAGTAGTAGTACTAGTAAAGGACTTCTGGATGCAAATAAGGCGGTTGTCTCGCTTGCAAAGCGGCACTTTCGAACGACTTACCGTGGTCTCCTCAATGGTGTTCTCCGTCGAACGCACTTCGCCAAACCAAAAAAAAAAGTCGCCGACGCCACCGCAATGGGCAAGGAATTCAAATATAGTTACTACCTCCATTTTTTGTACACAAGGCCAGTATATCAAAATTACAATTTGCAAAGGGCCACTAACACTAATCGAGGCAAAATTGATGGGGTTAGCAACCAAGGACATTAATATCCCCTGCATGCATGCGGAAGTGAGAAGGTTCATTTGCATGGCGCTGCATTAATCAAGCGATGAGGAGTGAGATGGTTAGCTCTTTGGTCTTTCGAGAAAAAAATACGCATTAATTGACACATGAAACGAGGATTTGTATCGATTAAATCCCGCGAAGGAAAACCCCGCCTTTCTTTTTTAACACTAGTACTCCTAGTATGTACATACTTAGCCTGTTTGGGTCTAAGCCTTGCATTGCCAAACTTCGCCACACATTTTTGCCAAGCTTGCCTAAAGTTTTCAAAATGAGAAGGAGGTACACTTGCGCATGGCTGTCACGGTCGCACCGCACCTCACACGGTCGCTTCCTGACGCCATGGTCGCACCGCACCTCACACAATCGCTCACCTGCACGCCGCAAACCCAACCAAGGAACGCACCCTCACCGACACGTGTTGTCGCATGTGAACAAACCAAACTCAGCCATCCTATCGCTGACACATAATTTTCGTTCATAGAGTATGTTTATCCAACCGCATGCTGGGGAGTATCCGTACGGCCCGTGCGGTGGTCTGTTGGGGAAGAAGAAGAGGTGAGGAAGAAGGGAAGAAGGGTTAGGAGACGTAGGATATTCATCCAACCGCCTGAAATGGTAGACTGACCCAAGTCAAGCGACTTGCATAACAAATAGTATGTTTTTACACAGCAAAAGATCCATAAAAACAACAACATAAAGAAAAACTATCACTGTTCGGGAAAAGAGACGGCCTCGTTGTCTTTGGCTGCTGGCGCGAACCAGCCGTCGCTACCGACGTGTCTCCGCACCGTGGTTGTCCTCGGCCTCCAGCTACTCGTTCAAGTGGAGCGTGCGAGCGCTCTGCACGGACGAGAGCACAGCCCGGTTCAAGTCGAGGACGTCCGGTTCCGTCTGCAGGAGGGCCTCAATGGCAGCGGCATCCGCGCGCTCCGCGTCGAGTCGAGCCTCCGCCGCCCGGTTCAAGTCCAGACTTCCGTTCCGCTGCAGGAGGCGCTGATGAGAGCGGCATCCGCGCTCTGCGCCGAGTCGAGCCTCTACCGCCCGGTTCATGTCCAGACGCGTCGGTTCCGCTGCGCAGGAGGGCCTCGATGGCAGCGGCATCCGCGCTCTCGCTTCAAGTTGAGCCTCCGCCGCCGGTTCACATCCACGACATCCGGTTCCGCTGCAGAGAGCCTCGATGGCAGCGGCATGCCCGCGCCCGCGTCGAGTTGAGCCTCTGCCTCCGGTCCTTCTTTAGTATCGCCATGTTGAACCGCTGGTCCGCTTTGCACCATGGGGGACTCGGGCGCCGGAACGAAGTCGACGTCCATCGTCTCATACCCATCGGGGCCTTCGCGCCATGACCTCCGCAGTGAACATTGATCGGCTTCCTCCTCCTCGTAGCTTGGCTCCGAGAACTCGGGATTGGCCCGCCGCAGCGAGCTTGGGAACGGAGGTGCAGGGCGCCGACCGCCGCCGCATTTCTGCGCGCGCGCCGCGCCGAGATCTTGTAGTAAGTGATCTTGCGGCGCACCATGGCTTTCCAGCGAACTAGGGGCGCTTGATGCGGCTAGGGATCAAAGGTGGGGAATGGGCTGAGATTTGGTGTGGTTTTAGGGCAGTGGCTGGCGTGTAGGCCGATCAACGAAGGTTCTTGTGTGAATAGTGGTTCCGTGACGACCGTCAATCGGTTTTGACTGACATCGCTCTTGTCGCGTTCGCGTTGCAGCCCGCACGCTGGACCCTCCATGTCGCCACCGAATGGAACGCGCTTCGCCTTGCGTTTTAAGCTTGCTTGTGGGACCGCAGCTTGAGAGCAAACCGACGCCCCTCCCCTCCCCGCCCATGTCATTTATTATACCACCACTCCTCCGCTTTATTCGGAGTAAATAAAACAGAGGGAGTATACTACGGATGAGGATCCTCGACGTGGTCGAACCCATTGAGTAATCGACATGCGGGCCTAGCAAGCATGGGGTCCGCCAAGAAGTGACCGAAAGGGAGGGTAAGGCAGGGATACCTACGCCGAGGATCCACTTCCACTATACTACTTTGACCAAATGTTAGAGTAATAATATATGACATGCAACTTACACAAATGTTAGAGTAATAATATATGACATGCAACTTACACAAAGCATACAGGGTCTAATGCGTTTTCGAGGCTAACTTTGACCAAATGTTAGAGTAATAATATATGACATGCAACTTACACAAAGCATATGGTCAATTTCAGATGTGAAAGGAGTTTCCAATGATATAATTTTCACATTATACATCTCATGTACTCCTCCATCTAGGTGTGTAAGTCATCTTAGGAAAACCAAATAATCCCAAAACACGAGGCGCGTGCATTAACTTCTACCTCGCTTCTTGTTTCTTGACATATGAACCAATAAGAGATGAGGGTGTGCATGCTTTTAATGACCTGAGACTAACAAACATGACATGCAAGGGTTAGTTCATTGAATGCAATACTATTAATTAGCAAATAAACATTAATGTCTCTCGTTTTCCCCTCCTCCTTGGTCTAGGTGCACAGCCTAAGATGACTTACTCACCTATGTGAAAGGAGTACTATTAATCTTGTCAATAGTAAAATTGGAAACCATCTCGAGTACAAATCTAGGAGTACGTACGAATCTAACAATATTGATTGGGCGTTGTTGAATGTTGATACCTTTTTTTATCATAGTAGAGATACTTTGACTACACATAAAACTTATATATGTAAAGTAGAAAGGATAGGAGGGAGTACATTGTACGTTCAAAAACGAAACGAACATTGAATACCCTTTATATATGATTTGCGGATGCTATGATCACCAGCTCAAAATTTTGAATCCGCCTTAGGTATCACGTGCCACCACTGCTCCTCTCGATTTCATCTCGGGTTCGAGATCTATTGAAAGAGGACTAGGTGGGTACATGCGAATGATACTCGGCGGAATGTTCAAATGAGGCATGCGGGAGGATGGACTCGATCGAGGGCTTACATGATCGATGGAGAAGAGGGTTGGAGAGGAATGAGAAATAAGCAAACGCCACATGATTACACTTGAACGGCTCAAATAAACAATAACTTGTCTCGCTTGGCCTACATAGTGAAAGGCCAAATGCGCAACGTGGAGCACTGATACTCGAATATGGCCAGGAAAATAGGGAAAACCGACATAGCGCAGACTAGTCCAATGGAGGAGCTGGCCCATGACCTCCTTGCCACCGACAACCGTTCATGTGGGTCGTTGGGGCCAACAACGGGACACAGCTCCAGCACCGCCTCTGTACACGGCGACCGCGGTGAGTGACACGCTCATATCGTCGATAGACACGATCGGTTTCAGTGTGCCGAGGGTGGTGTTAGTGCTGTGGCACGACCAACGGTATGTTTGGTTTGTGCCCAAGGTTGCCCCATCAAAGCATTGGTAGCCAAAATTTTGGTTGAGGCACGACCAATGAACTAGAGTTGGCTAGAGTTCATTGGCATGCCAAACAAATGGCAACCATCCAAACAAAGACCAATCTTTGGGTCATGACCAAAATTTTGGTAAGGTGCACTTTGGCCACAATCCAAACACACCCCAACACCCGGCTCGTCGAGGATGCACGGGGCGCCGTGACGCGTCCGCGGAGTGGTGTAGCGCGGCCAACTGCATCCTCTAGACCTGAGACCATGCCGGGTCGTCTTGCTTTTTCAATGACATGCGGGATCGATTTGAGCAAAGGGCATCTCCAACGCTGCCTCGACCGCAGCTGACTACCCCGCACACCAAAGCCCTCGCCCTCGCGACCGTCGCGCGGTGCGTTCCCAGCCGGCGCCAGCTGCCCACATTCATGCCGTCCGCTCAGATGTCGTCGTTAAGAGGCTCGGTGCCGAGGAACCAACTCCGCGACTTAATGACGCACCCGGATGCTTGGCCTCACCGAATGCGCTACTTAAAGCGGCAACACCCAGCTAACCTCCACACCATAGCGCATCATCCTCCTACCGCACCACATCCGCCATGACCGCAAGTGCGAATGCTCGCGGGAGAGCTTGTCTTCGGGATTAAGCTCGAGGTCGCCGCCCTCGCCAAGTCGCCTCGCGCGCAATAGCGGCGTAGCCGACGCGGATGCGACCACACAAGCGTGGCTACCTGGCGGCCGACGACGGAGCACCGCCGCCACGCTGTCCTACTTGCCGCCGCCCAACGTCCGCACCGCCGAGGTCGGGACTCCTCCGAGGATGAGTAGGGCATGGAGGCGGCAGGGCATGGTGTGCCAACTGGCCGTCCATATCCCGTGTTCTACTCTTCCTCGACGGAGACCACACCTTCACTTCACGGGTCTTGAACCCCGCCCCCGTACATAGAGATCGCAGATGGAGGATGTCGGTCGCCGCCGTAGAATAGGTTTAGGGTCGGGTTTCTTTTATTTTTCTGTCCTATAAAAGTTCAAAATGTAATGAAAATCTGCCGTGTTTGCATTAATCTCGGCTGATGTATATGAACTTTCACAATTATATACATATTTTAGGAGTACTAGCAAGATGCCCGTGCGTTGCACGAAAGATCAAGATCTTGTGGGAAAAAAGGATGAACGAGGGAAAGCCTTATCTGCAAATGTGGAGAGGAGTGCGGGTAAATTGTCATAGTTCCTTCCTATCCGTTAGATATAGATCGGACGGCCTATATTGCAGGATGACAGGCACATCATCATCACCAACTCTACTTTTTATTGAACCAAGACAAATCTAAAAAACCCAACTAAGCCAACCTCCCAGCATATCGCGCGGGAAAAGACCCGGCCGTGCCGTTTTAGTCGGGATTACTGGATTACTAGTAGTAGTATCGATGGATCACGCGAAGAAACATTTTTTTAGGGGGCGAAGCACCTAGTTTAAAAGGAAAAAAGGCGGTACACTCACAGCACTCCTGTCGCGGTCGCATTGCACCCCACACACATTCGGTCCTGCACACGGCTCACGCAAAAGGAACGCGCTTCGGCTTGCCTCTTCACTGACACGTGGGACTGCACTTGGAGAAACTGACCATGCGCCAAACTCCCCTCGCCCACCGCGCGAAAATCCTCCCCCCCCCCATACACACACAAAAATTCCCCCCAAATTCGATTCAACCGCCCTTCGGCCAAATATTCCCCAAACCCCTCCTCCCCCCGTCCCCTCTCCACTCCATTCGCTCCGCCAAAGCCGCCCTCCCTGCCACGCTGATACCTCGGCGCCGCGGTTCGTCAAGGGGACGCACGGCGATCCTCTCGCTCCCACAGTACGCTCTCGTAGACTGCCGTCCTCTAGCCGCGCCGCCACCTCTGGCTACATTCTTGTGGAGGCACATGGCGGTCAGCGCCGCCACCGTTGGCGACGTTCGTGTGGAGACGCACGGCGGTCAGCTTCTCCCACGGTACGCGCATTCTAGACTGAGGCCCTGTTCATGTCGGTGTAGCGCTAAATGTTAGCTGATAGACACTGTTAATCTCACTGTTTGCCGAAGTAGTTTACTGTCAATATGATGCTTAAGAAGCTTCCTTGCTCTGTTCTACACTCAATCTGCTTAGCAGAGATGGCATGCCAAGGCCGATTAGTTGCTAAAATATCCTGCCATATATTTATTGTGACGTAGATTCCATGGTCTAGTAGCCAATCTGTTAGGTGAAATAGCTCTACACCGTTTTATACTCGATCTTTGTTGTTGCGATGGCCTTCGGTAGTTTGATGGCTGTGTGCTCGGCCTCATTGACTGCTGAAATAGCCTGCCATAATTTAGCACTCAAATCTATTTGCTGAATTAGCTTTACATATATTTCGTTACTTAGATCTGCTCGTCCAAATATCTTGCCATAGCTTTAGACATCGACCTAGGTATTTTTTTTCTGGACTTCATAAAAAAGCATATATGTTTTTCCTGTAATATCTAGTAGAAGAACTAATTTGTATGTCTAATGATGGACAGGACTTGATAACTTCTGCTCAAGATTCTCCGCTGCATATGTCGAGGGGTTGAAAACTTCATGAACTTTATCGAGCTGAGTAGGGTGGTCCAAATCAGATGTGCTCTGCCCATGTAGCAGTTGTATGAATTCAGTTACAAGACCCCACCAACTATGCAAAATCATCTACACTTGTATGGGATGTCGGTCACATATACTAGGTGGGTTCATCATGGTGAAGCTGTGAACGCCAATGTTATTGACTACGTGGAAGCAGCAGATCACCATCTTGATCTGCGTGATGCTCGTGGAAGAGGAGGAGGAGGTGGTGGTGGCGGAGCCAGTGAGTTTGACCAACATTGAAACAATGCTATGAAATGCTCGTGCATTCCGTGAACTCTCACCTGCAGAAGAAAAACGGTGGGCCCGCATGTTGGAACAATGCAACGTTGCTGTCACCCCAGGAAATAAGCTATCACTATTCTCAGCTATGGTCACCTTTCTTCAGGTGAAGACATCTGAGCGAATGACCAACAAATCATTTGATGCGATGTTGGCTGCTTTCCGCAAATCTTTCCTAGATGCGTCTGAGCTGCCACACACCTACAGTAAAATGAAGAATTTCCTTCGTGCAGTTGGAATTGGATATGATATGATCCATGTTTGTAAGAATAATTGTGTTCTGTTCCGAAAGTATTATGCCAACTTAAGTGAATGCTCGAAATGCAAATCATCAAGATGGAAAGAGGGCGATGCTGTGAAGAGGGTTCCTCATAATGTTCTGAGACATTTTCCAGTTACACCAAGATTGCAGAGGTTGTTTCATGAT
Organism: Aegilops longissima; assembly: GCA_021605205.1. Classification (NCBI taxonomy): domain Eukaryota; kingdom Viridiplantae; phylum Streptophyta; class Magnoliopsida; order Poales; family Poaceae; genus Aegilops; species Aegilops longissima. Next base: position 679,935,314 of record CM038679.1, on the reverse strand, counting down.
GCTGAAACAAGAGAGGATGTACTGTGGCATTCTAGGAACCAGGAGTACAAAGATCAGAATGTAATGAGCCATCCATCTCATGGTAGTGAGTGGAAAAGCTTCAATGATAAACACAAAGAGTTTGTTGCTGACCCGAGAAACATTAGAATTGGCTTAGCTTCAGATGGATTTAACCCATTTGGCCACCAGAGCGCCACATATAGCATGTGGCGGTGCTTGTTATCCTTACAACATGCCTCCAAATGTCTGCACCAAAGAATCAAACTACATGATGGCCTTGCTCATCCCAGTCCAAAAAGTCCCGGAAAGGATTTTGATTTGTTCATGGAGCCTCTTGTGGAGGAACTTCAACAGCTATGGAAGGGTGTTCTCACCGAGACCTATATAGCAGCCCACCAGCTGATTTCTTTCTGCGTGTTGTTGTAATTTGGTGCATCCATGATTATCCGGCTTTGGGCACTATGTCGTATGAACGACACATGGTTACAATGCATGTGTTCGCTGTGACAGAATCACTGTCATACGCAATACTTAGCAAGATCTGTTACATTGGACACCGCAGCTTCTTTGCCAAGGACAAGCCGCATCCTAGAAAATACCAAGACATGTGTTCAATGCAAAGCATGAAACCCGTGATGCGCCAAAGAGGCTCACCGCCGATGAGTTGCAAGTGGAATTAGAGAAGGTCAGTATATTACACCGTGAAACCATCCCGTAATGGTAGCGGAAAAGGAAGCGTGGCACGGTAGAAGAGAGATTATTGTTTACCCGCAGGTCCACTTTGTGGGACTTGGAGTATTGGAAAGATTTGGATCTGCGGCATAATCTTGATGTGATGCACATCGAGAAAAATATATGTGACAGCATTATCGCACACTTCTTAACATTGAAGGCAAGACGAAAGATACCTTAAAATCTAGGATTGATTTGACACACTTGGGTATCAAAAAGGATTTGCAGGTGCAAGATGAAGGTAAACCACGGGATATGGCACCAGCTGTGTACATCTTGGACAAGGTAAAAAGAAAAGAATTCTGCGAGGTCCTGTCACGTGTGAGATTCCCACATGGATTTGCTTCCAACCCTGAAAGGAGAGTCAGTGCAGATGGAAACAAGGTACAAGGGTTGAAAACTCATGACTGCCACGTCCTACTTCAAAGGGTTTTACCTGTTATCCTTAGAGGATTGGGCCGCCCTGACTTATACAGAGCAGTTGCAGAGTTGGGACAATTCTTCAGGGAACTCTGCAGTAGAAATATCAGGATAGATGCTTTGGAGCGTCTTAGAGACAAGATACCAACTATCCTATGCGACCTTGAGAAGATATATCCTCCAGCCTTCTTTGATGTGATGGTGCATTTGGCTGTTCATCTACCTGATGAGGCACTACTTAGAGGTCCAGTACAGTATGGCTGGATGTACCCTATTGAAAGGCGGCTAGGCACTTTCAAGGGCTATGTTAGGAACAGAGCTAGACCCGAGGGTTCCATTGCAGAGGCCTACATTGCTGCAGAAGCGTTGACATTCTGCTCAAAATACATTGAAACAGTGATCGGCTTAGCAAAGAGGTGGGTGAAGACAATCCCGGCTCAATGTTTTAGATTATTCTGCTCGAAAGTTACAGGGAAGAGTCGACAAGAGGACAAACCTAAAGATTTGGACAAAATGGTTTGGTATGTGTTGAATAACTGTCCCGAGATACTACCTTATATCAAGTAAGTGCAAGATCGCAGCTTATACATCGGAATCTACTAAACTTGCAGCACATTCTTATATATTTAGATGTTTGACGCGATCACTATGTTGTGCAGCATCTACAAAGAGGAGTTACTTGCCGCAAAATCCAAGAAACATTGACAAACTGGTTATGGCAGGATTTGCGAAATGGTTCAAGAACCATGTAAGCTTTTGAAGTGCAATCGTCAGTTTTTTTAATATATTGAGTACATAAGATGATCAGCTTGTCTATTTTCTAACCATAGGTTAAGAAGATGCGGAGGATGGGCAGGCAGTTGATGATGCCCTTTACTCACTAGCAATGGGTCCCGATACTCGGGTAAGACATTATGAATCTTGCATTGTTGGAGATGTGCGCTACAACACCCTTGCACGAGACGAAGGCAGAAGACACAAAACAGTGCCATCATGAGCACGGATACGTATGACAAAGAGACAACTGAAATGTATGCTAACATAATGTACATTGTTCAGTTGTAGTATATCTCCATTTGAGGATCATCGGTGTGTGGTTCTGCAGTCCGTCGTTGGTATAACCTTTTTCCAGATCGCAAAACCCAGAGCCGATGATTATTTCAAATCCATCAATGTCAAGGCGGCGTACCAGACCAACGAGCCTTTTATTTTGGCAAATCAAGAAACACATATATTTTTCATGGAAGACACATTTGCATGTAGCGATGACTGGAGAGTATTGCAAAGGTTTGAGCAGAGGAATTCGTTTAATGAAGTTGCACAACAAGATGATGCTTACATTGCTCCTGATGTACAAGATAACACAGATGTTCCTAATATCTTTGAGAACCATCACGTCAATGACGCCGGAGAAAAGATTGCCTGTCGTGCTATGGACATACAAGAGTTGATCAAGAAGAAGCCAACGTTCGAGGACGTTGAGGATGAAGAAGAAGATGACACCGTGGGGAATTACGATTCATACTGATACACATGGCGAAGATGTTGACGCAGCTGCTGCGGATGATGATTACATTGCTTTTGTCGTATTTGCCTGTTAGAAGACGTTTTTTATCTACTATGTGAAATTGTGTTTGCTATGACAACTGAAACCCGATGAACATGTTGTTTAGTATTTTGCTGTGAGAACATCACTTGTTATGTATGCTGATTTGTGTTTGGTGATTGTATGACAACTAAAACATGATGACATTGTTGTTTAGTTGTACTCATATTTGGCTGTGAAACTTGAATTTGATGACATAGTTTGCTGTTGGACTGCAATTTGCTTGACGTCTTCGAATGAGAACAAAGCTGACCCGACAGGGCCTCTGCTATTTATTTATTTATATGAGCAAAAGGGGATACCCCCTGATTTCCATTAATAGAAATCATTAGATGTTCACAACACTACGCCCAGCCTGCTACACAGGTTTCATTCATTACTAGTTTCAGCAAAGTGCTCATGTCGTAGCCACTGAATACATCACCAAAGCTACATACACCGCAAATAAAGAGACAATCATCCTCTGAGCACATCGATTTTGCCCATTATCTTCACAAGCTCTTTCATCTCCTCATTGTCATCAAGGCCGTTCAAGCAGCTGTTGCTTGGCCATGATCGAGGAACTGCATCTTTAACCTTCTCTCTCGCATCTTCCTCTTCTGCCGCTCCTTCGCCATTTGTCCAACACCCCAACCTGCTGGTATTGGGAATCCTCGCTAACCAAATAATCAGCGAGTTGCATTCCCCACATCAAGAACTTCCCGTAAATACAAATCACACGAATCTTCCCTTTTCGCGCATTTAATCAAATTGGAAGATCATCAACCAAACTATTAAAAAATCAGCAACCGAAAGCAGCAGAACAACACTTAAACATATTATTACCCCATGATTCGGGCATTTGTAGAAGACTCGGACAGTGTTGCGGATCGTGGTTGAGACGCGACGGATGACTCTGCGTGATTTGCAGCAGTGGCACCACACCAACGGCAGCGGGTTGCGATGAGCAATCGGCTGCGGTGCACGTGCCGGCGGGGGTGTGATGAGACCCACAAGCGATGGTACGGGTGGCGACTTGGCGCATATCTGGTTGTTGCCTGCTGAAGAGCAGGTGGACGAGCAGCCAGCGGACATGGTTGTTGCGGTCAGAGCTTCTGATGCTAGGCAGAGTAAGTAGAGAAGAGGAGAAGCGAACGTTGGATATGTCAGTTTCATTACTTGCAGAGTAGCATAGCACCATATATAGTCATAGTCTAGGTTTGGATTCGAACCAGGTACAGGAGCACGTCTTTCTTTTTTCTAAAACTCGGCAACGTCTCTTTACTGGTACACTAGCTTGTTCATCGCCTTCCCAAGTCTTTGATTTTCTTTCCTTTTTTGTGAGGAAGGAAGGAGGACAAAATTGAGAGTTCCTCGGACTCGAACCCAAGACCTCTCGGTTGAAAACCAAGGGTGCTAGTCACTTATGTGGCTTAACGCCTCTGTGAGGAGGATGGCGATTTAACACATTTTCCTCGTAGTTTTCTTCCTATATATATATATATATATATATATATATATATATATATATATATATATATATATATATATATATATATATATATATATATATATATATATATATATAGTATGCTACTTGGTGTCCGCTTAGTCAAAAATGGTTGTGCCAACCTTGACTGCTCGATTGACATTCAACGTCTGTCGCTTTCTTCATCTCTTCTTCCTCGAGACGCCAAAGCTAAACCAGCGCCAAGGGACCGCCTTGCTCCCACCTCCCACGGCTGGCTGCGATCTTCCCTGCTCCTGCTCGCTTCCGTCCGAGGCCTCACCATCATCCTCCGCCTTGGTTCGCTCGCACAGGGCTCCCCTCGGTGTTGCAAACATGGTCAACAACCGAGAGGAATAAGGAGATGACTGTACATGGTGAGGATGACAAGAGGGACCCAAAGAGCGCAAGCAGTAATTTTGTTTTTTCGGGACGGAGAAGGGTATCAACTAGGTTGTGCGGGACCCGTGGCCCGTCTAGCACAGGCTTTTATTTCATATGTTTAGCACATGACCAGCCCAGTTTGTTTTTTCCTTTCTGAAAAATGGCTAGCCAGCTATTTTGTTTTTTGCAGAATAACCAACATAGGCCTACTTGCTTTTCTACGCCCTGCTGGGCCGGAAATCTTTCAAGACGAGGAGGGATGCATTTTGCCGAGAAAATGGGCTATAAGTAATAAGAAATGGGCTATAAGTAATAATAAATGGGCTATAAGTAATAAGAAATGGGCTATAAGTAATAATAAATGGGCTGTAAATGAAAAAATACAACAAATGTGCAATTAGTTCCCAAATACTGTTTTCTTTTGGATTTTGATATTTTAAATTTCATTGTTTTTGTGCGGGTAAAATTTCATTGAATTTAAATTAAGGTATATTTATATTTAAAATTAATTTGAATCTGGCTAGAAATTCCAGGCTGTATGCTGTTTGGGACAGATTTGGAGGCTCACTTGTGGTTCTACTAGGTTGACGTGTATTTTGGCTTTGTCAACTTAGTCCACAAATGATTCTAGTAGCGGTGACCGTTGGATGTTAATCCAACGGCCGTGTTGCTTCTTCAATATCTGATCTTCTTGCTCCAAATTACCAAACCAGCTCCGGTGGGACTGCTCGCTCCGCCTCCGTGGGGGCCATTGTGCTGCCGCACAGCCGCACCGCCCCACCCTACTTCATTGCTGGCCGTCATTCCTCTACTCACCCACACCTCCTGTTATTTTCCGTGACGGCAGCCGGACCAATAAACCTCGTATTTCCCACGCGTGGCAACCATTGCCGAAGTCTTCCCGCCTCCGTGTCGTTTTTCCTAGGCCTCGCCGCCCACCGCCACGGTGCTCTCGGCGCTGCCTGGTCAACATGGTCAACGAACGACATCCATCGGCCGTGGATGTCGCGCAAAATAATGATTCCTCCACCTGACAGCTGGGACCCACCAGAAGGGCCTCTGTATTTCACGAAAAAAACGTTCCCCCCGTTGACATGTCGGACCCACCAGCTATATCTTCACACGCAAGGAAGTGCCTCCTTATTACGCACACAAAAATGAATACCCACCCTGCTAGATGGGACCCACCATAGTGGGAGGATGACTTGTGGGCCAACTAAGTTGACGGGGACGGAGGGCTTTGTCAACTTAGTCAATATGAACGATTCTAGCTCCAAAGGACCGTCGATGTCCATCCAACGGCCATAGTGCTTCTTCAACCTCTGGTCTTCTTGCTCCAAATACCCAAAGCAGCGCCGGTCGTGCCGCGTGCTCCGCTCCTCGTGGGTCGGGTTGTGATGCCGCTGGAGGCCTCACCGCCTCACTACTCCCACCGCTGGCCCAGGTATCCTCTACTCACCCTATCACCCACACCCTCGTTATTCTATGGCGACGGCAGCCTCACGCCGCAGCCAAACCAAAGAACCTCGTACTCTCTCCGCTGGCTACCAAAGGCGTCTTCCCGGCTCCGCTGTCCCCCTTCCTAGGCCTCGCCGTTGCCGAGACCACCGCCTGGTGCTTCTCGGCACGGCGTGGTCAATGACCGACTTCCATCGGAAGAGTATCAGACGTGGAGAGGCCGATAACTGGTCCAGCGGCCGCAAGGAAGTGCCTCCTTATTACGCCAAAAATAATTATTCCTCCACCGACAAAGAGGATCCATCGGACGGGCCACCTTATTTCGTGAAAAAACGTTTCCCCCCTGACTGTTGGGACCCACTGGACGGGCCAGCGTATTTCGTGAAAAAATCGTTCACCGCGCTGTCAGCTCGGACCCACAGGAAGTGCCTCCTTATTACACACAAAAAAATGAATACACCCCTTGCTAGCTGGGACCCACCATGGTGGGAGGCTGACTTAGGGCCTACTAAGTTGATCGACGGGGCCTTTGTCAACTTTAGTCAATATGAACGATTCTAGCTCCAGTGACCGTACGATGTCCATCCAACGGCCGTAGTGCTTCTTCAACCTCTGGTCTAATTGCTCCAGCCGCCCAAAGCAGCGCTGGTCGTGCCGCATGCTCCTGCCTCCCGTGGCCGGCTGTGCTGCCGCGGATGCCTCACCGCCCCCTACTATTCCCACCGCTGGCCAGGTCCTCCGGCGACGGCAGCCTCACACCGCAGCCGAACCAACCTCGTATTCCTCTCCGCTGGCTTCCATCGCCGCGGCTTCCCTCGCTCCCGTCGTCCCCTTCCTAGGCCTCGCCACGCCCATCGCCTGGTGCTCTCGGCGCGCGCGTGGTCAACGTGGTCAAGGAACGACTTCCATCGGACGTGGATCTGTACATGGAGAGGTCGATAGCTGGGTCCACAACCGTAGCAAGGAAGTGCCTCCTTATTACGCGGAAAATAATGATCCTCCACCGACAGCCGGGACACACCGGACGGGCCATCAGATTTCGCTAAAAAACGCTTCCCGATCGCCGGGACCCACCAGCTACATCTTCGCACGCAAGGAAGTGCGTTGGGCAAAAATAAACAAAACGATTCGCCCCCTGACCGTTGGGACCCACCAGCGACACCTTCGCACGCAAGGAAGTGCGTCCGGGCAAAAAAAGAACGATTCGCCCCCTGACTGCTGGGACCCACCAGCTACATCTTCGCACGCAAGGAAGTGCGTCCCGCAAAAAACGATTCGCCCCGATCGCTGGGACCCACCACTACATCTTCGCAGTAAGGAAGTGCTCGATACCGACCCACCTGGTCAAGCGCACGTAGCGTTGTCATTCTGGTCGCGAACGTGTACGTACATACTGGTCGTTGTAGAGGCGCGCACGTGTCGTAGTAGAGGCGCGCACGTAGCATGTATACGTACGTATAGCGGCGAGGGTGCAAGAAATAAAATACGATCACGTACGTACATACAGGCAGGTCTCGAATGCCTACTCGCGCATATGTATATGGCTGGGTCGGAACGGAGAAACAGCGTCATCGTCATGTTCATGGGGAGGCAACGGAATGCGTCGTGTTCATGGGGAGGAAACGAAATGCGTCGTGTTCATCGGGAGGCAATGGAATGCGTGGGAGCCAACCGGCTGGGTCGGAACGGAATGCGTGGTAGTGTTCATCGGGAGGGCTTGGACGGAACAGGCGATGGAAACAAGGCCTGGCGTACCGCACAACGGAGGAAACGGCCTTGTGTTCGACCTACCACGTTCGAAACAGGATCCTGTTCATCGGGAGGGGTCTACCGTACCGCAAAACGGAGGAAACGGACCTCCTACAGTCGAAACGAGGGTCCTGTTGATCGGGAGGGGTGTGGCGTACCGCAAAACGGACCTCCTACGGTCGAAACGGGGTTCCTGTTGATCGGGAGGGGTGTGGCGTACCGCAAAACGAACGAAACGGACCTCCTACGGTCAAACGGGGTCCCGTTCATCGGGAGGGTGTGGCGATCGCAAAACGGACTCCACGGATATCGTTCATCTCCACCGCCGACCTCCTCCAGCCTCCACGGGCTACCGCCGACCTCCTCCACCTCCACGGGCTCCTGCTCATCCAGCCTCCACCGCGCTACTCCACCGCCACTGCTCAACCACCCTCCACGGGCACCCCTCCACCGCTCACTGCTCATCCAGCCCTCCACACCACGGGTCCTGCTCAACCACCCTCCACGGGCACCCCTCCACCGCTCACTGCTCATCCAGCCCTCCACACCACGGGTCCTGCTCAACCACCCTCCACCGCTCATCGCTCATCCAGCCCTCCACACCACGGGTCCTGTTCATCCGAGGCAACGCCACCGCCACTCGCTCATCCAACCCCCGCAACACTCACTGCTCATCCAATTGATCGGCTTCGATTAGCAGCAGAGCGGCGAATCGCTCCATCGGGTTCGATTAACAGCCATCGATCGATCGCTCGGTCCAATGAACGCGTAGCCTGCGGTGGCAATCGCCGGGTTCGATTAGAGCCCAACACCTCGCTCGGGTTCGATTAGAGCCAACGCCGCATGTGTACGAGAACGCGCATCGCCGCCCCGACCTCCCACCGTAACCGAAACTCCCCAAATTTTCCTCCCCTCGCTTCTACCACGGTTTTTTCCGTCATGGACGCCCAAAGAATGTCATGCAGCCGCGTCTCCAGCCCGCCTGGGACGAAAAGCCCATTTTCTGTCATGATTTTTTGTCATAGAAGTAGGATCCCACCACATCTATGATGATACCGGGTTTTGTTACAATTATCGTCATAGAAGTGTCATATGTATGACAGAAAAAAAATTCGTTCGGCCCAAAATGTCACGGATGTGTCTTTTTTTTTGTAGTGGGTGCTTAGGCGAAGCCCTGCGACGGTAGTTTCATCAACATCGTCACCACGTCGTTGTGCTGACGAAACTCTCCCTCGAACTCTACTGGATCGTGAGTTCGCGGGACGTCACCGAGCTGAATGTGTGCTGAACACGGAGGTGTCGTACGTTCGGTACTAAGGATCGGTCGATCGTGAAGACGTACGACCACATCAACCACGTTGTCATAACGCTTCCACTTAACGGTTTACGAGGGTACATGGATGACACTCTCCCCTCTCGTTGCTATGCATCACCATGATCTTGCGTGTGCGTAGGATTTTTTTTGAAATTACTACGTTACCCAACACATGGGCCATCAAACAGAGGATGTCATTGGGTTTTGTGTTGACTTCATTCCTAGCCTTAAGAAGATTGGTCTCCCTAAATCGTGGTATGAGGAGAGACTAACTGGAAAAGGCACGCTTGGAGGGGACTCAATAATATGCAGGGACGGGCATTCTTGATCTCAAGAACACTACATAGTTCTACAGAACTCTACCTTAGTGACCCCGTATGTCGATGAACACAAGAACAGTTTGTGCTCCAAACACCCGGAGCAGTGTGATGACTGGATTACATGTGAACATATCAGGACTTTCGACAGTTGGTTGGAAACACGTCACAGAGGTGAGAACACTGTTTGTGATGAGATGTACTCGTTGTCCAGGGGACCATCTTCGACTGTATTGACATACAAAGGATACAAGATAAATGGGAATACATTTTACACGATCGCCCAAGATCAAAAGAGCACCAACCAAAACAGCGGTGTCCGCTTTGATGCAGCAACCAAGAGGGGAAAGGACACATATTATGGTTACATAATGGACATATGGGAACTTGACTACGGACATGATTTTAAGGTCCCTTTGTTTAAGTGCAAATGGGTCAATATGTCAGGAGGCGGGTGAGGGAGTCTTGGATTAGGGGGTACTCGGACAGCCGGACTATATACTTTGGCCGGACTGTTGGACTATGAAGATACAAGATTGAAGACTTCGTCCCGTGTCCGGATGGGACTCTCCTTTGCGTGGAAGGCAAGCTTAGCAATTCGGATATGTAGATCTCCTCCCTTGTAACCGACTCTGTGTAACCCTAGCCCCCTCCGGTGTCTATATAAACTGGAGGGTTTAGTCCATAGGACAACAACAATCATAATCATAGGCTAGCTTCTAGGGTTCAGCCTCTACGATCTCGTGGTAGATCAACTCTTGTAATACTCATATCATCAAGATCAATCAAGCAGGAAGTAGGGTATTACCTCCATCGAGAGGGCCCGAACCTGGGTAAACATCGTGTCCCCCGCCTCCTGTTACCATCCGCCTTAGACGCCCAGTCCGGGACCCCCTACCCTGGAGTTTGGGACCTCCTGTTACCATCATACCATCAACTTTTTAGCACATGCTATGTGGGTGAAATGATGATGCCATGCCAACTTTCAACCTTTTCAGAGTTCATTTGAAATGCTTTTCAATTTCAGGGTCATATAGCTAAAATAATCAGTAAATGCATGAAAAATAACAAATGAAGTCAGAAAGGGTTGAAAATTGATGATGTGGCTTTGAATGGTGCATTTTGAACACAAAAAAAAGTCTGGAGTTCAAATAAGTTCAAAAAAATGAAATCCCTTTGTAATAGACGAGTTTCCGTATGAAACCCTGATACTTCGAAAGAGATTGTCCATTTTGTACACGAAGTGCATCCAGTTTTTTCCGTAACCCTCTCAACTTTTTAGCGCTTGCTATGTGGGTGAAATCATGATGCCATGCCAACTTTCAACCTTTTCAGAGTTCATTTGAAATGATTTTCAATTTCAGGGTCATATAGCTCAGAAAATCAGTAAATGCACGAAAAATAACAAGTGAGGTCAGAAAGGGTTGAAAATTGATGATGTGGCTTTGAATGGTGCATTTTGAACACACAAAAAGTTTGGAGTTCAAATAAGTTAAAAAAATGAAATCCTTTGTAACAGATGAGTTTTCATCCGAAACCCTGATACCTCGAAACAGATAGTCCGTTTTGTACACGAAGTGCATCCATTTTTTGCCGTAACCCTCTCAACTTTTTTGCACATGCTATGTGGGTGAAATGATGATCCCATGCCAACTTTCAACCTTTTCAGAGTTCATTTGAAATGCTTTTCAGTTTCAGGGTTATTTATCACAAAGAATGAACTAATATAAAAAAGAATGAACCGGAAAACTTTTATGAAACTCTAATAGCAAAAATAATAAACTAAAATAATGAACTAGAAAACTTTAATGACACTCTAATAGAAAAACAATGAACTAGAAAACTTTAATGAAACTCTAATAGCTAAAGGAATCAACCAAAAGCTTTTATAAACCTCTAGTATTATTGAAACTAAAATTATATAAAATTTATGCAACTAAAATTATCAAAGTATTTTCTGTTCAAAACATTAAAAGCAAAAAGAATTTTCATAACATAAATGAAAAGCAAAAATAAAATAAAATAAACTTTAATAAAATAAATACGTAGAAACAAAATAAACTTTAATAAAGTAAAATAAATAAAATTTAATAAAATAAATAAAATAGCAATAGTAAGTATTTATTGTAAGTAGAAACAAAATAAAATAAATAGAGCAACAAAAAACAAAAATAAAATAAAATAATGCCATCTACTGGGCCACCATGGCCTGAATACGGCTAGAAACCCAACCATGGGCCATGATTCGGACCCGCAGCAAGCCCAGTAGGCCCACAGGCACATAGTCAAAAATTAGGCCCCAAAGCCTGCAGTTGAGAGGAGCTCGAGAGGGTGGGCGCAGCAACGCTTATAAACCACTCTCGAGCTCTCTCAATTAGCGAGGTGGGACTAAACTTTGTCATGACGCTGGCAAGACAAGGTTTTGGTCCCGGTTGGTGCCACCAACCAGACTAGTAGATGCATTAGTCGGTTTGTGGCATCAACCGGGACCAATGCCCCACTTTTTGTCCCGGTCGGTGCCACGAACCGTGACCAAAGGCCTCTGCTTCCCGCCCTTAATTTGGGCTGCTGAAAAGAGATCTTTGGTCTCGGTTGGTGGCACAAACCGGGACTAAAGGGGGGCATTGGTCCCGGTTGGTGCCACGAACCGGGACCAATGCTCTATCTAGATAATCAACACTTATGAAAATTTTCAGTTTTCATCGCAGTTCCCCTCCTCGACGCCGCCCGCTCCTCGTCGCTGTCGCCGCCCCCGTTGCCACGCCCTACCCCGTCGCCGCCCGCTCCTCGTCGCCTTCGCCGTCGACCTCGCCATCGCCGATAGCCTCCCTGACCTCGTCTTCGCTCCCCACGGCGGCCCTCAGATCTGCTCACACTTGCCGCCACCTGCCCTCGACGCCACCGCCACCCGCCCTCGTTGCCACCGCCTTGGGTCCGTGCCGCCTCGCCTGACGCAGCCTCAGTGAGCCTCACAAGACTTGCCTTGCCCCGCCGCCAGGGACGTGGCCGTGGCTGATATATATATATATATATATATATATATATATATATATATATATATATATATATATATATATATATATATATATATATATATATATATATATATATGATGTTTTTTGCATATATATATGATGATTTTTTATACGCCCGCAACGTATCTATAATTTTTATTGCTCCGTGCTACTTTATTAACTGTTTTGGACTGTATTGGGCTTTATTTTCCACTTTTATATTATTTTTGGGACTAACCTATTCACCGGAGGCCCAGCCTGAATTGCTTGTTTTTTGCCTATTTCAAAGTTTCAAGAAACGGAATATCAAACGGAGTCCAAACAGAATGAAACCTTCGGGAACGTGATTTTCTCACCGAACGTGATCCATGAGACTTGGACCCTACTCCAAGGAACAAAAGAGGCGGTCACGAGGGTGGGGGGCGCGCCCCCCTAGGGCACGCCTCCTCATGGGCCCCTTGTTGCTCCACCGACGCATTCTTCCTCCCATATATACCTCGCACTTCAAACGATCGTAACAGGGCCAAAACCTAATTCCATCGCCGCAACTTCCTGTATCCACGAGATCCCATCTTGGGGCATGTTCCGAGCTCACGAGAGGGCATCCACCATGGAGGGCTTCTACATCATCACCATAGCCCTCCGATGAAGTGTGAGTAGTTTACTTCAGACCTTCGGTCCATAGCTATTAGCTAGATGGCTTCTTCTCTTTTTTGATCTCAATACAATGTTCTCCCCTCTCTCGGGAGATCTATTCGATGTAATCTTCTTTTTGCGGTGTGTTTGTTGAGACCGATGAATTGTGGGTTTATGATCCAGAATATCTATGAATAATATTTGAATCTTCTCTGAATTCTTTTATGTATGATTGGTTATCTTTGCAAGTCTCTTCGAATTATCCGTTTGGTTTGGCCAACTAGATTGGTAGTTCTAGCAATGGGAGAAGTGCTTAGCTTTGGGTTCAATCTTGCGGTGTCCTTTCCTAGTGACAGAAGGGGCAGCAAGGCACGTATTGTATTGTTGCCATCGAGGATAACAAGATGGGTTTTTTATCATATTGCACGAATTTATCCCTCTACATCATGTCATCTTGCTTAAGGTGTTACTTTGTTTTTAACTTAATACTCTAGATGCATGCTGGATAGTGGTCGATGAGTGGAGTAATAGTAGTAGATGCAAGCAGGAGTCGGTCTACTTGTCTTGGACGTGATGCCTATATACATGATCATACCTAGATATACTCATAACTATGCTCAATTCTGTCAATTGCTCAACAGTAATTTGTTCATCCACCGTAGAATACTTATGCTCTTGAGAGAAGCCACTAGTGAAACCTATGGCCCCCGGGTCTATTCTCATCATATCACTCTCCATCACTTTAATACTTGCTTTGTTTTTACTTTGCCTTCTACTTTTTACTTTGCATCTCTATATCAAAAATACCAAAAATATTATTTATCTTCTCTATCAGATCTCACTCTCGTAAGTGACTGTGAAGGGATTGACAACCCCTAATCGCATTGGTTGCGAGGAGCTATTGTTTTGTGCAGGTACGAGGGACTTGCGCGTAGCCTCCTACTGGATTGATACCTTGGTTCTCAAAAACTGAGGGAAATACTTACGCTTCTTTGCTACATCATCCTCTCCTCTTCGGGGAAATCCAACGCAGTGCTCAAGAGGTAGCAAGAAGAATTTCTGGCGCCGTTGTCGGGGAGGCTCACGCAAGAGCAAGTCAAGCACCATACCAAGTACCCATCACAATTCCTATCTCCCACATTACAGTATTTGCCATTTGTCTCTCGTTTTCCTCTCCCCCACTTCACCCTTGCCGTTTTATTCGCCCTCTCTTTCACAATCTCCTCCTCTTTTTCCCGTTTGCCTTTTCCTCGTCCGCTTGTTTGCTCGTGTGTTAGTTTGCTCGCTTGTCGTTATGTCGGAAATTGGGAAAATTATTGCCGATATCGGCGATAATAATATCACAGAAAATTCTGAAGCTCCTGCTGAAGAATCCCCTACCTATCATACAAAAAGATTTTGAATCGGTAGTGGTAATGTTATTGGAAAGGGAGTTATTCAAGATTTCTTTACTTGTGCCGGTGCTTTACCCTCTATGGGTGGTTCTATTCTCCATAGAACTAGTAGCCTTGCGGACGCTATTGCCATGCTTATCGTTGAACTTGATAGGCAATTTATGCATATGCACCCTTCTATACAAAGAATTTTCCTAGAATTTTCTAATATTGAACACTCCTCTGTTAAGCATGTCGCTACTATCTTTTTGGCTCATGAATTCAGATTTATAATAAAAGAATCCAAAGAAATCTTTGCGCATTATAGGGTGGACGCTGGCCGTCCTCCCATAGAATCTATTCTTTTTGATCAAGAAGAAATAATGCATTTTCAATCTATCGATTATGTTGCTTTCAATGAAAATCTTAGAAAAAAGGTGCCTACCAATATTTTAATTGATAGAATTTCTGAACTTAATGATGATTTGGCTATTCGAAATAATGAGCTATGATGCTCTCTTGAGTATAGGCTCACCAAGTTCTGTCAGAAGAACGCTTATAATGATGAATTGGTTGTGCAATACGAAGGGCCGAAAGAGGAACCTATACCTCCTAAAATTGATCTTGGGGACTTTTGTCATATTAAATTTAGCCATTTTGATTACTTTTGCTTGCCTCAAAGAAAACTTGCTGCCGAACGTAGAGAATATGAAATGAGTTTCACCGATCTATCTTATTACTACGGCACTACCTAGATCTATCCTTGCATTTATGCCTAGGTAGGGGTGTTAAACGATAGCGCTTGTTGGGAGGCAACCCAATTTTATTTTTTAGTTTTTTTGCTTTTGCTTCTGTTTAGGAATAAATAATCCATCTAGCCTCTATTTAGATGTGGTTTTATGTTTTAGTTAGTGTTTGTGCCAAGCTAGACCTATTGGATCTTCTTGGATGATAGTTATTTGATCTTGCTGTAATTTCCAGAAACTTCGCGCTCAGTGCCCGAATTATTAAAAATCACCAGAACTTTATAAAATACTGATTCTAATTGCTTCTGATCAACAAACAAATTGTCTAGGTCGTCTAATTTTGGTAGATTTTTTGGACTTCCAGAAGTTTGCATTAGTTACAGATTACTACAGACTGTTCTGTTTTTTGACAGATTCTGTTTTTCGTGTGTTGTTTGCTTATTTTGATGAATCTATGGCTAGTAAAATAGTTTATAATCCATAAGAAGTTGGAATACAGTAGGTTTAACACCAATATAAATAAAGAATGAGTTCATTACAGTAACTTATAGTAGTCTTTTGTTTTCTTTCTCTAACGGAGCTCACGAGATTTCTATTGAGTTTTGTGTTGTGAAGTTTTCAAGTTTTGGGTTAATTCTTTTGATGGATTATGGAACAAGGAGTGGCAAGAGCCTAATCTTGGGGATGCCCATGGCACCCCCAAGATAATCCAAGGAAACCAAAAAGTCAAAGCTTGGGGATGCCCCGGAAGGCATCCCCTCTTCCATCTACTTCCATCGGTAATTTACTTGGAGCTATATTTTTATTCACCACATGATATGTGTTTTGCTTGGAGCGTCTTGTATTATTTGCGTCTTTTCTTGTTAGTTCACCACAATCATCCTTGCTGTACACACCTTTTGAGAGAGACATACATGAATTTGAATTTGATAGAATACTCTATGTGCTTCACTTATATCTTTTGAGCTTGATAATTTTGCTCATAGTGCTTCACTTATATCTTTTGAGCGTGATAATTTTTGCTCTAGTGCTTCACTTAGATCTTTTAGAGCACGGTGGTGGATTTGTTTTAAAGAAACTATTGATCTCTCATGCTTCACTTAGATTATTTTGAGAGTCGTTAATAGCATGGTAATTTGCTTAATATTAATATACTTGGTATTCAAGATATGTGAAACTTTCTTTTGAGTGCGTTGAATACTAAGAAAAGTTTGATTCTTGATAATTGTTTTGAGATATGAAGATGGTGATATGAGAGTCATGCTAGTTGAGTAGTTCTGAATTTAAAGAATACTTGTGTTGAAGTTTGTGATTCCCGTAGCATGCACGTATGGTGAACCGTTATGTGATGAACTCGGAGCATGATTTATTTATTGATTGTCTTCCTTATGAGTGGCGGTCGGGGACGAGCGATGGTCTTTTCCTACCAATCTATTGTTGGAAATATGCCCTAGAGGCAATAATAAAAGCATTATTATTATATTTCCTTATTCATGATAATTGTCTTTATTCGTGCTATAATTGTGTTAACCGGAAATCGTAATACATGTGTGGATAACAGACAACAACATGTCCCTAGTGAGCCTCTAGTTGACTAGCTCGTTGATCGACGAGATAGTCATGGTTTCTGACTATGGACATTGGATGTCATCGATAACGGATCACATCATTAGGAGAATGATGTGATGGACAAGACCCAATCCTAAACATAGCATAAGATCGCATAGTTCGTTTGCTAGAGTTTTCCAATGTCAAGTATCCTTTCCTTAGACCATGAGATCGTGTAACTCCGGATACCGTAGGAGTGCTTTGGGTGTGCCAAACGTCACAACGTAATCGGGTGACTATAAAGGTATGCTACGGGTATCTCTGAAAGTGTCTGCTTGGGTTGACATGGATCGAGGCTGGGATTTGTCACTCCGCTGACGGAGAGGTATCACGGGCCCTCTCGGTAATGCATCATCACAATGAGCTCAATGTGATCAAAGTGTTTGATCACGGGATCATGCATTACTGATGCGAGAAAAGTGACTTGCGATAACGAGATTGAGCGAGGTATTGGTATACCGACGATCTAATCTCGGGCAAGTAAAATACCGATTGACAAAGGGAATCGTATACGGGATTAATTGAATCCTTGACATCGTGGTTCATCCGATGAGATCATCGTGGAGCATGTGGGAGCCAACATGGGTATCCAGATCCGCTGTTGGTTATTGCCCGAGAGCCGTCTCGGTCATGTTCGCATGTCTCCCGAACCCGTAGGGTCTACACATAAGGTTGATAGCGCTAGGGTTATAGGAATATGTATGTGCAGTAACCCGAATGTTGTTGAGTCCGGATGAGATCCTGGGCGTCACGAGGAGTTCGGAATGGTCCGGAGGTAAAGAATTATATATAGGAAGTGCTGTTTGACCATCGGGACAAGTTTGGTGATATCGGTATTGTCTGGGACCACGGAGGGGTCCCGGTCCACCAAGTGGGGCCACCAGCCCGAGGGGCCACATGGGCCCTAGGTGGTGCGCCTAGGCCCACATGGGCCAAGGGAACCAGCCCCAAGGGGCCCATGCGCCTAGGGTGAAAAAAGGGAGAGTCCATGAGGGAAGGCACCTCAGAGGTGCCTTGGGGAGGTGGACACCTCCCCTCTTGGCCGCACCCCTCCCTTGGAGGAGGGGGCAAGGCTGCGCCCCCCCCTCCTTGGCACCTATATAAAGGGGGAGGGAGGGGGCAGCAGCACCTTGCCCTGGGCGCCTCCTCTCCCTCTCCAACACATCCTCCTCCTCCGTAGTGCACGCGAAGCCCCGCCGAATCTCGCAAGTTCCACCATCACCACGCCGTCGTGCTGCTGCTGGAGCCATCTTCCTCAACCTCTCCTTCACCTTGCTGGATCAAGAAGAAGGAGACGTTACGCTGACCGTCACGTGTGTTGAGCAGCGGAGGTGCCGTCCGTTCGGCACTAGATCATCGGTGAATTGGATCGCGGCAAGTCGACTACCTCATCCACGTTCACTCCGACGCTTCCGTTGCAATCTACAAAGTGGTATGTAGATGCTATCCAATCTGAATACTCGTTGCTAGATGAACTCATAGATGGATCTTGGTGAAACCGTAGGAAAATTTTAATTTTCTGCAGCGTTCCCCAACAGTGGCATCATGAGCTAGGTCTATGCATAGTTCTTCTTGTCTTGAGTAGAACACAATTTGTTGTGGGCGTAGATGTTGTCAATTCTTCTTGCCGTTACTAGTCAATCTTGATTCAGCGGTATTGTGGGATGAAGCGGCCGACCAACCTTACGTGCGCTTCGTGAGACCGGTTCCACCGACTAACATGCACTAGTTGCATAAGGTGGCTGGCGGGTGTCTGCTCTCCTACTTTAGTTGGATCGGATTCGATGAACAGGGTCCTTATGAAGGGTAAATAGAGATTGACAAATCACGTTGTGGTTTGAGCGTAGGTAAGAAAACGTTCTTGCTAGAACCCTAATTCAGCCACGTAAAACTTGCAACAACAATTAGAGGACGTCTAACTTGTTTTTGCAGCAAGTGCTTTGTGATATGATATGGCCAAAGTTGTGATGTATGATGAATGATCTATATGTGATGTATGAGATGTTCATGCTATTGTAATAGGAATCACGACTTGCATGTCGATGAGTATGACAACGGCAGGAGCCATAGGAGTTGTCTTTATTTTTGTATGACCTGCGTGTCATTGAGAATCGCCATGTAAATTACTTTACTTTATTGCTAAACGCGTTAGCCATAGTAGTAGAAGTAATAGTTGGCGAGCAACTTCATGGAGACACGATGATGAAGATCATGATGATGAGGATCATGGTGTCAAGCGGTGACAAGATGATCATGGAGCCCCAAGATGGAGATCAAAGGAGCTATGTGATATTGGCCATATCATGTCACGTTTATTATTTGATTGCATGTGATGTTTATCATGTTTTGCATCTTGTTTACTTAGAACGACGGTAGTAAATAAGATGATCCCTCATAATAATTTCAAGAAAGTGTTCACCCTAACGTGCACCGTTGCTAAGGTTCGTCATTCAAGCACCACGTGATGATCGGGTGTGATAGGTCCTTACGTTCGCATACAACGGGTGTAAGACAGATTTACACACGCAAAACACTTAGGTTGACTTGACGAGCCTAGCATGTACAGACATGGCCTCGGAACGTAAGACCGAAGGTCGAGCATGAGTCGATAGAAGATCGATCAACATGAAGATGTTCACCGATGTTGACTAGTCCGTCTCACGTGATGATCGGACACGGCCTAGTTGACTCGGATCATGTAATACTTAGATGACTAGTAGAGGATGTCTATCTAAGTGGGAGTTCATTAAATTTGATTAAATGAACTTTATTATCATGAACTTAGTCTAAAAATTTTACAATATGTCTTGTAGATCAAATGGCCAACGTAGTCCTCAACTTCAACGCGTTCTAGAAAACCAAGCTGAAAGACGATGGTAGCAACTATACGGACTGGGTCCGAACCTCGAGATCATCCTCATAGCTGCCAAGAAAGATTATGTCCTAAGAGCACCGCTGGGTGACGCACCTATTCTCCTGCGAGAACAAGGCGTTATGAGCGCTTGGCAGTCACGCTGCGATGATTACTCCCTCGTTCGATGCGGCATGCTTTACAGCTTAGAGCCGGACTCCAAAAGCGTTTTGAGAGACATGGAGCATATGAGATGTTCAAGAGCTGAAAATGGTTTTCCAAGCTCATGCCCGGTCGAGAGATATGAAGTCTCCGACAAATTCTTTAGCTGTAAGATGGAGGAAAATGGCTCTGTCGGTGAGCACATACTCAAAATGTGGGTTGCACAACCGCTGACTCAAGCGGAAGTTAATCTCCGGATGAAGCGGTCATTGACAGAATCCTCCAGCCGCTTCCACCTAGCTACAAGAGCTTTGTGATGAACTACAATATGCAGGGATGGTAAAGACCATTCACGAGGTATATGCTATGCTGAAATCAGCAGAGGTAGAAATCAAGAAAGAACATCAAGTGTTGATGGTGAATAAAACCACTAAGTTCAAGAAGGGTAAGGGTAAAAGAACTTCAAGAAGGACGGCAAGGAAGTTGCCGCGCCCGTAAGCAAGTTGCCGGAAGAAGCCAAAGAATGGACCCAAGCCCGAGACCGAGTGTTTTTATTGCAAGGAAGTGGTCATTTGAAGCGGAACTGCCCCAAATACTTAGCGGACAAGAAGGCCGCAAAACCAAAGGTATATGTGATATACATGTAATTGATGTGTACCTTACCAAGACTGTAGTAGCTCTTGGGTATTTGATACCGTGCAGTTGCTCACATTTGTAACTCAAAGCGGGAGCTGCGGAATAAGCGGAGATGGCGAAGGGCGAGGTGACGATCTTGCGTCGGGAATGGTTCCAAGGTCGATGTGATCGCCGTCGACACGCTGCCTCTACATTTACCTCGGGATTAGTTTTAAACCTCAATAATTGTTATTTAGTGCCAAGTTTGAGCATGAACATTGTATCTGGATCTCGCTTAATTGAGATGGCTACTCATTTAAATCAGAGAATAATGGTTGTTCCATTTATATGAGAGATATGTTTTATGGTCATGCTCCGATGGTTAATGGTTTATTCTTAATGAATCTCAATGCGTGATGATACACATATTCATAGTGTGAGTACCAAAAGAGTTAAAGTTGATAACAATAGTCCCACATATTTGTGGCACTTTGCCGCCTTGGTCACATAGGTGTCAAACGCATGAAGAAGCTCCATACAGATGGACTTTTAGAGTCTCTTGATTATGAATCATTTGACACGTCGTAACCATGCCTCATGGGTAAAATGACCAAGACTCCGTTCTCAGAACAATGGGCGAGCAACCAACTTATTGGAAATCATACATACCGATGTGTGCGGTCCAATGAGTGTTGAGGCTCATGGAGGCTATCGTTATGTTCTCACCCTCATCGATGACTTGAGTAGATATGGGTATATCTACTTAATGAAACACAAGTCTGAGACCTTTGAAAGGTTCAAAGAATTTCAGAGTGAGTTTGAAAATCAACGTGATAGAAAGATCAAGTTTCTCTGATCGATCGTGGAGGAGAATACTTGAGTCACGAATTTGGCACACACATAAGAAAATGTGGAATAGTTTCACAACTCACGCCACTGGAACACCTCAACGTAATGGTGTGTCGAGCGTCGAATCGCACTCTATTGGATATGGTGCGATCTATGATGTCTCTTACCGACTTACCGCTATCTTTTGGGGCTATGCTTTAGAGACTGCGCATTCACTTTAAATAGGGCTCCGTCGAAATCCGTTGAGACGACACCGTATGAATTATGGTTTGGGAAGAAACCTAAGCTGTCGTTTCTAAAAGTTTGGGGATGCGATGCTTATGTGAAGAAACTTCAACCTGAAAAGCTCGAACCCAAGTCGGAAAATGCGTCTTCATAGGATACCCTAAAGAAACTGTTGGGTATACCTTCTACCTCAGATCCAAGGCAAGATCTTTGTTGCCAAGAATGGATTCTTTACGAGAAAGAGTTTCTCTCGAAAGAAGTAAGTGGGAGGAAAGTAGAACTTGATGAAGTGTTACCTCTTGAACCGTAAAATGGCGAAACTCAAGAAAACGTTTACGAGGAGCCTGCACCGACTAGAGAGAAATTAATGATTATGATCAAGATACTTGATCAAGCTCCTCTGAAATTCGGGTCCACAAGGACACGTTCCGCACTGTGAGTGGTACGGCAACCCTGTCTTAGAAATCATGTTGTTAGACAACGGTGAACCTTGAACTATGAGGAAGCAATGGCGGCCCGGATTCGACAAATGGCTGGAAGCCATGAAATCCGAGATAGGATCCATGTATGAAAACAAAGTATGGACTTTGACCGACTTGCCCGTTGAGCGGCGAGCCATAGAAAATAAATGGATCTTTAAGAAGAAGATGACGCGGATGGTAATGTGACCATCTATAAAGCTCGGCTTGTCGCTAAGGGTTATCGACAAGTTCAAGGGGTTGACTACGATGAGACTTTCTCACGGTAGCGAAGCTAAAGTCCGTCGAAATCATGTTAGCAATTGCCGCATACTATGATTATGAGATATGGCAAATGGACGTCAAAACGGCATTCCTTAATGGTTTCCTTAAGGAAGAATTGTATATGATGCAGCGGAAGGTTTTGTCGATCCTAAGAATGCCGACAAGGTGTGCAAGCTCCAACGCTCGATTTATGGGCTGGTGCAAGCATCTCGGAGTTGGAACATTCGCTTTGATGAGATGATCAAAGCGTTTGGGTTTACAGACTTATGGAGAAGCCTGTGTTTACAAGAAAGTGAGTGGGAGCTCTGTAGCATTTCTCATATTATATGTAGACGACATACTTTTGATGGGAAATGATATAGAACTCTTGGACAGCATCAAGGCCTACTTGAATAAGAGTTTTTCAATGAAGGACCTTGGAGAAGCTGCTTATATATTAGGCATCAAGATCTATAGAGATAGATCGAGACGCCTCATAGGTCTTTCACAAAGCACATACCTTGATAAGATATTGAAGAAGTTCAATATGGATCAATCTAAGAAGGGTTCTTACGTGTTTACAAGGTGTGAAATTGAGCTCAGCTCAATGTCCGACCACTGCAGAAGATATAGAAGAGATGAGTGTCATCCCTATGCCTCAGCCATAGGTTCTATTATGTATGCCATGCTGTGTACCAGACCTGATGTAAACCTTGCCGTAAGTTTGGTAGGAAGGTACCAAAGTAATCCCGCAAGGAACACTTTGGACAGCGGTCAAGAATATCCTGAAGTACCTGAAAAGGACTAAGGAAATGTTTCTCGTTTATGGAGGTGACGAAGAGCTCGTCGTAAAGGTTACGTCGGCGCTTAGCTTCGACACAGATCTGGATGACTCTAAGTCACAAACCGGATACGTGTATATTTTGAATGGTGGGGCGGTAAGCTGGTGCAGTTGCAAGCAAAGCGTCGTGGCGGGATCTACATGTGAAGCGGAGTACATGGCAGCCTCGGAGGCAGCACATGAAGCAATTTGGGTGAAGGAGTTCATCACCGACCTCGGAGTCATACCCAATGCGTCGGGGCCAATCAAGCTCTTCTGTGACAACACTGGAGCTATTGCACTTGCAAAGGAGCCCAGGTTTCACAAGAAGACTAGGCACATCAAGCGTCGCTTCAACTCCATTCGTGAAAATGTTCAAGATGGAGACATAGAAATTTGTAAAGTGCACACGGATCTGAATGTCGCAGATCCGTTGACTAAACTCTCTCCCTAAGGCAAAACATGATGAGCACCGAACTCTATGGGTGTTCGATTCATCACAATGTAACTAGATTATTGACTCTAGTGCAAGTGGGAGACTGTTGGAAATATGCCCTAGAGGCAATAATAAAAGCATTATTATTATATTTCCTTATTCATGATAATTGTCTTTATTCGTGCTATAATTGTGTTAACCGGAAATCGTAATACATGTGTGATAACGACAACAACATGTCCCTAGTGAGCCTCTAGTTGACTAGCTCGTTGATCGACGATAGTCATGGTTTCGACTATGGACATTGGATGTCATCGATAACGGATCACATCATTAGGAGAATGATGTGATGGACAAGACCCAATCCTAAACATAGCATAAGATCGCATAGTTCGCTTGCTAGAGTTTTCCAATGTCAAGTATCCTTTCCTTAGACCATGAGATCGTGTAACTCCGGATACGTAGGAGTGCTTTGGGTGTGCCAAACGTCACAACGTAATCGGGTGACTATAAAGGTATGCTACGGGTATCTCTGAAAGTGTCATTGGGTTGACATGGATCGAGGCGGATTTGTCACTCCGCTTGACGGAGAGGTATCACCGGGCCCTCTCGGTAATGCATCATCACAATGAGCTCAATGTGATCAAAGTGTTTGATCACGGGATCATGCATTACGATGCGAGAAAAGTGACTTGCGGTAACGAGATTGAACGAGGTATTGGTATACCGACGATCGAATCTCGGGCAAGTAAAATACCGATTGACAAAGGGAATCGTATCACGGGATTAATTGAATCCTTGACATCGTGGTTCATCCGATGAGATCATCGTGGAGCATGTGGGAGCCAACATGGGTATCCAGATCCGCTGTTGGTTATTGCCCGAGAGCCGTCTCGGTCATGTTCGCATGTCTCCCGAACCCGTAGGGTCTACACATAAGGTTGATAACGCTAGGGTTATAGGAATATGTATGTGCAGTAACCCGAATGTTGTTCGAGTCCGGATGAGATCCTGGACGTCACGAGGAGTTCGGAATGGTCCGGAGGTAAAGAATTATATATAGGAAGTGCTGTTTCGCCATCGGGACAAGTTTGGTGATATCGGTATTGTACGGGACCACGGAGGGGTCCCGGGTCCACCAAGTGGGGCCACCAGCCCTGTGGGGCCACATGGGCCCTAGGTGGTGCGCCTAGGCCCACATGGGCCAAGGGAACCAGCCCCAAGGGGCCCATGCGCCTAGGGTGAAAAAAGGGAGAGTCCATGAGGGGAAGGCACCTCAGGTGCCTTGGGGAGGTGGACACCTCCCCTCTTGGCCGCACCCCTCCCTTGGAGGAGGGGCAGGCTGCGCCCCCCCTCCTTGGCACCTATATAAAGGGGGAGGGAGGGGCAGCAGCACCTTTGCCCTGGACGCCTCCCTCTCCCTCTCCAACACATCCTCCTCCTCCGTAGTGCACGGCGAAGCCCTGCCGAATATCGCAAGTTCCACCATCACCACGCCGTCGTGCTGCTGCTGGAGCCATCTTCTCAACCTCTCCTTCACCTTGCTGGATCAAGAAGAAGGAGACGTTACGCTGACCGTGACGTGTGTTGAACGCGGAGGTGCCGTCTGCTCGGCACTAGATCATCGGTGAATTGGATCGCGGCAAGTACGACTACCTCATCCACGCTCACTCCGACGCCTGCTGCAATCTACAAAGTGGTATGTAGATGCTATCCAATCTGAATACTCGTTGCTAGATGAACTCATAGATGGATCTTGGTGAAACCGTAGGAAAAATTTTAATTTTCTGCAACGTTCCCCAACATCTATCCCCCTAGGAGCATGCGCGTAATACTTTGCTTTGATAACTTCTAGATTTTTGCAATAAGTATATGAGTTCTTTATGACTAATGTTGAGTCCATGGATACGCACTTTTTCCCATCCTTCCACCATTGCTAGCCTCTCTAATACCGCGCACTTTTCGCCGGTATCATACAACCACCATATATCTTCCTCAAAACAGCCACCATACCTACCTATCATGGCATTTCCATAGCCATTCTGAGATATATTGCCATGCAACTTTCCACCGTTCCGTTTATTATGACACGCTCCATTATTGTCATATTGCTAGCATGATCATGTAGTTGACATCGTATTTGTGGCAAAGCCACCTTTCATAATTCTTTCATACATGTCACTCTTGTTTCATTGCATATCCCGCACACCACCGGAGGCATTCATATAGAGTCATACTTTGTTCTAAGAATCGAGTTGTAATTATTGAGTTGTAAGAAAAATAAAAGTGTGATGATCATCATTCTTTAGAGCATTGTCCCAAGTGAGGAAAGGATGATGGAGACCATGATTCCCCCACAAGTCGGGATGAGACTCCGGACGAAAAATAAAAAAATGAAAAAAAAAGAGAAAAACAGGCCATTAAAAAAGGCCCAAATAAAAAAAGAGAGAAAAAGAGAGAAGGGACAATGCTACTATCCTTTTACCACACTTGTGCTTCAAAGTAGCACCAAGATCTTCATGATAGAGAGTCTCTCATTTTGTCACTTTCATATACTAGTGGGAATTTTTCATTATAGAACTTGGCTTGTATATTCCAATGATGGGCTTCCTCAAATGCCCTAGGTCTTCGTGAGCAAGCGAGTTGGATGCACAACCACTTAGTTTCTTTTGTTGAGCTTTCATATACTTATAGCTCTAGTGCATCTGTTGCATGGCAATCCCTACTCACTCGCATTGATATCTATTGATGGGCATCTCCATAGCCCGTTGATACGCCTAGTTGATGTGAGACTATCTTCCCTCCTTTTTTTCTTCTCCACAACCACCATTCTATTCCACATATAGTGCTATACACATGGCTCACGCTCATGTATTGCGTGAAAATTGAAAAGGTTTTGAAAATGTTAAAGTATGAAACAATTGCTTGGCTTGTCATCGGGGTTGTGCATGACTTAAATATTTTGTGTGGGGAAGATGGAGCATAGCCAGACTATATGATTTTGTAGGGATAACTTTCTTTGGCCATGTTATTTTGAGAAGACATAATTGCTTAGTTAGTATGCTTGAAGTATTATTATTTTTATGTCAATATGAACTTTTGTCTTAAATCTTTCGGATCTGAATATTCATACCACAATTAAGAAGATTTACATTGAAATTATGCCAAAGTATCACTCCGCATCAAAAATTCTCTTTTTATCATTTACCTACTCGAGGACGAGCAGGAATTAAGCTTGGGGATGCCTGATACGTCTCCAACGTATTTATAATTTTTTATTGCTCCATGCTACTTTATTTACAGTTTTGGACTATATTGGGCTTTATTTTCCACTTTTATATTATTTTTGGGACTAACCTATTAACCGGAGGCCCAGCCCAGAATTGCTGTTTTTTTTTGCCTATTTCAGTG
This sequence comes from Aegilops longissima, assembly GCA_021605205.1. Classification (NCBI taxonomy): domain Eukaryota; kingdom Viridiplantae; phylum Streptophyta; class Magnoliopsida; order Poales; family Poaceae; genus Aegilops; species Aegilops longissima. Next base: position 679,908,379 of record CM038679.1, on the reverse strand, counting down.
TTTCGAAGAAACAGAATATCAAACGGAGTCCAAACGGAGTCCAAACGGAATGAAACCTTCGGGAACGTGATTTTCTCACCGAACGTGATCCAGGAGACTTGGACCCTACTCCAAGGAACAAAAGAGGCGGTCACGAGGGTGGGGCGCGCCCCAGGGCACGCCCGCCTCGTGGGCCCCTGTTGCTCCACCGACGTACTCCTTCCTTCTATATATACCTCGCACTCCCCCAAACGATCGTAACAGGAGCCAAAACCTAATTCCACCACCGCAACTTCCTGTATCCACGAGATCCCATCTAGGGGCCTGTTCCGGAGCTCCGCCGGAGAGGGCATCCACCATGGAGGGCTTCTACATCATCACCATAGCCCCTCCGATGAAGTGTGAGTAGTTTACTTCAGACCTTCGGGTCCATAGCTAGTAGCTAGATGGCTTCTTCTTTCTTTTTGGATCTCAATACAATGTTCTCCCCCTCTCTCGTGGAGATCTATTCGATGTAATCTTCTTTTTGCGGTGTGTTTGTTGAGACCGATGAATTGTGGGTTTATGATCCAGATTATCTATGAATAATATCTGAATCTTCTCTGAATTCTTTTATGTATGATTGGTTATCTTTGCAAGTCTCTTCGAATTATCCGTTTGGTTTGGCCAACTAGATTGGTAGTTCTTGTAATGGGAGAAGTGCTTAGCTTTGGGTTCAATCTTGCGGTGTCCTTTCCCAGTGACAGAACGGGCAGCAAGGCACGTATTGTATTGTTGCCATCGAGGATAACAAGATGGGGTTTTTATAATATTGCATGAATTTATCCCTCTACATCATGTCATCTTGCTTAAGGCGTTACTCTGTTTTTAACTAAATACTCTAGATGCATGCTAGATAGCGGTCGATGAGTGGAGTAATAGTAGTAGATGCAGGCAGGAGTCGGTCTACTTGTCTTGGACGTGATGCCTATATACATGATCATACCTAGATATACTCATAACTATGCTCAATTCTATCAATTTCTCAACAGTAATTTGTTCATCCACCGTAGAATACTTATGCTCTTGAGAGAAGCGACTAGTGAAACCTATGGCCCCCGGGTCTATTCTCATGATATCAATCTCCATCACTTTAATACTTGCTTTGTTTTTACTTTGCCTTTTACTTTTTACTTTGCATCTCTATATCAAAAATACCAAAAATATTATTTATCTTCTCTATCATATCTCACTCTCGTAAGTGACCGTGAAGGGATTGACAACCCCTAATCGCGTTGGTTGCGAGGAGCTATTATTTTGTGCAGGTACGAGGGACTTGCGCGTAGCCTCCTACTGGATTGATACCTTGGTTCGAAAAAACTGAGGGAAATACTTACGCTACTTTGCTGCATCATCCTCTCCTCTTCGAGGAAATCCAACGCAGTGCTCAAGAGGTAGCAGTTTTTTGCATATATATATATATATATATATATATATATATATATATATATATATATATATATATATATATATATATATATATATATATATATATATATATATATATATATATATATGTATGTATGATGTTTTTGCATATATTTTGATGTATGTTGATGTAATGCTGATATGTATGGATATATAAATATGCATATATGATGATTTTTGTTCAGAGTCATATATGATGTTTTTATGCATATATATATGATCATATGATTTTTTCATACATGTGATTTTTTTGTTCATATATCATATGATGTTTTTATTGTTCATAGATGATCGATCATATTTGTTCATATGTATGCAAGCGAAGTCGTTGTCGTTAGTTTTATTGTTTAGGGTTAGGGTCCTCAAGGAAGGAAAATAAGGAAAGAAGAAAAGAGGACAAAGGAAGAAGGAAGAAGAAGAAAAATAACAAGAGGGGGAAGAAGAAAAAAAGGAGAAGAAGAAGGAATAGAGGATATGAATAAAAAATAGTAACCTATTTTTTATTCTTCTCCTCTATTCCTTCTTCTTCTCCTTTTTTTTCTTCTCCTCGAACCCTCGGGAACTAGGGTTGAGGGTCACCGAGGGGTCGAGGGTCGTGGAGGGTTCGAGGGTCGAGGGGTCGAGGGTTCGAGGGTCGTCGAGGGGCCAAGGGTTCGACGGTCGAGGGTCGTCGAGGGGTCGAGGGGTCGAGGGTCGAGGGTCATCGAGGGGTCGAGGGTTCGAGGGTCATCGAGGGGTCAAGGATCACCGAGGGGTCGAGAGGTTGCCTAGTGTCAAGTATTGAAGAATTCCATAGCTTCATCATTAGCGGAATAACGGGGCATGATGGTGCAAGTTCTCAAAGTTATGAACGGAGTCCGGATAGGATAATCTGCCTTTTGGTGCAATTTCAGCAAAGGCCTTCCAAATAGCGATATTCGGAAGGCTCTTGCTGAACTTTATACCAAAAAGCTAATTATCCTATCTGGACTCCGCTCCAAAATAACTTTGAGAGCTTGCACCATCATGCTTCATTACGCCTAATGATGAAGACATGGTTTTGATAAATCCTTTGACAATATACAAATGTGACATGAGGGGGTCGAGGGTCGGGAACTAGGGTAGAGGGTCATGGATCGCCGAGCGATCGAGGGTCGTGAACTAGTGCAAAGGGTCGAGGGTCGCCGAGGGGTCGAGGGTCATGAACTAGTGTAGAGGGTCGAGGGTCGCTGAGGGGTCTTCTATATGTCACGTTGTTTGTCAAAGTATTGAGGAAATCCATGGCTTCATCGTTTGCCGGAAGTAACCGGGGCATGATGGTATGTAGTTATGCAAAGTTGTTCCGGAACGGAGTCCCAGATAGGATAATCCGTCTTTTGGTACGAATTTCAGCAAAGGCCTTCCAAATAGCGATATTCGGAAGGCTCTTGCTGAACTTTGTACCAAAAAGCGAATTATCCTATCTGGGACCCCGTTCTAGAACAACTTTGAAGAGCTTCGTACCATCATGCGCTTGTTACTTTTGCCTAATGATGACGACATGGTTTTGTTGAATCCTTTGACACTAGACAAACGTGACATGAGCGGGTCGAGGGTCGGGAACTACGGTAGAGGGTCGTGGATCGCCGAGCGGTCGAGGGTCGTCGAGGGGTCGAGGGTCCAGGTTTATCAAGAATGCCCCCATTATGTATGTGCACAAGTTGATCCAATTTTTTTCTTATCTCATATATATATATATATATATATATATATATATATATTCTTCTATATGTCATGTTGTCTGTCAAAGTATTGAAGAAATCCATGGCTTCATCATTAACTGGAAGTAACAGGCGTATGATGCTATGAAGCTCTTCAAAGTTGTTTTGGAACGGAGTTCCTGGTAGAATAATTCGCTTTTTGGTACGAATTTCAGCAAATGCCTTCCAAATAGCGATATTCGGAAGGCTCTTGCTGAACTTTGTACCAAAAAGCGAATTATTCTATCGGGAACTTCGTCCCAAAACAACTTTGAAGAGCTTCGCACCATTATGCGCCTGTCAGTTCCGGCTAATGATGAAGTCATGGTTTTCTTGAATTCTTTGACACTAGACAACATGACATATAGAAGGGTAGATGAGATCAGGAAAAATATGGACCATTTTCTGCACATCCAGAATGGCGCCATTTTGTTAAATCCCTTGTCAGTCCGGACGTCGTACAATCATGAGAGAGGCGGTCCGGCCCAAACCCTAGAAGCGCTGCCGAGGCCACCCAAATTTACCAAGTTAAAAGAGCATTCTCATCGAGGCCACCCTAAACCCTACTAGCGTTGCCGAGGCCACCCCAAACACTAGAGAAGCGTCGAGGCTACTAATATGATTCCTTGTTGTGATTAGCTAGCTAGGTCCACGTTTGCCACTAATATATCCATCTATCATTTCGTATATTAATTGCCATGTTGTAATATTTGCAGAAACTATGGAGCACCGAGACTTGGAAGCAGAACAGGTGTTGGGGGACATAATCCTCGTCGGAGGTGATGTCATGTCGTATCTCAACGACACCGGTGGTTGCTACCTCTCGAGCATGTGTTGGTTTTCCCTTGAATAGGAAGGGTGATGCAGCAAAGTAGCATAAGTATTTCCCTCACTTTTTGAGAACCAAGGTATCAATCCAGTAGGAGACTACACGCAAGTCCCTCGTACCTGCACAAACAATCAAGAACCTTGCAACCAACGCGATAAAGGGGTTGTCAACCCCTTCACAGCCACTTGCAAAAGCGAGATCTGATAAAGATAATAAGATAAATATTTTTGGTATTTTTATGATATATATTGGAAAGTAAAGATTGCAAAATAGAAGGCGGCAGAAATAGCAAGTTGACGGGAGATTAATATGATGGAAGATAGACCCGGGGGCCATAGGTTTCACTAGTGGCTTCTCTCAAGATAGCAAATTCTACGGTGGGTGAACAAATTACTATCAAGAAATTGATAGAAAAGCGCATAGTTATGAGAATATCTAGGCATGATCATGTATATAGGCATCACGTCCGCGACAAGTAGACCGAAATGATTCTGCATCTACTACTATTACTCCACACATCGACCACTATCCAGCATGTATCTAGAGTATTAAGTTCATAAGAACAGAGTAACGCATTAGGCAAGATGACATGATGTAGAGGGATAAACTCAAGCAATATGATATAAACCCCATCTTTTTATCCTCGATGGCAACAATACAATATGTGCCTTGCTGCCCTAACATCCTTTGGGAAAGGACACGCAAGATTGAACCCAAAGCTAAGCACTTCTCCCATGGCAAGAAAGATCAATCTAGTAGGACAAACCAAATTGATAATTCGAAGAGACTTGCAAAGATATTAAATCATGCATAAAAGAATTCAGAGAAGAATCAAATATTGTTCATAGATAATCTTGATCAAAAACCCACAATTCACCGGATCTTGACAAACACACCGCAAAAAGAATTACATCGAATAGATCTCCAAGAGAATCGAGGAGAACTTTGTATTGAGATCCAAAGAGAGAGAATAAGCCATCTAGCTAATAACTATGGACCCGAAGGTCTGTGGTAAACTACTCACACATCATCGGAGAGGCTATGGTGTTGATGTAGAAGCCATCCGTGATCGATTCCCCCTCCGGCAGAGCGCCGGAAAAGGCCCCAAGATGGGATCTCACGGGTATAGAAGGTTGCGGCGGTGGAAATAAGGTTTCGTGGTGCTCTCGGATGTTTTCGGGGTATATGAGTATATATAGGCGAAAGAAGTAGGTCGGTGGAGCCACTTGGGGCCCACGAGGGTGGGGGCGAGCCTACCCCCTGGGCGCGCCTCCCTACCTCGTGGCCGCCTCGTTGCTTCCTTGACGTCCACTCCAAGTCTCCTGGATTGCGTTCGTTCCAAAAATAACTCTCCCGAAGGTTTCATTCCGTTTGATGTTCCTTTTCTGCGAAACACTGAAATAGGCAAAAAAATAGCAATTTGCACTGGGACTTTGGTTAGTAGGTTAGTCCCAAAAATAATATAAAGGTGCATAATAAAGCCCATTAAACATCCAAAATAGATAATATAATAGCATGGAACAATCAAAAATTATAGATACGTTGGAGACGTATCAGTGGTCTAGAAGGAGAGGGTTGCAGGCTACGGTGATCGAACAATGGAGGAGGAAGGACATGATTATGATGGCTCCGGTGACCGAATGCCGGTGGAAGAAGGACACCGTGATGACGGCTCCGGTGACCGTGCGGAGTCCGGCCAGGTATATATATTAATTAAGCCTGTGTAGACTATAGCTAATTGATGCATTAATTGTTTTGGTATGTACACATAGTAAATCTCTTCTTTCTTCTTTTCTAGCCCTCCGGATCGAGCAAAACTTCGGTAACAAGACGAGGCCCGAAGAAAAAGTTGCGCCGGGATGAAAGGTTCACGATCACAGCAATCGCGCGAGATGGCCAACCGATTGAACCCATCCGAACCAAGGACGCATTCTTTGCTCAGAGCGGGGTTCTTGTTAGGGACATGATCCTGATCAGCATCCAACAATGGTATAAGCCTAAGAACAAAGACCGTAACATCCCAAATTTTAAATTTGGAATGTCATACATAGGTCATTCATGCATAACATATTTTATTGCATTTTGTTTCACGATCCTCGAAATTCTAAGCAACTCAAGGACCCACACAGAGAGTTGGGGATTTCACGTTTTTCATATTTCAATTTTATCAAATATTGAAACAAGGATCATGTTGGTTTTGATAATTTTTCTCTCCGAAAATATTTCGTATTAAAATATATGAGAGGAGATAATATGACTTCTCCAAAATAAATGAAATATTGGAGGAAAAATATTAAAATCAATAAATAAATTTTATTTGGATATTATTGCAATTTTATTTGAATTAGGAAAAAATATGCGTTTTACAAAATTGCATTAGAGGCCCAAATAAATGTTCACTTTGTCCGTAATATTATTAGAGGACCGTGAAAATTTGTTTCAGGATTATTGGAGTCCGTTTAGTATTTCTCTTAATTGTTTTTCCACGACAGGTTTTTTTTAAAAGAGGAGCACCGACTTACCGGGCCGTGTCCGGCTAGGACACTGTGCCCGGGGCCCCTTTAAAGCCCGCCAGAGCCGCCGCCTCAGCCCACCCCACACCCGCCCCCGAAACCCTAGCTGCCAGCCCCGTCGCCCGATTCGCGCCGCCGCCGCCGGATACGCCGTCGCCGCGTCGTCGCCGCCGCCTACTACGTCGTCCCGCCGCTGCGAGCCCGCCGCTCCGCTCGCCGTCGCCTCACCGCCCCGCCGGAGTTGCCCGCCGCCGCCGACACGTTCGACGAGGTAGCCGCTTGTTTTTTTTAAACGATCGGTTTTATTTCGAAAACCCTAGATTCGTTTTTTATTTAGATTGGTTAGGTTTTTCCCGGTTTTGTTAAATAGCGGACGTTCGTCCGTACGTTCGTTTTAACGAACGCTGTTCATCCGTTAGTCACAGACAGCGAACGTTCATTCGTTAGCCTGTTTGTACGTTTTCTTTTTCCAGGGTTTTCCGCGATTATTCTCGATCGCGATTTCTGCCCTGATCTTCGTTTTAGTTTATCTTTTCGCTCGTTTATCGGAATCAGGCGATTCAAGCGCCTAGATCTTCGTCTTGAAGCCCTCTTTCTATTTAACCAAGTTGAACAAGATTTTGGTACTGTAAAATTTGACTTTAGTCCAGATTAGTAATCGGATCTTGTTTCTTTCGAAGTTTGAGTTTCATTGCTCTGTTGATTTGTTTCTTTTTGCAAACCGGAGTTCTTCAGTTGAACTTTCTGGTTAGATCTTCTTATTTGAGTTTTACCCATGCATCTTTGCTTGATTGCTTATTTATGCTATTGTTTGTTTGCGATAGAATTCCCGGAGTGCGAAGCATGCTACTATGAGTGACTAGGTTTTGCGGATCGTCAGCAAGGCAAGTAACACATTGATCATACTCTTTCATAACCAGTTTTTATGCATTAGTTACAATCCTCAAACACTGCATGATTAGGATGTGATTAACTTGTGGGTATTGGGAACTAGATGATGAGGTAGAACCTATTACCTTTTATTATCAAACCCTTGGGAGTTGCTTCAATGTTATGCTTATATTGCCATACTATGCTCATAGACGTGGATTGGGTTTGAGTGAATCCATGACACATGTGAGATTATTAACTAATGGTTCAATTTAAGGTGGCAACTTTAATACACATTTGGGTGGATTGTTGGTTTTGGGCACCAGGGGTTATACCAGTGTTGTCCTAGGAGATCCCGGGGTACCCGTGTGATTTTCCTATGGTCCGCCACCCAGGCTCAAAGGGATCATAAGATTGTTCATGCTAGAAACTTCCGTGTGCATCCACAAGCCATTATGGGCTCTGGCATAGTTGAGTATGTTGCGTGATCTCTTCCAGTGGTAGGCTAGCAGATGTAGGGGATGTAGGTTGGTACTGTCTCTCGGTCATCCGTTTCTCAAACACCATGTAGTGCGAGAAATCAAACGGAGGAGATCAAGTCTTGTGGGGAAAAGTGCGCAAACCTCGGCAGAGTGTACAAACTAATCATGGTTAGCCGTGTCCCCGATCATGGACATCTTGAGTATCTGGTACTTGAATTATTGATTTGATCTCATCACTCTAAATTAATTTGTTGGGTTGATAATTACTTTCTAATTGGGATTGAGATGGGGGTACCATTCTCAATGTTTCAACCACCATGATAGTTAAATAAAATATATTCCTTTGTTGTAGGGAAAAATTGGCTTGTCGCAAAGCAATATAACCTTAGAGCCTCCACCAGCCATATATGCATGTAGTGATAGCTTTTATCTATTCAGTGCTCTACTGTGTTATATTGCCAACATATTCCATGTGCTGGACCATTTTCAGGCTGCAACGTATCATGTTACAGACTTTTTAGACGACGAGTAAGGTGCCATAGGTCATTTTTCATGCAATCAGCTATGTCGTTGGAGTTGATGGACTCACTTTATCTTCCAAGCCTTCCGCTATTATCGTTTTTAGATGGCCTTAAGCCATATTGATTATAATGAGTTCTCTTTTGAGACATTCGATGTAATAAGTGTGTGATTTCTACTCTGTTATAAATCCTTCGAGTACTGTGTGTGTCAGCATTACCGATCCGGCAATGACACTGAACACAGAGATTTAACCATCTGAGGTCAGATCGCTACAAGATGGTATCAGAGCACACGCTGAATGTAGGACACGACCACTAAGAAAATCCATAGGTCACTCTTCTCTACTCATTTCTAACTCCTCTCCATTTTCTACGCTTTAGGATGGCGGACTCGAGGAACAAGTTTGCACAACCGGATGAAGACACACCCTTTGGACGACACTTGAAGGAAGTCACTAGATACCTGAACATCGGAATACCAAGCTTCATCGGGACCTACACCGCCACTTTACCAGAAGAGGAGCGATGGATGATTCGAGTTCAAGTTCCAGGAAGGACATTCACGCCAGTCACTGAGCCAATAGAGTTTTCCTTTGATGCACCCACCTGGAGTCTAGGCAAAAGCATGGCAGCCCACATTGCTAGGGGACGTATTGGAGAAATCTACAAACAGGAGCTGAAGGACACAATCTACGAGATATGTGGGCACCGAGATGAGCAATGGGAGATGATCAGCACCAGGAAGGACAGGTCCATTGCAGCTTTCATCCAGGAGTTAAACCAGCACATTCGACGCCAGGAGAACCAGATGTGCTCAAGCATGTTAGATTTGAAGAAGGCGATGACTAGGATCACAGAGCTAGAAGAGGAACTCAAGTCCACACGCGATGGATATGAGGAGGAAATGATGATACTCGTGGAGAAGAATGACGACCTGATAAGAAAGATAGGAGTATTCTTGGGAGACCCCGCTCCAGGAGGAGAAGACAATGAACCCAAGGAAATTCGTTCTGAAGACTACATCATCATCGACGACACCGACTCCGACCCTGATGGTAGTGATGATGATTATGAAGACGAAGCTGGAGCAGATATCATGGAGTCATCCACCGATCAAAATTTCTAGAATGACCACCATATGATTAGTAGTCCTTTCCCATGTATATAGAAGTAGCCCGAGCACTTCCGTAACGATAGTTCAAGACCGTTTGTATGCCCTTGCTTGATTGATTGAGTGATATGATATGATTGTGTTTGTCTCATGTGCATACGGGTAGTGCTTTCTCACTAGACCTCTTTTCTATTCTAATCTCTCCCCTCTAAACCCATCAGATGCCTCCGAGACGTGACACCGGATTTGTCTTCCCACCGGAGATCACCCAGTTGAACCAGCAGCAGAATGCCTTGATGCAGATATTAGTCCAGAACCAAGGCAACAACAACAACAATAACAACCCGCCACCACCACCTCCAGTTGACAACTTAGCCCATTTTCTGAGGTTGCAGCCGCCGGTGTTTTCTAGTAGCACCGAGCCAATAGTTGTGGATGACTGGCTACGCAAGATTCGAAGGGAGTTGACAACCGCAGGTTGCACAGATGCTGAGAAGGTGCGTTTCACCGCACACCAATTGGATGGACCAGCAGCATCATGGTGGGAGAATTACACAGCCACTTTCCCTATAGCCAATATCACTTGGGATCAGTTTCAGCAAGCTTTCCGCACAGCCCATGTCTCAACTGGAGCTATGAGCATGAAGAAGCGTGAGTTTTGCAACTTGCGCCAGGCAAATCGTACTGTGGATCAGTATGTAGATGAGTTTAGTAAGCTATCTCGTTATGCCCCTGATGATGTGGCCACCGATGCCGCGAAGCAGGAGAAGTTTATGGAAGGGCTGAATGATGAGATGAGCATGCAGTTGATGGTGGCAACATTGAACAACTACCAGGAGCTGGTAGACAAGGCCCTTATGATGGAAGGGAAGCAATAGTAGATTGAGAGCCGCAAAAGGAAGTATGGACAAGGGAAGTACAATTCAGGAGCTCAGCAGAAGCCTCGTTTCACCCCGAACTCGGGAGGATTGACCCATAACCATGGAGGCCACACTCACAATGGAGGAAGTACGCATAACCACAGTGGCCCCAAGAATGGAAACGGGAATGGAGCAGGCAGCAATCAGAACCGCTCTAACCCAGCCACACCCGCCAAGAAGGATCAAAGTCACATTACCTGTTTCAAGTGCGGGAAGACTGGGCACTACGCCAATGATTGTCCGGAATTGAAGAAAGGAAATGGCAATGGAAGCGCTGGGAAGAAGCCCAACCCTTTCAACAGGGGACAAGTGAACCACGTGAACGTGGAGGAGGTTGAAGAACAGCCTGATGCAGTTATTGGTAAGTTTTTGGTTAAGTCATTTACCACCCTTGTTTTATTTGATACTGGTGCATCGCATTCATACATTTTAAGGGGATTTGTGGACAAGCTTAAGTTACCCACCTTAGCCCTTAGGACACCCTTGCTAGTGAGCTCACCCGATGCAGAGTAGATGGCCAGCCGATGGTGTGATCGGTTACCCTTAACCATTGGTAGCCATGTTTTCCCCTCAGACCTAATAATTCTGGAGTCACGAGGATTGGATGTGATACTGGGAATGGATTGTTTATCAAAGTATGGAGGAAACATTGACTGTGCTAGTAGATCTATTCTACTCACCACCCCGGAGGGAAAAAGGATCAAGTATGTATCTAGGCATGCGCCTAGGAGGACTCAAGTAAATTCTCTCACGGGAGTTGTTTAGGAGGAAGTACCCGTAGTGAAGGATTACCCAGATGTATTTCCAGAGGAGTTACCAGGCATGCCGCCAGATCGAGACATCGAGTTTTTGATAGAACTATTGCTAGGCACCGGACCGATATCAAAGAGACCATACCGGATGCCCGCAAATGATCTAGAGGAGATTAAGAAGCAGATTATAGAGTTGTTGGAGAAAGGTTAGATTAGACGAAGTTCATCACCATGGGGAGCCCCAGTACTTTTGGTTGAGAAGAAGGATGGATCGTTGAGGATGGTTGTTGATTATCGTGCGTTGAATGAAGTGACGATCAAGAACAAGTACCCACACTACTAGGAAAATGCCTACTAATGGCGCACCTAATTTGGCCATTAATGGCGCATTAGTGGTGCGCCATTAGTGCCACGCCATTAGTATATTTTACTAATGGCGCACCACTGGATGCGCCATTAGTATATACAACGATGCACCATTAGTATGCCTCGAGGGCCATGTATACCAGTGCTTTGGCATACTAATGGCGCACAACAGAAGATCGCCATTAGTAACCCGGCATACTAATGGCGCCTCGCTTAATGATCGCCATTAGTATCCTTTGGCATACTAATGGCGCACTGTGATGTGATGCGCCATTAGTATGAATATTAGGTTTTTTTTAATTTTCTGTTTTTTGCACAGGTTACAAAATGTATAATTGGACAAAATATAGACAGCACACAACAACAACAGATTCATCGAATACAATAGAAGATTAGTCTCTGAATACAATTCATCATATTAGTCTCTGAATACAATTCATCATATTAGTCTCCGAATTGAAAAGACCGAACAAAGATAGAACATTATATTACAAGTCTCGAGACCGCGAGTAGCGAGTTTGTCTTCACATTACAAGTCGATATCGATCATCTAAACTACCATCACATAGAAGAGAGTTGCGGTCAACACGATGAGCATCATCACGATGAAACTCGTCTTCATCCGGTTCCTCAACGCTCCCTCCCTCTCCCGCTAGATAGCGGGCGATCTAGATTCGCCTCGGCCTAGTGGTGTACCCTTTGTAACTATTACCGCTGAATCAGTGAACCTGTCTCCGACACTCCTCCCAGTCGTCGTAGACTCAAGGAACCTTACCCTTGTACACGACATACGACGGCATCGCTATGCACTAGCCAAACGAAATGTTAGTACCAATTCACAGACAATACATAAGCAATATATAAGTATGCAACAGAACGATCGGAGAGAAAAGCAAGACATTAATAGCATCGATTACATCTAAGTTGAGCGACTCTCGAAACCAAAGAGACATACTACAAGTTCATTAAAGTTTAATTACAACATGAGCCAATCGATGTTTCGAACTAGACACAGCATCACCGCTTTCGACTCGACTCAAGGGACCGGAGCGTGGATGAAGCCGCCGTCTATCGTGGGAGTCATGAAAGAACGGGCGTTGTCACCGCATTTGTAGCATTGTGTCGATGTCACCGTTGGACGGTTGATTTCGAGGTAGAACTGCCCCGAGTGTAAGGACATCTTGATGGATGATTTCCGCAAACTCCATCGGATGCGAAAGAATTCTTGTCGATGTCCGCGTCTGGATTGCCGACACGCCGCGCCCAATCTTTGAGTTTACTCGGTGGCGAAGTTGATGATGGTCCCGCACGATCGCCGCATGTGATGGATGGCGTAGTAGGCACCCTTCGATCGCCAGCGGCTGCTTGACGCAGCGAGCGTCAGACAAGGGAGAACACGTGCTTGCCGTGCTTACGAATAGGCCTGGTGAAGGTGCCTCCAGATTGGGCATAGCCGGGAGAACATCATCAAGAACCTTCTTGACATTTGTGTAGTCTACGTTCGATCGACGGTCGGGTCGAAATACGTGGCCATGGAATATTTGGGGCTTAGGAGGATGGCGTGCAATGTGTCACTGCAGAAAACACGGAATCTTAAAAGAAAACGATCAAATCTAAGAATTCATATGTTACGGGCGGTTGAGGGAGGACTTACTCGGAAAGGAAGGCACGAGGAAGTTATCCTTATCTTGGTTTGCCGAATGACGCCTTGAGGTAAGAACTCGCGACTTGCGGTCCCAGCGCTGCCCAAGATCTTGGCACGCATGTAGAAGGGGTCGACTATCACGATGTCCGGGGTCTTGTCGCGAATGATCCGCATCTCCATACTCAGCGAAAATAGCCGAACGAAGGTGTAGTGCAGCGGATGAAGGTTCAACATAGTGTGGATGTCATCAAACCGCAGGACGATCGTATGCCCGATGGAGTTATCCACAAAGCCCTTGCCCTCTGGCACCTTGGCCACGAAAACCGGGTATGCCACATCCTTCTCTCTGAGACGCCGCTTCTCCAAAGAAAGAACACTGTCATGCAGACTCCGCATAGCACCGGTTGCAGCATTGAGCATATTTGTCGGTAGCATCGCCCTACCCGCCACATGCACCCTCCTCGAGATATCCTCAGGTGAAGGTGGCCCGTCCTGAGCACGGATCGTACTCGGTGCCGGCTAGCCCGCACCCTTGTTAGTCTTTCTTTTGCGTGCCTTCTTCTTCTCCTGTAATGGGACCGAGTTCTGCTCACAGACCGCCTTCTTGAGTGTGTTGGGGCTGATAATATTTCGCACCTCGCCTATCGGAGGCTCGGTGAAGTCGGCAGCTAGAGGCGTCTCCTGAGAGCTGAACGGCAGACGACGCCTGTTGCAACTTGGCTTCTCCGCGGTACCAGCTAGATCGCGCACGTCTTTTGTTGGGTTGGGTTCTTGAGAAGGAGGCCCCATGAAGTCGCCACCGTACCCATGATCGGCAAAGTACTGATCGACGTTGGCAAATGTATCGTCGTCATCGTCGTTCGATCCTGTGCCATATGCATGTTTGGATCCATGGCATAGGGATGTCCGGCACCGTTCGGGCGGTCTTGCCATGGGGCCGACTTGGCGGCAACACGATCGGGCGGTGTTGTCTTTGGGGTGGTGTCCCCGCCTCAAACGAATCTGCTCTTCGCCAAAGCAGGGCCAGCTCAGCAGCGCCGAGGGTCATCACGTCATCATCGTCGGCCCCGACGGGTTGAATCGAGGTAAAACTCGTCGCAGCCTGGCAGCACCAACCAGTTCAACCCTAAACAAGTTGGGTGGCATCTGGGTACCATGGAACAAGGGTTGCCGGTTGAGCGATTTTGCCCTTGGCGACATCGACCAACTCATTGTTCACGAAGTGCGGGAGAGTGCACGGAACGTCGGCGGCGCCTGCGAAAACATGTAGGGCGTCGGGATGCCCGATCAAAGGCAAGGAGATGAAGTCCTCGACCGAGAGAGCTTAATTAGTTACCGTGATGATGGCGCCGAGCTCGGCTAATGTCGAGGCACCGCCAACGGCGGGCGGCAGTTAACGGAGGGCGCTTGCTGCGAAGGTGCCGGCGGCGTACACCCGGTGCATTAAGCTCCGTGCGGCGTCGGAGACACCAATGCCGCCTCCGCGGAGACACCAATGGCCCGCCATCGCATTCTCGCGAGTTGCTGGCCGTGAAGCTAGGAATCGGGCGGCCTGTTGGCCGCCCGCAATCCACGCCTCAACCCCTGGATCAAGGTAGGCACAATGGCGGTGATCGTCGCTCCGAGTTGTTGTTGCACTTGCTCTTGGACAATCTCCGAATCTGCGCCACCTGTGCCTTGAGTTCTTGAACCTCGCTACCGCTTTCCGAGCTGGTCTTTTCTCCTTCCGCACACCAGCCGTATAGTATGACCCCATTTTGTGGACAAGCCTTTGCCGCCACACGACCAGCCGACGTCGACTTCTCGAGCTTATCCTTGTTCTTCATTACATTCAACGCCCTATTTAGAGTGGTGTCCCAAGGGTTGCTCTTAGTCGACCCAGCCATCGCTTTCGATCGCTGCGGAAGGAATGTGAACCATTTAGAAATTTGGCTTCATTAATTGGAATGCAACCATATGGAGCTAATTACCCGGGGTGGTATTCCTTACTGAACAACCTCAAGCGCCCTGGTCTTCGGATCCGTGGTAAGCTCCTTTGTTTTCGGTCCTTCTTGTACCGGCCCCGACAAAGTTCCTGGTCTGCTTGTCACCGTATTTATCGAAGAGGGGCGGTAGGCCTTGCTTGGCACGCTCCGCGTCCTCCTTGTCCCATATAGGCTCCGCCACTCTGTAACCGCCGGGACCGAGTGTGTGTTCCCCTAAGTTCAGCTCCCGCATTTCTTTCCCCCACTGACTTGATTGGGAGTTTGCGGTGCTCGAGCAATTGATCTTGAAGTCGTTGTAGTCATCTTCGGTGATCGAAGGATTTTCTCCTTGATCTTCTCATAACTCTCACCTTTCTCGATCATTCTCTTCACATTGCTTTTCCAAGTAGACAGGGCCTTGCTCATCTTCGTGAGGGCAGCATTGTTCACTTTATTCCCTTTGAGGCTTGTGTTTTCAAAAGCAGCGGGAACTTGTATCGCTCGTGCAGCTTCGTGAAGAGGAGGTTATGCAAATTCCCTCGGTCGGATGCCTCGGGTTCTCGGTGTTGATCGAGACGGTGCTCGGAGAATGCACCCGAGCTGAAGTGAGTACCCTTGACTATTCATTCGGGCGCGTTGGATTCCGCCGAGTCCACTTTAGTAACTTCCTCCTTGAGGGTGCGGAGCACGGTCGGGCGCCGTCCTTCCGTTGCCTCTTCATTGGCTGCCATCTCGTGTGTGCGCCGCCACCATCGATGGTGGCATCCTCGGCGGCACCATCGGTGGTGGAATCGATGGGGTCATCCTCGGCGGTACCATCGGTGGTCTCGATTAGGTGGGGAAGGCAGCGCCTCATACAAGTGAGGTTGTTCCTCCATCTCCGGGACAGCTCCCAGAATGCCTTGCCGCCAACCCCGGCCTCATCGTTGTGGGCCATGTTTCTCTCTAAATAGAAACAAAGTTTGGTCAAAAGTTGGTTATTGTCAAGGAACAAGATCATGGTCTCATCATTTAGGGTTTGTCGACACCGAGGCATCCTAAAATCTAAGCTTTTATCATTGAGGGTTTTTCGACGCCGAGGCACCCTAAAAGCCTAAGCTTTCATCATTTCGGTTTTATCGACACCGAGGCACCCTAAAAGCCATGCATTAGTCACAAATACGCCGGGCACTTGATCCTACTTAATTAACTACTAAGATACCCGGCCCATGCATTAGTCACAAGTACCCCATATGTCCTATTTTAGCAAAATCATGCTAAAATTCACGGAAAATTTCAGCATGACCTTTGCTGAAAATAGGACATATGGAGTACCCGAATTTACCGAACGGAAGTTAATCGACATTCCGCAAACTCAAGGGCCTCTCGGTGGACAAGGCAAAAAGGCCTCCATCACAACATGGAAAATATATATCAGCAAACTCAAGGGCTTTTGCTTTTGCTTTTCAGTGCCAAATTGTAGCTAGTACCAGCAAATTAACATCTAGCAGCAATCTTCCTAGTCTAAGCATCATCGACCTGTAACTGTATCAGTTTGGTTCAATTAAAAAGACCGGTAATCGCATCAGCTACCACATTGTTCACGGACAGCTACCAAACTGTTTCAGTATCAAAACAACATGGTAGCTGTAAATGTGGCAAAGAAGCACAATAAATCTGATAAGTTGGTATACAGCTTCAGGTTCCATACAAAGTCAAATGCCAATGGGCAAAAAAGTAAGTAGCTAGTTAATTGCCTTATTTTCAGTGTAACAAAAATTATGGAAAGCATGAGGGTTACACTATAATTATAGGAAAATTTACACTGTTATTAGGGAAGTTTTATACTGTAATTACATATAAGAAGCATCGCTACACTGAAAATTGCTGAGCTTACACTAAAATACATCTGCACCGCAGGGCTTGTACACACAAATTCAGTTAGATGATCTAACACCGACAAAATAAAGGAAACACCTACTGAACCAATACAGAGATATGAAAGCACAAGTTACTAGCATTTGCCTAAAAACTACATAACTAGGATATGAAAGCACAAGTTACTAGCATTTTCCTAAAACTACATAACTAGTGGACCAACTCTCCATCTGTAACAAGAACTATAGATCATGGGTGCTCGGGGAAAGTAGCACAAATGCAGACAATGCAAACAACCAATCAACTAGTGAAGCCAATCAAGAACCTAGAGATATAGCTAGCAAACTGAGAAGCACATGCGAGCAAGAGCAGAGCAGATCAAAAGAATAAAGCATCAACTTTGTCAAGCGTATGAAATTTCGTGATTCTTGGTGCATATTGTTTTCAGTTTTCACATATGTATTTTATCCTTCACAGGTCACATTCTTCTATTATATTGGTAAAGATTGTAATGTGTTCTTGGGAATCATTAGCATTTCAAGTGGTACAAAGTTATTGTGCTATTGCTGAGTAAGTTACTCAACCCACCAAAACCTCCAAGTAATATACTCTCTGAGACTAGTTATTTTTCAGTTATGAGCTGTGACAGTTTTCGTTGTTCGACCTTTTAATATCTTATATCAAATAGTACTATCAAAAGCTCACCCTAAATTACAATGTTACTTTGGGTTTGTAGATCATCTCATTGGTAACCTCATGTGGCCATGGACAAAGTGTTGGCCGAAGTATGAGAATAGTTCTGTTTGTTGTGTGCTACTTGCTCTGCTCCATCTTGGGCTATCACCCTATCACTTGGGAAAGGTATATTCTCCCTTTGCTTTGGAAGGTAGTTGTGTAATGGTTCGGTGTTGTTTCATGAGAATGTTGGAATATGAATTGATACATGGTTCCAAAGTTTCAAAAACAACTTAGTCTTTCTTTGGTTGCAAATTTCAGGATCTGTTGATAAACAACACTAGCTAGCTTATTATGTTGTCCATTGCATTAAATGGAAATGCCTGTGTTAAGTTTGTCATCTTCTCTTGTCAGTCTAGTAACAAAACACTGTCGGTATACTTTTTATGCTCCCCAACCAGACTACCAGAATCAATGATATTGTAAGACTTCAGAAGGTGAGCCAAACAGTGGCTGTACATAAAACAGTGCAGAACGTTTGTTCATGTGAGGTAACTAGGCCCCAGTGAAGTGCAACTCTGCAAGACAGCTACATGTTCTTGCAGGTTAACCGATTTGAAAACATTATTGCAGAGCAGTACTCCTAGTGATTCTTGGTGAACTATGGAAGATTAAAGTACCAGATACTAACCATTTCAATAAATATTAAAATGGCCAAAAAAGGCATCATTTGATGAAGCAAACTTGAAGCAGTAGATTAACCAAAAATAAGCTTAACCCTTCAGATACTAACCATTTTATCTAGTGTATAATTTCTTTGTTTCAGATAGAACCAAGTTTCGTGTGTTCTAGGATCTTCCCTGGCAGAAATTGCACATGCCATTCAGAAAGAAAAAGCATTGCAGGTATAACTATAACATTCTGAAGTAGAGTTCTAAAACTGCAAGTTGAGCCAAAATCTGGAGTCTCAAGGGACTAAACATTCAGTATTTGAGAAACTGCAAACTGAGTGTATCGCAGGCACTCACATGGTAGATTGAGTTCATTCTGAATTTCAGTTATACACAAAACACCATGGCACATTATCTCTGATCTTAATATGTAGACAAATTGACTGCATATAGCAAAAAATCGGAGCACCAACCGTCACTGAAGAACAGAAATAACACCAAAATGCTAACTTGAGTTATTCTGAACTTTTTCCGTTATTCACAAATCACCATGGCACAACAGTTCAAAGGCACTGACAAAACAATG
This sequence comes from Aegilops longissima, assembly GCA_021605205.1. Lineage (NCBI taxonomy): Eukaryota > Viridiplantae > Streptophyta > Magnoliopsida > Poales > Poaceae > Aegilops > Aegilops longissima. The sequence continues at coordinate 679,889,453 of CM038679.1, read as the reverse complement.
CTCACGGGGGCAGGAGGAGGGGGAGAGGGGAGAGGAGGAGGGGAGCTCACGGGGGCAGTGGGGCGCGGGGAGGATGTCGGGGACGACGACGACGCAGGGGAGGAGGCGACGAGGTCCGGGTGGTGGTGGTGCTCCGGCGACGGTGGTGTGGATGGGGCGGCGTCCGGGCCGCCGGCGATGAGGGCGACGGGGCGATGGCGTCCAACAAGGTGGGGCGACGGGGAGAGCGGCGCCGACGTCGGGGCCTCAGGCGGCGGTGGTTGGAGACGGGCGACAGGGGCGACGGGCGCCCGGCGATGGGCGCAGGGGCAAGGCGGCGGGCGGCGGAGGCGGCGGGCAGCGGCGTCGGGAGAGGAGAGGGGAAGGGGATCGAGGGCGAGGGGCGAGGGAGAGGGGATAGGTGTGGGCCCGGGAGGAAGTATGGATGGGGGGCGGCACAATACTAATGGCGCACCACACCTCGGTGCGCCATAAGTACATCCATACTAATGGCGCACCTCACCCTGGTGCGCCATTAGTACTTTTTTTTTATTTCTGCTCGAGCCAACAGGTTATCTCCCACCTAACCTGATCCACATCAAGTTCCCTCTACTAGCTCGACCGTCAAGAGCCAGTTCTCACACCAGAGGTCTGGGTTCGATTCCCTGTCTCCACAAATTTTTTATGCATTAAAATGCTGTTTGATACTTACTTGTGTTTAAATATGTTCAAACTTGTTTAAATCATAACAGTAATATTTTTTATAAGACAGTAATATTTTTTTAAATATCATCAAACAGTAATGCCGGTGGAGCGGGGAGGTGTGGGGGTGCGGGGGGCGTGGGCGGTTGAGTAGGGAGGAGTGCGGGGGTCGGCGGCAGCGGTTGAGTAGGGAGGGTGCGGGGTCGTCGGCGGCGGTTGAGTAGGGGAATCGAGGGTGCGGGCGGTCGGCGGCGGCCGTGGACCGGATCTGGCGAGTGGGATAGCGATCGAGATGGAGGGGATCGAGATGGAAGGGATCGAGTGTCCATGAAATTAAAAATATTCATGATAGTTCAAAAGTGCCCATGAAATACAATCGAGAAATGAAGTCTCGATTTAAATACAATCGATCTTAGCTAGCTATCTCTTCACAATCTTCTTGCCCTTCTTTTTCGCAATTGGAGTTCTTCTATGGAGCAGACGTCCTTTAGGTAGGGTGGTCCTGCTTCTTCTTGTGGTGTATGCTGCTACTTCATCATCGTCGTCATGTTCGATCCTCGGTCGCCGTATTTGTCAAGTCTTGCTCATTGGCTACTCCATCCATTCCGATGATCTTCCTTTTGCCTCTCCTCACGACAACACGACCGGGCTTTGGCGGGTCGGTAATGAAGAAGCATTGGTCCACTTGGGAAGCCAGTACCCATGGCTCATTTTTCGGTGATGTTTGCGCCCATGATCTTGGATTTGGCTTCGGTATAACCATGGTGGTGAAATACCGGTCTTCTTTTATGACGTTCTTGGCCCATCGACACGGAACATCGGACCTTCTCTCCAGCGTAGCTCAGCTCCCAGATCTCCTCGATCCTTCCGTAGTATCTGTCCTTGTCGTTACCGGTGTAGGATTCCATCGTTACCCCGGAGTTCTGATAACCATCGCTCTTCATGTCCTTGGCCTCGGTGTAGAATGTGTAGCCGTTGATATCGTGCGCCTCATAGGTAATCAAGTTGTGCTCGGCGCCTGTGACAAAGGCGAATATGAGTTGTTCTTCCGCGGAAGAATCCTCATGTAAAGGGTACGACAGAAGCTTCTGCTTGAACCAACGCGTGAAACATGAGTTGTGCTCTTTGAGTATATCTTCGTCCGTCCTCTGTTGGCCTCGGTCATTGTACGTCTTCTTAATAAAGGTTCTGTGCTCTACCACCCAAGGATCGACCACGTCTATGTGTTGTAGCGCGACTAGGTTTGCTCTTTCAAAGTCGGCGAGTCGACCCTCGAAGTCGACATGCATTTCGCGGCGACCCTCACGGTAACCCCATCCAGCGAGCCTGCCGAGGTGCCTGTTGACGGGCAGACCAATGGGGTTCTCGATGCCTAGATAATTAGTGCGATGGGAGATGCACTCTTGATCGAAAAGCCCCGCTATGCTTCCTTCGGGCGTGACATGTTGCGAACGTATCCTTTGATGACACCATTCATCCTTTCGAGCGGCATCATGCTGTGCGGAACGTCGCCCGAGTTGGATGATATCCTCCACTATATGGACCAGCAGATGCACCATAACGTCGAAGAATGCGGGCGGAAGTACATCTCAAGCTCGCATAGTATCACCACGATCTCTTCCTGTAGCCTTCGAGTTGCCTCCGCCAATCGACTTCCGAGATGGCGTCGAAGAAGTTGCATAGGCCAAATAGCGTTTCACGGACGTGCGTGTCCATGATCCCACGGATTGCAATCGGAAGTATCTGCGTCATCAAGACGTGATCGTGAGACTTCATCCCGATGTTCTGCTTCACTGGGTCTAGGTATCGCTTATCTTCCCAGCAGAATCAGTAAGGAAGTTTTACTCCTAGGAGGCAGGTGAAAACTGCTCGATCTCCTCGACTTAGAGTGAAGCACGCGGGGGTAGTCATTTCCGGTCTTCTTGGCCTTTTGCCTTTGCGACGACTTTACGTGTCCCGCTTCGCCTCATCATCATCATCATCATCATCATCATCATCATCATCATCATTAGCGTGAAGCTCCTGCACGATGCCCATTGATTTCAAGTCTGCCCTTGCTTTCGGCCCATCTTTGGTCCTCTCGGCATGTTGAGCAGGGTACCAAGCAGACTCGCACGCGTTCTTCGTGATATGCATGACATCAAGGCTGTGAGGCACACGGTGGATCTTCGATCGGCAAGTCCCGAAAACAGACCTCGTTTTCCATACCTTCAGCAGCTCTCGCGCCTTCGCTTCTTTCCGGCTCTGGCGCCTTTTGCTTCTTTCGGCGGTGGGCAGTCTTTCCAATTTTTCAACAGCTTGTCTATTTCCTCGCCGCTCCTCGTACAGGCGTTTTCGGGTTCGGTTTCACCATCGAACAGATCCTTGCGTTTCCTCCACGGGTCATCATCGCGAAGCCACCTTCGATGTCCCATGAACACGGTTTTCAAGACCCGGATCTCTATCTAGCTGGCGATCGTTGTGTCATCCATGCACCTTACGCATCCGGAAAATCCGTGGACTACCTGCCCCGAGATATCCGTAATCGAGATAGTCGTGCACCGTCGTGAGCAAAGGCGGCTCTCATAGGGAAATATTCTTTCTCCGCGGCGTCCCACGTATTGGCTGGCGTTTTCCACAGCGTGTCAAGCTCCTCTTCAGCAGCCCCATCAGATTGATGTCGTTCCTGGTTGTTTCGGCCCTTCAATTAGCATACTCATGTGAATGTACTTCCTCTTCATGCACAACCAGGGGAAGGTTGTACATCCACACAAACACAGGCCAGGTGCTATGTGTGCTTCTCCGCTGCCAAACGGATTGACTCCATCGGTGCTCGCGCCCAAAGCATGATGTTCCTTGGATCGTTCCCAAATTCTGAGTCTTGAAGTTCAACGCTTGCCAGCGCTCGCATCCTTAGGGTGACTTAGCATCTTGTCTTTTTATCTATCTCCGGATCATTTGCGTCATCTTCTCGCTTCTTCTCCTCCCTATCCGCTGCGTGCCAGCGCAGGAGCTTTGCTACCTTAGGGTCTGCGAAATACCGCTGCAGACGAGGAGTGATCGGAAAGTACCACACCACTTTTCGAGGAGCTTTCTTCCTCTTCTTGTATCGAGTGACGCCGCACACCGGACATATGGTAGACTCCGCGTGCTCGTCCCGATAAATGATGCAATTGTTCATGCACACATGGTATTTCACGTGCGGTAAATCGAGAGGACACACGATTTTCTTCGCCTCCTCCAAACTGGTCGGGCACTTGTTCCCCTTGGGAAGACGTTCGTGCCAGAATGACATGTTCTCGTCGAAGCATGCGTCGGTTATTTTGTGTTTTACCTTCATCTCCAGAGCCATGAGCGTTACTTTCAGGCGGGTATCCTCGGGCCTGCATCCTTCATACAATGGAGTAACCGCGTCTAACTCAAGTTGATCCATCTTGGCTTTCTCTCGGGCGGCAGCTCTGGCGTTATCCCTCTGCTTGAGAAGCAGCTCTTGAATATGAGGGTCCTGCACCCAGCCCATCGATGGTCCAACGTCGTCTGCTCCGCCGGCATCATCATCTTCATGATCATGCCCGTCGCCTGCTCGGCATCTTCCTCATCATCATGTCCTGCATCTTCTACATGATGATGTGTACAACATCACCGTCGTGATCATCTCACGGGATTCTTCGTCTTCTCGCCCGCCGAGCCGCGGTGGTTGTCTTGCTGCCCTTCCTCATTTCTTGCCCGCCCCCATGGACGACTTCGTAGTAATCTCATCACCTTGCCACCGATAGCCATCCATGAAACCACGCAAGAGCAGGTGGTCCCGCACCTGCCCGGAATCTGGGTCCGCAATAAGGCTCTTCAGCTTGCATCTTCGACACGGACATCTTATCTCCGTCTCGTTCTTTTGAAGCATCTCGGCCTTCGCGGACCTCAAAAACCTATTCATGATGCCTTCGGTCATCGTATGCGGACCATGGTCGCTGCTGCGGGTAGAGCAAAACGATATTTTAGAACCAAACAAAAATTTGGCATGACTTTCCTAAAAATAGGACCAAAAGAATGCTTAATGCCAAAATTCTCTTGAAACGGAAATGAATCAACATTCCGCAAAATATTGGCAACTATCGCATTTCAAATACCGTACACCTCCAAACACAAACACATATGCAACACCACAAACATATGCAACACCACGAACATACATAGATCTAGCTAGGCCATAAAAAGTGCATGTGCACATTGTTGTAGGAGAACAACATAAATATAGCTCCCCTTACTTACCTATTAAAACAAGGTAATTTAACCACTTAATTTGAATGAATCTATGGTGGAAATGAGGTGAAAAGAGGAGGCACCGAGACAAGGAGGAGGTGGAGAGAATGAAGTGGGGAGAAAGTGAGTGTGGGTAGGAGAGGCTGTCCAAAATATCTTGTTGCTGCCCACTTACTAATGGCGCACCAGCACTAAATGCGCCATTAGTAATCCAGTTACCAATGGCGCACCTTCGGCGGTGCGCCATTAGTAGTTTTGCAAAAAAAATACTAATGGCGCATCGATCCGCGCGCCATTACTAGTTTAAACTACTAATGGCGCACTTCATCTAGATGCGCCATTAGTATGTTTGGACAAAGCGCACTAGTTCAAAAAAAAATTGATACTAATGGCGCACCCTTTGCAGTGCGCCATTAGTAGTTACAACTACTAATGGCGCACTTCATCTGGATGCGCCATTAGTATGTTTGGACAGGCGCACTAGTTCAAAAAAAAATTTGATACTAATGGCGCACCCTTTGCCTGGTGCGCCATTAGTAGTTTCATCTCTAATGGCGTATCAGCAGGTGGTGCGCCATTAGTATATATTAATGGCGCACCAACTGTCTGGTGCGCCATTAGTGTCAATCCCATCTATAGCCCTTTTTCTAGTAGTGCCACTGCCGATGATCAATGATTTGTTCGACCAGCTGCAAGGAGCTAAAGTGTTTTCGAAGATCGACCTGCGATCAGGATATCACCAACTGAAGATTCGAGAAAAGGATATACCTAAAACAGCTTTCACCATGAGGTATGGGTTATATGAGTATACGGTTATGTCTTTTGGACTAACTAACGCCCCTGCCTATTTCATGAGTATGATGAACAAGGTGTTCATGGAGTTCTTGGATAAGTTTGTCGTGGTGTTCATTGATGATATCTTGGTGTACTCGAAGAATCAAGAGGAACACAAGGAGCATTTGGGTTCAGTTCTCGAGAAGCTCAGGGAACATCAGTTATATGCCAAGTTCAGCAAATGTGAGTTCTGGTTGAAGGAAGTTGGATTTCTTGGACATGTTATATCAGGAGAAGGTATAGAAGTGGATCCTACCAAGGTTCAGCCAGTCACTGAGTGGTTGGCACCCACCTCAGTTGGAGAGATCCGCAGTTTTCTTGGACTCGCGGGATACTACTGGAGATTGATTGAGAATTTATCCAAGATTGCGAAGCCTATGACAGCATTGTTGAAGAAGGACACCAACTTACATTGGACAGAAGAATGTGAAGCAAGTTTCCAGGAGTTGAAGAAACGTTTGACTATAGCCCCAGTGCTGATTCCACCTGATATACGCAAGGATTTCCAAGTGTATTGCGACGCCTCTCGCTTAGGACTTAGAGGAGTACTTATGCAAGACGGAAGAGTTGTTTCTTATGCCTCAAGACAACTTCGACCGCATGAGTTGAATTATGCCATGCATGATTTGGAGTTAGCAGCTGTAGTGCATGCGCTCAAGACCTGGAGGTATTTTCTTATTGGGAACCGTTGCGGTGTGTACACGGATCACAAGAGTTTGAAGTACATTTTTACCCAGAAGGAGTTGAACCTCAGGCAAAGGAGATGGTTAGAGCTCATAAAGGATTATGATATGAAGTTGCACTATCTCCAGGCAAGTCCAATGTCGTAGCAGATGCTTTGAGCCAAAAAAGTTATGTCAATACCCTTGTAAACGGAGGATTGCCAAAGGAGTTAGCAGAAAATCTCAGGGAGCTTCGTTTGGAGATAGTTCCTAGGGGTTTTGTTGCAACATTGGAGGTACAGTCAACATAATTGGGAAAGATTCGAGAAGCTCAGAAGGATGACAAAGAAATTGCTGCAATAAAGGAGAGGATGAGTGAAGGAAAAGCCAAAGGTTTTCGTGAGGATGAGCACGACACCTTGTGGTTTGAGGACCGTGTTTATGTGCCCAATAATGCAGAGATAAGGAAGTTAATACTACAGGAAGCCCATGACTCGCCATACTCGATACACCCCGGAAACACCAAGATGTATTTGGATTTGAAGGAGCGTTTCTGGTGGACTGGAATGAAGAAGGATATTGCTGAGTATGTAGCCGTATGTGATGTATGTCAGAGAGTGAAGGCAGAATATCAGAAGCCAGCCGGATTACTGCAACCTATGCCGATATCCGAATGGAAGTGGGACAAGCTTGGCATGGATTTTATCACCGGATTACCCAGGACCCGATCGGGATATGATTCTATCTGGGTAGTAGTGGATCGTTTGACTAAAGTAGCCCACTTTATCCCAGTGAAAACCGCTTATACCAGTGCAAAGTTGGCCAAGATATATCTGACCAGGATCGTATGTTTGCACGGAGTTCCGAGGACCATCGTATCAGATAGAGGAACACAATTTACTTCAAAGTTCTGGCACCAGTTACACCAGACTTTGGGTACCAGGATAGAGTTCAAGATGCTTTTCACCCGCATGATGGATGCACCGAGAGAGTCAATCAGATTCTGGAGGACATGTTAAGAGCTTGTGCATTAGATTATGGATCTATTTGGGATGAAAATTTGCCGTACGCAGAGTCCTCATACAACAACAGTTACCAGGCCAGTTTGAAGATTGCACCTTTCGAAGCATTGTATGGAAGGAGGTGTAGAACACCGTTGATGTGGGATGAAGTAGGAGACCATCAGTTGTTTGGTCCGGATTTGATTAAAGAGTCAGAAGAGAAGGTTAAGCTGATTCGAGATAGACTGAAGGTAGCTCAGTCCAGATAGAAGAGTTATGCAGATTCAAAACGCAAGGAGGTGGTCTATGAAATCGGAGACAGAGCATATCTCTGTGTGTCACCACTACGAGGAGTTAAACGTTTTGGAGATAAGGGAAAGTCAGCCCCGAGATTTGTAGGACCGTACCATGTTTTGAACGCATGGGAGAGGTTGCCTACAAGTTGGAGTTACCCGAAGGACTGTCAGGAGTTCATGATGTGTTTCATGTTTCACAGTTGAAGAAGTGACATGCAGAGATGGTCGATATTCCTTGAGAGATACAGTGCCCCTAGAAGCAATTCAGTTGGATAGTGACTGGACATATGAGGAGAAACCTGTCAAGATTCTCGAGTTTGCTAGCCGAGTTACTCGCAGCAAGGTTATCAAGTTTTGCAAGGTTCAGTGGAGCCACCATACCGAGGAGGAAGCCACTTGGGAACATGAGGATGATCTACTTAAGGACCACCCACACCTGTTTTCTAGCCAACCCGAATCTCGAGGATAGATTCATCTTAAGGGGGGTAGGTTTGTAACATCCCAAATTTTCAATTTGGAATGTTATACATAGGTTATTCATGCATAACATATTTTATTGCATTTTGTTTCGCGATCCTCGAAATTCTAAGCAACTCAAGGACCCACGGAGAGAGTTGGGGATTTCACGTCTTTCATATTTGAATTTTATCAAATATTGAAACAGGGATCATGTTGGTTTTGATAATTTTTCTCTCGGAAAATATTTCGTATTAAAATATATGAGAGGAGATAATATGACTTCTCCAAAATAAATGAAATATTGGAGGAAAATATTAAAATCAATAAATAAATTTTATTTGGATTTTTATTGCAATTGTATTTGAATTAGGAAAAATATGTGTTTTTAAAAATTGCATTAGAGGCCCAAATAATTGTTCACTTTGTCTGCAATATTATTAGAGGGCAGTGAAAATTTGTTTCATGATTTTTGGAGTCCGTTTAGTATTTCTTTTAATTGTTTTTCCGCGTCAGTTTTTTAAAAAGAGGAGCACCGACTTACCGGGCCGTGTCTAGCTAGGACACTGCGCCCAGGGCCCCTTTAAAGCTCGCCCGAGCCGCCGCCTGAGCCCACCTGCGCCCTTTAAAACCCTAGCCGCCACCTCGCCCCGATCGCGCCGGGCGTTGCCGATCCGCCGCCGCCGCTTGCGTCGTCGTCGTCGCCGCCGGAGCCCGCCGACCCCACTGCCCCGCCGGAGTTGCCCGCCGCCCCGTCGGAGTTCCCGCCGCCGCCAACACATTCGACGAGGTAGCCACCGTTTTTTTAACCGAACAGTTTTATTTCGAAAACCCTAGATTCGTTTTTTTATTTAGATCGGTTTGGTTTTTCCTGGTTTTGTTAAATAGCGGACGTTCGTCTGTACGTTCGTTTTAACGAACGCTGTTCATATGTTAGTCACAGACAGCAAACGTTCGTTCGTTAGCCTGTTCGTCCGTTTTCTTTTTCCAGGGTTTTTCCGCGATTATTCTCGATCGCGATTTCTGCCCTGATCTTCGTTTTAGTTTATCTGTTCGCTCGCTTATCGGAATCAGGCGATTCAAGCGCCTAGATCTTCGTCTCGAAGCCCTCTTTATGTTTAACCAACTTGAACAAGATTTTGGTACTGTAAAATTTGACTTTAGTCCAGATTAGTAATCGGATCTTGTTTCTTTCGCAGTTTGAGTTTTGTTGCTCTGTTTGATTTGTTTCCTTTTGCAAACCGCAGTTCTTCAGTTGAACCTTTCTGGTTAGATCTTCTTATTTGAGTTTTAGCCATGCATCTTTGCTTGATTGCTTATTTATGTTATTGTTTGTTTGTGATAGAATTCCCGGAGTGCGAACCGTGCTACTACGAGTCACTAGGTTTTGCGGGTCGTCAGCAAGGCAAGTAACGCATTGATCATACTCTTTCATACCCAGTTTTTATGCATTAGTTACAATCCTCAAACACTGCATGATTAGGATGTGATTAACTTGTGGATATTGGGAAGTAGATGATGAGGTAGAACCTATTACCTTTTATTATCAAACCGTTGGGAGTTACTTCAACGTTATGCTTATATTGCCATGCTATGCTCGTAGACGTGGATTGGGTTTGAGTGAATCCATGACAGATGTGAGATTATTAATTAATGGTTCAATTTAAGGTGGCAACTTTAATACACATCTGGGTGGAATGTTGGTTTTGGGCACCTGGGGTTATGCCAGTGTTGTCCTAGGAGATCCCGGGGTACCCGTGTGATTCTCCTATGGTCCGCCACCTAGGCTCAAAGGGATCATAAGATTGTTCATGCTAGAAACTTCCGTGTGCAGCCACAAGCCATTATGGCTCTGGCATAGTTGAGTATGTTGTGTGACCTCTTCTAGTGGTAGGCTAGGGGATGTAGGTTGGTACTGTCTACCCGGGGTTAGAGTTAATGCTTCTGCAAGACTGTGTCTCGGTCATCCGTTTCTCAAACACCATGTAGTGGAGAAATCAAATGGAGGAGATCGAGTCTTATGGGGAAAAGTGCGCAAACCTCTGTAGAGTGTACAAACTAATCATGGTTAGCCGTGTCCCCGGTCATGGACATCTTGAGTATCTGGTACTTGAATTATTGATTTGATCTCATCACTCTAAATTAATTTGTTGGGTTGATAATTACTTTCTAATTGGGATTGAGATGGGGGTACCATTCTCAATGTTTCAACCACCATGATAGTTAAATAAAATATATTCCTTTGTTGTAGGGGAAAATTGGCTTTTCGCAAAACAATATAACCTTAGAGCCTCCACCAGCCATATATGCATGTAGTGATAGCTTTTATCTGTTCATTGCTCTATTGTGTTATATTGCCAGCATATTCCATGTGCTGACCCGTTTTTGGGCTGCAATGTATCATGTTGCAGACTTTTCAGATGACGAGTAAGATGCCATAGGTCGTTTGTCATGCACTCAGCTATGTCGTTGGAGTTGATGGTCTCACTTTATCTTCCAAGCCTTCCGTTGTTATCATTTTTAGATAGCCTTAAGCCATATTTATTGTAATGAGTTCTCTTTTGAGACATTAAATGTAATAAGTGTGTTATTGCTGCTCTGTTATAAATCCTTCGAGTACTGTGTGTGTCAGCATTACCGATCCAGGGATGACACTGAACACAGAGATTTGACCGTCTGATGTCAGATCGCTACAAAGACCATGCGGTGTCTTATGTCAACGATACGGAGAAAGATGATCTTTGGACCGCGCTGAAGGAAAATTTCACCCTACCGCCAGAGGAGGATCCAAGAAGCCAGCTATTATAGAGCCATTGGTCCATGCTCATGCTCTTAAGAAGATGGCAGATCTATTCAAGAGGTGGAAGAATGAGTTGAAAACATCATTTGTCGACAAAGAAAAGACTCCAGAATTCACTGGTCGGTTTGAAAAGATCAGAGATCACTGGGACGCATTTGTGGCCCACAAGACATCGGACAAGAGTAAGAAGATGCCAGCGACAAACAAGAAAAATGCTGCGAAGAAGGAGCATCACCATCGCACGGGGTCAGGTGTCGGTGTCAAAACCGGCGGATCTCGGGTAGGGGGTCCCGAACTGTGCGTCTAAGGCGGATGGTAGCAGGAGGCGGGGGACACGATGTTTACCCAGGTTCGGGGTACACAGAGTTGTTGTTGTCCTACGGACTAAACCCTCCAGTTTATATAGACATCGGAGGGGGCTAGGGTTACACAGAGTTGGTTACAAGAGAGGAGATCTACATATCCGTATTGCCAAGCTTGCCTTCCACGCCAAGGAGAGTCCCATCCGGACACGGGACAAAGTCTTCAATCTTGCATCTTCATAGTCCAATAGTCCGGCTGTCCGGAGACACCCTAATCCAGGACTCCCTCAGTAGCCCCTGAACCAGGCTTCAATGATGATGAGTCCGGCGCGCAGATTGTCTTCGGCATTGCAAGGCGGGTTCTTCTCCAAATTCTGAATACCTGCTGAGTAGTGTCCGACTTCCCATAAATGTTGCACTTCTTGGCTTCCACGCCCAATAATGGTTGTCTTCCACGTGTCGAGCAAATGCGAGAAGCCTGGGAATTTTTTACATTTGCCACCCTAGCCATGTGAGTAAACTGTCTATTAAAGAGACGGGGATTCCTAGATCCAAATCACACCATCCTCCCACGGCGAGTATCCATCGGAGTGCGCTCGGAAAAATCCATTCCAACATGGCCGACCATTGCAGCTCCTCCTCTCGCTCCCGTAGCCCTAAGCCCGGTGATTGGAAGAAGTGTTCTGTCCCGCACAGCCAACTAGTAGAGTTACAGACCCAGGGATTTCTCCCTCCAGCGTATATGGTCCCCGTTCGAGTCGGGCTCGCCACGTATAATGGCGGGGAGCAAGCGGAGAGCTTTCCCAATCCCTCCAAGGGGGGGCGGATATGCCTTGTCCCTTATATATTAAGGGGACTTGGATTTCCAATCCATCCATTCCTCCGCGGGCTCCTGGAGTTTTATGGCCTCCAGTTGCATAACTTCACCCCCGCTTCCATATTACACATCGCTAGTTATGTTTCCCTTTGTGAGTTGTTTCTAGGCTACGAAGCTCATTTCGCGTTGTGGAAGAAGCTATTCTGCCTTGTGCCTCGTACACAGAACGGGTCAATATATCAAGTGGGCGGAGCTGAAATATGGCGCATCGCCGGGACCGGTTACCTGTCCGGCACCCCGAAGAAGACGTCAGAAGACTGGCCTTCGGAGTGGTTTTACATGGAGGATGTCCCCCTTCCAGATCCTATTCGGATGGGTCTTCCCGAGTTCGACAATGCCCCTTTGAAGAAACGCCGCAGCTGGCGCCCTAGGAGCCCTCAGGAGGAAGATAACGGAGAAGTCATTTACCTGATGGGGCGGATAAAAGTGTTGGCTCAATCAGGACTGACAATAGCCGAGGTTATGTCAATATGTATAATGCGGGGGGTACATCCACTTCAATATAGAGGGCACCCTATGTGGCACTTTAACTGTAGCGACCTGACCCAAAATCGGTCAAATCTCTGTGTTTGTACCATCCCAAGATCATGCTGGTACTCACAGTACATCGATGAAATAATCAAAGTTCAATCACACCTGAATATTATTACACGATTCTCATATAGAGTCTTTATTACAAGGGAATAAATTCGGCTCAAGGCCAACTCATGAGAAATAAACTACAAATGCTGCGGAAGCGTCGAAGAAAAGCGAGTCCATCCGACTCCAAAGGGCAATCGCCAAGCGCGGAGCGTAGCCTCACTCCTGATCGGAATATACCTCTGCAACATAAGACGTTGCAGCCATGTAGGTCAGCTTTTGGAATAAGCTGGCAAGTCATGAAGAATAACAATGATAAACTTACTATCACTATATGCATTTTTGGCTGTGGAGCTCTAAGTTTCATCATTTTGCGAAAAGCAAATTTTTCCCTACTACAGTGGACTTGCTTGCAAATTACTACAATTGTTGGTAGTTATTGAGATGGTTCCGCCAACCAATATCTCGTTCCCAAATTATTAAGTCATAAAACCCCTCAAATTAATTCATTAGTTTTAGTGTTGAGATATCCGAATACTTCCAAGTTCCAGAGGCTCAAATGTCCGTAACCGGGGACACGGCTAATCGATTAGATCTTTAGCTCTGCAGAGGGTTGCGACTTTCCCGCAAGAATCATTCCTCCTTTAAAGTCTTCGCACTTCATGGTGTTTGAAGACGGGACGAATGAAACAGGGTCTTCCAAAGAGTTCTTCTGGCTACTGCCGGTACCCATCCAATCCTACCGTTCTTCTACATCTCGTAGTACCGTCCAGCCAGCGTCACTACTAGGGTCAACCCAGCCAGAGCCCATAATGGCTTGCGGCTGCACAGGTAAGCTTCTGGTCATGGGGCATCCATCCTTCTCTTCGTGGCTGGGTGAAGCTTTCCGCAAGATGTCATGGCACTTCTCCATGCATCCCGCCACCACTGGTTCTCCAGGTGCCCGTCAACCGCCCTCCACCCAAGAGTGAATTTCAAAGTCCATCTTGATCATTGTAGTTCATGGGGTTGTCATCATCATTGACTCTCACATCTTGCTTATGAATTTCACTCAACCCAAAACCCGCTCACGAGCATAGCAAAGTAACTACTTAGTCCCGGGTCATGGTAACAAGGATTGGTTCATCCTACCACATGATACTACTCAAGTTTAATGACTTCAAAATTTCACTACTGCATGCATGGTGGGTGGTGACAATTACTAATGCACAAAAACATAGGTATAGAAATAACATGATCAAAACTTGCCTTGCTGATGATCCTCATAAGCTAAAGAGTCATAGTAGCAAGCTTCGCACTCCGGAAACTCTACCGAGACAAACAATTCACAATAAGCATATAGCAATAGGATCACATAACACAACATAACAAAAGTAACATAACACAACAAAACAACCCAAAACCAAATCCAAAAGAAAAACTCAAAGGAAAACCACTCAAAGTTTTCCCTACTTCAAACAATAACTAAAATAGTTTTTAATATAATAAAATTTACTCAACATAACCTAATCATGGTTTTAGGTTAACTTAACAGAAAAGGATTCACTAAGCAACTAGGAGCAAAAGGAATTAATTAAAAGCTATTATAAAACTCATTTTAGGCCTAATCCAATTTCTATTAAGAAAATAAATTAAAACTTTTATTAATTATAAATAAAAGTTCATCTACTAGAGTGACAGAAACTAACCTAGAACAACCAATCACAAGTTAAAAATAAATTTATTTACTAATTAAAATATTAGGAAAACAGGAGCTAGTTAATTAATTAGGATTAATAGGATTCTGCTTAAAACTAATTATTTATTAATCCTAAAATACCCAAGTTAATTTTTATGGTTTGGCAATGTTAAAATAAAGTTGTGACAAAAGAATCATCTAAAATAATTTTTCTAACTCAAGTTATAGCAGATTTACTATTCTGACTAAAACTAAATTAAAGCATTTTAATTAATTTTAACATAGCTAAATATATATTCTACAGAAACTACATAAAATTTGTAACCCAACAAAAAAAGAACCATCAAAAAATATTAAACAGAATAAAAGATATCAATTTTTCAAAACAGAAACTAATCTGCTAAAACAGAAAATCAAAATAAAAGAAAAAGGCCTAATGGGCCTATACTGTGCACTGGGCGTCAAATAGCCTAACGGGCCCTAGGTTTAAACTAAAACGAACCGGGAAAAAAATAAATCCTAACTAATCTAAACCGGAAAGAACCGGCCGGTCTTTTTATAAAAAGATATCCCTTCGGGGGTTCTAATCGTGGCCGCTCACTAGAGATCGGACGGGGAGGTTTCGGTGGCTTACCGGAGTCCGGCGGCGGCGGCGGCGGCGGCGAGAGTCGTCGAGGTTCCGAGCATCGGGAGCTCGGGGAGTCGCCGTCTTGGTCTTGGGGAGGTCGGTGAGGAGTTTGGTGGGGTCGGGGTGGTCGGGAGGGCTAGGGCGCCGACGGCGACTTTGGCGGCGGCGGAGCTTGTGTCTCCGGCGTGCTCGGGAGAGAGGGAGAGGGCTCCGGCGAGGCTAGGGGGAATGGGGTGCGGAGGGTCGGCTTTTATAGCGGGGCCTCGGGCGGCTTCGGGGCGATCGGGCGATCGGAATCCGGATCCTTCGATCCGCGATCTCCAAGCAGTCTGGGCGTGGCAAGGGGAATAAGATGGGGCGGGCCCACTGGTCGATGAGAGAGAGAGGGGAGGAATGGGCGGTCGATCAAGCGGAGGGAGTTCAAAGGGGGAGGTGAGGTCGGTCGGTGGGCTGGCCTGTTGGCAGTGGGCTGTGGCCAGGCAGGGCCAGGGGATCTGGCTGGCCGGGCCAGGCTGGTGGTCTGCGCTGGCTGGGCTGGGGGGCCTAGTGGCGCTGGGGGTTTATCTTTTAAAATTTTATTTTTTAAAATAAAACAAAACAGAGTATATGTTTTGAAATGAAAATATTTTATATAGGGTATATATATACCAAAATGATCGGGGAATATTCCTTTCATTTGAACATTTTTCCAAAGGCAAAATCCAAACTTTATAAAAATCCATTTTTTTCAAATTCAAATAAAATTCAGATTTGAATCCAAATCTTTTGGCATTGTTTCCTCTGATATTTTTGGAGTGTCATGTTTGCTCCTCTCATACTTTTGATCAAGTATTTATCAGGCTTAGTTTTTGAAATGTTTCCCACATGCCAAAGTTTGAATTCAAATTCAAAACTCAAAATTTCTCTGAAATTCCAAATGGCATTCAAATTCAAACAGGATGCATAGGATGCTTAGCTATAATTGTAAAACATTCCAAATAGGAAATTTGGGATGTTACAAACCTACCCACCTTAAGATGAATCTCGCCCTCGAGATTCGGGTTGGCTAGCAAATAGGTGCGGGTGGTCTCGAAGGAGATCTTCTTGGCGCTCCAGTGGCTTCTTCCTCGGTGTGGTGACTCCACAAAGACCTTGCAAAATTTGATGACCTTGCTGCGGGTGACTCGCTTGCAGTCTCGAGAATTCGGACGGGTTTCTCCTTGTAAGTCGATCACCGCAAGCTGTATGGCCTCTAGGGCACCAGTATCTCTCAACGGAACATCGGCCATGTCGGCATGACACTTCTTCACCGAGAAACATGGAAGACATCATGAACTCCGGACAATCCTTCCGGCAATTCCAACTTGTATGCAACTTCTCCACGACGCTCGAGGATTTTGTAGGGGCCAATGAATCGGGGTGCTAACTTTCCCTTGACTCCAAACCTCTTGATTCCACGAAGTGGAGACACACGAAGATATGCTCGGTCTCCCACTTCGTAAGTCACTTCCTTGCGCTTACTGTCGGCATAACTCTTCTGTCTCGACTGTGCTATCTTGAGCCTGTCTCGAATCAGCTTGACTTTCTCTTCGGAATCCTTGATAAGGTCGGAACCGAAAAGTGATCGATCTCCAACACTATCCCACAGCAATGGTGTTCTGCACCTCCTTCCGTATAGAGCTTCGAAAGGGGCCATCTTTAAACTGGATTGATAACTGTTGTTGTAAGAGAACTCTGCGTATGGCAAATTATCATCCCAGCTAGACCCATAGTCTAGCACACAAGTTCTCAACATGTCCTCCAGAATCTGATTGACTCTCTCAGTCTGTCCATCATGCTGTGGATGAAAAGCTGCTTCAATTCCAGCCTCGCACTCCAAAGTTTCATGCAATCGCTTCCAAAACTTTGAGGTAAACTGCGTTCCTATCTCGACACGATTTTCCTCGGAACTCCATGCAGACATACGATCCTGGTCATGTATATCTTGGCCAACTTAGCACTGGTATAGGTAGTCTTCACGGAATGAAGTGAGCTACCTTGGTCAAACGATCAACCACTACCCAGATAGAATCATAACCTGAACGGGTCTGGGTAATCCTGTGATGAAATCCATTCCAAGTTTCTCCCATTTCCAATCGGAATCGGCAAAGGTTGAAGTAACCCTGCTGGCTTCGATGTTCTGCCTTTACACGTTGACAAACATCGCATCGCTACGCACTCGCAATATCCTTCTTCATACCGTCCACCGTAAACTTTGCTTCAAATCCAGTACATCTTGGTGTTGCTGGGTGAATCGAGTATGGTGAATCATGAGCCTCTGAAGAATTAGCTTCCTGAGCTCGGGATCATTGGGCACATAAATACGATCCTCGAACCATATAGTCCCGTGTTCATCCTTACGGAATCCTTTAGCTTTTCCTTCATCCATCTTTTGCTTTATCTCATCAATTTCCTTGTCCGACTTCTGGGCTTCCCAAATCCTTTCGGCCAAAGTGGACTGAACTTCCAGAGTTGCAACAAATCCTCTCGGAACTATCTCCAGTCGGAGATCTCTGAGGTCATCGACTAACTCCTGGGGTAATCCTCCTGCTGTAAGAGTATTCACATAACTCTTACGGCTCAAAGCATCTGCTACAACATTAGCTTTACCTGGGTGGTAATGCAATCTCATGTCATAGTCCTTTATCAACTCTAGCCATCTCCTCTGCCTGAGGTTCAATTCCTTCTGCGTGAAAATATACTTCAAGCTCTTGTGGTCTGTGTAGACATCACAACGGTTTCCGATGAGGAAATGTCTCCAGGTCTTGAGTGCATGCACTACGGCTGCTAACTCCAAATCATGTGTGGCATAGTTCATCTCATGAGGTCGTAGTTGTCTGGAGGCATAAGCTACAACTTTGCCTTCCTACATGAGTACTCCTCCGAGTCCTTGACGAGAAGCGTCACAATAAACCTGGTATTCCTTGTGTATGTCTGGCAAAATCAGTACTGGGGCTGTGACCAACCGTTTCTTCAATTCCTGAAAACTGGCTTCACAATCCTCGGTCCAAACATACTTGGCTTCCTTCTTCAACAGCTCAGTCATGGGCTTGGCAATCTTCGAGAAGTTCTCAATGAACCTCCGATAATATCCTGCGAGTCCGAGAAAACTACGGATCTCCTTGACTGAGGTGGGTGACTGCCAATCGGTGACGGATTCAACCTTGGCGGGATCAACTGCTATTCCTTCTCCTGAAATAACATGTCCGAGGAATCCAACTTCCTTTAGCCAAAATTCACATTTGCTGAACTTGGCATACAACTGATGTTCTCGAAGTTTCTCCAGAACTAGACGCAAATGTTCCTTATGCTCTTCCTCGCTCTTGGAGAAAATCAATATATCATCGATGAACACCACGACAAACTTGTCCAGATATTCCATAAACACCTTGTTCATCAAATTCATGAAGTATGCAGGAGCATTAGTCAATCCAAATGACATGATGGTATACTCATATAAACCATACCTGGTAGTGAATGCTGTTTTGGGTATATCCTTTTCACGAATTTTCAACTGATGATACCCTGATCGAAGATCGATCTTAGAGAATACCTTGGCTCCAACTAGCTGATCAAACAAGTCATTAATCATCGGCAGAGGGTACTTGTTCTTGATGGTTACTTCGCTCAATGCACGATAATCCACAACCATCCTCAAACTTCCATCCTTCTTCTCTACCAAAAGAACTGGGCTCCCCAAGGTGATGAGCTTGGACGAATATATCCTTTCTCCAATAACTCATTAATTTGATCCTTGATCTCTTTCAACTCATTCGGTGGCATCCGATAAGGTCTCTTGGATATTGGGGCTGTGCCGGCAATAGCTCAATCAGAAATTCAATGTCCCCGTCCGTGGCATTCTGGTAATTCCTCCGGAACACATCGGGAAAGTCTTGCACCATCGGCACTTCCTCCCGAACAACTCCCGTGAGGGAATGCACTGATTCTTCATCCGGCTGTGCTCGGCTACATACTTGATCCTCTTACGCCCGGGTGGTGAGCGTAATAGACTTCTTGCACAGTGATCTATGTTCCTTCAAACTTTGACAACCAATCCATGCCTAGGATTACATCCAAGGTCCGGGTTTCCAACACTATGAGGTCCACGGAAATTTATGGTTCCCGATGTTGAGGGTTGCATGACAGCCTCACGCCATCATTTCTCCTCCTGCGCGAACCGACGCGAAGGGGCTTCTAAGGGTTCTAGTGGGTAACCCGTACTTTTCCACAACTACCCTTGATATGAATGAATGCGCTGCACCGTAATCAAAGAGAACCAAAACTGAACGTGAATTCAATAAAACTTACCAACCACGATTGTTCGGCTGATCATAGACGTCCTCCACGTCGATGTGGTTCACCTGAGCACGAGGGAACGGATTGGGCTTCTTCGCTGATCCTCCATTGCCATTTCCATTCCCCTGCTTGGCCTCCGGGCAGTCGGTGGCATAGTGCCCTGTCTTCTGGCACTTGAAGCAGGTGATGTGGCTCAGATCCTTCGGAGCCGGGGAAGAACGATGCTGATTGCCATTACCGTTGCCATTGCCATTGTCATGGCCTGACTTGTTGTCCTGGCTGCGGTTGTTCCCATTTCCTCCATGGTTATGGCCTCCATGGTTATGATGGGTGTGCCCTCCTGCGTATGGTGCGTAGCGGGGCTTCTGCTGAGCTCCCGAGTTGTGCTTCCCCTGGCTGTACTTCCGCTATGGCTTTCTATCTGCTGCTGCTTGCCTTCAAGAATGGTGGCCTTGTCTACCAGCTCCGGTAGTTGTTGAAGGTAGCCACAATAAGCTGCATGCTCAGTTCATCATTGAGTCCTCAAGGAACTTCTCCTGCTAGGCGGCATCTGTGGCCACATCATCAGGGGCATTGCGAGCGAGCTTGCTAAATTCATCCACGTCTCGTGCCACAAGACGGTTCCTCTGGCGTAAGTTGCGGAACTCACGCTTCTTCGCACTCATGGCTCCAGTGAGACATGAGCAAAGTCGGAAGGCCCGCTGAATTGATCCCATGTGACGGCACCAATGGGAAAGGTGGCGTGTAATTCTCCCACCAAGAAGCTGCAGGTCCATCAAGTTGATGCGCTGCAAAGCGCACCTTCTCAAAGATCGGTGCATCCAACGGTGATTAGCTCTCTTCCGACTTTGCGGAGCCAATCATCAGCAACAATCGCCTCGGTGCTACTAGAACACCGCGGATTCAACCTCGTAAATCGAGTCAAGTTGTCCACAGGGGGTGGTGGCGGTGGATTGTTGGCGTTGTTGTTCGATTCTGAATAAGGAGCTGCATCGGCATTCGCTCTTTGGAGCAGCTGGGTGAGCTCCGCGGAAACCAATGTCACGCCTCTGAGGCATCCGGTGTTTTGGAGTGGATGAGAAAATTAGAATAGAACAATGGTCTATGAGAAATACACTACCCATATGAATGCACAATCATAACACACTAATCATTTATTCATTCCACTCAAACATGGTTCAAACTCGATTACAAAAGCTCATGACTAATCGAAGGGAAAATATCGGCCTAACTGATCGATGGAAAAGTAAAAGATAACATGGTGGTCGACTAAAAAGTCTTCATCAGTGGCGCCTCCTCTTGGGGTTTCCTTCAGTGGTACTCCCTTCAAAATCCTGACCATTGCTCACGAGGGGTCCTTCATCTCCACTCGGATAAAGATCCTCTCCCAAGTCCATCTTTTCATCTATCGCGGCAAGCTTCATCTTCAGGTCGTCGACTGTCTCCATGAAGTCCGTGATTTCTTCCTCATGGCCAAGGAAGTCTGCGCGTGCCTTCTCCTCCAGCCCAGTTCATGGAACAAAAGCTTCCGTGTGTCTTCGAGTTACGGCGAGTCTGAATCTCCGCTTCCCGAGAAGACACTCCAAGTCCCGGATGTACGAGAGTGGAATCGCCCTCAATGGTACGGATGATATCTCCATTCCTTGCCCTGCGAGAAACCATGGCGAGGTCTCGAGTGATCGAGCTCGCCTCAGACTCCTCTCGGAGATGTCCAAGTGCTCGATAGATCGCCACGTCCCTTCCGATGATCCAGCTTGAACTCGTGAACTCAAAGTTGATAGGCTCCGTGTGTCCTCCAAAGGTTCTCCTCGGATATGCACTTCAATCTCAGAGCGGTGTCCGCTGAAGTGCATTAGTGGGCTTCCGGTGATCGAGGGTAGAGCTATCTTCAGCTGCTTCACCATCTGGACCAGCTTTCTTCGAAGGGCATCGCCTCATCGGGCTGGCGTAACTCCGTAGCAAACCGGGGTGAACTCGACGCCATCTAGAATGTTGAAAATAGGAGAAGAGTCGAATTGAACAGGGAGAATTACGGAATGAAAAGGATTTAAAGTAAATGGTCTCTTCCTATGGCTTTCCGATCCAAGGGGTTACGATCCTACGGTCAGCGAATGCTTTGATACCATCTCTCAGAGCGACCTGACCCAAAATCGGTCAAATCTACGTATGCTGTATTCATCCCAAGATCATGCCGGTACTCACAAGACATCGATGAAATAATCAAAGTTCAATCACACCTGAATATTATTACACGATTCTCATATAGAGTCTTTATTACAAGGAATAAATTCGGCTCAAGGCCAACTCATGAGAAATAAACTACAAATGCTGCGGAAGCGTCGAAGAAAAGCGAGTCCATCCGACTCAAAGGGCAATCGCTAAGCGCGGAGCGTAGCCTCACTCCGATCGAATATACCTCTCGCAACATAAGACGTTGCAGCCATGTAGGTCAGCTTTTGGAATAAGCGGCAAGTCATGAAGAATAACAATGATAAACTTACTATCACTATATGCATTTTTGGTGTGGAGCTCTAAGTTTCATCATTTTGCGAAAAGCAAATTTTTCCCTACTACAAAGGACTTGCTTGCAAATTACTACAATTGTTGGTAGTTATTGAGATGGTTCCGCCAACCAATATCTCGCTCCCAAATTATTAAGTCATAAAACCCTCAAATTAATTCATTAGTTTTAGTGTTGAGATATCCGAATACTTCCAAGTTCCAGAGGCTCAAATGTCCGTAATCGGGACACGGCTAATCGATTAGATCTTTAGCTCTGCAGAGGGTTGCGACTTTCCCGCAAGAATCATTCCTCCTTTAAAGTCTTCGCACTTCATGGTGTTTGAAGACGGACGAATGAAACAGGGTCTTCCAAAGAGTTCTTCCGCTACCGCCGGTACCCATCCAATCCTACCGTTCTTCTACATCTCGTAGTACCGCCCAGCCAGCGTCACTACTAGGGTCAACCCAGCCAGAGCCCATAATGGCTTGCGGCTGCACAGTAAGCTTCGGTCATGGGGCATCCATCCTTCTCTTCGTGGCTGGGTGAAGCTTTCCAAAGATGTCATGGCACTTCTCCATGCATCCCGCCACCACTGGGTTCTCCAGGTGCCCGCCAACCGCCCTCCACCCAGAGTGAATTTCCAAGTCCATCTTGATCATTGTAGTTCATGAGGTTGTCATCATCATTGACTCTCACATCTTGCTTATGAATTTCACTCAACCCAAAACCCGCTCTCACGAGCATAGCAAAGTAACTACTTCGTCCCCGGTCATGGTAACAAGGGATTGGTTCATCCTACCACATGATACTACTCAAGTTTAATGACTTCAAAATTTCACTACTGCATGCATGGTGGGTGGTGACAATTACTAATGCACAAAAACATAGGTATAGAAATAACATGATCAAAACTTGCCTTGTTGATGATCCTCGAAGCTAAAGAGTCGAGTAGCAAGCTTCAGACTCGAAACTCTACCGAGACAAACAATTCACAATAAGCATATAGCAATAGGATCACATAACACAACATAACAAAAGTAACATAACACAACAAAACAACCCAAAACCAAATCCAAAAGAAAACTCAAAGGAAAACCACTCAAAGTTTTCCCTACTTCAAACAATAACTAAAATAGTTTTAATATAATAAAATTTACTCAACATAACCTAATCATGGTTTTAGGTTAACTTAACAGAAAAGGATTCACTAAGCAACTAGGAGCAAAAGGAATTAATTAAAAGCTATTATAAAACTCATTTTAGGCCTAATCCAATTTCTATTAAGAAAATAAATTAAAACTTTTATTAATTATAAATAAAAGTTCATCTACTAGAGTGACAGAAACTAACCTAGAACAACCAATCACAAGTTAAAAATAAATTTATTTACTAATTAAAATATTAGGAAAACAGAGCTAGTTAATTAATTAGGATTAATAGGATTCTGCTTAAAACTAATTATTTATTAATCCTAAAATACCCAAGTTAATTTTTATGGTTTGGCAATGTTAAAATAAAGTTGTGACAAAAGAATCATCTAAAATAATTTTTCTAACTCAAGTTATAGCAGATTTACTATTCTGACTAAAACTAAATTAAAGCATTTTTAATTAATTTTAACATAGCTAAATATATATTCTACAGAAACTACATAAAATTTGCAACCCAACAAAAAAATAATCATCAAAAAATATTAAACAGAATAAAAGATATCAATTTTTCAAAACAGAAACTAATCTGCTACAACAGAAAATCAAAATAAAAGAAAAAGGCCTAATGGGCCTATACTGTGCACTGGGCGTCAAATAGCCTAACGGGCCCTACGGTTAAACTAAAACGAACCGGGCAAAAAAATAAACCCTAACTAATCTAAACCGGAAAGAACCGGCCGGTCTTTTTATAAAAAGATACCCCTTCGGGGGTTCTAATCGTGGCCGTTCACTAGAGATCGGACGGGGGGGAGGTTTCCGGTGGCTTACCGGAGTCCGGCGACGGCGGCGGCGGCGGCGAGAGGTTGCGAGGGTTCCGAAAGGCCGGGAGCTCGGGAGTCGCCGTCTGGGAAAGGGGAGGTCGGTGAGGAGTTTGGTGGGGTCGGGGGTGGTCGGGGAGGGCTAGGGCGTCGACGGCGGCGACTTTGGCGGCGGCGGAGCTTCGGGTCTCCGGCGTGCTCGGGAGAGAGAGGGAGAGGGGCTCCGGCGAGGCTAGGGGGGGAATGGGGTGCGGAGGGGGTCGGCTTTTATAGCCAGGGCCTCGGACGGCTTGGGGCGATCGGGGGCGATCGGAATCCCGGATCCTTCGATCCGCGATCTCAGCGGTCTGGCGAGGCGTGGGCGAGGAATAAGATGGGCGGGCCCACTGGTCGATGAGAGAGAGAGGGGAGGAATGGGCGGTCGATCGGGCGAGGGAGTTCAAAAGTGGGGAGGTGAGGTCGGTCGGTGGGCTGGCTGTTGGCAGTGGGCCTGGCTGGGCCAAAGGCTGGGATGCGGGATCTGGCTGGGCCAGGCTGGTGGGTGCGGCGCTGGCTGGGCCAGGGGGGCCTAGCTGGCGCCTGGGGGGGTTTTATCTTTTTAAAATTTTATTTTTTTAAAATAAAACAAAACAGAGTATATCTTTTGAAATAAAAATATTTTATATAGGGTATATATATACCAAAATGATCAGGGGAATATTCCCTTTCATTTGAACATTTTTCCAAAGGCAAAATCCAAACTTTATAAAAATCCATTTTTTTCAAATTCAAATAAAATTCAGATTTGAATCCAAATCTTTTGGCATTGTTTCCTCTGATATTTTTGGAGCGTCATGTTTGCTCCTCTCATACTTTTGATCAAGTATTTATCAGGCTTAGTTTTTTGAAATGTTTCCCACATGCCAAAGTTTGAATTCAAATTCAAAACTCAAAATTTCTCTGAAATTCCAAATGGCATTCAAATTCAAACAGGATGCATAGGATGCTTAGCTATAATTGTAAAACATTCCAAATAGGAAATTTGGGATGTTACATTAACGGGGAAGATGATGCCACCCGCTATGGGCGTAAAGGACCGGACTCAGTTGCTGGTCTAGCAAAACATCTGTCCGATTTGTACAAGGGAGAGGAAGAGGAGTTCATCCGTATTAAGCCACGGGATGGATTCTCCATGTACAACCCTCCAAGCTGGGTGAGCTGTCACTTTTTACTCCCAGCCTTCCCGCATTCTTCGTCATAAGTACTCACCTTGCTGCTTCATGGTAGGAACTGCGAAAAGCTGTAAGGGAGGATAACAGCCCACCTCCACAACCGGAGGACCCTGACCGGGCCCTCGATCCCGGACTCGAAGAGGATCCGGACATATTTGTGGAGCTGATCGACAGGACATTCTATCAATTGAGTTGTGATGATGCCATGGTGGCCATCATAGCCGACTATCCGGGGCTACTCCCTGCATCACATGTAAGAAAAACCGGAGTCCCAACTTCCAAGAAGGATCCCCTTTTATGCACTTCACCTACCGTACACATATGGTGTCTTACAGGGAAGGCCCTCAGGACGCCATGCCGAACCCATAGCGACTCGCCAACAAGGGGCACCAAAGACGGGTAGGCTAAAAAGTAAGGCGGTCAGGACTGAGACGCCGGTGCAGAGGTATGATACAGAACCTCGCTCCGTGGTTGTCGTCTTTTAAAATATAATAACGTCCATATTTCCTAGTAGGAAAAACGCTCGCCGGACTATATCCGGAGAGGTTGCCGATCACGCCCACCAGCCGGGCTCTGTGGCGGACATAGAGGCGGAAGCTAACACGGGGCGAACGCCGGATGCTCCTCCTAAAGAGTATGCGGATAGACTATCCGCTACAAATTCCGAAGTGGAGAGCGCCATGAATCACAGGTGTCGCCGGGCCGTACTCCGTGACGCTTGTTTCTCCCAAGAGGCGTTTGATGCCTTCAACTCAGGAGACACGTACATCCGTGCTGCTCAAAATGGTCTTGCCAGAGCCACGGACCAGTATGTAAAGGATATACGGGTAAGAAAATCTGATGGTTATATGTATCAGTAGCCCCTGAGACTTGAAACAGTTGACACAACTGATTTAAGGATCATTATTTGTGCAGGTTCTTACAGAGAAGAATAACCAATTGTCTCAAGAGCTGGAAGAGTGCAAAGCCTAGCTACGGGCCGCGGTTGCCACGTTGAAGGAGTCCGAGAAGGCCCCCTCTGGTAACACTTGTTTCCATTGTAAAGAATGACAGGTACCAGATAATATGCGTCATGCATGCAAATCTAACAATAGATGTTGCAAATGACTCTGGAGTGAATTCGGAGGCCGTGCCAGGGGATGCGCAACATGCTAATCGACAGCTAAATGCTGGCGAGCGCGTGCTTACGT
Source organism: Aegilops longissima (assembly GCA_021605205.1). Lineage (NCBI taxonomy): Eukaryota > Viridiplantae > Streptophyta > Magnoliopsida > Poales > Poaceae > Aegilops > Aegilops longissima. Next base: position 679,863,233 of record CM038679.1, on the reverse strand, counting down.
GAGTCAGGCAGGAGAAAAATGATCTCCAAGACGCCAATATCCAACTGGGCGTGGAACTGAAAGATGTTCGAGCCCAGCTTGCGGACTCCATGAAGGAGAATAAGCGGCTTCGATGCGGCATTTTCAGTAAGTTCTTGAACGAACTTTTGAAAGAGTTCGGCGAAGAAGCCGTCTAACAGAGTTATGTCTGCAGGTATGCTGATGGGTCGTCCCGCGGAGGAGATGCCCGGGTCTACGGGTGATCTTCTACCAGAGCTCTCACAACTGCATGAACAAGTTCGGCAGGTGATGCAGGGTGTTGCCCAAGCCTTGTGGTCATCCGCCTCCCCGCCAGGAGGCATGGGGGAGCTTATAGTGAAGCTCAAGGGAGTGCGGCAGCGCTTCCGATTATGGAAGATATCAGCCTGCCGACAAGGTGCAAGGGAAGCCTGGGCTATGGTGAAGACACGATATACCAAAGCTGACCCAAACCACATGGCCGAGGTCGGACCTATGGGGCCCGATGGGAAAGAGATCCCCGTCAGTTTGGTGTATGACCAAGTAGAATTAGCAGCAAAGTATTCCCAACAGGATTGTAGGCTAGACAGCTTGTTGGATGGTATAGAAGAAGAATTTAGTCAGTCTAAGTGACTGTGTAATTTAAGTGACATGTATAATGTCTCTAGCCGGATTGTAAATCATTTGTCATGGCGGACCTTTTCGCTTCCACCTCTGGACCCGATAGTCCGGAGTGTATCTGAATACCCGCTCGGTTATGTAAAATCCGGGGTATGTGTTAAACCAGGCATAGGGGTCATAAGTGCTTGAACATACAAGTACCCAACTAGCTATGTTATATTACATGGATAGTAAGAAACATCTTCCAGGGAGAATAGTTCCGTTAAGGGTTCCTTTCCCTGGGTACGCATGCCCTAATGTGCATGTCCGAACTGCGAAAAGAGACGCAGGCTATAAATATCTAGGGGCGTGTATCAAAAATAAATAAAAGTCATCTTTTGTTCACCGACCAAATATTCCCTTAAGAACGCTAGCTTTCGGCTTCACCCAGTCTGAGGTACACATCCGGGTGACCCGGCAGTAACAATCACAGAGGTGCTCCCCTTATGCCCTAGCCGAATTAACTGGAACATAGGGCATAAACTCAAGAGCTAGGCAACCCAGCTTGGCCAAAACTTAAGTCATATCGATGCATATAATGGCGAAAAAAGGTACATGTGGAAGAATAACACATGTGCGGGGCATAAAGCCCAGAAAAATAGTTATATTAAGCTTCTGTATAAGAAGCCCCCCAGGTATAATGAGCGTGGTTAGCGCGTCAAGATTGTGTAGTCGAGACACAAGTTAGCCTTTTAAGGCCTTGAGGAGAACAAAAAAAGAAGAAAGAAAGAGAGAAAAGACAGATGACGGATATGCAAAAACAATTGACGGGGGTAAGGAGACGAACATAGAGTCCGGCACTAGGCGTAGAATCTTCGGAGTCTGGCTGCGTTCCATGGGTATGGCTTGAGTCGATTGTCCGATGCATCTTGCAGACGGTACACTCCACCGGTCAGAACCTGGTCAACAATGAAGGGACCTTCCCACTTGGGCTTGAGCTTGTTATTTTTCTTCTCCGGCAGGCGTAGAACTAGTTCGCCAACGTTATAGGTTTTGGCCCGTACTTCTCTGCTTTGATACCTTCGAGCCTGTTGCTGATAGAATGCGGAACGGGCTTTTGCCACGTCACGCTCCTCCTCCAGGGCGTCCAAACTGTCCTGCCGATCGAGCTCGGCCTCTTTTTCTTCATACATGCGCACTCGAGGTGAGTCATGAATTATCTCGCAGGGCAGAACCGCCTCTGCGCCGTACACCATAAAAACGGTGTGTATCTGGTAGTGCGATTCGGCGTGGTCCGCAGCCCCCATAGTACAGAGTCGAGCTCCTCTACCCAGTGCGTGTTTGATTCCTTTAAGGACCGCACTAATCTGGGTTTAATGCCGCTCATGATAAGACCATTTGCTCGCTCGACTTGACCGTTAGTTTGCGGGTGATAGAGAGAAGCATAATCGAGCCTGATGCCCATATTGCTGCACCAAAGTTTTACCTCGTCGGCTGTAAAGTTCGAGCCGTTGTCGGTGATGATGCTGTGGGGATGCCATAGCGTGTACAACCCCAGATATGAAGTCTATCACCGTCCGGATTCAGCCGCTTTGACTGGTTTGGCTTCTATCCATTTGGTGAATTTATCCACCATGACCAATAGGTATTTTTTCTTATGGGTTCCCCCTTTGAGGGGTCCGACCATATCAAGCCCCCAGACCGCAAAAGGCCAAGTAATGTGGATTGTTTGGAGAGCGGTGGGCGGCATATGGCTTTGGTTCGCAAAAAGCTGGCAACCGACGCAAGGTTGAACAAGGTCCTGTGCGTCTGCTCGGGCCGTCGGCTAATAGAAACCTGTATGGAAGGCCTTGCTTACAAGGGCCCGGGCTACGGCGTGGTGGCCGCCGAGTCCAGCATGGATTTCTACCAAAAGCTTCCGCCCTTCCTCTTCGGAGATGCACCTTTTAAGGACTCCTGTAGTGCTTTTCTTATAAAGCTCTCCCTCGTGGACCGACATTATCCCAAAATTTTGTTTGGGTTTTCCAGGCGCTTTCCATCACACAGTACTTCCGTACTATGGCCGCCAAGTCTGTGAAGCGTGTTATGTCATGGCGACTTATGGCGTTGAGGATTCCCTTGTCCGTGCAATTATTGCAAAAGAATGAAATTGTGTCTTCCTCGCGACAGTCCTTGACCTTGTTCATTACAAGGAGGAATCTGGCCCAATAGTGATGTACTGTCTCCAGGGGCTCTTGCCTAATGTGGGAAAGATCGTTTATATCTTGGTGGGTGGGTGGATTTAAGTCCGGACCTTGACCCGGTCTGAGACCCAGGGGAGGAGGAGTTTCCGATCTTGGAAGTTCGGGCTCCGGTTTGTTGCCCAGCGGGTCTAGCCTGTTGCCTGATTCTAGGTTCAGGGTTTGGGCGATGTCCTCCCGTAGACAGGTATCCGGCTCGGAGAGCTCGGGAATCCGGACATAGCTTGTCCTCAAGATAGAGGAAGAATCGCCGCATTGCTCCTCCACCACCACTATCTGATGGGTGACCGGCGGAGAGTTAATCTCCCTTTGGTCAGGTTTAAGCCCAATCCAATCATAGTCCATAGCGACTCCCAAAGTGGCGATGCGATCCAAGAGCTCGTTCAAAGAGGAGAGCTCAATTGGATTCATCCGCTCGGTAAGCTCTTAGCCGATGTGGAGGCTATTTTCAATGACCCGAGAAGTCATCGTCGGCGCAGCGGCCGAACGGGCGGTCATGACGAAGCCGCCTAGTCGGAGAGTTTGGCCTACAGCCAGGGCTCCCCCAGAGGTGATGTTGTCCCTGACAACGAGACGAGCCATCCTTCCATACGATGACGACACAGTGGAACTCTCAATGAAAGCACCAATGTCGGTGTCAAAACCAGCGTATCTCGGGTAGGGGGTCCCGAACTATGTGTCTAAGGCGGATGGTAATAGGAGGCGGGGGACACGATGTTTACCCAGGTTCGGGCCCTCTCGATGGAGATAATACCCTACTTCCTGCTTGATTGATCTGGATGATATGAGTATTACAAGAGTTGATCTACCACGAGATCATAGAGGCTAAACCCTATAAGCTAGCCTATGGTATGATTGTCTTTGTCCTACAGACTAAACCCTCCGGTTTATATAGACACCGGAGGGGGCTAGGGTTACACAGAGTCGGTTACAAGGGAGGCGATCTACATATCCGTATTGCCAAGCTTGCCTTCCACGCCAAGGAGAGTCCCATCCGGACACGTGACGAAGTCTTCAATCTTGCATCTTCATAGTCCAACAGTCCGGCCAAAGGATATAGTCCGGCTGTCCGGAGACCCCCTAATCCAGGACTTCCTCATCAGGTGGCTACCTCAAAGCCCGGCTGTTGTGGGAGAAGGCTGAGAATGACCTGCTTGATAAAGGGGTCAAACCAAAGACATTGAACTGGCCAGACCGTTCAAGGACTTGGTTCTTCGGGGTTGGGGGAACCCTGGACCCTGAATCAGGGAAGTGCGTTTGGACGAACGAGCAACTGCGAATACCCGTCACGAAGCTTCATGAGTATATTGCCACAGCGCAGGAAGGGACGTTCGTTCCCGACAGAGAGAACGACGAGCTCACAATGGCCATTGGGAATCCTGAGCACCCTGGACGGACACGAGGCACGCCAGGCTCCGTTTCATGGAAGGCTGGGTTTCCCGACGTAGGCGGTTACAAACGTCGGGAGAGGAAGAAGAAAGTGGGTGGAGCCGACCCAACTACAGGCGCTGCATGCAAGGGTACAAGCTCTAGAGGAACGAGAAGCAGTTCACAGCGAGCGACCTGCCGAAGCTACTCCCGAAGCTACCCCGCCATCTCAGCGGAGAAGCAGCGTGGCTTCCATCGAGCTGCTTCAGGAGCCTGTCTTCACGGCTCCTGCTAGCTACCCCGTGGATGCTATAACGGAGTCTCAACATTGCCACCTGATGATGCAATGGCAGAACATCAAAGTCAAGGCGGTTGTCGGCTCTGGTGCACCTCCTGAACCCGGCGCAACTTTTCACTGCCGTCCAATTCCAGAAGGGTATGCTGCTATGATGGTGGATGAAATAACGGAGGGATTTGAGGAGCTCGAGCTTGACCACCCTACCGGTGAAGGGGAGACTCGGCTGGGTTCTGCTCTGAAGACTCCATGTGTATGGCAGAAGGAGCTCATCAACCTCCCGAAGTGGATGCCTCCACCTCCTCCTCCTCCTCCTCCGGCGAGCCAGGGCACTCCGCCTCCTCCTCCGACGAGTGATCAGGGCACTCCACCTCCTTCTCCGGCGCGTGGAGTGCTACCTCTTGAGCACTGCGTTGGTTTTCCCTTGAAGAGGAAAGGGTGATGCAGCAAAGTACCGTAAGTATTTCCCTTAGTTTTTGAGAACCAAGGTATCAATCTAGTAGGAGGCTACGCGCGAGTCCCTCGCACCTACACTAAACAAATAAATCATCGCAACCAACGCGATAAGGGGTTGTCAATCCCTTCACGGTCACTTACGAGAGTGAGATCTGATAGATACGATAGGATAATATTTTTGGTATTTTTGTGATAAAGACGCAAAGTAAAATAAAAGCAAAGTAAAAAAGCAAAGGGAATAACTAAGTATTGGACGATTAATATGATGAAATAGACCCGAGGGCCATAGGTTTCACTAGTGGCTTCTCTCAAGAGCATAAGTATTTTACGGTGGGTGAACGAATTATTGTTGAGCAATTGAAAGAATTGAGCATAGTTATGAGAATATCTAGGTTTGATCATGTATATAGGCATCACGTTCGAGACAAGTAGACCGACTCCTGCCTGCATCTACTACTATTACTCCACTCATCGACCGCTATCCAGCATGCATCTAGAGTATTAAGTTCATGAAAAAAGAGTAATGCCTTAAGCACGATGACATGATGTAGAGGGATAAATTCATGCAATATGATAAAAAATCATTATGTTATCCTCGAAGGCAACAATACAATATGTGCCTTGCTGCCCCTACTATCACTAGGAAAGGACACCGCAAGATTGAACCCAAAGCTAAGCACTTCTCCTTGCAAGAAAGATCAATCTAGTAGGCCAAACCAAACTGATAATTCGAAGAGACTTGCGAAGATAACCAATCATACATAAAAGAATTCAGAGAAGATTCAAATATTGTTCATAGATAATCTTGATCATAAACTCACAATTCATCGGTCTCAACAAACACACCGCAAAAAGAAGATTACATCGAATAGATCTCCACGAGAGAGGGGGAGAACATTGTTCTGAGATCCAAAAAGAGAGAAGAAGCCATCTAGCTACTAACTATGGACCTGAAGGTCTGAAGTAAATTACTCAGACTTCATCAGAGAGGCTATGGTGTTGATGTAGAAGGCCTCCGTGATGGATGCCATCTCCGGCGGAGCTCCGGAACAGGCCCCAAGATGGGATCTCGTGGGTACAGAAGGTTGCGGCGGTGGAATTAGGTTTTTGGCTCTGTATATGATCGTTTGGGGGTACGTAGGTATATATAGGAGGAAAGAGTGCATCGGTGGAGCAACAGGGGGCCCATGAGGGTGGAGGGCGCGCCCTGGGGGGTAGGCGCGCCCCCCTACCTCGTGGCCTCCTCCTTTGTTTCTTGACGTAGGGTCCAAGTCTCCCGGATCATAATCTTCCTAAAAATCACGCTGCCGAAGGTTTCATTCCGTTTGGACTCCGTTTGATATTCCTTTTCTGCGTATCTCTGAAATAGGCAAAAAACAGCAATTCTGGGCTGGGCCTCCGGTTAATGGGTTAGTCCCAAAAATAGTATAAAAGTGAATAATAAAGCCCAATAATGTCCAAAACAGTAGATAATATAGCATGGAGCAATAAAAAATTATAGATATGTTGGAGACGTATCAAGCATCCCCAAGCTTAATTCCTGCTCGTCCTCGAGTAGGTAAATGATGAAAACAGAATTTTTGATGCGGAGTGCTACTTGGCATAATTTCAATGTAATTCTTCTTAATTTTGGTATGAATATTCAGATCCGAAAGATTCAAGACAAAAGTTTAATATTGACATAAAAATAACAATACTTCAAGCATACTAACAAAGCAATCATGTCTTCTCAAAATAACATGGCCAAAGAAAGTTATCCCTACAAAATCATATAGTCTGGCTATGCTCTATCTTCACCACACAAAGTATTTAAATCATGCACAACCCCGATGACAAGCCAAGCAATTGTTTCATACTTTTGATATTTTCAAACTTTTTCAATCTACACGCAATACATGAGCGTGAGCCATGGACATAGCACTATATGTGGAATAGAATTGTGGTTGTGGAGAAGACATAAAGGGAGAAGATAGTCTCACATCAACTAGGCGTATCAACGGGCTATGGACATGCCCATCAATAGATATCAATGTGAGTGAGTAGGGATTGCCATGCAATGGATGCACTAGAGCTATAAGTATATGAAAGCTCAACAAAGGAAACTAAGTGGGTGTGCATCCAACTCGCTTGCTCACGAAGACCTAGGGCATTTTGAGGAAGCCCATCATTGGAATATGCAAGCCAAGTTCTATAATGAAAAATTCCCACTAGTATATGAAAGTGACAAAATGAGAGACTCTCTATCATGAAGATCATGGTGCTACTTTGAAGCACAAGTGTGGTAAAAGGATAGTAACATTGTCCCTTCTCTCTTTTTCTCTTATTTTTTTTATTTGGGCCTTTTCTCTTTTTTTTATGGCCTCTTTTTTTTCGTCCGGTGTCTCATCCCGACTTGTGGGGGAATCATAGTCTCCATCATCCTTTTCCTCACTTGGGACAATGCTCTAAAAATTAAGATCATCACACTTTTATTTTCGTACAACTCAACAATTACAACTCGATACTTAGAACAAAATATGACTCTATATGAATGCCTCCGGCAGTGTACCGGGATATGCAATGAATCAAGAGTGACATGTATGAAAGAATTATGAACGGTGGCTTTGCCACAAATACGATGTCAACTACATGATCAAGCAAAGCAATATGACAATGATGGAGCATGTCATAATAAACGGAACGATGGAAAGTTGCATGGCAATATATCTCGGAATGGCTATGGAAATGCCATGATAGGTAGGTATGGTGGCTGTTTTGAGGAAGGTTTATGGTGTGTGTATGATACCGGTGTAAAGTGCGCGGTATTTGAGAGGCTAGCAATGTGGAAGGAAGAAGGGTGCATATAGTCCATGGACTCAACATTATTCATAAAGAACTTATATACTTATTGCAAAAATCTACAACTTATCAAAGAAAAGTATTACGCGCATGTTCCTAGGGGGATAGATTTGTAGGAAAAGACCATCGCTCGTCCCCGACCGCCACTCATAAGGAAGACAATAAATAAATAAATCATGCTTCGACTTCATCACATAACGGTTCACCATACGTGCATGCTACAGGAATCACAAAATTTAACACAAGTATTTCTCAAATTCACAACTACTCAACTAGCATGACTCTAATATCACCATCTTCATATCTCAAAACAATTATCAAGCATCAAACTTCTCATAGTATTCAACACACTCATAAGAATTCTTACAAATCTTGTATGCTTAGCATATTAGGATTATTTAAGAAAATTACCATGCTATTTAAGACTCCAAAAATAATCTAAATGAAGCATGAGAGATCAATAGTTTCTATAAAACAAATCCACCACCATGCTCTAAAAGATATAAGTGAAGCACTAGAGCAAAACTATATAGCTCAAAAGATATAAGCGAAGCACATAGAGTATTCTAACAAATTCCAAATCATGTATGGCTCTCTCAAAAGGTGTGTACAGCAAGGATGATTGTGGTAAAATAAAAATCAAAGACTGAAATCATACAAGACGCTCCAAGCAAAACACATATCATGTGGTGAATAAAAATATAGCTCCAAGTAAAGTTACCGATGGAAGTAGACGAAAGAGGGGATGCCTCCCGGGGCATCCCCAAGCTTTGGCTTTATGGTGTCCTTAGATTATCTTGGGGTTGCCATGGGCATCCCCAAGTTTAGGCTCTTGCCACTCCTTGTTCCGTAATCCATCAAAATCTTTCACCCAAAACTTGAAAACTTCACAACACAAAACTTAACAGAAAATCTCGTGAGCTCCGTTAGCGAAAGAAAACAAAAGACCACTTCAAGGTACTGTAATTAACTCATTCTTTATTTGTATTGGTGTTAAACCTACTGTATTCCAACTTCTCTATGGTTTATAAACTATTTTACTAGCCATAGATTCATCAAAATAAGCAAACAACACACGAAAAACAGAATCTGTCAAAAACAGAACAGTCTGTAGTAATATGTAACTGGCGCAAACTTCTGGAACTCCAACAAATCATCCAAAATAGGAAGACCTGGAAAATTTGTTAATTGATTAGCAGCAATTGGAATCACTATTTTATCACGTTCTGGTGATTTTTAACAATTATTTTCGTGAACAGAAAGTTTCTGGAAATTTCTGCAAGATAAAATAACTATCATCCAAGAAGATCCTATAGGTTTAACTTGGCACAAACACTAATTAAAACACAAAAACACGTCTAACCAAAGGCTAGAACAAATATTTATTCCTAAACAGAAGTAAAAAGCAAAAAACTAAAAATAAAATTGGGTTGCCTCCCAACAAGCGCTATCGTTTAACGCCCCTAGCTAGGCATAAAAGCAAGGATAGATCTAGGTATTGCCATCTTTGGTAGGCAATCCATAAGTGGCTCTCATGATAGATTCATATGGTAATTTTATTTTCTTCCTAGGGAAGTGTTACATGCCTTTCTTTAATGGAAATTGGAATCTAATATTCCCTTCCTTCATATCAATAATTGCATCAATCGTTCTAAGGAAAGGTCTACCAAGAATAATAGGACATGAAGGATTGCAATCTATATCAAGAACGATAAAATCTACGGGCACATAATTCCTATTTGCAACAATAAGAACATAATTAATTCTTCCCATAGGTTTCTTAATAGTAGAATCCGCAAGGTGCAAGTTTAGAGAGCAATCATCAAAATCACGGAAATCTAGCAAATCGCACAAAGTTTTGGGAATAGTGGAAACACTAGCACCCAAATCACATAAAGCATAGAACTTATGATCCTTAATCTTAATTTTAATAGTAGGTTCCCACTCATCATAAAGTTTTTCTAGGAATAGAAACTTCCAACTCAAGCTTTTGTTCATAAGATTGCATCAAGGCATCAACGATATGTTTAGTAAACGCTTTATTTTGACTATAAGCATTAGGAGAATTTAGCACGGATTGCAACAAGGAAATACAATATATCAAAGAGCAATTTTCATAATTAAATTCCTTGAAATCCAAAACAGTGGGTTTAACATCTAGGGTTTTGATTTCTTCAATCCCACTTTTATCAATTTTAGCATCAAGATCTAAAAGCTCTGAATTTTTGGAACGCCTTCTAGGTAAAGGTGGATCATATTCAGTCCCATCATTATCAAGATTCATATTGCAAAACAAAGATTTAATAGGGGACACATCAATAAATTTTAGATCTTCATCTTTATTTTCATAGAAATCCAGTTTAGCGGCCATCTTATTAACTAAGGTAGCCTGCTTATCCGATATTTCTGCAGTCAACTTCTCAAGGCGAGCAATTTGGGATCTTAAACCATCAAATTCTTTAGACATATCATCGAGCTCTTTATTCATATAACTCATAAAACCTTTTTGTTCCTTAAGCTCGTTTTTGAAGAAATTATTATGCTCAAATTGCAAAACCATAAAACTCCTGATGTTGCTTTCAATCTCTTCTAACCTCTTAAGGTGAAGATCACCAAATCTAGGTAGAGCCATCGTGACAAACAAGCAATCCAACACACGAGCAAACAAAAAGCAAGCGAAAAAGAGGCAAACGACAAAGAGACGGCGAATAAAACGGCAAGGGTGAAGTGGGGGAGAGGAAAACGAGAGGCAAATGGAAAATAATGTAATGCGGGAGATAAGGGTTTGTGATGGGTACTTGGTATGTTGACTTTTGCGTAGACCTCCCAGGCAACGGCGCCAGAAATCCTTCTTGCTACCTCTTGAGCACTGCGTTGGTTTTCCCTTGAAGAGTAAAGGGTGATGCAGCAAAGTAGCGTAAGTATTTCCCTCAGTTTTTGAGAACCAAGGTATCAATCCAGTAGGAGGCTACGCGCAAGTCCCTCGCACCTACACAAAACAAATAAATCCACGCAACCAGCGCGATAAGGGGTTGTCAATCCCTTCACGGTCACTTACGAGAGTGAGATCTGATAGATATGATAGGATAATATTTTTGGTATTTTTGTGATAAAGACGCAAAGTAAAATAAAAGCAAAGTAAAAAAGCAAAGGAAATAACTAAGTATTGGACGATTAATATGATGAAGATAGACCCGGGGGCCATAGGTTTCACTAGTGGCTTCTCTCAAGAGCATAAGTATTTTATGGTGGGTGAACGAATTACTGTTGAGCAATTGACAGAATTGAGCATAGTTATGAGAATATCTAGGTATGATCATGTATATAGGCATCACGTCCGAGACAAGTAGACCGCCTCCTGCCTGCATCTACTACTATTATTCCACTCATCGACCGCTATCCAGCATGCATCTAGAGTATTAAGTTCATGAAAACAGAGTAACGCCTTAAGCAAGATGACATGATGTAGAGGGATAAATTCATGCAATATGATAAAAAAACCATCTTGTTATCCTCGATGGCAACAATACAATACGTGCCTTGCTTCCCCTACTGTCATTGGGAAAGGACACCGCAAGATTGAACCCAAAGCTAAGCACTTCTCCCATTGCAAGAAAGATCAATCTAGTAGGCCAAACCAAACTGATAATTCGAAGTGACTTGCAAAGATAACCAATCATACAAAAAAGAATTCAAAGAAGATTCAAATATTGTTCATAGATAATCCTTATCATAAACCCACAATTCATCGGTCTCAACAAACACACCGCAAAAAGAAGATTACATCGAATAGATCTCCACGAGAGAGGGGGAGAACATTGTATTGAGATCCAAAAAGAGAGAAGAAGCCATCTTGCTACTAACTATGGATCCGAAGGTCTAAAGTAAACTACTCACACTTCATCGGAGAGGCTATGGTGTTGATGTAGAAGCCCTCCGTGATGGATGCCCTCTCCGGCGGAGCTCAGGAATAGGCCCCAAGATGGGATCTCGTGGGTACAGAAGGTTGCGGCGGTGGAATTAGGTTTTTGGCTCCGTATCTGATCGTTTGGGGGTACGTAGGTATATATAGGAGGAAGGAGTACGTCGGTGGAGCAACAGGGGGCCCACGAGGGTGGAGGGCGCGCCCTGGGGGGTAGGCGCGCCCCCTACCTCGTGGCCTCCTCCTTTGTTTCTTGACGTAGGGTCCAAGTCTTCTGGATCATAATCTTCCTAAAAATCACGTTCCCGAAGGTTTCACTCCGTTTGGACTCCGTTTGATATTCCTTTTCTGTGAAACTCTGAAATAGGCAAAAAACAGCAATTCTGGGCTGGGCCTCCGGTTAATAGGTTAGACCCAAAAATAATATAAAAGTGAATAATAAAGCCCAATAATGTCCAAAACAGTAGATAATATAGCATGGAGCAATAAAAAATTATAGATACATTGGAGACGTATCATGGCGGCACTCTGCCTCCTTCTCCGCCTACGCCGGCGCGTCCGAGCAGCCAGCCTCCTCCTTCTCCGCCTCGTCAGCAAGGGCGGAAGAGAGCCGCCGCCGCTCCGGCTGCTCTGGCGTGTCGTAGTCCTTCTTCTCCACCTCGTAAGGAAGGAAAGAAGACAGCCGCAGCCGCTTCGTCTGCTCCGGTGTCTAGCAGTACAGCTAGAGGCGGGAGGCAATACAGATTCGGTCCATCTCTCAAGCCTCTAGAGAAGTTATCATACGAGAGGACCGTGGAGGAAAACGCGAAGATCGTGGAAACCGAAGTGAGGGACCTCTTTGAAACGGTGAAAGTAAAGAAACATCCACCACCGGAGGAGAAGATAGATCCGGTGAAAGCAAAGCGCACTATCGATGCCCTGAAGAAACCACCACCGTCTCCACCAAAAACCAACTACGAGCGCATTATTGAAAGGTTATATATCAAAGCGGAGCGGTCAGGAAGTACTTGCAGTCATCGAAGGTTAGAAGAACGAAGAAGTGGGAAAAAAATCTCCAGCTCGGCGAACAAGCGAACCAATCATGCCCCAGCTCAAGGTGTCTAGCGATATCGTCGCTAATCATCCAGGGATCTTGCCCGGTACCAATCCTGCAGATTACATGCACGACGACGATTCACATTTTGAAATAATGGAGGTGGACGAATTCAGATACCAGTACGGGAAGTCTCTCGTCAAAAATGGAAGTCCTGCTCTAACAACGATGATGCAAAGATTCTATGATTGGTACATGAAAACCTGCAGAGAGTCTGGGGGGAAGGATACTTTAATGCTGAGAGTTAAAGAGGAGCACGACCTCGTTGGAATTGATCTGTTGTCTGTTCCATTTGAGGAGTTCTTTCAGTTTTTCAATCAAAAGGCCCTCGATAAATTAACGGTCACTTGCTACTGTCTGTAAGTATTACTTCTGTCATTAAGTCTCTATATATAGCTCAGCTCTTTCATTGCATGTATATATAATTATCCTCACTATATTATGCAGATTGAAGATCGTCGAATGCAAAAAAGCAGAAATCTATGATATTGGGTTCATTAACACAAATCTCATAGATGAATTTACGGTTAAATTTCAACCCAAAGAAACCGAGGCCAACTTGATACGATCGTTGCTCATAAATCAAAACAAAGATAAAATACTTTTTCCTTACAACTTCAAGTCAGTGTCACTGTCTTGTGCATATTCGGATTCCCTTCACTAGTAGAAAAGGGGGCAATGGCCCAGGCCGGTTCAGCCCATTAGACCCGGTTCAATCCAGAACCGGGACCAATGGAGCTATTTGCCCCGGTTCGTGAGCCCAGGGGGCCGGCCGGGCCACGTGGGCCATTGGTCCCGGTTCGTCCGGACCTTTTGGTCCCTGTTGGTGGGAAGAACAGGGACCAATGGGCCTGGCTCCTGGCTCATTACTTGAGGTTATAGTAATGTAATTGATGAGTTATGCATGCGTGCGCAGGTTTCACTATATTCTCCTAGAGATTAAGCTTGAGCAGGGACTAGTAACCGTCTTAGACTCGAGACGAAAATATCCCGAGGACTATGCCGACATGACTAAAATTCTCGAGAAGTAAGTTCAATCGATCATTATCGCACCATATCGGCAACTTTGTTCATTTTCTGATATCAAGTAATTGTTTTCTCTGTCTCGCAGGGTTTGGAAGACTTCACCGCACAAGTTCCGGGACTGTCGGGGGAGTTACGATTTAAATACCCGAAAGTAAGTACTACTAGCTAGCTACTTTCATCAATACCATTTATAATGCTTCATTATCAGTTTGATTGATCTCTATTTTTCGTAAAGTGCTTGTGGCAGGAACCCAGGAATGACTACTGTGGATACTACGTCTGCGAGTTCATCTACAACGCGACGGCCAAGAATAAGCGAGGCTACTCTAAAAGACAATATGAAGTGTGTAAGCAATAATATTCACAATTTTATTTTATTACCGTCATTTGTGTTGAGTTTCATTCATATATATTTATTGACCCCATTCTTAAAATTAGATGTGGCAGATGCGGAATGAACTCCTACCACAAGATCGCATGCGAGCAATTCAAGAGGAATTGGCGGGATTCTTTCTTGACCACGTTATCAATAAAGCCGAAGAGTACCATGTGGAACTTGAGTTCATATGTTAGACGCACCACCGGAACGGGGACTAGACGGGGAGACCTTTATTCCATCTTCAGGGAGTCGCCACCGTCTCGTCTTCCTGAGTAGGACACAAACCCTAACAAATTTTGAAGGAACGACTAACAACGAAGCCCTCCCGCCGGCCCTTGCCTGGATCCACCACGCCCCCATGGTTTTCACTTTCACTGAGATTCCGATGAAATTTACTGAATTTTAGTAATTTCGGTAGACACTGAAATATTGCGTTTCAGCCAAAATATTTCAGCAGTTTCAGTACAACACACGAATTCAAATGTTTTTCAAAATATTTTTTCAAAATTTCAAATTTTCAATTGAATTTGAGTGAATATTTCAGTCATTTGGCTGAAATGGAAACTGAAATCACTGAAATTCACTGAATTTCGGTGATTTCGGTTGGTGCTGAAATTTTTCTGAAACTGAAATTGGAAACCATGGACGCCCCCATGGCCCTAGGGCCACCGGAAACGAGGCGGACCCGTGGTGGAGCCGGCGAGAGGCACGAACCCTAACTTTTCTTGGAGGAGGAGGCGGCGGCTAGAAAAAAACATCGGAATCCTTAAATGCTAGTAGCAGCTAGTTAATACTCCCTCCGTTCCTAAATATTTGTATTTTTAGAGGTTTCAAATGGTGACTACATACGGAGTAAAATGAGTGAATCTACACGCTAAAATATGTCTATATACATCCGTATGTGGTGACCGTTTGAAATCTCTAGAAAGACAAATATTTAAGAACGGAGGGAGTACTATATACTTTGCAAGTCAACTGTCGGCGTGAGCTTTATGTACTATCTATAGTTGTTTGCAAGTTGCAACCTTTGGGTCAACCGATCAACCCCTGCAGCAGCCAGATGCCGGCTGACTAGATTAGGTTGTTTAATCTATAGTACTTTTACCAATACATTGCTCTGATCTCAAAATATGCTGGGTACTCGTTCTGACCTCAAATATGATGGGGAATCAACTTGTTGAAGTAACCCCGGTTTAGTTAATTTGGTCTACTCTGTCACACGCATCGATCGAGCATACTCCAATTACTGCATGTGATTTCACACGCCACTACATGTCTGTGCAACCGAATCAGCTCGTGAAAGCATTTATGAATTTGCGGGGCGAGGTCGCCGCCCCAGTTGGTGCCGTCCCCGGCGGCGATGGACTCTTTTTTAACATTTCGCTCCAGTCCTGCAGGAAGAACACCGCCGACCGCCGCACTGCGCTGGCACCGATGAGCGAGGACGTGCCGACGCCTTTCATGGCCGGGGGCCGGCGGCAACTCACCATGGTAGGTAGGGAAATTGGCTTGTGTAAAACTTTTAATTAGAAATATGAACTGTGTATTTGATTGTGATTTAAGCCGATGGCAAGGGTAAATTATCTATACTTATAAAGCCTAAGGTTCTTTTTTTTGGATATAAAGGTGTTTTTGATCGATCCATCATGAGCCAGATGACAAGGGTAAATTGTCTACATACGAACAATTAGTATGTGTCTGCTTTCCAACCCCTAGGCGGTGACCGTGGCGAGTGCGATGCCGATGCGTGCCGGTTCACGCGAACGCCGCGGCTCTGCAAGGAGCTTGAGATCCGCCGCCCCTTCTTCCCTAAGAGTATCTGCGAACTCTACGGCCACTCCAGAATCCAGAATCGGTGCGTGGTCGCGTGGAGGAAGCATCGCAAGGGATTGGACTGGAGTTGCCAACAAGGCCGGCCTCGTCTAGGAGGACGGACGCCTCCTGACCATGTCCCCTAACCACGTCCGTGCGGCAACCACGGCACGGTCTCCGTCCGCTGCAACTTCCACAGGCAGCTCCAACGCTCCAGTATCATGCAAAAATCACAAGCTCGGATCGGGCGGACCGAGTTTATATATGTACTCCCTCCGTTCCGAATTACTTGTCGCCCGTATGGATGTATCTAGATGTATTTTAGTTCTAAATACATCCATTTCAGCGACGAGTAATTCGGAACGGAGGGAGTAATAATGAAAGAAGGTAAATAAGGGGGATTGATTGATTCAACACAAACAAAGATATACCTCAACAAAAGGAACAATAAGGAAAGAAACAATACGATTACAAACCCTATAACACGCATACACGCGCGAGGGATGCCATTTTGCCTCACACCAATCAGCACGCATACACGCGCGAGGGATGCTTGGCTGAAGTGGAAGGCTGAAAGGAAAGAGGAGGAAAATGGTGGTGAACGGCGCCATCGAAGATGCATGCTTCAGGGCCGTCTACCGCACTCGTGAAAGCAACCATCCAAGCATTTTGCCGAGCACGTGCTTTGTAGCATGGGGCAGCCAGCGCAGGAATGCTCAGCGCTGGAATATTCAGTGCACCTGGGAGCACAAGCCGGATTGAGTTCGTCAGCGCAGTGAGCGCAGCCGGACGCCGTCGCCTGCTGGCTCAAGCTGAGCCCGACTAGCACAAGGACGCAGACCATGCCAAGCATCTTCGAAGGGGAAGGTGGAGCCATTGGTTCTTGGGAAAGAGCAGAGGATGGTTGCAAATCTAGACGAATAGGTGGGTAGGAGAACCTGTCTGTTGCTCGGTTATTTATAGCCGAAAGAGTATAGGGAGTTCTGGATCGAGATCTACTCTACTAATACTCTCTCTCTCTCTCTCTCTCTCTCTCTCTCTCTCTCTCTCTCTCTCTCTCTCTCTCTTTTCTGCAGTTAAGGAGACCTGCTACAACTACTAGTTTGCTGGACAAGTGGCATTAGCCACGGAGCATAATTTGCAAGTTATAAGCGGATTCAATAAATAGGAAGAAAGATGAAGAAGTGAAAAAAATAATACTAATCTAATTAATCGCCTATCTTATTATGCGAGTGATTATAAATAATGACTTTAGATGATATCGCAACGTCGTGTTATCAACAACTTCAACTATGTTATTATCCATTTTCAATTTCTAAGGCAGATGGACCTGTGGTGATAATCATATATAGCCCGCGTCTGGCTTAGGGAATAGTACCATATTTTCAGGGGGTAACTATTGATGGTACCACCATCAGAGCATGGTTAATAGTATAGCCACGTGCTGGTTTATATGGTATCGCCATGTCATATATAATCATCATTTATAGTCACTCATATAATAAACTTAGCTATAAGATTGGCTATAAGAGTACTATCTTTTTTCACCTTCCTTTTTCTTCATATTTATTACAATTGCCTAGGAGTACGGATATAGATAGGCTCTTACATGAGAGCTCACTCTCACTATTTTCAAGAATGTTGAACGGGACCATGGTTCACCCGAATCTACACTCGACATCATTGATCTCTCAACATCACTCATGGGGATCTGTGCATAGTGTATTAAACAATGCATGGCGCCAACTGTTTGGGGAAGATGGTGGGAGTAGCCATGCATGAGCCAAGTAGTTTAGTGATGATTATGAGCCCCTACCCTGCTAAATAACCCTATATGATGCTCACATCATAGGCAATAAAATAGTGATATTGCATTGGACACCTCGAATGAGGGCCACGCACAAAACACTGTTTACTTTTTTATTGCCTTAATATGGGTAACAACTCTCAGCCCAAGACATGCATGGAGTTGAGAGATTAAATTCAGCATGTAGTATTTGTATTTGGTACCGTATTAAAAAGATATGCTAAACCTTAATATTTCCTTGCTGGCGCATGTGGTTCTATTCATGGTCATGAAAAATGTATCTTTATTCTGCACTACAGAGGCATTGTATACATTATAGGCTAAGGGATGGTGATCTCTAATTTTGCAAATTCAGTTGAGCCTGACAATGAGTTTAAGCAATAGAGCTGATAATTTTTTTAATGTCAAAAAATTCCAAACAAAATCTTGGCGTGTACATCTCGACATTGTGCATGCTCACAAAGCCGTTTCATGAAAAACGGACAACTTATGTGTCGCGTGTGAAAAAGTCAAAATCCGGTGTTAAAAAATGCTTTTCACAAGACATCCTTTTGTCATTTTTACACATGCCACAAAAAATGTCGGTTTTCTCCGAAACTTGACGTGCGCACATATAATGTCAAGATGTATACGTCAAATTTTTGTTTGAAATTTTTTCACACTTTGAAATATTTTTTCGCGTACAAGAGCGCGCGCTCCCGTGAGCACCAACGGATTTCCGCTCGATCTATTCTTTATATTCTGAAGATGATCCATACATTTTTTTTCTTTCTAAATAAATGACACATCATATCTACACGTTTCATTGGCGTTTTTTAGCTGGTCTGAATTTACAGATAAGTAAATATTGCCCGCAAAAGAAAGATAAGAAAATATAACTGGCAAAAATATCTAATGCCTCACAGTAATGACAAGTTTTTTATTCCTTAGGCTGGTTGTAATGGGGCGTACCATATACTAGTATCATACATATGATACTAGTATATGATACTACCTCCGTAATGCATTGTATTATAAGTTAGTATCTTAGGTTGTCTTATTAATTGCCATGCATGACATAAAGTAACATTTAATATGATACGGTATCATGATATGATACCACATCCTCTCTTTCCTCATTTAATTGTGTGCCACATCATTCAAAAAGTCTAGTTAACATGCATGATACCGCTTATGATACTCCCATTACGACCGGCCTTAGGCCTGACACAAAAGCTATAGTGTGCCTAGTGATACGTGCTAGCCCAGGCCTAGGGGGAAGTACTTAACGTGGACTTAAAACTGTTTAAGACTTAACCAAAATATTTGAATCCAAAAGGGACACGGATCCACATGCATGCAGAGGGCTCGTGAATCGGACGGCGTGGACCAT
The DNA here is from genome assembly GCA_021605205.1 of Aegilops longissima. Lineage (NCBI taxonomy): Eukaryota > Viridiplantae > Streptophyta > Magnoliopsida > Poales > Poaceae > Aegilops > Aegilops longissima. Next base: position 679,844,028 of record CM038679.1, on the reverse strand, counting down.
AGGTTCGGCTGAACCATGGTCCATAATCGCGTCTCTCCACTATTTTTCCATGTTTCTCTCATCCACATAGGCAAAAGTGTCATCTAAGCGGGCTATAAGTATCTCTACTCCTAAAGGGGGAGTCTGTACGTCGTTTCGTTGGCACTCAATCATTGATGCAAAGAAGAAAATGGAAACCAAGCACCCAATCAATTTGGGAATTAAATCATTCATGCAATTAATTACCAGAAAATTAATTCACCCAATGAATTAATTTCATTTAAGTAGGGATTCATTTCGCGCCAAATCGATAATGAAATCAAACAATTAATGTACTTAATTAATGAGTCAGGCACTTAATTAGGGATGCATATAATTAATAGTAAAAAGTTTCTTCAACTGTATCTCTACTATAAAAAAGGAGTTGAGGATTGAGAGGCATAATTGAATTAAGAGTTTAGACCAGAGATGTTTCCTAAAATATATGCATTGTAACCTGTAGCAACGGACACGCCTTATACTAGTACTACTAGTAGTAGTAGACAAATGGCATTCATGGCATTAACTACTCTAAGTATTGAATGTTGAAAAAGGCTCCCGAGGACCGCTAGGGATCAACTTTGTGTCATACCAATATCTAGCCGCGGGATGAAATCTCTTAGAGTATGGCTAATAATATAGCTAACTGCTGGCTATATAGACATGACATGCCATCAAGAGTTAGCAACATTAATTACTCATACAATAGAGTTGGTTGTCCACAACTTTTTTCACTTTCTCTCTTTCTCTTTCTTCTCATTAAGTAATTTTACCTAGGAGCAGACGTATAGGCTGGCTCTTGCATGAGAGCCCATTCCTTCACGTTTTCCTTGTCTTTCTCCTCCACATAGGTAAAAGTGCCATGTAAATGGGCTTATAGACCACTACTGTACTTGCTCCGGATGAGTAGGCTGGTTGCCATGCACCTTTCATGGACAGTTTCCAAAACTAAAACCTCAAAAGTTGATTGTGTGGGATTTGCCAATAAATACTCCGGATATTTAGGAAGTCAATTCAACCTTTTCCACATATTTAGCAAACTAATTTCAAATTGTAAGGAGAGTAATAACTATAGGAATTTGGCATTATACGGCATATAGTTTGCTGCCTTAAAAGAAAGTTTTTTTTACAGTGAAAATAGCAGGAAAGGCTCCAACTGCATGCATATTAAAGGGGCAAAAATGTTACATAGAGGGAGAGAGGGGTGATGGGAGTGCAGGTCAGTCACACTATAAGGTCTATTTATGTGATGGTGGCAACAAAAGCAGTAATAAATTGCTTCTTATTAGGGGGTACCTTAAAGCTCAAGTTAGCAAAATCAGTCTTAAATCTTTGCTTCTAGAATGAAATTGAAGGGGCCACATTCCTGAAGTAGTAGTTGTTGTGTTCTTTCCATAGGCTCCATGCACCTACCAGGTAGATATACATAATCATCTTTCGGGGATGCAACATCTTCATCTGTTTGATGAGCTCAAGTCTGTTATCATGCGAAGTCCACTGAATATTTAGGATCCTCCAACATTCCTTGTTGAAGTTGTAGTGGGAAAACAAGTGCTCCACCGTTTCCTCGACATGTTCACCACAAAGCAAGAAGTCTATACTTATGTGTGTGTTCAGTAGATGGAGAAGGAGAACGCCCGACAAGCCACCCTGGTGGATAAAGGAAGAAGGCAATGCGGGAGGAAGAACGACCACCGAGAGTAATGGCGGCGCCACGTGCTGTCCATGAGGACAACGAGTAGAGGGGTCGTGGTCGACGTCGTCCAGGGCAGAATCGAGTATGTCTGCAGCATCGAGTCGAGGGATGGGGCACGGCGGCGCACGGTGCTGGCGGGATGGGACGGCGCATGGGCACATGGGAAGGGATGATCACAGGCTAGCAGGGTGGGGAGGGGCACGGGCCGGCGACGTGGGGAGGTGCGAAGGGGGGGTGGTGGGGTGGGGCGGCGCGCGAGGCAGGCGGGATGGGGCGGCGCCGGCAGTGGTTTCTTCTGGACTAGAATTATGTATGTATGTATGTATGTATGTATGTATGTATATATGTATGTACAATATACAAATAGAAACAAAAGTAGAAAAAAAGACAAACGAAAAAGGCAAAAAACCTGAACAAACTGACAAACAAGGCAAACTAACTACCGGGCTAGCTCACTACACGGTCGCTTGAGGCGAGGCGGGTTATTGTCGCGCTACAAACGAGACATAGCCGCACCCGTATTCTCCTGGCCAGATAGCATGTACTGCTTCGAAGATTTTCCTTTTCTAGCCTTTATTTACATTTTAAAATGTTCAAAATATACTTATGAAAAAAATATTTTACTTATATTTTGAAAATGTTCATTGTGCATTAGAAAATATGTTCATAAAAATGTTCATACCATTTAAACAAATGTTACTCACATTTAAAAATGTTCACAAGTTGAAATGTACTTTCATGAAATTTTCAAAAAAAGTAGAAATGTAAAAACTTGTTCATGCAAGTTTAAAAGATGTTCTTCCCATTAAATAAAAGTTCACGAAATATAACAATTTGTTTGCCCAATTTTTAAATGGTCACCATGTATTAAACAATCTTTACCATCTATTTAATTGTTTTAAAATAGGTAACGAAAAAAATGTTCAGAGTGTATTTGGAAAATAATCAATGTGCATCTGAAAAATGTTTGACCTGTGTTAAAAAATGTTCATCGTCAATTTGAAAATTGGAGAAAGAATAGTAAAAGGTAAAAAAAGTAAGAAGTTAATAAAAATAAAATATAAAAGAAACCATAAAACTAGTAGAGAAAACCACAAAAAATGAGAAAAATGGATGAAACCTTCCGAAACAACATAGAGGGTTCCAAACCCATTTAAAAACTGGTGAATGAACAAAGAAAATACCACACGAAAGCGTCCTAAGACCGAATGGAAGCTTGTGAAAACCGCTCCGAGAAAGGTTACAAAAGCGCACATTATTGTGTCGAGCGGGAAATCCCTATGTGATGCATTTTGCGTCGCACACCCCTTCAACCGTATGTGGCCCGGCATGTTTCGCTGTATCTCTTCTTCCTTCCCGTTTCTTCCGACGCCTTCCTCTCCCTCTTTCGTAGCCCCTTCCTTGTGCGATGGATCCTCTCGATCCAACTAGTTCTTCCTCTCAATTTTTTCCTCTTCTCATTCATTCTTGTCGCGGTAGTAGGCTCTGTTTCTTCTTCCTCTCCCCCTTTATGAAAGTCTTGGTTTTGGTAGTTAGGGATTCCTACTTTGTTTTAATTTTTTGGCAGACGGTAGGTGATCTGGTTTGTGTGTGCGGTAGTTCCTTCCTTGTTCATGCATCTGGAGGTGGTGGTGCTCTGGTTCTTCCTCTTCTCATGCCTTTTTTGCAAGTCTATCATTTTCGTACTTAGGCAGGAAAAGCAATTAAGTTTGTGATTCCTGCTTCAAGATTCATCCGATTTATATTAACCCCGTTTGGTTGAGGAATATCAGATCGTGATTGACATAACAAAAGTTGAATGTTTTTTTGTTTATGCTTGCAGGTTTGGCTGAGAAGTATCAGATTGCGGTTGTTCTGCAGGGTTGAAGGTAAATCATTACATGAAGCACGAGCTCAACTGTTCTTTGTGCTACTACTTGATAGTTTTCTTCATAACCCTTGTGTGGATATGTTATAAGATATTGGACAAGGGCTATAGTAGTAAACAAACATGTCCCTTCATTTTTTGTAGATACTCTTTTAAATTTCCCATGTATTTACTTATGCACAAGCGTTAGTATTGGTATTGTTGTAGTTGTCCTCTAGCTTAGGAGTAGAACTTGTGAATTTGATGTTTTTATGCATTGGAGGATCTTGTGTGGTATTGTACTTCTTTTTTATATCCACATTTTTGGAACTCACTAGTTTTTTTGGTCACAGGCTAGAGGTTGAACTTGAAGTGATTTTAGGTGTGGTGATTGTAGTTTCGATACTTGACAAAATCCAAGCATAGTATATGTACGGTTGTAGTGTTTTTATGTCATTACCTGTAAGATGTGGTTAATATCTGATGGAACCTGAACTTGATCTGTTATCAGTAGGGTTAGGAGTCAATCTATTTTTGAATGTCTGGTGTTTTCATAATGCTAAAGTAGTAACATAAACGATCTTATATTTATTTAGAGAGTGAGTACCTTTCTTTGAAATTAATACAAGTAATTTTGAAAACTAAGAACAATATTCTAATTGAACATTTTCTAATTCCAAGAGCATTATTCAAATTGAACAACTTTTTTGAAAGCCAAGATTGGTTTTTGAATTGAGGAACAATTTTTTGACTTGTGATATTATTAATTTTATTAAATAATATTTCTTGTATTTTAACGAAAACTTGATCTGAGTTTAACGCACATTTAAGAAAAATCAATAACATTTTTCATAGAAGCTAAGACATTTTTCATTTGTGGAACAATTTTTGAGTTCCAAGACCATTATTTCAATTGGAGAACATTTTTAATTAAGGAACAATTTATTTTTATTTTTTGTTCAAAGAACAATATTCGAATATGAGATAACATTATTTCAAAATGGTAATAAAAATTTCGATTAAGGAAAAATAGACTTTTGGGAACATTATTTCAAACAGAGAACATTTTTTGTTTTTACAAGAAAATTATTATGAGCTTACACACATCTTTAAAAATGTCAAGAATATTAATTAAATTCAAATAACAAATTTTGGAATTCCAAGAACATTATTCCAATTGACGAAAAATTTCTAAATAATAAGAACAATTTTACAATCCATAGAACTTTATTGCAATCTAAGATCATCTTTTTGTCTACCACGCTAAGAATTATTTTTAATTGAGGAACAAATTTTGACCTTCGGGAATATAATTTTAATTAAATATCATTTTTGTATTTTTCAATAACATAATTCCTATTGATGAACAATTTAAATAAATACCGAGAACATTACTTCAATCAAAGAACAAATTTGTAGTTCAAGAACATTATTCTTATTGAGGAACAGTTTTGTCTTCCAAGAAAAATATTTTTATGAAAAACCATTTTATGGTTCTACAAGATCTCTATTTGAATTGGCACACATTTGTAGAAATATATAGATCATTGTTGGTATCAAATAACAAATTTTTGGATTCTGAGAACATTATTCAATTGAAGAACTTTTTTGAACGTAACTATTTTATGAAATGAGGAACATTTTTTACTTCCAAACAAGTTCACTTTAATTAAAGGACATTTCTTTTCTTTTTAGAAAAACTTATGTTGAGTTTGATGCCATTTTAAAAAAATTAAAAACACTATTTCAGAAAAAAGAACAAATTTTGTAAATCTAAGAACATTATAATAATTGACGAACTATTTCTTTGAATGATAGACATTTTTTAAATGTTGGAACAAATTTTAACTTCCAAGCCCATTATTTTAGTTAAAGAACTATTTTGCAATCATTTTTTCAATGGTAAGAACATTTTAATCGAGGAACAAATTTTGACCTCGTGGAACATTATTTTAATTAAATAACAAATGTTGGATTTTCTGAGAAATTAATTTCAATTGACGAATTTTAAAAAAAGAATCAAGAACACTATTTCAATCAAAGAACAATATTTGTAATTCCAAGAACATTATTCGAATTGAGGAACCATTTTTTGAATTTTGAGGACATTATGTTTATTAAGGGACAATTTTTCTTTGCCTTAGTTTGAAGATATGTCCCACATTTCAAATATGCCAACATGCTTCTTCTTCATCTACGTCACACAAATAAAGTAGAAATCAGTGGCAGTTGCAATGTGGCATGGACTGAATGGACAAACAATCAGAATTTACGTAAAAAAGTAGCAATCAGTGGCATGGATTGATGGACAATTGTACAAACAATTACAATTTATAGAAGAATAAATCAACAAAGTAGCAATCAATCCGTGGCAGATCAGTGGCTTCTAGCAGTGGAAATTTATCAAAAAAGCTTCGGATTTGTTTAAAAAATAGAGGAAATTTACGTTGGTAACTTGTAGATGGATGCAATACTGGATGGATTGGGTGGCTTCTCCTTCTAGCCTGTCGGCTGGTGGACTGAAGCGGCGACTACCGACGGTGACGGAGGCCGGAGGAAACCCGCAACAGCGTTGCCCCGCACGGACCACAACCACTGAGGCCGGAGGCGGAGGGCAAGGAGAGGGCCAGAGGAGAGGAGAGGAGAGGGAGATGACCAGAGGGGCAGAGGGCCCACCTCGTCCACGGGACCTCGCTTGCTGGCGCTGGCGCCGGCGCCGTCAACGGTCAACTAGGTTTGGGGATTTACATCAAGAGAGGAAGAGTGGGAGATGGAGACCTGCTCTGTTGCGTTGTTGTCTTCTCGTGCGTGGCTGGATGGGCACTAGATGGGTTGCTCTAGTGGGCTTCGGTGTATAACATGTATACTCGACTTTTTTGGGCCAGATTCTTTGGTATTCCATGGAATGCCCCTGGCGCCGACACTGAAGGAATAAAGCGTTCGATTGGGACGCTCCAGTTGTCCCACCTTGCTGCTCACAGATAACCGATCCACCATTGTCTGGCTGGCAATTGAATTTTTGAGAAAATGTGTTTTTTAAGAAATATTTGTAATTCCAAAAATATGTTCACGAATTCTAAAAACAACTTTTTCACAAACAATTCACGAAGTCAAAAAAGTTAATGAGTTAAAAAAAAGTTCATGGATTCAAAAAAAGTTTGCGGATTTGAAAACACTCATGAACTCCAAAAAGTTCATGGGTTCAACTTTTTTTATGAATTTCTAAAAAAAACATACATTTATGAAAACACGAATTTGAAAAGGTTCACAAATTGAAGGGAAAAAGTTTACAAGAAAAATATCATGAATTGAATAAAAATAAAATTTTGAAAAGGTTCACGGATTTCAAAAATGAAAAATTAAAGGAAGAAAGAAGAACAAAGAAAAAATCATAATTAAAACCGTCCAGAAATAAACAATAAAAGAGAGAGAAAAAACCAGAAGCTTCCCAAAACAGACTGGAGGATTCCCAAAAACGGCTGGGTTCACTTCCAAAAAATTGAAACAGCCTCTCCTACCAAATGTGCGGTCGGAGCCTGAAAAAAATAAGTAGAATGGGCCAAGCCAAAGTGTCGGATGGGGTGTGCGCCTGTTTGTGGGATGTACTCTAAACGGCGCTGCGGGCGCCGAATAGGCTAGGCCATATAAGGTGGCTTCAGGTATTTGTCGCTTAGAGGTCCTATTCATTGCTCTTTGTGATGTTCTACCTAGAAATCACATACAAAGCTCATTGGCTGGTGGCCAAATTTTAGCGCTACAGCTCCTGATTTTCTTACTTTTATTTCTTTCTTCCGTATTTTCATCTACCACATGGAGTAATGTTCAGGAATTTCATAAAAAAATTGAAACATGTTTGTGTTTTTAATGTCCACAATGTTAGAATTTTTTTAAACATGTTCATGATTTTAGAAAATGTTAGTATATTTGTATAGTTCTAAGATTATTTTATAAAAAAATTTAAATTATTATTTCTACATAATATGTTCCCCTTTGAGAGGTTCATGAAAGTCTTAAAGAAATATGTCCATAACCATGCTAAGCCACAAGGAAGCATATCCAAGGGCTATGGATCAGAGGAGGTTATTGAGTTTTGTGTTGACTTTATTCCTGGCCTTAAGCCAATTGGTGTTTCTTAATCGCTGCATGAGGGGAGACTGAGTGGAAAAGGCAGGCTAAGAAAGAAAGCAGTAATAGGTATGGACGGGTATTCTTTCACTCAAGCACACTACACAGTTCTACAAAATTCCATCTTGGTGTCTCCGTATATCCAGGAACACATGGATATTGTACGCTCCAAGAACCCGGAGCAGTCTGACTCCTGGATTAAACATACACACATGGAGACTTTCAGCGGTTGGTTGCAAACACATCTCATGAATAACACCACTGTTGGAGATGAGCTATACTTGTTAGCCAAGTCACCATCTTCGACTATATCGACTTTCAAAGGGTATGAGATAAATGGGAATACATTTTAGATGATCGTCCAAGATAAAAGGAGCACCAACCAAACCAGTGGTGTCCGCTTTGATGCAACAAACAATAGGAAAAAAGACACATATTATGGTTACATAGAGGAGATATGGGAACTTGACTATGGACCTTCTTTTAAGGTCCCTTTGTTTCGGTGCAAATGGGTCAATCTGACAGGAGGTGGGGTAAAGGTAGACCCACATTACGGAATGACAACAGTGGATCTCAATAATCTTGGGTACATAGACGAACCATTCGTCCTACCAGTGATGTGGCTCAAGTTTTCTATGTGAAGGACATGTCTACCAAACCGAGAAAAAGGTTAAGATAAGGAAGCGAATACATCATACGATGAGCCAAAGCGCCACATAGTTCTTTCAGGGGAAAGAAACATTGTGGGAGTGGAGGACAAGACAGACATGTCAGAAGATTATAATAAGTTTGATGAAATTCCTCCCTTCACAGTGAAGATTGACCCAAGCATCTTGTTAAATGACGAAGATTCTCCATGGTTACGGCGCAATCATAAGCAAGGGACATACGCGAAGAAAAAGTTTTATACCCCAAGATCCCACTCTGGGATGTGACCGGCTTCACCATCATCACTTTCTCTCTAATGAGTTTCCGGACTTATAGCTGGAAAGTCCCACTTCGGACAAACCGGAGGGAATCTTTGTAAGTGTTAGGGTATATATGTGTTTTGGGCATTCCTAGGTGGACTCCGGAGTGTCGGAATACAACCAAAACGCTAGGGCATTTTGGCATTTGAAACATGATTTTTGAACTATTAAGTTGTGAATTTTCAACTATTCCTGCCCTTTTTGTATTTTAGATATACAGAGGAGCTAATCAACGCAATTATGTCCAAACAAAATATGAATGTGTAGGTTATGTTAAGACAAACAATTTGACATCTTATTTGCTCCATTTGGCTTAACAGAACTGAAGATATGAATTTTTAAAGTTTAAAATAATGTCTTCAATTACTGTATTTAATTAATAAGTGCAAAATTAATTATGCAACTTCCTGTCAAAATGATACTAGTTGTTTGAAATCTTCAAGATGAATCCACAGAAATTTGAATCAACTCATTTGGTTTAGTTTTCAAATTGTTATGCATTTTACAAGAATTAATTTCAATCTGTAAAATTAAATCTATCAAATAATTTCTTCAAAATGAAAATTAACTGAAAGACACCTTTAGTCCTGGTTGCAACCACCAGCCAGGACTAAAGGTTTCAGCTTCCGCGCAGATTTTTGGCCGCCAAAAAGGTTGGCCTTTAGTCCCGGTTCTTAGTTGGAGCCGGAAATAAAGGACCTTTAGTCCCGATTCGTGGCTGGAGCCGGGACTAAAGGTCGCAGGTATATAGTGTCCCAGTGCCAGTCACCGCCCGAGAGAAGGAAACAGAACAGCGCCGCCACCCCGACTCATCTTCTTCCTCGGTCGCCGCCGCCTCTCCGTCGACTCCGGCCACGGCGAGCCCTCCCCGAGCCACATGAAGATGCCGAGGAGCTCCGCCTGCTTCATCCTCTTCGACTGGTGCCGCCAGCTGAAGCCGAACGGGCCTGCTCCGAGGGGATCGAAGACTTCGTCCACCTTCGGCCGCCAGCTAGCTCCGTCCGTTCCGCCGCCCCCTGCTGCTACTAATCCCCCCGCCTGCTGATTGCTTGTATCCGCGTTGGTATTTTCCCGAAGAGGAGAGGATGATGCACACAGCAACGGTAAGTATTTCCCTCGGTTATGAAACCAAGGTTATCAATCCAGTAGGAGAACCAAGCAACACTATGTAAATCGATCCTGCACACAAACAACAACTACTTGCATAATATGGTGCGTATATATTTTTTGATAACTCAAACTTCACAAACTTTGACCAAGTTGCAGAGAAAACTATTTATATCTATAATATCAAATATATAGAATATGAAACTACATCTTATGATGAATCCAATGATATATTTGGCATTTTAGATGTAAATGTTTTCTCCACAAACTTAATCAAAGTCTAAGTTTGTAAGTTTTGACTTTTCAAAAGATCTATATGAAGTACATTATTAAAGAAGGAAAGGAAATACTTTACAACCCGACCAGTTCAACCAACTACAAGTTCAGCAAAGCAAACAAAGATCGATGTGACCATCCGTCCATACATCCATCCAAATCCAAAGCTTTCAGAATTCAGAATATTCGTCTCGAATATCTTGTCATCAAATGAATAAAGGGATGTATCTAGATGTATTTTAGTTCTAGATACACCCTTTTTGTCATTTTGATGATGTTTTTTCCGAACGAAAAGAGAAGACAAACACAAGTCCGGGCCAGGTGTACGGACGGCATAGCAAGTACGTATATCCAATCAAATATACTTGGTTTCGACAAGAGTAGCAATGTAGGCTATTTTTTTTTTCTCCTTTATTGTATGTATGTGTATTGGAGTGACCGCCCCAATTAACTTTGATGTTCAATCTTGGACTGCTACAAAGATGTTAGTACAACACCACCGTCGTATGTACGTGTAGTGCTGGAACCAATAACAAGCTGGTGCTACCTTGTCTTGTGATGAAAAGAACAAACTATCGCACTGGCTTTGTTGGTCCTGTTCAATTCCCAACACTTAGATAAATTGACAGTTAACTGGAGCCGGAGGAGTTGGTGCCATACGAACAAGTGTATATAGTGTACTTTGTGACTGATCAGCCGGTCGAGTTGCCCGCCAGGTCGATCACCGTAGTACTCCCTCCATTCCCTTATACAAGGCTACTATCAAAAATACATTTTGCATCAATACAAGGCCACCAACAGTAACCGAGGTAAAAATTAATGATGTTTTCTCATACTAGCAACTTTTTAATACTTAAAATGCATATAGTCATAATAACACTCGGCTCCTTCCTTCCCGTTCATTCGTTGCATGCTTATGGCGCCTTAATGATCCCGATTAACAAGAAAAAAAGTTAACTTGTAAAACAGTCATTAAATTTTATCTTGATACCTGTAATCTGAGTTTGTGGCCTTGTATAAGGGAATGGAGAAAGTATAACTCTTCGGCTTGAGTGGCTGGATATAAATGAAGTGAGTGAGTGAGGCAGCTAGCTCGCTAGCCCGCGTACACGTACGTACCACCAATCCACTGCTCCAGAGATCCACCATGGCACCGCTCCCGGAGACCACGGCAGAGGCCGCTGCGGAGGACGGTGGCGGCGACAGCAAGGCCCTGGGCGACGCGTGGGACTACCGCGGCCGGCCGGCCCTGCGCGGCAGCTCCGGCGGGTGGTCCAGCGCGGCCATGATCCTGGGCGTGGAGCTCAACGAGCGGCTCACCACGCTGGGCATCGCCGTGAACCTCGTCACCTACCTCACGGCCACCATGCACCTGGGCAACGCCGCCTCCGCCAACGCGGTCACCAACTTCCTCGGCACCTCCTTCCTGCTCTGCCTGCTGGGCGGCTTCGTCGCCGACACCTACCTCGGCCGCTACCTCACCATCGCCATCTCCACGGCCGTGCAGGCCGCCGGCATGACCATCCTCACCGTCTCCACGGCCGCGCCGGGGCTGCGCCCGGCGCCCTGCAAGGACCCGACGGGCGACGGCAGAGTCCCCGGCTGCGCGCCGCCTACCGGCACGCAGCTCGCCGTGCTCTACCTGGGGCTCTACCTGACGGCGCTGGGCACGGGCGGGCTCAAGTCGAGCGTATCGGGGTTCGGGTCGGACCAGTTCGACGAGTCCCACGCCGGGGAGCGGCGCCGCATGGCGCGCTTCTTCGGCTGGTTCTTCTTCTTCATCAGCCTGGGGTCGCTCCTCGCCGTCACGGTGCTCGTCTACGTCCAGGACAACGTGGGCCGGCGCTGGGGCTACGGCGCGTGCGTGGTGGCCATCCTCGCCGGCCTCGGCGTGTTCCTGGCCGGCACCCCGAGGTACCGGTTCAAGAAGCTGGCGGGGAGCCCGCTGACGCAGATCGCGGCCGTGACCGCGGCGGCCTGGAGGAAGCGGGCGCTGCCGCTGCCGTCCGACCCGTCCATGCTCTACGACCTGGACGACGCGGCGGCCGCCGGCGAGGACGTCGGGGGCAAGCGGAAGCTGCCACACTCCAAGCACTGCAGGTAACTGCAATTAACAACGTTCCTATCCACTTCCATGCATAGTTCCACTTCGGTGGCGGGCGGCGTTGCATGGAGGAGGACCATATTAATTCAAAATATAACATAGCAATTTGATTGGCGCCGCCGGGATTATAGTTGTCATCGATAGCATCGTTGGTTTCTAGTCTGGCATGGCATGCATGGCATCGTGTGGATCTATGGATCACTGCTAGGTAGACACATCATGCATGACACCATAATTATCTTGTGCTGAACAAGAACAATGTATGCCTGGTGTGTAGTGTAGTGGTCCACGAGGCAATGCACAGTACGTGGTACATATATAGAGGGTGTTTGGATACTCTCTAGTCATGTGACTAGTAGTAGTCAGACTAGAAGTTTTTAGTCAGACCCTGTTTGGAATGTGACTACTACTAGTCAGCATTAAATGTCTCAGTATTAAATGTCACTTGTGCAACACCAATTAGAGGAGAGAGGGGAGACTTTAGTCAGTAAAAGTCGGGGTGTTTGGAGGTTCTTCGACTAAAGGTGACTACTACTAGTCTCTAGTCAGTAAAAGTTGAGGGTGGGGTGACTAGGGACTAAACTAGTTTTAGTCACCCACTAGTCAGGGGTGTTTGGAGGTTTACTGACTAAAGGTGACTACTACTAGTCTCTAGTCTCTAGTCTCTAGTGATACAAACACCCTCATAACCTTGTCACACTCACACGTAGGTATACCTAAAGCAGTGTACCATGCACGTGGCTTAATTCACGTGTGCTGTCACGTAGGTGAGCACGTAGGTCCGGCATGTGTACATATAGTGATCTGTCAATCTGTATCACGCACGTAGGACGGGTCGATCGAGCATCGACCTGTGAGCTGTGACACCACCATATATTGCTAGCATCATATATTCACATGCATGTGCACACAGACACAGGAATGCAAAATGCATCACTACCTGTATGTTTGTTTGTGCATGTGATTAACAAATACTGGTAGCTAGGCTGTTAAGAGGGACCATGCATGCACAGATGCATGACCTGATTGCCCGTCGTTGATCTACTACTCCCTCCGTTCCTAAATAATTGTCTTTCTAGAGATTTCAACAAGTGACTACATACGAAGCAAAATGAGTGAATCTACACTTAAAACATATCTACATACATCCGTATGTTATAGTCCATTTGAGATGGCTAGAAAGACAATTATTTTGGAACGGAGGAAGTACTAGATAGGCATGAGTACGTGGCTAAGAGTAAATAATTAAGCACTGAAATCTGATCATTGGCAGCTAACGTTGTGAGGCAGATAGATGCGGTTGGTTGAGTTGGTTCCATGTAGTAGTAGTAGTACAGTATTGGGCAGACAGTGCAGTACACCACCAGAGAGTGGGCAGTCCCACTCACACATGGCCAATGGCTGCCTGCCGAGCTGGTATGTCTGATCATTGTTTCTTTCCGTGCATGCATGATAGCTGATCGAATGTTTTCAGGAGTACGTACAAAAGCACATGCATGTCACTACATGCACGTACTATAGCTAGGCTAAACTAGTGCCCCAAGAAATACTCTGCTTTTTGTTGGGTTGGGTTGGGCCCAAGCACATGCTTCTGCTATACCCCCCTTCATGGCTACTCCCTTCATACGGAAAAGCTTGTCCCTCAAATAGATGTATCTAACATCAAATTAGTGCTAGATACATTCATTTGAGACATAAGTTTAGGACAAATTTTTTCGGACGGAGGGAGTACTTGCTAGTACCAACCTAGCTAGAGGAGAATTTGTTGGAGATACGCCTGCCTGCCTGCCTGCCACACATGCATTGTGGTTTGGCGCTAGTGCGGCCAGCATGTTCTCCAGCGAACTTTGAATCTTGGACGATCTTCTTTTGTTATATAAGTATAATAATACTAGCACTGCCTGCGTAGTAGTACAGTGAGTATACTTACTAGTGGTGGTGTTGCTTTTCGGCGGCGCCCCGATGCGTACGTTATCAGTTTATTATTAGTTCAGCTCACGGCCGGGCCTGCGTCCAGTGCTCACTCACACGCTGCACACAGCCACACGCATGCATGTGAACGGTGAACCTCCTGCTTCAACCACGACGGTGTTGTCTCGTACGTGCGCAGGCATGGGTTTGCACATTGCCACCATGCAATCCCAGATTTCGTACGCTCTTTTTTTCGGCACAAAATAATTTATATGGCCCTTTTAGAAAAAAACGAGCCTCCTTTCGATTTCCATTGAAGAAACCACGCGCAACAAAGTTCTTATACAAAGCAAAATGAAGGAACAGAAACAGAAAAAGAAAGACTAGAGAGACCACACGTCACACATGACCTTCACGGCATACAGGCCAGGCTCCAGGATCATCATGTTATGTTTTTTTTCTATCAAAAAGGCATACTCTATTGCAGTATTTCTAGTCTTCCAAATAGCCCAGCAAATAGATACTCCTACCATCAGCGCCAAATGCCTTTGATTTCTAGGAAAAGAGTGCAGCCAAGCCCTCGTCGTATCAAGCACCACTTCACGAGGCCTAGAAGCTAGAGCTTGACCTGGTTGCAGCCAAGGTACAGATGATCCACACTCTCCTTAAACCTACAAAAGTGACACTCCTCATTCCCAGACCAGCCTCTCCTGATTAGGTTGTCTTTGGTCAAGATGCTATTCTTAGGCACCAACCAAGGAAAGACCTTAATTTTATGAGGGTTCTTCGACTTACAAATACCTCTGTATCCCGCCAAAATTGAGGACTAGAGGAAAATATAATGATCTCCCACCACAAATTATTTTTACTATTCAGATTCCATCATGATCTATCATTCCTTTCAATTAGAACCACACATCCACCAGACTATTCAATTCCTTTCATTCATCTACAGTCTCTCCATACTGAATTCTTCTAAATCCAAAACGGTCGCAATCACCATGACTAACTTGCTTCACAGTCACAATCTTTTTAAAAGCGTTGTCATACAATCTAGGAAATACTCCCTCCGTTCGGAATTACTTGTCGCAGAAATGGATGTATCTAGACGTATTTTAGTTCTAGATACATCCATTTCCGAGACAAGTAATTCCGAATGGAGGGAGTAGCTGCTAAGGATTTTGTTCCCTAGCCACACATCTTCCCAAATCAAAGTTATTGCCCCATCACCAACCACCTTGCTAGATGCACTAAGGAAGCCTTCATTAGTCCTTGCCAAAATGTGTTGTTCATGTAGACATTTCTTGGCCAACAGAGTTTGCCATAATCCTTCAGAATTATCCAGTTTCCATAAGCATTTCATCAGTAGAAATTTATTCATCACCTATAGGTCTAGCACCCCCAAACTACCACAACTCTTAAGCAAGCAAAATGTTGGCCAATTAACCAGGTGATATTTTCTCTTGTCTTTCATTTTCTTGCCAGACCATCTTGGCTCAGTTAGAATCCATGTTCTTTAGCACTCCTTTAGGAGCTTCTAGGAAGGAAAGCATATACAAGGGAATGCCACTAAGACATGAATTCACTAGGTTAACAGTGCTTGCATGATCTGGAGACCAAGAGCGCCCATGACATGCAAGGTATTTAGGTGGTTGGCAGCACGCGATAGATATTGGACGGCTAACAGGCTGGAGCGGCTTTGGCTTCCACACCCGACGAGTTGTCCATTTTGCGACCAACAACTTGAGAACCTTCAACACATTCTTCTTGGGTGTGTGCTTGCAAAGAAGGTGTGGTCGGTTATCCTCGGGATTGGGGAAAGCTTGAGTGGATCCCAACAATGGAAAACGACCTGGTGGATTGGTGGGCGAGAAAGAAAGTTGCAGGATGGCTCACTACTGACGTTCAGATGACCATCTTGCTTGTTTTATGGATCCTTTGGACGCACAGGAACAATGTGGTGTTCAATGGCATGACCCTAGGGAGATGGATGTAGTGCATAAGGTTCAAAGTGAAGGGGCTAATTGGAGGGCGGCATGACTTATCCATACAGCGGGCCTCATAGAAGGGTTGAGTTGTAGCGAGTGGTAAGTTTTCTGTTTCCACCTTCTCCTGAGTTGGGAGGGCATTGCAGCCGTTCGTCGGCATTCTTCCGGGCGTCTTGCCCTTCCTTCTATGCTACTAGTGTGTCCATCTTTGGACGTATCCTTAAAATAGGGTAACTTGGTCTCCAGTAGAAAGTCGATTACCCTTCGAGCCAAACATTTTCTTGTCAATCTTCTCTTTTACAAGAACCCATCAAGTGTTACTTAATATTTTAGCATCTACATGCACCCCCAAGTTATTTCAAGGGTAAAAACCTAGCTCACAAGTGAAATCTCCATGTATTCCTAGTATCTACTATTGGGCTCACCCAAGCAAAAAAAGAATCCACTTCTATGAAAATTGATCTTTTGTCCAGATAGCTGCTAAAAAAACACATAATATATACTTCAGATTCCTTGCATTAGATAGCTCATCATCCGGTAGGAAGATAGTGTCATCGACATATTGAAGCAGTGCTAAGACACCATCTACCAATTTAGGAGCCAACCCGGAAATCATAAATCATGCCCTGACTTGAGCTCTTTTAGTAAGGACAACCAACCCATCGGCTATTATGTTAGAAAACAACGGGGATAGTGGATCCCCTATCCGATCCCTTTATAAGTGGGAAAGTATGGACCAATATGGTCATTAACTTTCAAAGCAACTCTTCCACCTCCAACCAACTTCATCATCCAATCCCCCGAGACATCTCCAAAGCCCTTTAAAAGGGGGAAGTATGGAATCCAGATTTTATAGGATTTGGGAGGATTTTCTTCCTAAAAAATGGTTTCTTGCACAAATCTATTTGGTCTACATGATTTGAAACCATAGAAGTTGCTACTACAGTAATAGTAGCAAATTGCTCGTGCATTCTAGTGGGGGCATACATATTCTAGTGGTTCAACACCAATCACGCCCGACATAAATCTTACACCCAACATATTCTAGATTTTGGTAAGGTTTGATTTGGTTTGAGTATGGGTAGGTAAGAAACGGAAAGTTCTGATTTAGTTGAGGTTTTAGTAAGATCTGATGTATGGGTACAAACTTTGATTTAGTTGAAGTTTGGTTTGATTTCATTTGGGTATGGGTAGGGGAAGACAAGGAAAGATTTTATTTAGTTGAGGTCTTGGTAAGATTTGATTTGATTTGATTTGATTGAGTTAGTGCCAGACGTGGGTGAGGGGGTCGTGGGTAGGGTTTTTTTTTGTTTGAAGCTAGCGAAGGGGGAGTTGGACGCACAGACGTACAATCCCCGACTCCTCTTTTTTTTAACACCTTCCCATGGTATTAATTAACTAAAAGGTCATTATATCATTCGTTATGGCATACACTACGCAGGCTGGACAACTATTAAAAAGAAAACCGTCCGACCTATTATCAAAACTAAACTTCGTAATCTCGTGCGCCATAAAGTTGGCCAAACGATTGATCTTTAATAGTAGAGATATTGTATGCAATTTTAAAGGAAATTACAGTTGATAGTAATCTCATGGAGATTTTTGTTTTGTCTCTATGCCAACTATATTATCCATCTAATGCTATACATAAGTTCTTGCATTGTTCCATGTGGTGCAACCAAACAACTTCTATGTGTTTTCGTAGAATTTAATATCATGACATTCTAACCGTGTGTGTTTTATCCTATTTCCATGTTTTTAGAGTCCCGCAAACAACTCCTTTGGGCTCTTCCTTGATATGTGTAATGTTTCTAATAGACAAAGTAGGAGTAAAATGAAACATATGGAGTATTTAGGGACAATGGTTAATTCAGTTTCTAATCATATGGTGTACTCTTGATGTTGCTTCTATTAATTATCATGGACTAATAATCATCCACATGCAGGTTCCTTGATCAGGCGGCAATCGTAGAGGTGGAGATGGAGCCGTCATCGCCGTCGTCGGGGAAGAAGAAGAAGAAGTGGGCGGTGTGCACGGTGACGGAGGTGGAGGAGGTGAAGCAGGTGGTGCGGATGCTGCCCACATGGGCCACCACCATCATCTTCTGGACCGTCTACGCGCAGATGACCACCTTCTCCGTCTCCCAGGCCCAGGCCTTGGACCGCCGTCTCGGCCCCTCCTTTATCATCCCTGCCGGCTCCCTCACCGTCTTCTTCGTCGGCTCCATCCTCCTCACCGTCCCTATCTACGACCGCCTCATCGCACCGCTCGCTCGCCGCCTCACCGGCAACCCTCAAGGCCTCTCCCCGCTCCAGCGCATCTTCGTCGGCCTCTTCCTCTCCATCCTCGCCATGGTGGTCGCCGGGCTAACCGAGCGTCACCGCCTCTCTGCCTCTACCGCAGGCGTCCAGCTCTCCGTCTTCCTCATTGTGCCACAGTTCCTCCTCGTCGGCGCCGGCGAGGCGTTCACATACATCGGCCAGCTCGACTTCTTCCTGCGCGAGTGCCCCAGGGACATGAAGACCATGAGCACCGGCCTCTTCCTCACCACGCTCTCGCTCGGCTTCTTCCTCAGCTCCGGTCTCGTCTCCATCGTGCACGCGGTGACCACCTCCGGTGGACGGAGACCGTGGCTTGCCAACGACATCGACAAGGGGAGGCTCGACTACTTCTACTGGCTGCTCGCCGCCATTAGCACCGCCAACCTGGGGATCTTCATCGTCGCCGCCAAGGGGTACGTGTACAAGGAGAAGCGCCTGGCGGACGCCGGCTTCATCGAACTCCAGGTCGAAGAAGTGGTCGTCCATGCTTGATAGATGACGAACTGGGTTTTAGTTTAGATTTATTGTATTTTAGAACCTCAGTGACGATGGTGATGAAAATTTATAAGAGCAGAACAGAATAAAAATTATCTTAGATGTTTATCAACGGCTCTGCAGAATGCAGGAGTTACTTGCTTGTTGTGGTATGCCATGCTGTTTGTGATTAGTACTCCCTCCGTTCTTAAATAATTGTCTTTCTAGAGATTTAAACAAGTGACTACGTACGGAGCAAAATGAATGAATCTACACTCTAAAACATGTCTACATACATCCGTATGACTAGAAAGACAATTATTTGGGAACGGAGGTAGTACAACACAAAAAATGTCAAGCACGCCCTGACATTGGAGATCAGTACTCCACAAAAAATGTCAAGTATATCATGATCTTGGAGATAAGTGCAACATAAAACTGTCAAGTATGCCCTGATCTTTCCAGGCAGAATTGCTGGGATTTGGTTAACTGCACAAACATTCTTGATCAGCACTTGATCACTAGATTTATACTTAAGCACTTGATAACAAGGCACTCATTGGCTGTGTGAAAACATATACAGCTAAAGAATAATATAATTGTTGACAATCTAGGTTTAACAAACACAAGCTAGCACCTACTACATCTTGCAAGCCTATGCACACAGTTTAATTATAGTGTCCATAATCGTATGACATAGTATTTTGTTTACATACAGGGGAGATGAGTGAGCTCATCTCTGCACAATGAGGAATGGGAAAGCCAGCTAGTAGTTGTAGTATATATTTTCAGTAGTCTCTTTTGACGCTAACACCTATTTGGTGGAAATGGAATTGCTGCTACATACTTGACCTATATACCCACGCTGGCGGGAACCGGAGAAGTTTTCTTGTCGGGCAATTCACCGAATATATCGCGGCAGCCATCCCATTTCCTATGCTCCCTCGCCTCCCAGTAACCGCCGGTGTAGTGGAACGCTCCGTCCTCGGTGTCCCTGTCGAACCATCTCGGTTTCCATCCATTGTCCTGCATTTTCCGTGCCTGCAAACATGCAGAAATCCAGTAGTTCAATTAAGAGATTGTGTCTTTCCATATCTGGAAATGATAAAAGAATTGTGAACGCAAAGTATTGTCCATGGAGAAGTAGGAGACCATGAAGGAAGGCGTACCATTCGTTGCCGTGTCTCCAACCGTAGCTTCTCAGAATTGGCTTTATCGTACTCCCCGTTCTCAAGATGTCGTTGATCCGGTCTGAGCCTTGAATCCGTCGGAGGAAGTTTCTCCTAAACAATAGGCAAAATTCAGTATCAGAGCTAGCTGAGAGAAGTTCCGAGATAGTAAGCGGAATCTGCCAATGAAGTGTACCTTGAGATTTGGAGTCAGCTCGTTTAGGGTTATAGCAAATGATGACAAATTGTATCGTGTGGGATTAGTTGGAGGCTCATGTTTTTCCCACAGCAGAGTGGATTCAGCACTGCAATTTACTCCGTCATTTGTAACATTGCAGTACAAGCTCTCGTCCCACTTCCCCCTTAGGGTAGCAACCTTGGCACCGCCAATATCCTCGACAACTCCTTGAACCTTGCATAGGACTATATCTTAGTAAGATCTATGGAAATGACAGGGAAGGTGAAAAACACATAGGTTGTGGGAACTGTCATTTATGTTCTGTTTTACCTGTCGAGGGTTACGTTCAAGAAAAGACTGCTGCTTAAACGTAAGCTTGCACGAATGTTGTCTGTTCCCACTTATTTTCATCGTCCCATGATGATGGCAATAAAGTCTACCGATGATAAGATTATTAATGGTTGTTGTAACCTGGCACAGAGAGTAAGAAGTTCAGATTTTTCATAAGAAAAAAAAAGGTTCACTACTATGAGACCTGCTGGACAAGCATCGTTTATTGGATTTCAGCATGGGTGAGGCGGTCAGCCTGTCATGCAAGCAATGATTAAAGGCTCGTGGTCTCCAGGAAGGTCTTTTACCTTGCTCCATTTGAAAATTTCTCCATCGTCGAATTCTAATGTTAAAACGCCAACAGGATCAAGCTGAATTGTTTGTCCCCAGAATTTGCTCTTTACATTGCTCTCTCCCCAAAATTTCCAACCTCTTCCTTCACAATGACAAGCCATGACCATTGGATGATGACTAACCTGGTACCAAGAAGGGAATAACACAATGACTTCAGGTATAGTCTAACAGCGGATAGCAGTACAAAGTGAAATTACAACTGTTCGTAGACAGCAAATGAAATATATCATGCCAGTTCTCACAGAATGAAACTTGCCAAACTTCGTTCGATCATTAACAATAACTAACCTTTTCGGAGAAGAAACGGATTCCATTTTCAGGAAAATCAGCTTCATAAGTTTCCCCTAGCAAAGGATTAAAAGGTTTGCAGGGCCGGCCATCAGAAGAAGCATACCCAGAGACAGCGAATGCAGCAACACATAGAGTTCTCATCACACTGTTCCCCTGGATTCAGATTGATGGTCAGAAGACTGAAAAATTATAGCCAGCTAGTTTCCAGACTAACAGTGAATTATTAATTGATCAGAGTTGGTAAAAACCTAACAGATGCCATGATGCATCTAATGAACAAATAAAATTCAGATCAGCCAGATAAGATACATTTAGAATGATTCATGGTGGAAATAAACATCTCGTTGATCACTAAATTTTAAAAGCTACCACTAATTTTAAGTATCAATGACAAGACAGAATAAAAAAAACAAATCACAAGAAAGATGCATGAAGGATGACACTTTCATACCTTTAGGCCATAGTCATACGCACGATCCAACAAATGAGAATATTCCAAGTCTTCAAAGCATTTTTGAAGAGATGAAATTGGTTCATTAAAGTAAACAGGTAGGCAGACCCGTGTCAGATCTTTTCCAACATTGTCCTTGATCATTGACCAAAGACTAACGCCCTTCTCCTTTTCAACTGGTTCGGGCAACTTGGTGCGGCGTTCTGGTGGCAGCAATAAACATTCATTCTCTCCCTTGCCAGATCTTGATTCTACAAAATTATGATCGTATTGCTGGACATCATTGCTCGAATTTGAATGTTTCATCCTCAAGTCAGGACTCGCAGCCGAATCACTGAAACTTTGTCTTGTATCACAGAAATTATAGTCATCTTCATCTGACGATTCATCTAACTCCTGAATCCCAGCATCATCGGATGATTCCGTGTTGCTGCTCTCTGATAGAAAAACGTCAAGGAAAAAAGGTAAGAACGACAGAAATCTAAAATTCATTTTCTCTTTTATTTGGCTCCACATATGAAAGCTCAATAGATAAACATGGCATTCTGCATTTTCAAAATTTGATGTGATATGATAGCAGTTTAACAACAAACAACAAAAAGATTATCAAATAAATTGATGTTATTCACAAATAAACATGTTCAAACATCCATCTTGAGACAACGGTACAGCATGAGAGCAACTGGAAATTGTGCATTAAAAGCTTAAACTGAGAGGATGAGTAAAAAAAGGTACAAACACCGATGAAACTAGAAATACCAAATTGATATTTTTCCTCGAAGCTCATTGCATGAATCATGGATGCGGAACAGGATTCTAGTATGAGAAATATAGAAAACAGAAAGAGTTAAAAAAAATAGTCAAGTACCACAACATTTTCCATGTCCAGAGCAGGAACATTCAGGTCTGATAGAGTGTGTAGTATCTTGTTCATTAAGTACCTGAAAAACACAGCATATCAGCATGAAGAGCAGGTTATTGCATTTCTCTAATATTGCTTAGTTCAGTTTCCAACTGGGAATAAGCAGGGGAGGACCCAAAATTTTGCCCACGCCCCGGTCTGACCGTTGTTATTCTGCCTTGTGAGGTCAATCAAACTGATTTTCCTCTTATTAATTATTGTTAAGCAGTATTTAGTGATAATTTGGGCTTGAGCACGGGAGGCTGCCCGGGGTGTAGTTCTGCCCCTGGGAGTAGGGCATAACTGCATGCTTTATCACGGCAACCACGCACATCGCATCCAAAATAAAATCAATATGGTTATATCACCAAAAAATCTCAATAGAAATGAGGATCTTTCTACTGTATAAAAACAAATTACTGTAATACTTATAGTTTGCTGGAAGTGTCAAATGAAATCAGAGATAAGTGTCTGCAGTATCGTTAATTTTTCTAGACGGGGCGAACTTTTTTGGATTAAGGTTGGCATGTTCAACTTCTGTACATGTAATTCAAATTAAAACAGAGTTGGAATGGCTACTGATTATTTCATAATCCATGATAAATGCAAAACCCATTATTTCGAATTAATCAAAAAATTATAATTTCTTTTAATAACTCAAAAGGCGACTTGAATATAGTGTTCTGAGGGTACAGGGGCCACACAGTTGATTTAAAAAAAGAAGTTTAACGGTGCACCAAATGCTTTCTTGCAATCCACATTATATTAATGAGATGGCCAATCATCAAAGTAGTGGGAGCAGATTGAGTTCACTGATACACCTAGCAGCAAGACTTGAGAAAATGTTACCTCAAGCTGTTGTGGAAGACTGCCAAGAAAGCTCAAATACTCTTCACAACGTTGTTTCATCTGTGTATAATACTGCGAGAATTCTGAATGGACAATCTGCTCACAGTCTTTAATAACCTCTTCACCAAGACCTTCAGCATGCATACGATTTCTAAGCCTGTCTGTAGAAAAGGATGCATCATTCTGGTCATACAGTAAAACTCCATTGGGAGAAGATTCACTTCTCGCAGAAACAAGGGCTTCAATCCAAGCCACACGATCCTTAACTGAGTTGGTTCTCAGCTGAAGCGTCTTGGTTGGAGTAATTATATAGAACCGCTTATCGTCTGATTTACTTTCACGGAATGACGATATCTGGCAAAATTTTAGATGATAAAGTTAGCAACCAAAACCTACAGATCTAACAAGATTGCATATTCTCTCTATACACTATGTCATTCAAAGAGACTTGCCCAAATTAATAAGAAAGATGCCCTCAGATTTTTTATATTAGATAAAGAGTACATTTTAACAAAGTCATGCATTTTTAGAACAACCAGCAGAAAACTAAATATGCCTTTCAGAAAACCAGACATACTTTATGGGGATGCTTTAATAAACCCAATCGATTCATGTAAAAGAAGTGAGAAGCTGACTGGTGGAACACAATCATCGGTGTATTGTCATACCGGACCCACTAGCCAGCAGCCAAAGAACTGAATTGTTTTGTGCAATGTGTAGTTTTCTGCCAAAACATGCGCAATTTTAAGCATGTGCCAAGTGTTTGTGTGGTTCTGTCAAATGCGAATCAGAAAGTGTTGTTTGTTCACAGCTACACAAAACCCATGTGTAGTACTTAGAATTACTCCTGGTAGGTAAACAAAAGAAGAGAGACTGTACTACACTGTAGAGCCTTTGCTTTATCGCATCATTTCAACTGAAATTGTTGAAGGTATGAATGTGGCTACCTGGCAGCACTAACTAACAAACAAGATGGTTTGCAGTTTCACACAAACACGAGGGCCCTAAAAGTCCCCTTCCCCACCATATGCCTCAGATTCCAACAGCTCAAGAACATCCAATGCCATGGCCCCATGAGTACCCAGTTTAAACCCGAGAGAGCGAATCCAGCTGGAAGCCAGTTGGTTCCTTCACATGCCCAGCACAGCGCATGGTGTCATTCTCCATATGTGGAGACTCACTGGAGAGATACTTCTTCGCCGGAGGGGGCTGTAAAATGTAATGTACAAAGGGCAAAAAGGAAAAGATGGCAAGCAGCATTGCTAATCTTGTTTAGCCCCATTGGTGTGAGTGTGATCTCCACGGAGATGGTGCTCACTGTCACTGGCAACCCCACCTACCTGGGGTCTGGGTGGTTGCATCCACAACAGCATTTGCCTTGCAGGAAAGCTCACGTGTGCTTTGCTAATTCAAAAGGTGCAGTTGCTCTCAGGAAAGGCACGCATAACTAAGCAGTAAGCACTCGCCGTCGCCGTTCCGCCATCTCTATCGATCGATTAATCCGGGCAATTAATTCAACAAAATGTATACTGGTAGTGGTAATCTAGTTTACTAGGTAGGTTGGTAAATGTCGCGGCTCTAGCTTCCTGTGAAGATCTGGGAGGTGGGTGTCGATGATTCTGATGTGGGTGGGGTGGAAGCTAAGCTAGGTGGACACGGCCGAGGCCGAACTCAGAGTGACGTGACGGGTTGGTCTCTCTAGCTTTACAGCTCCCATTTGTTTGGTTGTTTGTTTGTTACTGTATGTTTTTATCTAAGCGCACCTGCTCTGAATCCAAGTGTCGTGCTACTCCTAGTAAGATTATTATCATCAGAGCAGAGCAGAGCATTCACAGTTGAAGATCATCGCCATGGCCGGCAGGCATTGAGTGGCAAGCAGTGGAACAATGGCGATGGCGGGCGAAACCTCCCTGAATCTGTCTTACAAAAACAGACCAGCTGGAAAAAAAGGGCAGGAATCTAGTAGCAGGGCAAACTAAAATTCGATTCTTTCGGGTGGGGAAAAGAGAAGCAGGGGATCAATCAGATGGGATGAGACGGGCGGACGGACCTTGAGGTGCACGAGGCCAATGGGGCGGTCCTCGGGGGCGGCGGCGGCGTACCCGGCGGGGCCGATCAGCCTGGGGGCGGCGGCGTCCTCCGGCGCGGGCGGCGGGGCCGGGGAGCCAGCGGCGCGGGGGCGGATCTTGGAGTAGGCGAGGAGGCCGCCGCGGAGGATGGCGAACCAGCGCGGGCGCCAGCCCTTGCCGATGTTGGTCCACTTGTGCAGCAGCCCGGCGACGGCGGCCGGCGCGGGCGCGGGCGGCGGGGAGGGGGAGGCGCACCGCCCGCCGGGGCAGTCCACGGGGAGGCAGCAGAGCGGGTGCAGGTCCCGCGCCCGCATCCGCATCGTCGTCGCGCGCAAGCACAATCACAGCGGCATTTGTTTTCTCATGATTCCTCGGCTGGAGGTGGGTGGGTAGGTAGGTAGCTGACGATGACGATGGTGCGGGGCGGAGGAGGCGAGAGGCGCGCCGATTTTATAGGAAGCCGGCGGCGGAAGTCGTCGTCGTCGTCGACTTGCTTAACTTCTAGTGGTAGCAGCTGAGTGGGGGTCCGGTCCGCTTAATTAGGTGCAGACACTGGCTCAGCTTACGACTAAACACGAGGCCCGCTTAATTAGATCTCAATGATCGTTTAATTATACCTAATGGTGAGGAGGGCACTCGTATCCTCAGCCCACCGGGGTTCAAATCCTGATGCTCGCATTATTTTCTGGATTGATTTTAGAATTTCCGGCGATGCGTCTTCAGTGAGAGAAGACGTTCTCGTTGACTACGAGGCGTCTGTGGTGACTTCGTCGATCTCAAGATGATATGCCGGCTCAGTTTTCCGGAGGTGCTCATACAGACAGGGTCTGCGTATGCGCGTGTCTGTAGGGATGAGTGTATGCACGTATGTATGAGCGTCTTTGTCCGTACTGCGTTCTCAAAAAAAAAGGTCCCGATAACTGCCACACGTGTGGTGTATCGGGTGGTTGCGCCGCACGTCCTGTGTGGCATGAAGACGACCCCGTCCACACGACCGCGTCCGGACGCGCGCAACCACAGCCCGCGACGTCCGGTGCAGTGTAGCGATCGCTTCACGAAAGCACGTCCGGCGAAGCGAAAGCACGCTGCCCGCACGACGACCCGTCTCGGCCGTTGCCCTCTCGCTGCGAGCCACACGCCCAGTGTCAAGAACCATCGTCCGCTGCGAGCCACACGCCTCGCGTGTCAAGAACCATGCGTCCCGCCGCGATTGCCATGGTCCGGACCCTCTTGATTGCCATGTTCTTTGAATGCAGCTGCCATGTTCTTTGAACTACGCTTGCCATGATTGCTCAACTGCAGTTGCCATCTTAGGTCAAGTGTCGGATGCCATTTTTGGGCAACTACAACTGTTGCCATGTCGGACAACTACAGATTATCATGATTTGGGAAACTTTAAGAGTTGCCACCTACTAACATCGGACAGTTGCCATGTAGCACTAAAAACATGGCAAAAACATGTTATGGGTAAAAGAGAGTTGCCATCTGCTTACAAACACGCTAGGGCAGTTGCCATGTATCCTGCAAAATAC
This sequence comes from Aegilops longissima, assembly GCA_021605205.1. Classification (NCBI taxonomy): domain Eukaryota; kingdom Viridiplantae; phylum Streptophyta; class Magnoliopsida; order Poales; family Poaceae; genus Aegilops; species Aegilops longissima. Next base: position 679,817,069 of record CM038679.1, on the reverse strand, counting down.
ATGGCAACTGATGGCTTTTGGTGTGTGGGAGAGGAGACGGGCATGTGGGTGACGGTGGTATCTTTAGGAGTTGCCACCTACTAACACTAGACAGTTGCCATGTAACGCTACAAAACAGACGTGGCAACAATAACATGTTCGGGTAAAAAGAGAGTTGCCATATGCTTACAATCACAAATAGGGCAGTTGTCATGTATGCGTTCAAAAATATGGCAAATGACAGCTTGGGTGTGGGAGAGTGGGAGAATGGCAGTTGTGGGAGATGGGGAGCAGGAGTGGTGCGTGGCGTGCGGGCGCGACAGCAGTTCCATCGCACGCCCCAACTGACGAACGTTGGCGACGGAGAGAAAACAGGCGTGTGGGCGAACTCCCCCATATGCCACACACACGAGTTGTCCTACGTGCAAAAGGCGCTGAACGGTGATGAAGGCGTGTGGGCGAGTTGGCTAACGCCTACATGTGTGGGCGTTAACATTTCCGGAAAAAAAAACCATGAGAAAAAAAATCAACCACGTGTATGCAGGAAACGTTAACACATCGTGAGTAAATTACACATCACCACCGCAACTTATAGAAAAGCCCTGGTTTCATTTTTTAGGCAAGGTTTCATGAAACAATGATGTTGCTTTGACAATGATTCTGATTGGTGGGACATGCCTACCAGGAGTAAGTCCTGACTCTTGAGGTGGACATGGATCCCATCTATCAGTAGCCATTTTCCCCCAATCCAATCCATATCTCTTCTCCCTTTGTCCCACTGTAAAAAGTCCCATGACCATGCCCTTGTCACTTCCAGCTGTGGTGTCGAGGAGAAAGAAGACACCAGTGAGTTTTGAAGCGGTGCCCGGCGGTGCTTGTCGAAGGCGTCTCAATCCGTCCATGTCCATCTATGAACAGGCGCCAACGGGATGAGCTCGGGCAGGAGGTGTCATACAAAAGATGTCGGACTACAGTGACACTTCCCACTTGAGGCCCCGTTGGCGACGATGGCTCTACTAAGGAATGTTTGTGTATCACGTCGTGAGTGCAAGTGACGTCCTATACAAACAGTTTTTACCCCTTTTCCGTGATGGAGTTTTAAACCGTCGCCTTGCGTGTGTCTGCACTAGGGGGTCCTTCCTATAATGACCCAGAAACTGTCGGTGATAGGTCCTCCAGTCATACACGCGGGGACGATAATAGGCATATATAGCTAGCTACGGCATTATACAGCAACATCAAGTTTTACATGTAACATCTAAAACCTTTGGAAAGTAGGATCATACACGGTAAATAGAAAGATGCATCCCATCTGAAAAACTGCCGAAGCTTAAGGCGAATATTGAGCCTTTAGTGATGTTGAATGTCCTTGCAACTTTAGGGCAGTGGCTGTCGATAATTGTCCGCCCAACCTTCGTCCTCTTGAGGAATACTTCAATATTGCACCGTGGGTGTTGAATCAATACATTCCTTCCCTCTTGACCATGCAGGTGGTCTAAGAGGTAGTCATCGGTGAACTGCTTTGTAAATGACTGAAAACAAAGATATGTATAAATATCTGTTCTAAATTTGAAATGGCGCAAACAAAAAAAAACAAGGTAAAAAAGTTAGTACCATCCTATAGTTGATTCATGTCTTCTTCATTGAGAAACAAAGATCTTGTTGCTATTCGTCGCTAGTTTCTTTATCCTAGCAATCTTTCTGAGTTTCTTGATTTGACTGATATTCATGGACATCTCATTTCCTATACGCAAAATGGGTCGAATAGTGGGTCTAAACCTCTGACAACAGGACCTACATGTGCAAGACCAAGTTGTTAAAAAATCTAAATATTAGAATGATTCTTGCAATTGCACAATAATGTGTTATTAGCCAAAGATGCATGCACAAACCTTGATGAAAACAAATATTGCTCAGGTTAAGTGAGAGTTAGCATACTATTAGTAGAATACGTTAATGAAAAATACACAAATTGCAGATGTAACAGATTAATTCGAGCCACATGGAAAAACCAATTAACCAAACCAAGCATGCTAAACAACTTGAAAATATAGCGATTGTATATGTTTCTCATGTATTTAGTACAACCAAATTTTATTTATTTCTCACGTGAATAACAATACAAAATTGTAGCCGCAACAAATGAACATCACATTGCAGAATTGAACCAAACAGTTAAATATGCACCATAACAAATGAACGAAACAGTTAACTAAGCAGCACATTGCAGGGTAGAACATATACTAGAAGATCAGACAGTTAACCAAACCAAACATGCTTAAGAACTACTAGAAAACATAGCAATTGTTGAACCAAGCTGTGCTACGTCTTGAGCTTGCGTTGGTTTTCCTTGAAGAGGAAAGGGTGATGCAGCAGAGTAGCGTAAGTATTTGGGAAAACTTTGTTTTTGCCACTCTAGTTTTTGCCCACTTTGCTTATGCCACTCTAGAATTTGACATTTCACTTTTGCCACTCTTAGCTTTTGACAATATATCACTTTTGCCCTTCCGTGGCAAAAACGAAATTTTCCAAGTGGCAATTGTGATACATGTCAAATGCTAAGAGTGGCAAAAGTGAAATGAAAAATTATCGTTTTTGCCATGGAATGGCATTTGTGATGTATTATCAAAAGCTAACAGTGGCAAAAGTGAGATGTCAAATTCTAGAGTGGCATAAGCAAAGTTTGCAAAAACTAGAGTGGCAAAAACAAAGTTTTCCCTAAGTATTTCCCTCAGTTTTTGAGAACCAAAGTATCAATCCAGTAGGAGGCTCCTCAAAAGTCCCACACACCTACACAAGCAAACAAAGAACTCGCAACCACCGCAATAAAGGGGTTGCCAATCCCTTCACGGCCACTTGCTAAAGTGAGATCTGATAGAGATAGTATGATAAGATAAATATATTTTTGATATTTTATAATATAGATGCAAAAAGTAAAGATGCAAATAAAAGTAGATTGAAAGCTTACATGATAAAAGATAGACCCGGGGGCCATAGGTTTCACTAGTGGCTTCTCTCAAGATAGCATAAGTATTACGGTGGGTGAACAAATTACTGTCGAACAATTGATAGAAAAGCGAATAATTATGAGATTATCTAGGCATGATCATGTATATAGGCATCACGTCCGCAACAAGTAGACCGACTCCTGCCTGCATCTACTACTATTACTCCACACATCGACCGCTATCCAGCATGCATCTACAGTATTAAGTTCATAAGAACAGAGTAACGCTTTAAGAAAGATGACATGATGTAGAGGGATAAACTCAAGCAATATGATATAAACCCCATCTTTTTATCCTCGATGGCAACAATACAATACGTGCCTTGCAACCCTTTACATCCTTTGGTAAGGACACCGCAAGATTGAACCCAAAGCTAAGCACTTCTCCCATGGCAAGAAAGATCAATCTAGTAGGCCAAACCAAACTGATAATTCGAAGAGACTTGCAAAGATAACTCAATCATACATAAAAGAATTCAGATAAGATTCAAATATTTCTCATAGATAAACTTGATCATAAACCCACAATTCATCGGACCTCGACAAACACACCGCAAAAAGAGTTTATATCGAATAGATCTCCACAAGAGAGGGGGAGAACATTGTATTGAGATCCAAAAAGAGACAAGAAGCCATCTAGCTAATAACTATGGACCCAAAGGTCTGTGGTAAACTACTCACAACTCATCGGAGGGGCTATGGTGTTGATGTAGAAGCCCTCCGTGGTCGATTCCCCCTCACTAGAAGGCACCGCGCGGCAACCTCGAGAAAACACCACAAACTGTCGTTCAAAGCAGGCAACCGTGTGGCAGCGTCCGTGTGCGAGGCGTCGACGGTGGCCTCGACGACGAGGTTCTCCTCCAAGATCTGGTGGTAGGCACGCATCGCAGCCTTCGCGACCTTAGCAACGCGTGCGGCCGCGATTTGCTTCTCTACTTCCAGATGCTCCTTGACCTCATGGCTATACTGCGCGTAAAATGCCTATGGGCGGCGCTTATTTGGAGGATGGGAGGTGATTTGGGTGGAAGGTGTCGCGCTGGCGGTCGGGGCATGTGGGATGGAGAAAGAGTAGGAGGATGGGGGTGGGGTGTGGATTACCTGACTATATCGACGAGGCCACGCAACAGGAAGGAGCGTTGCTGATACGTCTCCAACGTATCTATAATTTTTTATTGTTCCATGCTATTATAATATCCATCTTGGATGTTTTATATGCATTATTATGCTATTTTATATCATTTTTTTGGGACTGACCTATTAACCTAGTACCAAGTGCCAGTTGTTATTTTTTCTTTGTTTTTGTCTTTTATAGAAAATCAATACCAAATGGAACGAAACTTTTTGAGGATTTTTCTTGGACCAGAAGACACCCAGAAACCTTTGGGAGGAGGTCAGAGGGGCCACGAGTTGACGACAAGCTCGGAGGGCGCGCCCTAGGGGGGGGGGCGCCCCCAGGCTTGTGGGCCCCCTGATGCTCCTCTAACCATAATCTTTGCTCTATAAATACCCAAATATTTCCCGTATACCAGAGGGCACACCAAAAATACTTTTCCGCCGCAAGCTTCTATCCTCATGAGATCCCATCTTGGGGCCTTTTCTGATACTCCGCCAAAGGGGATTCGATCACAGAGGGCTTCTACATCAACCTTGCTGTCCTTTCGATGATGTGTGAGTAATTTACCACAGACCTATGGGTCCATAGCTAGTAGCTATATGACTTCTTCTCTCTCGTTGATCTTCAATACAATGTTCTCCTCGATATTCTTGGAGATCTATTCGATGTAATCTTATTTTGCGGTGCATTTGTTGAGATCCGATGAATTGTGGATTTATGATCAGATTATCTATAAATATTATTTGAGTCTTCTTTGAACTCTTTTAGGCATGACTAAGATAGCTGGGTATTTTCTCTCTGATCTATTGATTTGATTTGGTCAACTAGATTGATTTTTCTTGCAATGGGAGAGGTGCCAGTGACAGAAGGGGACATGACACATATTTGTATTGTTACCACTAAGGATAAAAAGGTCGTGTCTATTCATATTGATTGGATCTATCCCTCTACATCATGTCATCTTGCTTAAGGCGTTACTCCGTTCTTGTCAACTTAATACACTAGATGCATGCTGGATAGCGGTCGATGTGTGGAGTAATAGTAGTAGATGCAGCCAGGAGTCGGTCTACTTGTCACAGATGTGGTTCCTATATTCATGATCATTGCCTTAGATATCATCATAACTTTGCTCTTTTCTATTAATTTCTCAACAGTAATTTGTTTACCCACCGTATGTGTTCTTTCAAGAGAGAAGCCTCTAGTGAAAACTATGGCCCCCGGGTCTATCTTTTATCATATTATTTTCAGATCTACAAAACCAAAAACCCAAAAATACCTTGCTTAAATTTATTTACCTTTACTTTATTTTGCACTTTTATTTATCTTTTATACATATCTCTATCAGATCTCATCCTTGCAAGTAACCGTGAAGGGATTGCCAACCTCTTTATCGTGTTGGGTGCAAGTATTTGTTTGTTTGTGTAGGTGCAACCATTTGTGATTTGCTTGTACCTCCTACTGGATTGATACCTTGGTTCTCAAACTGAGGGAGATACTTATCTCTACTTTGCTGCATCACCCTTTCCTCTTCAAGGGAAAAACCAACGCCAGCTCAGGAAGTAGCAGGAAGAATTTCCGGCGCCGTTGCCGGGGAGGTTCTACATCAAGCCTACCAAGTAACCATCATAAGCTCTCATCTCTTGCATTACATTATTTTCCATTTGCCTCTCATTTTCCTCTCCCCCATTTCTAAAATGTTTTTAAAAAACACATTTTTATTCGCCTTTCTTTTGTTCGTCTTTTCGTTTGCTTTTTGGTTGCTTGTGTGCTAGATTTCTTGTTTTGTCATGATGACTCAAGAGAATACCGAGTTGTGTGACTTCTCCAGCACTAATAATAATGATTTTATTAGTACTCCGATTTCTCCCACCACTAATGCGGAATCTTATGAAACTAATGCCGCTTTGTTGAATCTTGTTATGAAAGAACAATTTTCCGGCCTTCCTAGCGAAGATGCCGCATCCCATCTAAATACTTTCATTGAGTTGTGTGATATGCAAAATAAAAAATATGTGGACAATGATATTGTTAAATTGAAGCTATTTCCGTTGTCAGTACGAGATCGTGCTAAAACTTGGTTTTCATCTTTGCCTAAAAATAGTATTGATTCACGGAATAAGTGTAAAGATGCTTTTATTTGCAAGTATTTTCCTCCGGCTAAGATCATCTACCTTAAGAATGATATAATGAATTTTAAGCAACGTGATCATGAACATGTTGCACAATCTTGGGAGAGGATGAAATTGATGATAAGAAATTGCCCTACTCATGGTTAAGTTTGTGGATAATGATACAAAAAATTTATGTCGGATTGAATTTTGCATCTAGAAATCTTTTGGACCCCGCTGCCGGTGGTACTTTTATGGAAATTACATTAGGAGAAGCTACTAAACTCCTATATCATATTATGGAAAATTACTCTCAATGGCATACCGAAAGATCTTCCACTAGTTAAAAAGTGCATGCGATTGAAGAAATCAATACTTTGAGTGTGGAAAGATGGATGAACTAATGAACTTGATTGCTAGTAAGAGTGCTCCTATTAATCCTAATGATATGCCTTTGTCCACTTTGATTGAGAATAATAATGAATCTATGGATGTGAATTTTGTTGGTAGGAACAATTTTGGTAACAACACGTATATAGGTAGTTTCAACCCTAGGTTGTTTCCTAGTAATTCCTCTAATAATTATGGTAATTACTACAACAATTCTTATGGTAATTATTATAAAATACCCTCTGACCTTGAGAATAATATTAAATATTTTATGAATTCTCAAAAGAATTTCAATGCTTGGTAGAAGAAAAATTGCTTAAGATTGATGATTTGGCTAGGAACGTTGATAAAATTTCTCTTGAGATTGATTCTTTGAAGATAAGATGTATGCCACCCAAGCATGATATTAATGAATCTCTAAAAGCTATTAGAATTTATATGAATGAATGTAAAGAAAGAACTGCTAGGATGCGTGCTAAGCGAGATTGGTTTGTAAAAGCGTGTTCTTCTATTTCTTATGATAATAATGATGAATATCTTAAAGTGATTGGTGTGAATCCTATTGAATATTTGTTTTCTAATATAAATCTTGATAAAGATGGGACTGGAGATGAGTCAACTTTAGCTAGAAGGCGTCCCAATGCTTTGGAGTTTAAAGATCTTAATGATTTTTTTTTGATAAAAGTGGGGTTGGAGAGGTCAAAACTTTAAGTAGCGATGAACCCACTCTTTTGGATTTCAAGGACTTTAATTATGATAATTGTTCTTCAGTAGATTGTATTTCCTTGTTGCCATCCATGTTTAATTCACCCCATGCTTATAAATAAAATTAAGCTTTTACTAAACATATTGTTGACGATATGATGAAATCTTTTGAAGAAAAACTTGAATTGAAAGTTTCTATCCCTAGAAAGCTTTATGATGAGTGGGAACCTACTATTAAGATTAAAATTAAAGATTATGAGTGCAATGCTTTGTGTGAATTGGATGCTAGTGTTTCCATGACTCCAAAAACTTTATGTGATGTGCTCGGTTTCCATAAACTTGATGATTTTTCTTTGAATTTGCATCGAGCGGATTCCACTATTAAGAAACCTATGGGAACGATCAATGATGTTCTTATTGTTGCAAATAGGAATTATGTGTCCGTGGATTTTATTGTGCTTGATACGGATTGCAATCCTACATGTCATATTATTCTTGGTAGACCTTTCCTTAGAACGATTGGTGCAATTATTGATATGAAACAAGGAAATATTAGATTTCAATTTCCGTTAAGGAAGGGCGTGGAACACTTTCCAAGAAAGAAAATTAAGTTTCCATATGAATCTAATATGAGGGCCACTTATGGATTAAATACCAAAGATGACAATACCTATATCGTTGCAATATGCCTAGCTAGGGGCGTTAAACAATAGCGCTTGTTAGGAGGCAACACAATTTTATTTTTGTTTTAAACTTTTTGTTCCTGTTTTCCAATAAATATATCATCTAGACTCTGGTTAGATGTCTTCTCGTGTTTTCAATTAGTGTTTGTGCCAAGTAAGACCTTTGGATGATTTGGAAGATAGTTGATTTAATTTTGCTGAAAAACAAAACTTTTGTGTCCAGTAGAATAATTTTGATAATTCACAGGAATGTGATCTGGTTCTTAAATTTTTACACAAGATTAATATACAAATTGCCTAAGTTGTCCTAATTGGTCGGAATTTTTGGAGTTACAGAAGTATACGAAGTTTCATGATTACTACAGACTGTTTTTTTAGACATATTTTGTTTTCTTTGTGTTGTTAGCTTGTTTTAATGAATCTATGGGTAGTATCAGGAGGTGTGGGGGGGGGGGGTACAAACCATGGAGAAGCTGGAATACATTAGATATAACACCATTGTAAATTTAGAATGAGTTCACAACAGTACCCGAGGTGGTGATTTGCTTTTCTTGTACTAACAGAGCTTATGAGTTTTCTGTTGAGTTTTGTGTTGTGAAGTTTTCAAGTTTCGGGTAAAGATTTGATGGACAACGGAATAAGGATTGGCAAGAGCCTAATCTTGGGGATGCCCAAGGCACCCCAAGGAAATATTCAAGGACAACCAAGCATGTAAGCTTGGTGATGCCCCGGATGGCATCCCCTCTTTCGTCTTCAATCCATCGGTAAATTGACTTGAGGCTATATTTTTATTCACCACATGATATGTTTTTGCTTGGAGCATCTTGTATGATATGAGCCTTTGATTTTTAGTTTTCCACAATAATCCTTGTTGTACACACCTTTTGAGAGGAACACGCATTTATCGTGAAATTATTAGAATACTCTATATGTTTCACTTATATCTTTTGAGCTAGGCAGTTTGCTCTAGTGCTTCACTTATATCTTTTTAGAGCATGACGGTGGCTTTATTTTATATAAATTGATGAACTCTCATGCTTCACTTATATTATTTTGAGAGTCTTAAACAGCGTGGTAATTTGCTTAGGTTATGAATTTAGTCCTAGTATGATGGGCATCCAAGAGGGATATAATAAAAACTTTCATATAAAGTGCATTGAATATAAGAGAAGTTTGATTCCTTGTATTTGTTTTGAGATATAAAGATGGTGATATTAGAGACATGCTAGTGAGTAATTTTGGATTGATAGAAATACTTGTGTTAAAGTTTGTGATTCCCGTAGCATGCACGTAAGGTGAACCGTTATGTGATGAAGTCGGAGCATGATTTATTTTTTGATTGCGGAGGTCAGGATCGCGTGATGGTTAACTCCTACCAACCCTTCCTAGAGGAGCATGCGTATTAGTACTTTGTTTCAATGGTTAATAGACTTTTGCAATAAGTATGTGAGTTCTTTATGACTAATGTTGAGTCCATGGATTATACGCACTCTCACCCTTCCACCATTGCTAGCTTCTCTAGTACCGCGCAACTTTCGCTAGTGCATTAAACACACCATATACCCTTCCTCAAAACAGCCATCATACCTACCTATTATGGCATTTCCGTAGCCATTCCGAGATATATTGCCATGCAACTTCCACCGTTTGGTTTATTATGACACATACCATCAGTGTCATATTTTCTCATATGCATGAGGCATTCATATAGAGTCATATTTTTGTTCTAGCATTGAGTTGTAAGTAAATAAAAGTGTGATGATCATCATTATTAGAGCATTGTCCCATGTGAGGAAAGGATGATGGAAGCTATGATTCCCTCAGAAGTTGGGATGAGTCTCCGGAATCTAAAGAAAATAAAAGAGGACAAAGAAGCCCGTATAAAAAAAGTCCAAAGAAGCCCAAACAAAAATAAAAAAATAAAAAAGGAAAAAAAATGGAAAAACAATGAGAGAAAAAGAGAGAAGGGACAATGTTACTATACTTTTTCCACACTTGTGCTTCAAAGTAGCACCATGATTTTCATGATAGAGAGTCTCCTATTTTGTCACTTTCATATACTAGTGGAAAATTTTCGTTATATAACTTGGCTTGTATATTCCAATTATGGGCTTCCTCAAAGTGCCCTAGGTCTTCTTGAGCAAGCAAGTTGGATGCACACCCACTTAGTTTCTTTTTGAGCTTTCATAAACTTATAGCTCTAGTGCATCCATTGCATGGCAATCCCTACTCACTTGCATCGATATCAATTGATGGGCATCTCCATAGCCCATTAATTTGCCTAGTTGATGTGAGACTTTATCCTTCTTTTTCCACAACCACCATATTCTATTCCACCTACAGTGCTATACCCATGGCTCACGCTCATGTATTACGTGAAAGTTGAAAAAGTTCGAGAACATAAAAGTATGAAACAATTTCTTGGCTAACACAGGGGTTGTGCATGATAAAGTACTTTGTGTGGTGAAGATGGAGCATAGCTAGACCATATGATTTTGTAGGGATAACTTTCTTTGGCCATGTTATTTTGAGAAGACATGATTTCTTTATTAGTATGCTTGAAGTATTATTGTTTTTATGTCAATATTAAACTTTTGTTGTGAATCTTATGGATCTGAACATTCATGCCATAATAAAGAAGATTACATTGATAAATATGTTAGGTAGCATTCCACATCAAAAAGGGGTGCTTGATACGTCTCCTACGTATCTACAATTTTTTATTGTTCCCCCAACTCCTTCATCACCTCCATGACCTTCATCTCCTCTCGCCTCTCCTCCGCACCATTGCGTCCATGGCGTAGGAGTTCTCGCGGCGAGCGGCGATGATCTCTTTCACGTCCTCAATACTTCGCTTGACAGCAGCCATGGATCCCTCCACCAGATTTTCATGCTCGATGCGGAGCTTGGCATTGGTGTCCATAAGTTCCCCGGCCATGGCGGCCGTCTTGCTCAACAAGGCAGTAGTCTCCTCATGATGCTTCACCCTGCCGTCGATCTTCTCCCTCAGTAGGTCGTGCTGGGTGCGGAGCTTCACCTTGTCATCAGTTAGTCCCCGGATGATGCCAGTCGCCTTATGAAACGAGGCATTGGTCTCGTCCTGTGGGTTCACCCAGCCGGAGATCTCATCCTTCAGCTTATTGAGCACAACGCGCACGTCGTCACGAATGCGTCTGTGAGAGCCCTTGCCAACCCGTGAGAGATCTTTCTAGGATGCCGCGGCATAGCAGGACTTGTCAGCTGCTTCTGCGGAGCTGCGGGGCATCTGTGCTATTTCCACGGTGCGGTCGGACCACTTTGTTGCATCAACGGCATGGCGGGACCTCTGTGCTGTTTCGGCGGCACAGTGGGACCTCACGGCTCCTATCAAGGCGAGGAGGGACATCTCTATTGCTTCGGCTTCCATGATCGCTGCTCCCTGGTCATTTCTCGACCCAGAACTCCTCCTAGGGGCCATGGCATACGCAAGGAAGGATGAACAAAGACTTGTTTATTTGTTGATGAGGAATTGAGGAGGAATGTGCAGTCATTTTCGAGTAGGTATTATTTATAACCTAGTAATAAGCTGCTAAGTGGGAAGATGTTTAGATTTTGATCAGTGTGAACTGGTAGGCAATTAAATATAGCGTGGTAATTTGGAATGTGACGGGAAACAATCTCAAAATTTATTAATGGTTCCAGTTTCGAAGTGCGGCACGATTTCTGGATGGCGTAACATGGGCACGCGTTCTCAAATGCATACATGGCGTGTGCACCGTACGATGCATCGTAATTGGTGAAGTCTGCACACGACTTGGTCCATCAACCATGCGTGCTCATTATAACTATCACGCATGATTATTTTTATTAGAATGTGTGCCCGTCTATTGCAGGCTCGTTGATCTGGCTCACTGTTTCTGTCTAATCACAAACAGTTCATCCGAGTGACCTGTATGCAGTCTATCACACACACCTTGATCTCGCTGACCGTTTCTATTGTTTTGACTCATCGCAAACAGTTCATCCGAGTGAACTGTATGCCATCTATCGCAGACACCTTGATTAGGTTGACCATTTTTGTTGTGTTGGCTAATCGCAAATAGTTCGTCCAAGTGAACTGTATGCCGTATTTCATGCACACCTTGATCTGGCTGTCTATTTCTGTTGTTCTGGCTCATCGCAAACAGTCCGTATGGATCAACTGTATGCCACTTATCTCACATGCAACTCTAATTGGAATCGTGCTTGATGTCTCCAACATCGCACACAATTCATTTTATCAGACGGTTTTATTATGATACCGTATGCGATTTATGCATCGCACACAGTTTTGTCGATCGGTCTCTGATACATGTGTCACGTTTGGACCATCCTCCAGTAGTGAGCATGCGAGAAGGGAGGCAATGTTTTCGTAGGGTGTGTAGAGGAGCGGAGCACTGTGGGATTTCACCATGGACGGACTCTCTCTCTCTCTCTCTCTCTCTCTCTCTCTCTCATTCTCACAACAATGTTGTTTAGAAATACAAACATACGTTTTTATGTATGTTTGGTATTGTGGTAGATTATGGTATACTATAACCACATTTGTTTTATCTTTTTTATTGTCAACTTTACCATTTGATTAGCCAGCTTTCCATGTAGTCATGGTTACTTTCTCATCGTAAATCTTGAAATATGTTTAACATAACACAACTCAACAGCCATAAGATGATCTTGCTAGCTAAAGTGACCAACCCATTTGAACTTACAGAAATCATGAACTTTTGGACCCTCCTTGCTGTGCATATGCTAGACTCAATACGTTTTATTTGGTCGACAAATTGAGGTTGATTGCCAGGTGAGTTCCATGGATGCATGTCACCCAAGTTTGGGGTGAACTAGTTGATGGGTACCCATTCGTGGGCTTCTGTAGGAGGCAGTTCCAGTCCACACCATGCTGCTGTGTGGGGCTCCAGGACGAAGCAAGGGATGTTGTTTAAAGATACAAATATATCGGTGTATGTATGTTTCGTGTTGTGGTGGATAATGGTATACTATAACCAGATTTGTTTTATCCTTTTTGTTGTCAAATTAACCATTTGATTGAACGGATTTTCATGTGGTCGTGGTTACTTTCTCGTTTAACATAACACATCTCAACAATCACAAGAAGATCTTGCTAGCTAGAGTGATCAACCCATTCCAAAACAATGGCCATTTGAAATTGTAGAAAAGATTGGGACTTTGCTCTATAGATGGAAATTGCCAGTTGGATCAATGGTACATTCGACTTTTCAAGGTGTCTCAATTAAAGAAGAAACAAGGGCACTAAGTTGTGGTGATCACTCCAGAATTACCTCTTACGGACCAGAAGGCGAGTTTCAAGCCGATCCAATGGATATTTTAGAAAGGAAGATGATAAAAATGGAGATGATTAGTCCTTTCAAAAGCTTTGTGCTAGACTTCTTCGCCAGCAGACAAGAAGCTAACTTATGGAAATCATGGGCTTTTGTTCCCTCCTTGCCATGCAGCTTGCTAAGCATATGCTAGACTTAAATTGTATTCAATCGAGAAATTGAGGCTGATTACCACCATGTAAGTTCCATGGATGCATGTCACCCAAGTTTGGGATGAACCAGTTGATGAGTACCCATTCATGGGCTTCGGTAGGAGGCAGTTCTAGTCCACACCATGTACTGCATGGGGCTCCACGAGGAAGCGAGGGATATTGTTTAGACATACAAATATGTTGGTGTACGTATGTTTGGTATTATGGTAGATTAGTGTATACTATAACCACATTTATTTTATCCTTTTTGTTGTCAAATTTACCATTTGATTAACCAGGTTTTCGCCTGGTCGTGGATACTTTCTCGTTTAAACATAACATAGCTCAACAATCACAAGATGATCTTGCTAGCTAGAGTGACCAACCCATTCCAAAACAATGGCCATTTGAAATTGTAGAAAAGAATGGGACTATGTCCTATAGATGGAAATTGCCAGTTGGATCAATGGTACATCCGACTTTTCAAGTGTCTCAGTTAAAGAAGAAACAAGGGCACTAAGCTATGGCGATCACTCCAGAATTACCTCTTACGGGACTGGAAGGCGAGTTTCACGCCAAGCCAGTGGAAATTTTAGAAAGGAACTTGATAAAAACAGATATGATTAGTCCTTACAAAAGCTTTGTGTCAGACTTCTTCGCCAGCAGACAAGAAGCTAACTTATGAAAATAATGGATTTTTGGGCCCTCCTTGCTGTGCAGCTTGCAGAGCATATGCTAGACTCGGTACATTGTATTTGATCGATAAATTGAGGCTGAATGTCCGGTGAGTTCCATGGATGCATGTCACGAAAGTTTGGGACGAACCACTTGAAGGGTACCCATTCCTGGGCTTCTGTGGGAGGCAGATTCATACCACACCATGCTTCTCCGTGCGGCTCAAGGAGAAAGTGATGGATGTTGTTTAAAAATACAAATATATCGGTGTATGTATTTTTGGTATTGTGGTGTATTAAGGTATACTATAACCACCTTTGTTTTATACGTTTTGTTCCATTTTGTTGTCAAATTTACCACTTGATTAGCCGGGTTTTCACCTTGCCATGGTTACTTTCTCGTTTAACATAACACAACTCAAAAATCACAAGGTGATAATGCAAGCTAGAGTGACCAACAATTCCAAAGCTATTGCCATTTAAAATTGTAGAAAAGATTGGAACTTTGTCCTATACATGGAACTTGCCAGTGGGATCAATGGTACATCCATTTTTTCACATGTCTCAGTTAAAGAAGAAAGAAGGGCACTAAGCTATGGTGATCACTCCAGGATTACCTCTTACGGGACCAGAAGGCGAGTTTCAAGCTGAGCTAGTGGCAATTCTAGAAAGGAAGATGATAAAAGGGAGATGATTAGTCCATTCAAAAGCTTTATGTTAGATGTCTTCGCCGGCAGACAAGAAGCTAACTTATGGAAATCATAGACTTTTGGGTCGTCCTTGTCGTGAAGCTTCTTGAGAGGATGCTAGACTTAATATGATTTATTTGGGCGACAAATTGAGGCCGGATACCCGGTGAGTTCCATGGATACATGTCACCCATCTCTGGATGGACTAGCTGTCTTTCTATGGGGGGCAGTTCCATTCCACACCATGCTATCGCGCGGGGCTCCAGGAGAGAGCGAGGGATGGAGCAAACGAGCGAGGAAGCTTGCCACCGGTGCTTTTCCTCTTTCTTCTTCTAGCTTTTTACTTGGTTTTTTCTATCAGTGAGCATGGAGCACATATGTGCTTCACATGGGAGCACGATTGTGCTTCACGCACGAGCATAGCTGTTCTTCATCCCATCGTGGGAGCACAAGTTATTTCATTTGGAGAGCATAGTTTGCGCTTCACCCTTTGCGGAGTACAAGTTTGTACACGTGAGAGCACATATTAGTGTCTCTTGTAATACATGTTGGAAGCATCCATGTTCGTCCTAGTTGGGAGCACAATTTAGTACTACGCCGGAGCACATGCTAGTTCACATTAAAACACATGTTTGTGTAGTTAGTGTTGGAAATATGCCCTAGAGGCAATAATAAATTAGTTATTATTATATTTCCTTGTTCATGATAATCGTTTATTATCCATGCTATAATTGTATTGACAGGAAACTCAGATACATGTGTGGGTACATAGACAACACCATGTCCCTAGTAAGCCTCTAGTTGACTAGCTCGTTGATCAACAGATGGTTACGGTTTCCTGACCATGGACATTGGATGTCATTGATAACGGGATCACATCATTAGGAGAATGATGTGATGGACAAGACAATCCTAAGCCTAGCACAAAGATCGTAGTTCAGTATGCTAAAGCTTTTCTAATGTCAAGTATCATTTCCTTAGACCATGAGATTGTGCAACTCCGGATACCGTAGGAATGCTTTGGGTGTACCAAACGTCACAACGAATCGGGTGGCTATAAAGGTGCACTACGGGTATCTCCGAAAGTGTCTGTTGGGTTGGCACGAATCGAGACTGGGATTTGTCACTCCGTGTAAACGGAGAGGTATCTCTGGGCCCACTCGGTAGGACATCATCATAATGTGCACAATGTGATCAAGGAGTTGATCACGGGATGATGTGTTACGGAACGAGTAAAAGAGACTTGCCGGTAACGAGATTGAACAAGGTATCGGGATACCGACGATCGAATCTCGGGCAAGTATCGTACCGATAGACAAAGGGAATTGTATACGGGATTGATTAAGTCCTTGACATCGTGGTTCATCCGATGAGATCATCGTGGAACATGTGGGAGCCAACATGGGTATCCAGATCCCGCTGTTGGTTATTGACCGGAGAACGTCTCGGTCATGTCTGCATGGTTCCCGAACCCGTAGGGTCTACACATAAGGTTCGATGGCGCTAGGGTAATAAAGGAAGCTTGTATGTGGTTACCGAATGTTGTTCGAGTCCGGATGAGATCCCGGACGTCACGAGGAGTTCGGAATGGTCCGGAGGTAAAGATTTATATATGGGAAGTGCTGTTTCGCCATCGGGACAAGTTTCGGGTTATCGGTATTGTCTGGGACCACCGGAGGGGTCCTGGGCCCACCGGTGGGGCCACCTGCCCTGGGGCCACATGGGCCCTAGGTGGTGCGCCTAGGCCTGCATGGGCCAAGGGAACCAGCCCCAAGAGGCCCATGCGCATGAAACACTTGGAGAGGAAGAGTCCATAGAGGGAAGGCACCTCCGGGGTGCCTTGGGAGGATGGACTCCTCCCCCTCTCTGGCCGCACCCTCCCTTGGAGGAGGGGGCAAGGCTGCGCCTCCCCCTCTCCCTTGCTCCTATATATAGTGGGGGGAGGGCAGCAATACTTGAGCCCCGGCGCCTCCTCTCCCTCTCCAACACCTCCTTCTCCTCCGTGAGTGCTTGGCGAAGCCTGCAGGATTACCACGCTCCTCCACCACCACCATGCCGTTGTGCTGCTGCTGGATGGAGTCTTCCTCAACCTCTCCTCTCTCCTTGCTGGATCAAGGCGTGGGAGGCGTCCACCGGCTGTACGTGTGTTGAGCGCGAGGTGCCGTCCGTTCGGCACTAGGATCTCCGGTGATTTGGATCACGACGAGTACGACTCCTTCAACCCCGTTCTCATGAACGCTTCCGCTTAGCGATCTACAAGGGTATGTAGATGCACTCTCCTTCCCTCGTTGCTAGTTTCTCCATAGATAGATCTTGGTGACACGTAAGAAAATTTTGAATTTCTGCTACGTTCCCCAACAGTGGTATCAGAGCTAGGTCTATTGCGTAGATTCTTTGCACGAGTAGAACACAAAGTAGTTGTGGGCGTTGATGTTGTTCAATATGCTTACCGTTACTAGTCCAATCTTGTTTCGACGGTATTGTGGGATGAAGCGGCCCGGACCGACCTTACACGTACTCTTACGTGAGACAGTTTCCACCGAACGACATGCACTTGGTGCATAAGGTGGCTAGCGGGTGCCGCCTCTCCACTTTAGTCGGAACGGATTCGATGAAAAGGGTCCTTATGAAGGGTAAATAGCAATTGGCATATCACGTTGTGGTTTTGCGTAGGTAAGAAACGTTCTTGCTAGAACCCATAGCAGCCACGTAAAACATGCAAACAACAATTAGAGGACGTCTAACTTGTTTTTGCAGGGTATGCTATGTGATGTGATATGGCCAAGAAGAATGTGATGAATGATATGTGATGTATGAGATTGATCATGTTCTTGTAATAGGACTCACGACTTGCATGTCGATGAATATGACAACGGCAGGAGCCATAGGAGTTGTCTTTATTTATTGTATGACCTGCGTGTCATTAAACGACGCCATGTAATTACTTTACTTTATTGCTAACCGGTAGCCATAGTAGTAGAAGTAATAGTTGGCGAGACAACTTCATGAAGACACGATGATGGAGATCATGATGATGGAGATCATGGTGTCATGCGGTGACGATGATGATCATGGAGCCCCGAAGATGGAGATCAAAAGGAGCAATATGATATTGGCCATATCATGTCACTACTATATAATTGCATGTGATGTTTATTATGTTTATGCATCTTGTTTACTTAGAACGACGGTAGTAAATAAGATGATCCCTTACACAAATTTCAAGAAGTGTTCTCCCCGACTGTGCACCGTTGCTACAGTTCGTCGCTTCTAAGCACCACGTGATGATCGGGTGTGATGGATTCTTACGTTCACATACAACGGTGTAAGACAGATTTACACAAAAAAACACTTGGGGTTAACTTGACGAGCCTAGCATGTACGCAGACATGGCCTCGAACACGGAGACCGAAAGGTCGAGCATGAGTCGTATAGTAGATACGATCAACATGAAGATGTTCACCGATGATGACTAGTCCGTCTCACGTGATGATCGGACACGGCCTAGTTGACTCGGATCATGTAATCACTTAGATGACCGAGGGATGTCTATCGAGTGGGAGTTCATAAGATGAACTTAATTATCCTGAACATAGTCAAAAGACCTTTGCAAATTATGTCATAGCTCGCGCTTTAGTTCCACTGCTTAGATATGTTCCTAGAGAAAATATAGTTGAAAGTTGATGATGGCGATTATGCGGACAAGAGAAAGCTTATGTCCTTAATGCACCGCTCAGTGTGCTAAACCCCAAACGTCGTTTGTGGATGTTGCGAACATCGGACATACACGTTTTGATAACTACGTGATAGTTCGGTTAAGCGGTTTAGAGTTGAGGCACCAAAGACGTTTTGAAACATCGCGAACATATGAGATGTTTCGAGGGCTGAAATTGGGATTTCAGGCTCGTGCCCACGTCAAGAGGTATGAGACCTCCGACGATTTTCTTAGCCTGCAAACTAAGGGAGAAAAGCTCAATCGTTGAGCTTGTGCTCAGATTGTCTGAGTGCAACAATCACTTGAATCGAGTGGGAGTTAATCTTCCAGATGAGATAGTGATGTTTCTCCATAGTCATTGCCACCAAGCTGCTAGAGCTTCGTGATGAACTATAACATATCAAGGATAGAGATGATGATCCTTGAGGTATTCGCGTTGTTTGACATCGCGAAAGTAGAAATCAAGAAGGAGCATCAATTGTTGATGGTTGATGAAACCACTAGTTTCAAGAAGGGCAAGGGCAAGAAGGAATACTTCATGAAACATCAAATCAGTTGCTGCTCCAAAGGAAGAAACCCAAGGTTGAACCCAAACCCGAGACTAAAGTGCTTACGTAATAAGGGGAACAGCCATTTGGAGCAGAATTACCCTAGATACTTGGTAGATAAGAAGGCTGGCAAGGTCGATAGAAGTATATTGGATATACATTATGTTAATGTGTACTTTACTAGTACTCCTAGTAGCACCAGGGTATTAGATACCGGTTCGGTTGCTAAGTGTTAGTAACTCAAACAAAAAGCTATGGAATAAACGGAGACTAGCTAAAGGTGAGTGGCGATACGTGTTGGAAGTGTTTCCAAGGTTGATGTGATCAAACATCGCACGCTCCCTCTACCATCAAGATTAGTATTAAACCAGAATAATTATCATTTGGTGTTTGCGTTGAGCATAGACATGATTGGATTATGTCTATCGCAATCTGTTATTCATTTAAGGAGAATAATGGTTACTCTATTTATTTGAATAACACCTTCGATGGTCTTGCACCTAAATGAATGGTTTATTGAATCTCGATCGTAGTGATACACATTTTCATGCCAAAGGTATAATATAGTAATGATAGTACCACTTACTTGTGGCAATGCCATGTAAGTCATATTGGTGTAAACGCATGAAGAAGCTCCATGTTGATGGATCTTTGGACTCACTCATTTTGAAAAGTTTGAGACATGCGAACCATGTCTATTGGTGTATACGCATGAAGAAACTCCATGCAGATGGATCGTTTGGACTCACTTGATTTTGAATCACTTGAGATATGCAAATCATACCACATGGGCAAGATGAATGGAAAAGCCTCGGTTTCAGTGAGATGGAACAAGATAGCAACTTGTTGGAAGTAACACATTTTGATGTGTGCAGTCCAATGAGTCTTGAGGCATCAAATGAATATCGTTATGTTCTTACTTCACGATGATTCGAGTAGATGTTGAGTATATTTACTTGATGAAACACAAGTCTGAATTATTGAATGGTTCAAGTAATTTCAGAGTGAAGTTTAAGATCATTGTGACAAGAGGATAAAATGTCTATGATATGATCATAGAGATAAGTATCTGAGTTCTGAGTTTTGGCACACAATTAAGACATTGTGCAAATTGTTTCACAATTAATACCGCTGGAACACCATAGTGTGATGGTGTGTCCGAACATCATAGTTGCAACCTATTGGATATGGTGCGTACCATGATGTCTCTTATCGAATTACCACTATCGCTCATGGGTTAGGCATTAGAGACAACCGCACTCACTTTAAATAGGGCACCACGTAATTCCGTTGAGATGACACCGTATGAACTATGGTTTAGAGAAACCTAAGCTGTCATTTCTTAAAGGTTTGGGGTAACGACGCTTATGTGAAAAAGTTTCAGGTTGATAAGCTCGAACCCAAAGCGGATAAAATGCATCTTCATAGGACACCCAAAACAGTTGGGTATACCTCCTAATTCAGATCCGAAAGCAATAGGGATTGTTTCTTGAATCGGGTCCTTTCTCGAGGAAATGTTTGTCTCGAAAAGTTGAGTGGGAGGATGGTGGAGACTTGATGAGGTTATTGAACCGTCACTTCAACTAGTGTGTAGCAGGGCGCAGGAAGTTGTTCCTGTGGAACCTACACCAATTGAAGTAGAAGCTTATGATAGTGATCATGAAGTTTTGGATCAAGTCACTACCGTATTTCGTAGGGTGACAAGGATGCGTACCACTTCAGAGTGGCACAGTAATCCTGTCTTGAAGGTCATGTTGCTAGACAACAATGAACCTACGAGTTATGGAGAAGCGATGGTGGGCCCAAATTCCGACAAATGGTTAGAAACCATGAAATCCGAGGTAGGATCCATGTATCATAACAAAGCATGGACTTTGGTGGACTTGCCCGATGATCGGCAAGCCATTGAAATAAATGGGTCTTTAAGAAGAAGACGGACATGGACGGTAATGTCACCTTCTATGAAGCTCGACTTGTGGCAAAGAGTTTTTCACAAGTTCAAGGAGTTGACTACGATGAGATTCTCTCATTCGTAGCGATGCTTAAGTCCGTCGGAATCATGTTAGCATAAGCTGCATTTATGAAATCTGGCGGATGGATGTCAAAATGAGTTTCCTTACCGGTTTTAGTAAGGAAAGGTTGTATGTGATACAATCGAAAGGTTTTGTCGATCCTAAGGATGCTAAAAGGTATGCTAGCTCCAGCGATCCTTCTAAGGACCGGAGTAAGCATCTCGGAGTTGGAATGTGCGCTTTGATGAGATGATCAAAGATTTTGGGTTTATACAAAGTTTATGAGAAACTTGTATTTCCAAAGAAGTGAGTGGGAGCACTATAGAATTTCGATGAGTATATGTTGTTGACATATTGGTGATCGAAATGATGTAGAATTTTCTCAAAAGCATATAGGGTTAAAGTGTTTTCAAGTGAAAACCTGGATTAAGCTACTTGAACGTTGAGCATCAAGATCTATGAGGATAGATCAAAAACGCTCAATAGTACTTTCAAATGAGCACATACCTTGACATGATCTTGAAGGTGTTCAAGATGGATCACTCAAAGAAGAAGTTCTTGCCTGAGATGTAAGGTATGAAGTTAAGAGTTAAAGCTCGACCACGGCAGAAAAGAGAGAAAGGACGAAGGTCGTCCCCTATGCTTTAGACGTAGGCTCTATAGTATGCTATGCTGTGTACCGCACCGGAAGTGTGCCATGCCATGAGTCAGTCAAGGGGTACAAGAATGATCCAGGAATGGATCATTGGACAGCGGTCAAAATTGTCCTTGGGTTAAATAAGGACATGTTTCTCGATTATGGAGGTGATAAAGAGTTCGGCGTAAAGGGTTACGTCGATGCAAGCTTTAACACCTATCCGAGTGACTCTGAGTAGCAAACCGGATACGTATAGTGGAGCAACCATTTGGAATAGCTTCAAGTGGAGCGTGGAAGCAGCATTTATAATATGACCTAGAAATTGCAAAGCACACACGGATCTGAAAGGTTCAGACCCATTGACTAAAACCCGTTGACTAAAACCTCTCTCACAAGCAAAACATGATCAAACCTCAGAACTCATTGAGTCTTAATCACATGATGATGTGAACTAGTTTACAGACACTAGTAAACTCTTTGGATGTTGGTCACATGGCGATGTGACCTATCAATGTTGATCACATGGCGATGTGAACTAGATTATTGACTCTAGTGCAAGTGGGAGACTGTTGGAAATATGCCCTAGAGGCAATAATAAATTAGTTATTATTATATTTCCTTGTTCATGATAATCGCTTATTATCCATGCTATAATTGTATTGACAGAAACTCAGATACATGTGTGGGTACATAGACAACACCATGTCCCTAGTAAGCCTCTAGTTGACTAGCTCGTTGATCAACAGATGGTTACGGTTTCCGACCATGGACATTGGATGTCATTGATAACGGGATCACATCATTAGGAGAATGATGTGATGGACAAGACCCAATCCTAAGCCTAGCACAAAGATCGTAGTTCGTATGCTAAAGCTTTTCTAATGTCAAGTATCATTTCCTTAGACCATGAGATTGTGCAACTCCCGGATACCGTAGGAATGCTTTGGGTGTACCAAACGTCACAACGTGGCGGGTGGCTATAAAGGTGCACTACGGTATCTCCGAAAGTGTCATTGGGTTGGCACGAATCGAGATGGATTTGTCACTCCGTGTAAACGGAGAGGTATCTCTGGGCCCACTCGGTAGGACATCATCATAATGTGCACAATGTGATCAAGGAGTTGATCACGGGATGATGTGTTACGGAACGAGTAAAAGAGACTTGCCGGTAACGAGATTGAACAAGGTATCGGGATACCGACGATCGAATCTCGGGCAAGTATCGTACCGATAGACAAAGGGAATTGTATACGGGATTGATTAAGTCCTTGACATCGTGGTTCATCCGATGAGATCATCGTGGAACATGTAGGAGCCAACATGGGTATCCAGATCCGCTGTTGGTTATTGACGGAGAACGTCTCGGTCATGTTCGCATGGTTCCCGAACCCGTAGGGTCTACACACTTAAGGTTCGATGGCGCTAGGGTAATAAAGGAAGCTTGTATGTGGTTACCGAATGTTGTTCGAGTCCGGATGAGATCCCGGACGTCACGAGGAGTTCGGAATGGTCCGGAGGTAAAGATTTATATATGGGAAGTGCTGTTTTGCCATCGGGACAAGTTTGGGGTTATCGGTATTGTCAGGGACCACCGGAGGGGTCCCGGGGGCCCACCGGGTGGGGCCACCTGCCCGGGGCCACATGGGCCCTAGGTGGTGCGCCTAGGCCTGCATGGGCCAAGGGGAACCAGCCCCAAGAGGCCCATGCGCATGAAACACTTGGAGAGGAAGAGTCCATAGAGGGGAAGGCACCTCCGAGGTGCCTTGGGGAGGATGGACTCCTCCCCCCCTCTTGGCCGCACCCCTCCCTTGGAGGAGGGGGCAAGGCTGCGCCTCCCCCCTCTCCCTTGCTCCTATATATAGTGGGGGGGGCAGCAATACTTGAGCCCTGGCGCCTCCCTCTCCCTCTCCAACACCTCCTTCTCCTCCGTAGTGCTTGGCGAAGCCCTGCAGGATTACCACGCTCCTCCACCACCACCATGCCGTTGTGCTGCTGCTGGATGGAGTCTTCCTCAACCTCTCCCTCTCTCCTTGCTGGATCAAGGCGTGGGAGACGTCACCGGGCTGTACGTGTGTTGAACGCGGAGGTGCCGTCCGTTCGGCACTAGGATCTCCGGTGATTTGGATCACGACGAGTACGACTCCTTCAACCCCGTTCTCATGAACGCTTCCGCTTAGCGATCTACAAGGGTATGTAGATGCACTCTCCTTCCCTCGTTGCTAGTTTCTCCATAGATAGATCTTGGTGACACGTAAGAAAATTTTGAATTTCTGCTACGTTCCCCAACAGTTAGGAGCACACATGTTTGTGTAGTTAGGAGCACACATGTTATTACTACTTGGCAGCACAAGTTGGGGAGCACAATCCTATATACCTAAAAGAGTACATCCACACCAATTTATTTATCTTAACATGCAAGCATGCCATCTCATCATATAACTATGAGAATGGATAAGGCCCACCTCAACATGCAATTATGCATGGAAAAAGATCCACCACAACATTCAACCATGCCTGAAAAAGTATTTTATATTCAAATATTCTACTTGTATTTAGTAAATATTGTTACAACTATACATAATCAAAGATAATAAGTCATATGTATTTTTAATTTTTGTTCTCATGTTATCCACCCAAATATTCATCAACCAATTCCAAAACAACACGCTGGGTATCCTCTAGTTAGTACAAGGTGAGAACGCGGGTTAGTTCATGCTGGAAGCATACCTTACGAGCACATATTTGCATGAAAAGACGTTCATTGAAATCTATCAACAAATAATTTTAGTTTTGAAGATCTTGACACAAGGAATGCAACGGTGAAAATGATTTTTGTCATTTGGACGCACGATTCAAGAGATATTTCATTTAAAAACAGATTAAAAAATACAAACAAAACCGTCTCTCTTGCGTGAAATCTCACTAAAACTCTCATGACGCGTATACGATACGCCGCTTGTCTTCAGTAGAGGAGACTATCTAAGTTGCAAAGGGTATCCTTTAATGAATTATTTCGTCCAGATTTAAGGCAAACAAGAGCAAGCCTTTTCTTCCTGGCTCGGCAAAAATGATAAGAGGGAGTGGTAGAATTTGCCCTACGTCCTAATAAAAATTCTCTACTATAAGCGACGTACTCTACATAGAAATATGGTGTCCTATGTGCACTACATACAAAACAACCAACGCATGGATTTCAGTTGAATGAAGGTGGAGGAATCAGCACTAAAAATGAGGTGGCAGGAAATGACTCAGTCCCTAGAAGTTGGGCGCTACTGTTTTTTTTTGTTTTGTTTTGTTTTAGAACTTTCGTGACTTTATTTAATTAAAATAAGCCATCTGTTACAAGAGAGGGGACAAGCAAATCAGGAATGTGTTTACGCCACACCTCACGCATTTTCTCCACGATCAAAGCTCATGTGCGGGTTCATTTATGCCTCGGACACAATGCTCGAATGTTGCCTTGCTGATCAAACTCATCAACTGCCGGCTCTCATCGGTAAGCACCACTCTCGTCGCACGGAAATCTGAAGGGTTCAGGACTGCTTGCACGATTTCTAACAAATCACATTCAATCACAAGAGAGAAAACGTCTAACATCATTCCCAGGCTGGAACCCCTTCAATAGAGCATATGCGTCCATAGCCAGGGTGTCCATCGCCGCAAATAAAGAAGCCGGGGCACCCATATCAGGTTCCACGTAGCAGTTTGACCCCTTCAATGAACGCTCCGTCAGTCGTCTTAGGGCATGTACAATGATTAATAAAATAGTTTTATTTAAGTATTGCTTGTAATTTAGAGATGACAATAAAATCATATCTACAATGGTTGTTTCTTAGTCCTATCTCCAATAACCAGCTATTTCTGAAAATTTGGTGAGACATATTTTGTTAAGAGATCATCTCTTAAATAAAAGAAGACATGCCTTTTCTTATAATTTATCTCTCCTCCATTCAACATTTATCCTACGTGGCACTCCTAAGATATCATCATTATATATGCCCTTATAGGCCTCACTCCTGTCACACACAAGGAGTTTACCTAGGTTCGGGCCCTCATTGCCAAGGGAATATACCCTACTCCTGCGTTTTATGATAGATGGTGGAAAACACCTCGTGTGAGGGGGTTATGAGTATGGGATGAAGATTGCTACCGAGACGATGACTATGAGCAAATTGGGTCTCGAACTACCCCTGGCCCGCCTTATAAAGGGGGACGAGGTGTAGAGTTTGCAAATCTCCTTTTTTTTTGAGCGAAGTTTGCAAATCTCCTAACCGACCAAGATCCCCGATAGGCTAATTAATGGGTTCTTGGCTTTCACGCCAAGATGATGAACCATCTAGAAGTCGGGCCTCCTATCCGTCAAAGGGCCCTCATCACAACTTCGCCTCCTGGGCCCTGTGGCCGGCCCATTGACAGACCTCCCGGCCGATGGGCTACCCTTGATATCAATCCGTCTTTTAGTTGCTTGACCTCGGGCAGTCCGGCTTCTCTCATCTGGAAAGCCCTGGGCAAGAACCTGCTTCTTGGTCCACATCAGGGTCCATAATCTTGTTGACATCATACCTTGACCGTCAGGCTTAGGAGCATATCCACTAGATCGAGTCTCGACTGGCCTATTGCGGGAATCGAGGCATCATGGCTGCGTACGTCTGTCACGTCCTATCACCATCGCGGTAAACATAGATGGGCAATGAGAGGGTGCTTGAATACGTTTTAGTCTCATGACTAGAAGTAGTGAGACTAAAACTTGGTAGCCTCACCCATGCTTGGATCTAAATACTAAATAGACTAAAATCAAGTAAATGAGCATTTATTATCCTCCAAACCCTTCAATCCAGAACTCGCATGTGTTAAAAAAAAAGAGTTAAATAAGAAGAGAGATGACTAATCCACATTTAATAGGATACCCCTGACTAAAAAAAATTAGTCTAAAGACTAGTTCTAGCCCCTCTTTAGTCAGGAGTGCTTGGAACTTTAGCCTCTTAAAGAGACTATTTTTAGTCAGACTAAAGTAAGTCCTTTGGATCCAAGCACCCTCTGAATTGGCTCCAATTTGATTGTTGCGCAATGATGAAGGCGCCCGGATTCTCGCGCCCGAATCTTGCGTAGTGCGACACCTTTCGAAGAAACAGGGGACGCGCCCTCTTTCCGAACACGTCGCTATGGCGTCCTGCGGATATATAAAGAAGCGGGGCATTTCGCTATAGCCGTCCTCCCCATTTCTCAGATCTCTTGTGCGCTTCGTCTTCTTCCTCTGTCAAATCCCCATTCCGTGAACTATCGCCTGTCTTCCCCAATCTCCTTCCTTTCCTCCCATGCAACCTAGATTTACCCATGGCGCGAGGCGAAGGAAACCATGGCCAGGGCGATTAGGCCAGTGGTTACGAAGGCGGCCGAGGACAGGGCAAGGGAAGCGAAAGCCTCACCGCCGATGGGGAGAAGAAGAAACGGGAGGCAAACACCACCACGACCATCAGTATCTGATTAAAATGAATACTTGTTATCTAGCTTGAATAGGGTCAATATCAACTAATGACAAGTACGCACACAGTCTTGATCAATGGATTAAGTCCATGATCATCTCGAGATCACCTACATATATATTGATACAATGCTACAGATGTGTATCCCATTAGTAAAACTAAAGTTGAATCAATGATTCAAACATACCAAAGATTATAACTCAGATAAATGTAGAAACCTAAACAAAATAGAGACATATATCACGACCTTAGAAAACATAACGGATCGTATGAACATACACAAAATGCATGCCTACCTTCGATGCAAAAGTTAAGGAGTAGAAGTTATTTGGGACGCAGCGATTTGGCTCCCAGGTCTAGACGCTCCTGTCGGTGAATAGTAATAAAATAATAGCAAAACAATTAAAAAATCTGAATTTTTTTTGGCATGCAATATGTTCAAGCGCGTGATGCCCGCGCCAAATTCGATGGTGTTTGGACATTTGGGTAGCTCTCAGAAAACAAATCGGGCATGTAAGAAAGTTTGAAAAAACACAATGTTCGGAGCTCATTTTATCTTTTTTGCCACGAGTTCCTCGATTGTCATTTACCCACAAAATTTTGCATGCATCTGGTGCACTCCATCATCTTTCATGCAATGTTTTTTTTTGATCTTTTTGATTTTTTTGCTATTTTTTTTATATTACTGCTCACCGGAGCAGATGAGCCCGGGCTCATTAATGAATATCCGAGTTATTCGTCACTTTGGATCGAAAGGTAGGCATACATTTAATATGAGAAGTATATGCGAAGTTTCATCATTGATCTATAGACAAGTGTAACTCTTTTCAATTATATGTTGCCTCGGGTAGTACACACATGGACTACATGCTAGAGTACTTATTTTATTCACCTTCGCTAAACAAATAGTAAGTTAGAGCAAGTATGCCGTTCAATTGAACAGTAGTGCACTCTATCTCAACTAAAATTGTAATTGAATCATCCATGACAGGCATATCTTAACTGAATTTGCAATGTCCGGTGGTTCCATTATCTTGGTGGCGCAGGTTTCGTTGTTCATCGGGTCTCTTCTTCTTGCGCATTCGCCTGGTGCCAAGCTGGCGGTGTCCAACCTTGCAATCTTGTGTTATGTTGGCATTGTTCGTCTTGCGTCTCTTGTTTTTCTCGTGCATCAGCTTTGTAAAGGAGGTTACCAAAGCGGGACCAATGCTTACGTCAGGAGCACCAGTGCCGACGTTCACTCTTTGGTGGTACCTGTGCAGGAGAGACAGTGTACGAGCGGGCACGTGAGCTTCATGTCCGAACGAAGCATGCATGCCGAATTTAGTGCTGGGCGTACGGGATGGAAACCTCGCCCACGTTCGAGGCTTCGCAGCCGCTCCACAATGCAGATCGACAAATTTGGCGCTGCACGTAGAGTGTACGCACGGAAGGCGACGGGGGTGCACGGTGACCCCCACGTACGTACGTACGTGATGGGCCATTTGCGACCTGCTGCTCTGATGTACGTATACGCGCTAGCAGCCGGTCATAATTTTCGTAGGACAAAGCTAAGGCAGCCACACAAATTAAGAGATCGCGCTCGCGCGGATCTCAAGGACTAATGGTATCCATCTGTAGGCATGCGATGCAGCTAGCTAGCGTGTATCTTGTCCGAGAGTCATCAGATCGTATGGACATAATCCATTAGGCATCTTCAATGCCTGCCGTGATTGTAGTCGTCGCTAGGTGACCTACGGATCTGGATGTAATTTTTATTATTTCCAGTGTTCGTTGTACTGCCATGATAGAAGATGAATAGATTGAAAGTTTTCTCGCAAAAAAACAGAAAAAATATATTTAGCCGGCCATCCAACCCGGTCCCATAATCATTCATCGTTCCTTTTGTTTTCTTATATCGGCAACACTCAAAATAATTCGGGGAGTGAAAAAAGTTAAAGAGCGTCAGTAGCTCAAATGTTAATGTTACAATCAAATTAAGTTTCGAAATAAATTAGTTCAAACTTGAATTCAACTCGCATATATGTTCTAGTTGTCCCTTTTAAGTGCCCACATATGCTCAATAGATCTTTCTTAAGCTGCTCATGAGCTGCTCAATGCCGAATCTGTTGATGCATTTGGACAAACTCATCAAACGTGGCCGGATTCTAATGCGGGAGTTGGATATGACCATCACCTTCTTAGATTCCAGACCTCCGATAGCATCTTCACCATCATCCTCCACGATCATGTTTTGCATTATCACACAACATGCATGTCATCACCTCCCACATGGTTTCCTGATCCCATTGGTTAGTTGGTCCTTGAACAGCTGCAAACTTTGTTTGGAGCACTCCAAATACTCTCTCGACATCTTTTGTAGCTCCTTATCTTTGGACAAAGTGAGCTCTTTTTTGACCAACTGGCTCAGGCATGGGCTTGACGAAGATTTCCCACGGAGAATAGATATCGTCAAATAGATAGTAAGCCATGTTGTCATGCCCATTCACAGTATAGTTGCATGGAGGAGCTTGTCCTTCAGTCAATCTAGCAAACAATGGAGACCACTACATCACATTAATGTCATTGTGAGACTGGGGCATGCCAAAGAAAACAAGCCAAATCCATAGGTCATGTGATGCAACAAGATCATGAATGATGGCGTACTTTTTATCATGACCCTGATATTGCCCATGTAGAGCTTTTGGGCAGTTCTTTCAACTCCAGTGCATGCAATCAAGTGACCGAGCATACCCGGCCATCCTTTTACTTTCGAGAGTGCCATGAACCTTTGGGTGTCTGCGAAAGTTGGTTCTCTCAAGTAGCAAATCTGATCATGACGTCTCATGAATCTGAACCGTGTCATATACAAGCATCCAGAATGCAGCCGTGCTCTTCCAGTAACCTAAGAATCCAATTCTTCCTACAGTATCCTTCTCCAAGGTGAAGTAGTCATCATTGGGCCGGATGGCATTGTAGGCGATCAAACACATTTTTCCGCATCTGAAAGCGCTGACAAAAATTGTCCGCTAGTAGGTCATCAAGGGCAAAGTAGTTGTCCATCAACGTTAAATGCCCCCGTGCCCTGTTCCAGTCAAGCACCCGACAACCTTTCATTGATCCCTTGAAATTGAGAACATACTTTTCAGCATGCTCCACATCTGCAAGGACCTATTTCATCATCGATGTTTCATCTGCATAATCCTCCTCGCCGAACGAATCAATATAGTGCTCATAGATGTACTACATACCTGAATCCATTGCTTCAAAGAAGGGAGAACATTTGTCAAAAGTTTAGCACATGTATTTCACAAACACTTGTCGGGCGTGGTGTCCTCCACCGACGGCATCCACCCGGGCGGATGGTACCTGTGCGGCACACATGCAAGAGGTGTGGAGGTAAAGCGGACTAGCGGTCCGGTGATGCGGCGGAGATCCATCAAGGGCTTGGCGGGTGGCCAGGAGTGGTACAGTGACAACGTCGGACATGGAGGAAGCGGAGGCAGAGAAAGGGGAAGGGATGGAGACGCGTGTCCCGATGTGGGTTTGGGTGGTCCGCGGGTGGTCCGCGGGTGCTCCCCTTGTCGACGCACCTGAGGCATCCACACACGCTGTTATGTTCGACGCATATGCATGTTGCACCACTGTTTCCCTGACGAGACACTGCCAGCCAGCTGTTATGTTACACTGGGTAATTATTATCTGGCCGGGAGTTCACAATCCATGGATAAATATAGTATAAGTTAATAAATAATAGCATAAAATCACCCCCGTACATGCGTCAACAAGGGAGAGCAAACAGTAAACAAGGTTCAGCATCGTCTCAACTCGCTATCTTGATGCACTCGCTCTCCACTGTCCTTGCATGTAAACCCAACGCAACGTACCCTTTTTCTTGCGGGGACCAACACGACATACCTTGACTAATGGCCGTCTAATTCGCCCATATGATCTTCACGTGTGCCTAGTTAGGTTCCTGTAGGCGATGATTGGAAAATGGCAGCTGGAAGAAAAGGCGCCGCGTGAGTCCCACGAGAATTTCTCCCACACAGAAAAGTGCCAACTGTTGCTCGTAAAAAGGAAAGAAAAGTGTTAATCAGCGTGGGCCGCTAGTAGTAGCTGGGTTTTTTTTTTTTTTTTTGAAACCGAGGCAAAAGATTTGCCTCATATATTAATTAAGCAGAGAAGAGGTTTTGTTACAATAGGCACCCTTACACGGCATGAGTGATTACTCGCGCAAAATAATGGCCCCTAATTTCTTTGCCCCGGCGGTGACCCAAAGCTTTGCCTCATTGGCAATGGAAGCTAGTAAAATAGGCGGTGGAGCACACTTATGCCGGAAGACCCGTGCATTCCTTTCGTTCCAGACGGTCCACGACATGAGCATAGTCATCGAGGCCATCGCCTTTCTGTCGGGTACTCCTGTGCCGGTCAAAATTTCCCACCAACTCTTGACTGAAGCCTCCAAATGCCATGAAGAGGTGTCCAAATGCGTAAGCTGAAATTTCTCAATGACCATCTTCCAAAGGCGGATGGTGTAACGACACTTGAAAAAAAGATGAGGACCGCTCTCTTGCTCCCTTTTGCAAAGAGGGCAAAGACCACAGTTCGGCCAACCCCGCTTGGCGAGCCTATCCGCCGTCCAGATTCTATCTTGGGTTGCCAACCAAGCGAAGAACTTTGCCTTTGGAGGCGCCCAAGCCTTCCAAATCATGTGCTCCATGGGGGAGAGAACTAGCCCGAGGAATTGCGCTTGATATGCGGAGGCGGTGGTGTAGCACCCATCGGCCGTGTGCTTCCATATAATGGAATCCTTGGAAAGCTTATCAAGATGGAAGTTGTGCAAGAGCATCCAAAGGGTGAAGAATTACCGGATGTGCTCGATGGAGACGGTCGTGGAGGGGTTGATCTTGAGAATCCAATCATTGTTTTTGAGGGCCTCGCGCACCTTCCAATTTTTCCTCATGGAGGCCTCGAAAATTAGGGGAGCAACATCTTTTGGTTTGGCTCCACAGAGCCAAGGGGATTCCTGTAAGGCGTTTGGCCCCATTCCCCACAGAAATGGTGGTTGAGGCATAGAAGAAAGACATGTCCGCCTCGTCACAAGGGTTGCCCAAACCGACCCATATCTTATTTGGCTCCGTCCATTCGAACCAAGGTCATCTCAGTCGCAAGGCGCGAGCAAACTTGGCGGTGTTAAGGACTCCAAGGCCATCGTACTCCGATGGGCGGCAGACAATATTCCAATTAACCTTGCACTTTGCTCCCGTGGTCTTATCCGACCCGGACCACAGGAAAGCACGCTCCAGCTTGTTCACATTTTGCAAGATGGACGGAGGGACAATCAAGGAGGTGATGAAGTAGACCGCAAGTGAGGAGATGACCGATTTTACTAATGTCGTGCGCCCAATGGTAGTAATGTTCTGCCCCTCATACGTAACCAATTTGCTCGCCACCTTGTCTTCAAGAAATTGGAAGTCCGCCTTTTTCAGCTGCCAGACGGATAGCGGGAGGCCTAAGTACCGTAGAGGGAAGGAAGCCACAGTGGCCGGCATGCTTTGCAGAATGTGTCCCAAGTTAAGGTTATTGCACCGGATAGGCACAACGGAGCTCTTGTGAAAGTTGGTGCATAGCCCGGTGACCTCCCCAAAACCACGTAAAATTGCCGAGAAGATGTCAATGTCGTTTTTTATAGGGGCCATGAACACCGCGGCATCATCCGCATAAAGCGAGGTACGCACCATGACACCTCTTCCACGGGTCCGGTGGAGCAATTTCTTGCGGGTAGCCAAGTCAAGGAGCCGTTGTAGCGGATCAATGGCGATGACGAATAGCAACGGTGAAATTGGGTCTCCCTGGCGAAAGCCCTGACCGTGAATGATTGGCGGGCCGGGCACACCATTTAGGATGATCCTCGAGGAAGAGGAGCAAAGAAGCGCCGCAATCCAGTTACGAAATTTGCATGGGAACCCACGGCGTTGGAGGAGGTCCAGCACATACTCCCATCTGACCGAATCAAATGCCTTTCGGATGTCAAGCTTGAACAGGAGCGACGGAGTCTTGCACTTATGGAGCCGGCGGGCAAAGTTGCGCACGCACATGAAGTTATCGTGTATGCTACGTGTGTAGCTGGTTTATCATGCACTCGCCATCCACTCCCTTTGCAAGTTAACCCATCCCAACACATGAGACCTTGACAGAATGACTGATGGCCGGCCATCTCTTCGCCCGTAGGGCCTTCTCATCTCCGTCTGTCTAATTAGCTGCCTGGACGACGGCGATCGAAAATGACAGCTACAAAAGTGCCTCGTGATGTGCCACATCAGTTAGTCCCACGAGAGTAGCAGTTTTTTCTTTATTACTCCCTCCGTCTCGGAATACAAGAGCGTTTTAAACACTACGCTAGTGTGAAAAAACGCTCTTATGGAGGGAGTATAAAACTAGGTTATGGACATGGAGCCTAGGAGATTCCTCACGCATCATGATGAGAAAAAAAAAATATGACTTGCCGTATTTTCATTCCATCTTTTTGAGATGAAATTCACTTTAACCCAGGTCTACTTTTTAACTATAATTTTCTGACCAATGTTACGGGGCAGACATTTATCCCTTGAAATATTCACCTTCCTATCATCATTGACATGTCAAACGACTCCTTTTTATTTAGAGCTGCCAAGTAGAAGACGTGTTGCGAGGAAAAGCAGTGTCAAGAACAAGAAGATGACGATTCCTGTAATGTTTTACCCCCATCAACCAAGTACACAGAAAATCATGTTTCGCCAACAAGGGTCAAAGTTTGTCTAGCCAGCAATTGCTGATTTCTGATCACGGAATTAGTGTCAGAAGAAGATCACGGAAGCACATACCTACATAGCTCTATACCATCTAAAAGTTACAATTGCAAATTTGAAATGTATGAAGAACAAAAGTACAAATCTTCATAGAAAAAAGTAAATTCAAATTAGTTCTACTATGAATATTCTCGTCCCATAGTAATTGTTTTCTCGAGGCGAGGAATCACATGAGCCCTTTTCTGAATGCACTTAACCACTTCAAAGTACAGTAAATGAATTCTCATGAGTACAAGTGAGAATACACTATATATGGAGTTGCAAAATCTCATCAGAAAATGCTTTCATTTCCGAGCTGCACAGAAAAACCAAAATGTGGTCTTCTATGGATTGGGGTTGCAGATAATTAATGCTGCAGCTATTTGCTATTTTAGATCATCATAATATTTTTCGTGTGCATTATTTTGAATATATTTTCCCATAAAACCTTTGTGTCGCCCATTAGTGTAGTCTCAGCTTTATATGATAGCTTTCTTCTTCTTTTTTTTAACAGATTTTAGACATATCCAGCAGTACTCCAATAAATTATCCAATAAATTTTTGGGGCGAAATGAACATACCTCAGATTGTTAGGTTTCTTGTTCTGGAATTAGCCCACTAGGGTTCAAGTCGCAAACTTGGTATTGATGATTGTATTTCCCTAGATTGATTTCAGCATTTTCGGCGTTGTTCGTTTAGTGGAATGGGATGTTGTGCTGACTCGGTATCTCACGAATACTCATAGATGTAGAAAGTGGGTGCATGTACTCATAAGTATGGATGTATGTGAGCATCTGCATTTGCACCGTGTTTTCTTTTTGCAATAATGCATTGGTTGTATTCTCAGATTCCCAATAACCCACCCAACACCCAACCTAATTGCTAGTAGGCAAATCTCTCTCTCTCTCTCTCTCTCTCTCTCTCTCTCTCTCTCTCTCTCTCTCTCTCTCAAAAGATAGCGGCGGAGCTCCAACGGTGGAGTGAGA
Organism: Aegilops longissima; assembly: GCA_021605205.1. NCBI lineage: Eukaryota > Viridiplantae > Streptophyta > Magnoliopsida > Poales > Poaceae > Aegilops > Aegilops longissima. Next base: position 679,782,024 of record CM038679.1, on the reverse strand, counting down.
GCTCATGGCGGGGTGCAGGCGCGGGAACCATGATCCGACGTAGGGGCACACTTGATATACGTCATGATCCGACGTCTCTCTGCATCTAATCTCTTCATTGCAGAAAAAACACTTCTACTTTATTCATGCTCGCTGCAACCAACTCATCATATTCACTATTCTGGTTTATCTGGGTCTTGTAACACTAATAGATTCTGCAGAATGACAAGCGGGATCTGTGACAACATTCGTGTGAAAGAAATGCTACTCATAAATACTCTTCTCCGCTCTTTGTTGGGACGATTACTATTGGGGATACTTAGGGCATCTCCAACGCCGACCCTCAAACCGCCCGCATACTTCCCTACCACGTTGTGCTATCCCTCACGGGCTTGTAACGGTCCGCCGAGCGGTCTGGACATGATTTTTTTCCCGCACACTAGAGACAAACGTGGGGTGGCTTTGCGGGTGTCCGGACCGCTACCATGTCTGGGTTTGACTGCCATGGACCACCCAAACCTCCTTCCTCGCCCGTGCATGCTTCCCGCCCGAGACGGTCAGCGTCGCTCAAGAGTGTCAGTGCCACATTCATGCCCGACCAGAGTAGACGGGACCTCTCACTGGCACCGGCAGTGAGCCGGCACACCGGCCAAGAGAGCGCCTCCCGCACCGCTTCCTAGTGTAGGCGACTGCTACGCATTCAAATGACGCGATAGCCGTCCGTTCGTCCGTCTGCAGCCCACATTAATGACACGCGGTTGCCGAGGCGGCTACTCCGGCGCCACCCGTCCATCCCTAGCCGCCCACCATTGCTATATAAACTACAAGCCGGCCATAGCCACAACTATCCGCCTTTGATCACTTTCTCCTCCCCGCACCACTCCCTAGCTTGCTTGCGCTCCAAAGCTTTCTGGGATGGATTCACGCCGGAGCAGAAGAAGGAGATTGCTGCCATTGCTTTCGGCTGGCAGGTCGGCAGGCAGCTAGGTGATGACGCCCTCCCAACAAAGGACGTGATCGACGATGAGCCGGTGCTACCCTCCTCATCTGTGCCACCCTGCCGGTGCATTTCACCATGATCATCGGTGAGGCACGTGCCCATTAGATTTACATGGCGTGGTAGGAGTAGTTTCGGGAGGAGCAGGAGGACGCCGCCTACAACCAACAACTCCTCCAAGAGCACCAGCACGCGGAGTAGCAGCTCGCCGCCGGCAGGGCGATCACGTGGGGCGAGGACCTGGCGTAGCAGGCGGGCGCAACTCTAGTCTTACCGCTCCGCCCATGAGATCCGCCTCGCCCGTGGTACCGCCATCATCAGGCGGAACTGGAGGCCGTCTACAAGGAGTACGAGACGGCAAACACGGTGTGGGGCAAGACCGACGACGATGAGGACATCACCGCCAATGCCGAGGCCGCGCCACACCGCCATGACCACGAAGTTGGCACGTCCGTGGGCGCCGCCAGTAGCGAGGAAGAGTAGTGCACGGTAGGTCGCGCGGCTCAGGTCCCAAGAAGGCCACCGCTTCTCACCTCCTGTCTAAGCCAAGCTTGATCGGCTGAGCATAATCGGTCCATTAGTAGCTTTGCACCGACGCGAAACTGGAGAAGGCGAAGCTTCAATTGTCAGAGCTCATGGCTGGACATGGGGAACGGGCGCCGAAGATCATCCGGTTTTAGTTGAAGTATGTCCAATGGTAATGAATTTCGTCATGTTTATAAGAAATCCAGTGTGTTTGCATGAATCTTGTCCGGTTTATTTGAGAAGACGTAGTGTTTGCATGAATTTATTCTGGTTAGTCAAAAACTTATTTGAAATATATGCAGACAGCGTCGGATGGCCGCCTCCCGTATCCGTGTCAGCGGACTGATCCTTCTTTGTCCAAGGACGGATGGAGAAAGAAATTTATGGATCGCCGTTAGAGATGCCCTTACACGAAGGTGCTACACAGGCAGCCAACATGAGGAGTTTGGGGGTGCGGTACGGGTAGGCTCGGGGCGCACGGGAGGGCGCCGCAGCTGGTCACCAAACGGAAGATTGCCAGCCTGATATGTGGGAAAATATCCGGAGATAAATACGCTGATGGTCAGTGAAGTTGAAGTCAAAAGAGTCACTGGACTTCAAAATACCATGCATTTCCTTGTCCGAACGAAGCATGCATGTCACCTCACCTACACGTACAGGCATCGCATGGCCGCCGGTGATCTCTTACATCTCCTTGTCCGGCGACGTTCATCGGAGACTTCTTACATGGCCGCCGGTGATCCACGTGCGCTCCCAGCATCGCATGCATGTGGCGACAGATAGGCGGTGCAATGCAAGTACGGAAGGCGATGGCTTGGCTTGATTTGGAGGTTGGATTCAGCAAGCTGCTTGTTCTCAACTTTAATTTGGGCGGACAAAGCTAAGGTAGCCACACAGATAAAGATAAGGCAGATCCGAAAGCTGGCGAGAGAGATGCAGCTGCGTGCATGTTGTCTGAAAGAGATGAGATCCCGGAACTTACGGACCTAATCCATTACGTACGTACCTTACCATCACACTGTACTTATGAGCAGAAACGTACATCCATCAAACTGTACCACGTACGCACCTGCGTACCTTGGTTAACTCCCGCTTAGGCCAACTCCACCGCGCGACCCTATCCTGTCCGTCCCGGTCCGTTTGGGGTAAAAGGAAAAAAAGAGGCGGCCCAGCACGCAGCCTCAAACGGACAAATGTCCGGATTCCGTTCGTTTTCGACCCATCCCTGGCCCAAACTTGCGCTCGGTTTGGGATAAACGGACGCGCGCGGACGGCCGCGACGCACGCCCTTGTCCCCCCTGTGGCCCGCCTGTCGTGGACACTAGCAGTCCCTCCGCTCCCAACGCTTCACCCTCTCTCCCCGCCCCGCCCCGCCGCCGGCGCCGCCCCTATTCTCCGGCCGCCTCCTCACCGTGCAGCCCCCCGCCATCCATACCAAACCACGTCTCGACATGGCCGCCACCACGCCCGCGCTTTCGCCGTAGTTTTGGTCGTCTATCGGGAGAGGTTTGGCCGTCGCCGTCCTTGCCGGTGGCGGAGGGGACACGACTGCCGGCGACGGACCACGGCGACCGAGGCAGATTCCGACGAGAGCTCCAGAGCGGCCAGTAGCCGGCCGGGAACCACCCCTGTTGCGTCGAGGTGATCATCGCGGCCTCTTCGCCACCACGACCGCAAGGTGTCGACCTTTTGCCATCAAAGGTATGGACAGTGGAGACGAGTTTTTCTTCCATCACTTCCTTTGTTCGTCGGACGATTCGTCGTCGGATGATGAAGATCTTGTGGTGGCTGCACTGGTCGTTCATGACCATATTCAACGACAGCTTCCTTGGTACAGGGGGTCACTCCCTGGCCGTGCTCCCAACCTGAACCGCAACAGGGAGAGAGGCCACGCCTTGCTCTATGCCGATTACTTTGCCAACACCCCGCTCTTCAAGCCGGATAAATTTCGTCGCCGTTTTCGTATGGCAAAGCATGTGTTCAATCGTATCCGAGAGGGAGTGGTTGCTCATGATCCATACTTCGAGTGCAAGACGGATGCCCTTGGCAAGCTTGGATTCTCCTCTTACGAAATGCACCGCGCCATCCGCATGCTTGCATATGGTATTCGAGCGATCCGGTGGACGAGTATGTGCGTATGAGTGAGACAACATGTCGATGTCAATGTACAAGTTTTGCCAGGCTGTGATCGAGGTGTTTGGCCCAGGTACTTGAGGCAGCCAACCGCCACTGATACAGAGATTGTTGGCGACCAACGCAGCTAGAGGCTTTCGGCATGCTTGGCAGCATAGATTGTATGCATTGGGAGTGGAAGAACTGTCCATTTGCTTGGCAGGGCAAGACAAGGGGCATGTTAACGGGTGCACTGTCATATTAGAAGCGGTGGCATCGCAAGATCTTTGTATATGGCATTCTTTTTCGGCATGGCAGGTTCTCACAATGATATCAACGTCTTTGCAGCACTCTCCGATCTTCGCAAGGCTTGCAGAAGGCCACTCCCCACCTGTCAACTTTGAGATCAACGGCCACCAAGACAACAAGGGATACTATCTAGCAGATGGTATATATCCTCGATGGTCAACTTTTGTGAAGTCAATCTCGAAACCCCAAGGTGAGAAGAGAAAGAGATTTGCCCAAATGCAAGAGAGTGCTAGAAAGGATGTGGAACGTGCTTTTGGTGTGCTTCAATCCCGGTGGGGTATCGTTTGAAACCCTGTACTGTCATGGGATGAAAGGAAGCTTTGGGAGGTGATGACTGCTTGTGTGATCATGCACAACATGATCGTCAAGGACGAGCGTGATGAGAGTATCTTCGACCAAGGATTAGATTATCAAGGTGAAAATATTAAGCCCCTGCACCAAGACCCGGCCATATTTGAACAGTTTGTCCAATTCCACCGTGAGATGCGTGATTGGCACACTCATTTGAATCTTTAAAATGACTTGGTTGAGCACGTCTGGGATCACATTGGCAACCAATAGATGTATTGGTCCAATTTATGTTCAGTGAAGACAATTTCGATTTGGTTGTAAAACTATTTTATTAAAGACAATTTCAATTTGGTTGTAAAACTATTTTAATTTTCAGACAAATATTTGGGTTGGAAACTAGTTTTGATGCAAATTTAGACATTGACGGACATGATGGGGCAAATGGATGCGGCCGCGCGCTGGGCGCACGGCCACCGCATCCTAGGACAGGTCCGGACACGATCCTAAATCCCTACTTAAACGAACAGAAACCGGATAAAACGGATATCCGTTTAGGGTCGCGTGGTGGAGTTGACCTTACAATAACGAAAGCGGAAGAGAAAATCTGGGCTCATCACATATTTGGTGCATGCAGTTGCTAGCTAGCTTGGTTGTCAAATATTCATCGCTCTGGGGTCCATGCGAGCCTAACCTAGGCCGCTAGTACGACAAATTAACGTCGTACGCCCAGCCAACCAACCTAGCTAAGCAAGCGCGTATGCATGTGCAGCACCTTCTCCGCGAGGTGACACTGCGAGCCTGCGGCCTTGTGCATGCTGAAGAGCATCTCCAGCCGTTTGACCAAGGGGATAGAAAAAAGCGCCGCTTTTAGGGCGAACCGATAATATTTTCGGCCTAGGAGCGATCGTGTTCCCGGCCACCGTCCCCAGGTCGCCCTCAAACACCCTTTAACCATTTTTAAAAGGCATTCGGCCAAAATTCGGCAAACACGACATAGATTCGAAGATATTTATGTGTTTCATAGTTTTTTTACATGAGAAAACATAAAATCTACAAAAAGAGAAAACAAAGGGTTGGTGCCGCGCCTACAGGCCGAAGAACTTGCTGAACGCGGCATAGTCGTCGTCATCGCCGCCGCCGTCGTCCTACTTCTCCTTCACGCGTCCGTCCCTGCTGCACCCCTGCCCCGGGTCGCCCTGGCGGACTGGTTTGGCCGGCGGCGGCGCGTCGTCGTCGCTGTCCTTGATCACGATGACGCCTTCCTCGTCGCGGCCACGGCGGCGCGCGACGATCTCCTCCAGGACACGACACTGGCGCTCCATCTCCAGTCGGCCGCAATCCTCCCACGCCCACTTTATGGCGGCCTCGTCGTCGAGCGCTTCATCGGGCTCGCTCTTCACGGCGTCGAGCCCGGGCTCCGTCTTCGGCTTGATGAGGCGGGGGAAGGGGGGGAGCCGAGGAGGTGGCACGACCGTCCTCGTTGATGACGAGGGTGGCGCCGCGGGTGCGCCGACCGAGCGGCCTTGCATGGAGTAGCAAGTGGCCGCTCGAAGCGAACACGTGGTTCAGCAAGTCGTCCCTCGAAGCCAGCTCGCAAAGGAGCACGATGGCACAAGCAAAGATGCTGTCCTGGACGAGATATTGTCGTACCGGTCCTCCCGCGCCATCGGCTATCAACGTGCGCGGAACCGCGCCATGCCGGCGAAGAAAGAAGTCAGCGTCGTGGAGATCAACGAGGCGTCCGGCAGGTCCGCCGCCGTCGACGGCGAGGAAAAGTTGATCATGGGATGGGCGCCACCGCTTGGGTCCAACGAAGGCCACCGCCGGTGCCTTGCCGGCATGCACCGGTGTCTTGCCATCTTCCTAGGCCTCCGTTGTCACCCATCCCAAAAACCAACCCTGATCCGTGCTTCACAGAAGCGGACTCCACTCTGATGAGTGGCGCTGTCGGACATAACGAAAGTACGGGAGAAGCTAGCGGAGGCTATTGTTCCCCTCTAGCTGAAGCATATCCCTCCAGGGCATCCGACACTCCGGCGAGCGGGCTGCTGAACATGGGGAAGACATGTCAGCGGAGGGCTGCAGAGAGAGTGGGGATTCATTTTCCGGGGCTCATAGCCGGCCAGAGATGTGGTACGTGCGCCGGCGGTCATTTTAGTCTAGGTTTAGAGTCCGGTCTAATCGAAAAATGTCTCAATGTAAAGAATTTGCTCCGGTTTATATGAAAAACATCCTGTTTTATGTAAAAAAAATGTCCGGTTTGTTTGAGTTTGAATTAATTTTGTTCATTTTCGTTGAATTCCATTTAAATGTAACCGGACATATGCTGATAGCTTTGAATGGCCATCTTCCGTATCTATGTCCACAGACTGGTCCTTCTTGTCGGCGGACGGATGTGGGAGGAAATTTACGGGCCAGCATTGGAGATTCCCTAAAGAAAGTAGCTCTAGCTAACTCAATTCATGCATATATGATTGAATTTATTTGTTATTCGTTGCATTTGAAGTAGAAAAATCGAACAGTAGGTTCAGTACTGTTGCCTCATGTTCATTTGATCGATGGTCCGGTCGCACTGTGCACATGTCGTCTCAACTCTCTATCATGTTCGCTCGCTATCCACTGTCTTTGCATGTAAACCCAAAACAACATACTCCCTCCGTCCGGAAATACTTATCATCAAAAAGAATAAAAGGGGATATATCTAGATGTATTTTAGTTCTAGATACATCCCTTTTTGTCTATTTTGATGACAAGTTTTTTCGGACGCAGGGAGTACCTTTGATTTGATTAATGGCCGTCCCATTCGCCCATATGGTCTTCACAATGCTAGACTGATTTGTCATGCACCCGTTATCCACTCTCTTTGCATGTAAACCCAGCACAAGACAAGAGACCTTAGTGAATGACTGATGGCTTGCCGTCTCTTCGCCCATATGGCATTCACGGGATGTGTCTAATTAGCTGCCTGCACGACGGCCATAAAAAATGACAGCTAAAAGTGCCCCGTGCTATCACAGATGATTCAGTCTCACGAGCAAGTTCTTTTTTCTGTTCTTTTCACAACCCACAAGGTTATTTTTCATGTGTATTTTTCTAAACCCATCATGTGTAATAAAGTTGGGATTGCCATTGCACATTTTTGCAGAAAAGCCTCATAGTTTGTTGAAATCAACCCGCAATTCGTCTTTAAGTCAAGATAAATCGTTTTACCATTGTACATAAAACCCACTGACTTTTATACTAATCAACCTCCAATCTAATTTTAAGTCACGATAAATCTATTTCTAAATTTTTACATAAGACCCTTAATATTTTTCAAAATAATCATATCTCTTAAACCCTAACTCCAATTTCAACCTGTCATATAGTTTGATTAGGAAAATGGGTAGAATCTGAATATGATGTTATTTTTATCTCTTAACTATTAAAAAATGCTATTTAGGGTGCAACCTAAATCATTGACGCATGATCCACCATTCCTTCGTACCGGTGTCGACTCGTATTGCAAATGAACATGCCACACGCATTGCTCTGTGCTGCTTGGCAAGGAGCGAGTACACACAACTTTGTGGTATCAAAGGCCACTCTTTTTTTCGCATGGAAATGTTACTTCTCATGTTTGCCTTTTTTTTGCGGGGTACTTCTGATGTTTGCCAGCTTGAACTTAGGTGGCAGTTACTCGCTCTGTTCCAAAATAATTCAAATTTAGGATTCTTTCAAATGAAACTTTACTAAATTTGATCTAGTCTATAGAAAAACCCGCCAAGAATTCGTTCAATTTTTTTCAGACAATAAGATTGTTTCCTGGGAGGGAACGGGAAAGCCGGCAACAGCCTATAAACTACCAGTTGCCGAAAATACCAAAACAGAAAAACTTTAAACCATACTATACTTTTTTTTAAGAAAAGACACCCAAAAGACATGTTACATCTTGCCATATTATACGTACCATGGATGCAACATTGCCAGGCTGATATATTTAGCAATCCACTATACTCCTCTGGCCGCGGATGTCCCCTTCTGTTCGGAAGCTCAATGCATTAGTGCTAAGATGCGGTGCTAAGCATATTAAAGAGCTAAGCAACTAAAGTATTTAATGCAAAGGTGCTTAACTTGTTGTGGCTAAGCATTCTTTATTTACTGATTTAGCAACTAAAGTTATTCATGCATTGATGGCCTTCTTTCATTTAAAAGTTATTCATGCATTGATGGCATTGTTTCTTTCTGAGGTAACCACATCCATCTCTCTCCTCTTAATTACCTTGCCACATAATCTTTTTTGCCTACATGGCAGGCTTGGAACCTGTATAAGATGGAGCATTGTAAGGGCCTAAAGCCACCGTACGTATGTGTCGCCATGTGTGGCCATGGCCGTCCATGCATCCATACGCATCCGCTGCGCAGTCAAGGGACACCACACTAAAATCAAGCTGGGACACTGGCGCTGATGTCCGTCCGTGTGGTACGTGCGAGGAAATGAGACAAATGTGATGGATCCCCGTACGAGCGCCCACGTGACCATCACGTTGATGCTACGCATGTCCATGCCCGTACGACCCATGCATGTCACCTCACGTACAGGCGGGTGCCGGTGGCGTTACTCGGAGACTTGTTACATGGCCGCCGCTGATCCACGTACGTAGCAACTAGTAGCAAGCAGTGCAGTGCAGTGCCGCGGATGCAGGTATATATGCAATGGAAGGCGACGGCTTATATTAGCTAGATTTGGATTTTTGATTTGGCTGGTTCTCCCACGTGATCGGGGCGTTGCGACTTGATCGCCGGCTAGCTGCTTGTCCTCTACTTTAATTTGACCGGACATATGTTGTCCGAATGAGATCAGGTTTCCAAAACTAAAGGACCATACGTACACTTACCTTAGCATCACACTGTGCACAAACACCCGCCAAACTGTACCTGCGTACTTAAAAGTACCTTGGTTTCACACTCACGAAAATAACATCTCTTGGTTGATTTATACTTATGTGGTGCATGCAGTTGCTAGGTAGCTTGGCCAGGCTCTCAGCCGGGTCCATGCACGGATATGCTCGAGACGAGGTAGCTAGTACGACAAACTATCCTCCTACACATGTACAGATGGATCCATATATCGACCAACTAACCAACTAATAATAACCTACTGTAGCTAGCATGCGCCTGCATTTTGCCAGGCATGCATGTTGCAGCATTGTTTCCACGACGAGACAGTGCAGCGGTGCAGCCTGATGCATCCTTAATCATTCAGGATCTCAACCTAATAATAGTACACACCATGGATGTTCATAATTATTGCTAACTTAAAGTAAGTACCACCTTAGATAGCACTATCCCGCAGCTCTAGCCCGTTCCCTTCTGCCCAACTGTTTAGAAGCCGCTTTCCGTTCTACGGTTCCTAAGTTGAGGGGGTCATCGGAGATCTGCCGCCGCTCCGTGATGCACACCACGGCGATGAAGATGGCCAAGCACGAGAGCGGCGACATGAGCAGCTTCCGCCATATGCTTGTTATCCTTTTCTGGTCGCGCTGATCTGCTCTCACTTGTTGGTCACTGTCGTCTTCCACTGGTAGAAATGTAGTGTAAGGTGGTAGGTACCTGTTCGTAGTGTGTAGGCACGAGGATGATATGAGAGAGTTTATGGTTATCACTATCTGGAATCGATCGAGTGGAGGTATGTAACGTACTCCCTCCGGTCATTTTCACTCTGTTTATAAAATCTATGTGGAGTGGAGGGAAAGAAGTTCATAAAGTTTAACCACATATTTATATGAAAAAAATATCAATCTGCAAAACTAAAAATATATGATATGCAAATTTAATTCATGACACATCTAATGGTATGATTTCGTACTGTGTGAATGGTGATATTTCTTTTACAAAATTAGGTAAATTTTATAAATTTTGACTTCAGACAAATCGCATATGCGGAGTAAAATGGACTTGAGGGAGTACTCACATCATGACCACATAGAGCACCACGACGGCCGACGACACGGTGGAAAGGTCCACCACCATCTCGCCGGTGTGCCTGGAGTTGACCGACATGAACAGTGCCGCAACGAGCTTCTGCAAGGCGGTGAGCCCGCGCAGCCCGTCGGAGCCCCACAACATGGTGCAGATGAGCGACAGTTGCGCTAGCACGAACGCCGCCACGGTGAAAGCCAGGAACCACGTGTGCCGGCTCGTCAGCAGGTGGTCGTAGCCGATGGTCCTCAGCTCACTGAGCTCGGGCCACCTGGTGACTCTCCGGAGAGCCTAGATAGCCAGCCTGAGGAAGACGGGGAAGAGTGTGTTGCCGAGGAGGACGTGCGGCATGACTAGGAGCAGGAGGCCTGGGAAGGACCGGAAGGCGATCATCCCTTCGTTGTTCGGGACGAAGCCACAGTTGGCGAACGTCGAGACGACGGTGAAGACGGAGAAGGTGTGCAGGCTGATCCCCTTGCCGGTGAGCACAACCCTCGCGCCGGAGACCACGCTCATGCCAACTTTCAACCTTTTCAGAGTTTATTTGTAGTGCTTTTCAATTTCAGGGTCTTATAGCTCAAAACAATCAGTAAATGCATGGAAAATAACAAATATCATAAAAAAAATAAGTAATTAGAAATAAAATAAAATAAACTTTAATAAAATATATAAGTTGTAACAAAATAAAATAAACTTTAATAACATAAATAAAATTTATGAAACTAAAATTGTCAACGTATTTTCTGTTCAAAACATTATAAGCAACCTCTAGTATTACTGAAACTAAAATTATATAAAATTGATGCAACTAAAATTATCGAAGTTTTTCTGTTCAAAATCATTAAAAGCAAATAGAATTTTCATAAAGAACTTTTTTGTTTGAAACTTTTATAGCAAAAGAAAAATCATAAAATAAAATAAATAAGTAATTAGAAACAAAATAAAATAAAAAAAATAAGTATTTTCTTGTAAGTAGAAACAAAATAAAATAAATAAAGCAAAAAAGAAAAGAAATAAACTGGGAAAAAATAAAAAACGCCACCTACTGGGCCACCACGGCCTGAATACGACTAGAAACCCACCAATGGGCCAAAATTCAGGCCCATAGAAAGCCTAGTAGGCCCACATGCAGATACAGTGTCTTTAGCCCTGAAAGCCTGCATTTGAGAGGAGCTCGAGAGGGCAGCGGGAGTGGGGCTTATAAACCACTCTCGAGCTCCCTCAGCTAGCGAGGTGGGACTAAACTTTCGTGCCGCAATGCGGGCAGTACAAGGCCTTTAGTCCCGGTTGGTGCCACCAACCGGGACTAAAGGGGTGTATTAAAACCGGTTCTTGGTAAGAACCGGAACAAATGCCTCCTCTTTAGTCCCGGTTGGAGCCACCAACTAGGACCAAAGGCCTCTGCTTCCCGCCCTTTGTGCTGCTGAAAAGCGACCTTTGGTCCCGGTTGGTGGCTCCAACCGGGACTAAAGGGGTGCTTTGGTCCCGGTTACTGCCACGAACCAGGACCAAAGGTATGTCTATATAAGTCACACTTGTGAAATTTTCGGTTCAGTTCTTCTTTCCACTCCCGTCGCCGCGTGCTCCCCTACCCCGACGCCGTCGCCGCGTGCGCCCTGCCCCGACTCCGTCGCCGCGCCGCCCCTGCCCGAACGCCGACGCCACGCGCGCCGTCCCTGCCCAGCGCCATCGCCACGCGGCCACACATCATCACCACCCGATCCGCGCCGCCCTGCCCGGCCAGCGTCGCCAGCCGCCGCCCAGTGAGCCTCGGCCCCGCGCCGCCTGCCACCCCCCCATCGTCGCCGCCCGCCGCCGTGGCTGCCGTAAAAATATATGATTAGATGATTTTTTGTTCATAGATGTGATATTTTTGTTCATATATCATATGATGTTTTTATATTGTTTGTAGATGATCGATCATATTTGTTCATATGTATGCAAGTGAAGTCGTTGTAGTTAGTGGTACTGTTTACGGTTAGGGTCGTTGAAGAAAGAAATTAAGGAAAGAAGAAAAGAGGAAGAAAAGAGGAAGAAGGAAGAATAATAAAAATAAGAAGAGGACGAAGAAGAAGAAAAAAGAGGAGAAGGAGTCCTTCTCCTCTTTTTTCTTCTTCTCCTTTTTTTTCTTCTTCTTCCTCTTCTTATTTTTATCGGGTATGTCGTTGTCGATATAACCCCCTCCCCGATAACTTCGACATGAGGGGGGGGTCGATAAATAATTGAACTAGTTAAATAAGTTTATTTTTAATAAGTACTACTTTATTTTATTTATAGTAAGTGCTTAGTAGTTGAACTAGTTGATTTAATAAAACTACTTTATTTTACTATAGAAGTATTTTATTTTTAGTAAGTACTACTTTATTTTATTTATAGTAAGTGCTTAGTAGTTGAACTAGTTGATTTAATAAAACTACTTTACTTTACTATATATAGAAGTAGTTTATTTTTAGTAAGTAATACTTTATTTTATTTATAGTAAGTGCTTAATTAGTAGTTGAACTAGTTGATTTAATAAAACTACTTTATTTTACTATAGAAGTAATTTATTTTTAGCAAGAAAATTAATAGAACTAGTTTATTTTTTTAGTTCAAGCAATTATTCCCGCATCGACGTCGACGATGCCTATCCCATCCTCGTAAATGCGACTCGGGCGGAGGAGGCCGGCTTGATCAGAGGGGCCATGTCCGGGACTGGGGTCCGCCGGGCTGGTATTGGGAGGTGCTACCTTCCGAGGGGCGTAGGTTGGTGAGGAGCCAGCCCGTCGTTGACCCGATCCTTGTTTGGTGGCGGTCGCATGGGCCAGTGATGGTCCTAGGCTTCCTGACAACGCGGAGGTGGTACGTCACCGTGTCAGCGAGGAGGACGAGCACGTCCGTCGCTACATGGTTGCGTTGGAGGGCATGTTCGACAATACCTGGCAGGTTCTTCAGGGATCTCACTGGAGCTATGATCCTATGATGGTTCCTTCCCTTTGGGTGTCCACCGCCCGCGCCGATACCCGTCGGGCGCTACGGTTTTAACTGTACTAGCGATGCTATATATATGTATGATAGTATTCGAGGTGTATTAGTGATAATATTCAACGGTGTACGGACGGATGAGATGATGTAGTTTTGCTTATAATTGAATGCATGCTAATTTGAATACTACTTTATTTTTTGATTTGGTTTTTCTTATTGAATGATTTAATTGGAAAACTACTCCTACTTTGAATGCTAAAATTGAAGAGCACTATGCAAGCCGTATGCATATGATTAGTTGATAGCTTATAGGGTTTTTGTTATCGCAGAAATCTAGGAGCCCCCCTCCATCATCCCCGCCGTCGTCCCCGTCACTGACCCCCTCCGACCTTGAGGGGAGACCAGCCAAATCCCTTTTTAGAAAGATAATTAAACGATATTTCGGGTTGACTTTAAGTCTGCCGAGTCTCCATCATATATGAGAGGACGAAGAATCCCGACTGTTGTTGTGGGGTAGCTTCTCCTTCGTTTCCGTGTGCTAGACAATTTGGTGTAATGCACTCGGGAACGAAAGGAGAAGCTACTATCACCGACGGTCACAAATGTCAGAGAGGAATCAGTGAGGGAGAGTTCCACCATATATATATATATATGAGAGGACGAAGAATCCCGACTGTTGTCGTGGGGGTCGCTTCTCCTTCGTTCCCGTGTGCTAGACATTTTGGTGTAATGCACTCAGGGACAAATGGAGGAGCGACCATCACCAACGGTCGAATGTATACACCACGTGAGCTGAGAGTTTTCAAGAAAAGACTCGACAAACCGATAGTCAACCCGTGATAAATAATAATGATCTAATTTTGTTTTTGTACTACATGCATTTAATTGTACAAGTTTAATCTTTGAATTATGAACATAGGAAATGTCGTCATCGGACGACGAAAGTCTCCCGGGGGAGTGCGGCTAGTGCCACGACGATCGTGGTCTGTGCGACAGGCCTCACCTGGACGATGATCAGCGCTTCAGCATTAAGCTTGAGGAGACCTTCGATGTTGAAACGGTACGCAATGACGACAAGTGTTTTTTTCGTAATTAAGCATGACTTCAACTATTTCAACGTGTAATTTTCATCTTTTACAATTCTGAGTATAGCTTATCCCATGCCATGCAAGACTCTATGTCTTGGAGAGAATGGATTTTGAAGACCATGAAAATTTTGAAACGAAGAAAATTCACCTAAGGACCCATCATGATGTGGATTTTGAAGTAAATCTGTATAATGCTGAGAGCGTAACCCATTTTGGTTGCAAAAATTGGGAAGCATTTGCAAGATGTATGGTTTTGATGAGGGTATGCCACCATGGATCTTGGTGATCCTGACATCGACCAAGAAAATATGGACATTTGGGTCCTTGTTGATACGCCTCCAGTTCTACCGCTATGTGAGTTCCTCAAACATAGTTAATTATTAACTAATTTATATTGTTTATTTCAAAATAGTCGACAACTTATTTCCATTGGCAGCTTATTTTGATTATTCAAACAATGTGCGGAACATGGTAGACAAAACCCACTACACCGATGGCTCCGAGTTAACTTATCAGGAGAAAAATCATCTGGTCGGATTTTGTACTGATCTTGAGAATTACAATATCTACAATCAAACTCCTCAACATTATGGTCAATACGTGCCACTAGTGCACGTGTTGAACTACGGTAACTACTATGGAGATACCCTGGTAAGATTTTTTACTATTACGACATCCGTGCATCTTTTGCATACTTCTAAAACTAGTACATCATTGCTAACTATGAAGTTATTACTATGTTTTTCAACAGAGAATCCAAGAGGATTGTGTGCCTCATTTGATGTACCAGAATGACAGCCTTCGTGTTTTGAACATATATCCAGGTCATCCTACGAATCTCAACTGTCCATACCGGATTTCTAAAAGAAGTGGAGACATGCTAATCAGAGAATGGAAAAAATGTATGGACAGTCGTAAGGAGGTTCTTGGAAGCAAAAGGAAGCGCCGCGCAAGAATTGGAGACAGGATGATCTCCATTCTCCATAATGGAGAGTCAGGGTCTATATTGTTTTATGCTATTTTACCTTAAATAGGGTATTTAGGTCCTGCATAATACTGATGATCATGTGCTAAGAACAATTAAGTAGGGTTGGTTCGATGACTATCAGGATGATGATCGTATGACTTGTTATTAATAACGAGTAGAAGTTGTATGATGATGATTAGTAGGACTTGTTATTATGATGATGCATGATGCAAGCATGGAGATTTATTATATATCTGTGGGTGAAATGAACATGGATTGGATTGAAGTGAAGGCAACATGCATGTGGTGCATGTCGAAAGTAGTACAATCCAAACTTGATCAAGTTAGGATTAGTATTACTTTCGACATGCACCACATGTTGCCTCATTTCAATATAAGTCATGTTTAGAAATAGCAGTATAGCAGTAGCACGGAGATAAGAGAGGACACATCTCTCTATTAGCTACCTATAACAACCTAAATTAACCCCCAAAACACCTAAACCACCTCCTTTCAAAAAAAAAAACCAACCCTTGAAATGCTGACGCGTGGAAGCTTATTGGTCCCGGTTGGTGCTACCAACCGGGACCAAAGGCCCTCCCGCCTGTGCTCGCCGGAGCGGCCACGTGGAGGCCCATCTGTCCCGATTGGTATAAGAACCGGGACTAAAGGCCTAGGGCATTAGTAACGACCCTTTAGTCCCGGTTCCACAACCGGAACATATGGGTCTTATGAACCGGGACAAATAGCCCTTTTTCTACTAGTGACTTGGCCTATCTTACACTCTTATAATATTTTTTGGAGTCTGTGTTAAAGCTGATTGTTAATCTATAACTCACTCCCCTTCTCTTTTATCCAATTCAGAATATAATATTTTAATTCTTACAGCCTACTTACAGTATAATGCTCGACTTACTCCAACTAGTAGTAGCTGATTTATCATGCACTCGCTATGCACTCTCTTTGCATGTAAATCCAAAGCAATACAACACACATTGACTGAATGACTGTTGGCCTACCGTCTCTTCGCCCATAGGGCCTTCACTTGTGTCTAAATAGGTGCCTGTAAGTGTTAAAAGAAAAAACGGTGCCTGCAAGACAGTGGTCGAAAATGACAGCTAAATGAAAGACCCGCGTGTACTATCCCACAACAACTAGTGCCAGGTAGAAATATGAGTGACAATTTCATGAGCTAATGTCAAGAACTATTTCCTTGACAATTTCATGAACTAATTATGCTGACAGCTCAAAAGCAAAGGAGGTTTGTTTTTTCTATTAGTTGACAGTCTCACACGAAATAACACTTTCCATATTGTTACATATTATTATTATTTTTGCAAAAATGACTCGGATCTATTATAAAGATTCACCAAAAGTACAAAGTACCCCAAGCATAACAAGAATTACACCGAGGTCACTGAACCGCAGAAGCGCCCGCGACAAATCTAAGTATGAACAGTCATTACTCATTAGATACATATTGCTCTTTTCTCAGTAGATAACCATACTGAGTATATACCGCTAGATCAAGAGGGGCGTGCGGCATAAACAATCTAGGTGCCTCTTACAATTTTTGTATGCATAGTGAACTATCATGACAACTATCTAGCCTGTGTGTATTTTCAGCCGAAAAATACCTAGAAATGATTTTTTAGAAGTGCTAAGAAAATCAAAAACCTTTGCATCGATAAATCTACATATATGAAGTATTTTTATTAAATAATCTGTTTTTCGGGAATTAATAAATAATCCGTTAATTTGTAGCTTACACACAAAAAAAGACGTTTGTGGTGACTTCGTCAATCTCAAGATGTCGCGCCGACTGAGTCTCGGAGGTGCTCATAAGGCTAGGGTGTGTACGCGTGCGTTCATAGGGATGACTGTGTACGTGCAAACATACTTTCAAATTGTTCTGAGCATTAAATAAATTTTTTTAGAAAAAAATTCCATGTGGCCCGAGATATATTTGCACCTTTTGTGGCCAGTTGTCCTTTCGTGTAAAATTTTTGATTGTCAACATGTGGTGGTGCCTGTGAAAGGCACTTCCAAAGCATTGACTTTAACGCGCTATAGTTTAGTTTTTTACGTTTTTGTTGACACTAGTAGAAAAAGGGCCTATAGTCCCGGTTCATAAGGGCCTTTAGTCCCGGTTCATGAACCGGGACTAAAGAGTCGGTACTAATACCCTCACCCTTTAGTCGGTTCTATCCAGAACCGGGACGAGATCAAACCTCCACGTGGCCTGTCCGCTGAGCTCAGCGGGAGGGCCTTTGGTCCCGGTTGGTGGCACCAACCGGGACCAATAGGCATCCACGCGTCAGCATTTCTTTGCTCTGGTTTTGTTTTTTTTCAAAAGAGGGGGGGTTGGGGGTTTTGGGGGTTAATTTAGGTGTTTCATATATTGTGCTATAGCTAGCTAATTAATAGAGAAAAGTGTCCTTTCTTTTGTCCGTGCTTGGTCGACGCTTCGTACTATACATACATATAGAGAGGACTAACTAGACATGCTAGCTAGCTAGTAATTAAGCAAATAGAAGATCGTCATGAACATATATATGCATACAGATAGAAGTGATATCGACCACCTCTCCTTCTCCGAGAGATTGGTCGAACAACAAGTTCTCGTATATCTATCCGACGCTACGGCTACATATATACAATAATTATCTTTTACAATACGGACGCGTGGTCCACATGGTATTCCCGTCTTCAGCGATCACATAGTCAAGAAAGAATGCCGCCAATTCCTCTTGAATTGCTCGCATGCGATCTGGTGCTAGGAGTTCATCCGCTGCGAAACATCTAATTTTAAGAAAGGGTCAATACATATATATATATATATATATATATATATATATATATATATATATATATATATATATATATATATATATATATATATATATATATATATATATATATGAATGAATGAAACTCAACACAAATGATGGTAATAAAATAAAATTGTGAATATTTTATTTACGCACTTCAAATTGTTTGTCGGAGTAGCCCTCTCACAGGTCGTGTGGCGGATGGACTCGCAAACGTAGTATCCACAGAAATCATTCCCTTGTTCCTGCCACAACCACTTTACAAGAAACAGAGGTCAATCAAACTGATAATTAGCAAGCACATGCTAAATGGTATTGATGAAACTAGCGCTTGAATCACTAGGAGATGCGTGGAATATGCTACTATATAGTACTTACTTTGGTGTCTAAATTGCAGCTTCTTGGTAGTCCCGGAGCTTTTTGGTGAATTTTCCCCAAGCCCTGCCATACAAAGAAAACAATTACTTGATATCAGAAATGAACAAAGTTGCTGATATGATGTATAATGATCGATTTAACTTACTTCTCGAGCATTTCAGTCATTTCCGCATACTCCTTGGGATCTTCTCGTCTCGAGCCTAAGACAGTTACTACTCCCTGCTCAAGCTTAATCTCTAGGAGAATATAGTGGAACCTGCGCACGCATGCATAACTCATCAACATTACATTTCTATAACCTGGACTAAATAAGGGAAACCGAATATGCCACAAGACAGTAACACTCACGTGTAGTTATAAGGAAAGAGTATTGTATTTTTGTGTTCATTTATTTCCAACGATCGTAGCAAGTTGGCCTCGGTTTCCTTGGCACGATATTTAACCTCATTTGCATCGATGAGATATGTGTTAATGAACCCAATATCACCCACTTGTTTTTTCTTCATTTCTCGATCTTCAATCTGCATAATATAGTGAGGATATTTATAAATACATGCAATGAAAGAGCTGAGTTATATAGAGATACTTAATGACAGAAGTAGTACTACTTACAGACAGTAGCAGGTGACCGTTGCTTTATCGATGGCCAATTGATTGAAAAACTGATAGAACTCCTCAAATGGAATAGGCAACAGTTCAATTCCAAGGAGGTCATGCTCCTTTTTAACTCTCAAATACAAAGTATTCCTCCCTCGACTCTTTGCAGGTTTTCATGTACCAATCATGCAATCTTCGCATCATCGTTGTTAGAGAGCTTTCATCTTTGACGAGAGGCTTCCCGTACTCGTATCTTTGTATCTGCACCTCCAAGAAATCAAATTGTACATCGTCGGGCAAGTAATCTTCAGGATTGCCATAACGGGCACCATCCTCGGATCGACGATGTCGCTAGCGAACACCTTGAGCGGGGGCACGATTCCTTCGCTTGTTCGCCGAGCTGGGCAATTTGTTTCCCAGCTCGTCGTTCTTTCATCCTTTGATCAGCAGCGACAGACTTCCCGATCTCTCCGCCTCGGCAAATGCCTTTCCAATAATGCGCTCATAGTTGCCTTTCGCGGAGACTTGGGTGGTTTTGTCGGGGCAGCAAGTCGCTTCGCTTTGACCGGATCTACCTTCTCCTCCGGAGGTGGATGTCTCTTTGCTTTCAACCCTTGAAACCAGTCATCCACTTGATCTGCGCGATCTTCGCGTTTTCCTCCTCGCTCCTCTCGTGCGGTAACTTCTCCGAGTCTTGAGAGAAGGACCGAATCAGATCTCCTCCGCCTTTGGCAAGATTGCTAGACGCCGGCAGAGCAGACGGAGCGGATGTCTTCTTTCCTTGCTTACGGGCGGAGGAGAAGGACTACGACGCGCCGGAGCAGCCGGAGCGGCGGCGGGTCTCTTCCGCCTTTGCCGACGAGGCGGAGAAGGAGGAGGCTGGCTGCCGGGACGCGCCGGTGCAGGCGGAGAAGGAGACGGAGTGCCGCCACGCCGGAGAAGGAGCCGGCCGAGTGCCCTGATCGTCACTCGCGGAGGAGGAGGTGGTGGAGGAGGCGGAGTGCCCCGACTCACGGGAGGAGGAGGAGGAGGCGGAGGCGCCCAGTTCGGAAGGTTGATGAGATCCTTCCGCCATAGGCATGGAATCTTGAGAGCGAACCCAGCCGATACTCCCTTCACCGTAGGGTGGTCAAGCGAGCTCCTCAAATCCCTCCGTTATTTCATCGACCATCACCTTAGCATATCCTTCGGAATCGGCCGACGGTGAAAAGTTGAGTCGGGTTTAGTGGGATAAGCAGAGCCAACAGCCGCCTTGACCTTTAAATTGCTCCATTGCGCCATAAGGTGGCAACTTTCAGCATCCGTGATAGCATCCACGGGATAGCTGGCGAGAGCCGTCAAGGCATGTTGCTCGGCTGAAGCAGCTCGGTGGAAGCCACGCTGCTTCTCCGCTGAGATGGCGGGGTAGCCGGGGAAGCTTCGACAGGTCGTTTGTTGTGATCGGCTGCTTCTCGTTCCTCTTCTCGTTCCTCTAGCCCCATTACCCTTTCGTGCAGCGCTGCATTAGGCTCTGCTCCGGTTTCTTCCTCCTCTCATGGGTTTTGTAACCCCTGCGTCCGAAATCCGCCTTCCACGAAAGGAGCTGGCGTGCCTCGTGTCCGTCCGTGGTGCTCGAGATTCCCGAGGGCCATTGTGAGCTCGTCCTTCTCCCATGTCTGAACGAACTTCCCTTGCTGCGCTGCTTCGATATAATGCTTAAGCCTCTTGACTGGTATGTCCAATTGTTCGTCCGTCCAAATGCACTTCCCGTTATAGGGTCCAAGGATCCGCCGCCTCGAAGAACCAAGTCCGCAACGGTCTGCCAGTTCATTGTCTCGGTTCGATCCCTTTATCAAGCAGATCATTCTCAGCCTTGGCCCACTTAGGCGGGCTATGAGGTAGCCACCGACCCGTGCGATGATGAAGCTTCTTCTTCGCAGCATTTCTCTTGTTTGTCGCTGACATCTTTTTACTCTTTTCCGATGTCTTGTAGGCCACAAATGCGGGCGATCATCTCGATCTTCTCATATTTGCCCGTGAATTCTGGTGTCTCATTTTTTTCGACATACGTATTGAGGTCTTTCTTCCAATTCCTGAATAGTTCTGCCATCTTCTTAAGAGCAAAAGACTTGATTAATGGCTCTATTATGGCTTCTCCGGATCATCCTCTGGCGGTAGGGTAAAATTTGACTTCAGCTCAGTCCAAAGATCATTTTTCTGCATATCATTGACACAAGACACCTCGTGGTCTTCGTTCTTAGGCTTATACCATTGGTGGATGCTGATCGGGATCTTGTCCCTAACCGAACCCCCTTGACCGAGCAACAAATGCCTTCTTTGTCCGGTAGGGTTCAATCGGTTGGCCGTCGCGCGATTTGTATGATCTCAAACTTTTCATCCGAGCTCAACTTTTCTTGGGCCTCGTCTCTTTACCGGTTGTGCTCGATCCGGAGGGCTAGAAAAAGAACAAAGACGAGAGTTAATTAATATGTGTACATATATACCAAAACAAAGACGAGAGCTAGTCAGACAGGCTTAACTAATATATATACCTGGCGGACTCGGTTTGGTGATCACCGAGCCGTCCTCACGGTCTACTTCTTCACCCTCTCCTTCTTGCACCGGCATTGGGTCATCGGAGCCATGTAAATCATAGCCAGCTGCTTCTTCACCCTCTCCTTCCAGACCATCGTTGTCGACGTTGAGAAACATCATCGAGGAGACGGCATCACTTCCGTGTGCGATTATGTCCCTCAACAACGCTTCTTGTGCTTCGTCTCGGGGGGTCCATAGTTTCTACAAATATTTACAACATGGCAATTATTATTCAAACATGACAGATATGGATATATTAGTGCCAACGTAGAACTAGCTAGCTAATCACAATAAGGAATCATATTAGTGGCCTCGACGCTGCTTCTCTAGGGTTTGGGGTGGCCTCGACAACGCTTCAAGGGTTAGGGGGTGGCCTCGAGAACGCTTCAAGCTAGGAGGGTGCGTGTATCGACCCCCCACGTGTTGAAGCTATCGGGAGGGGTCGGCGTTGAACAGACATCTATGTCCCACAAGTGGCGTGGGCATCGACGCCCGTGATAGGGTAGAGGGTCGTGGATCGCCGAGCGGTCGAGGTCAAGGGTCGAAGATCGCCGAGGGTCGGGAGGTTGCCTAGTGTCAAAGGATTCAACAAAACCATGTCTTCATCATTAGGCGAAGTAACAGGTGCATGATGATGCAAGCTCTCCAAAGTTGTTTTGGAGCAGAGTCCCAGATAGGATAATTCGCTTTTGGTACAAAGTTCAGCAAAAGGCAAATTATCCTATCCGGACTCCATTCGAAACAACTTTGGAGGACTTCGCACCATCATGCCATGGTTACTTTCTAATGATGAAGCAATGGATTTCTTCAATACTTTGACACTATCGGTACCCCCTATCGGAAAAGGAAGAAAAGAGGAAGAAGGAAGAAGAAGAAGAAAAAAGAAAAAAAGAGGAGAAGAAGAAAGAATAGAGAGAAGAAGAAAAATAGAAAAAATTCTATTTTTCTTCTTCTCCTCTATTCCTTTCTTCTTCTCCTCTTCTTTTCTTCTTTTCCTCTCATTCTTTTCTTCTTCTTCTTCCTTCTTCCTTCGATCCTAGAACCCTCGAACCTCGACCCTAGAACCCTCGAACCCTAGAACCCTCGAACCCTCGACCCTAGAACCTCGAACCTCAAACCCTTGTGCCTCGAACCTCGACCGGCCTCGACGACCCTCGACCCTCAAAACATTGACCCTCGACCGGCCTCGACGACCCTCGACCCCTCTGTGACCCTCTCGACCCTCTAGCCTAGTTCCCGACCGTCGACCCCTCAGCGATCCTCGACACCCTCGTTCCCGATAAAAAGAAGAAGAAGAAGAAGAAGAAGAAGAAGAAGAAGAAGAAGAAGAAGAAGAAGAAGAAATGAGAAGAAGAAAAAAGAGAAGAAGAAGAAAGAAGAAGAAAAAATAGAAGAAAAAAAGAGAGGAGAAGAAGAAGGAATAGAGGAGAAGAAGAAAAAATAGATTTTTCTTCTTCTTCTTCTCTATTCCTTCTTCTTCTCCTTTTTTCTTCTAATTCCTCTTCTTATTTTTTTCTCCTCTTCTTCTCCTTCTTCCTTCTTCCTCTTTTATTCTTTTTCCTTATTTTCCTTCTTCCTCGACGACCCTAACTCTAAACAGTACTTCCTCGACGTCCCCGCCTTTCTCATGAACAAAATAAAATCTATGAATAAAAATAACATCATATTCTATGAACAAAACAAATATTTTATGAACAAAAAAGCATCATACATATATCCATACACATACACAAAAAAGCATCATACATATATCCATACACATATGCAAAAAAGCATCATACATATTCTATGAACAAAAAAGCATCATATATATATACAGAAAAAAAAATCATGGCGGCGGCGGCAGGGGCAGGGCAGGTCTTGCTGGGCTCATCTGTGGCAGGCGTCGGCAACAACGCGATGTCGGGGCCGGCCTGATGCAGAGGTGGCGCGTCTTGAGGGCAGGGCGGGAGGCGGAGGCGACGGCGAGGTCGGGAGGCGGAGGCGACGGCGAGGTCGCGGAGGCGGGCGGAGACGGGCGGGACGGCGACGACGAGGCAGGCGACGGTGTTAGGGCGAGATCACGGTCGGCGACGACGGCGGGCGGACGGCGGCGGCGACGGCGGCGCGGCGACGGCGATGGTGACGACGGCGGCGACAACGAGCGCGGCGACGGCGATGGTGACGACGATGCGCGGGCGACGGCGATGGTGACGATGGGCGTGGCGGCACGCGACGGCGGCGGGCGGCGTCGGGCAGCTGGCGGCGTCTGGGCGGGCGGGCGCAGGGCGACGCGACGAGGAGCGGGACGATTTGGGCAGCTCTGGCGGCGGGGCAACTGGCTAGGAGGCGAGGAGATGTGAAATTTTCACAAGTCATGTATATATAGAAGAGCATTGGTCCCGGTTCGTGGCTCCAACGGGACCAATGCTTTAGTCCCGGTTGGTGCCACCAACCGGGACCAAAGGCCAAATTTCAGCAGCCCAAAGGCGGGAAGCGGCGACCTTTGGTCGGTTGGTGGCACCAACCGGGACTAAAGGGGGCATTAGTCCCGGTCGTGGCACCAACCGGGACTAAACCCCTTTAGTCCCGGTTGGTGCCACCAACCGGGACCAAAGGCCTGTGCTGCCCGAACCCAAATATTTAGTCCCACCTCGCTAGTTGAAGGCGCCAGCACTGGTTTATAAGCTGGTGTGCCTCCCATTTCGAGCTCCTCTCTAATGCAGGCTTTGGGCCTAATCTTGCTACTGCTGTGGGCCTATTGGGCCTCTGCGGGCTGAATCTGGCCCATGTAGGGTTTCTAGTCGTATTCAGGCCATGGGGCCTAGTAGGTGGCACTTTTTTTGCTTTATATTTTATTTCTTTTTGCTTTTAGTTTTAGAAAAATATAAACTTTCTATTAGTGCCATTAGTTTTAAAATTTGAAAACACTTTTTTGTTTTCTTTGTTGCTTTATTTATTTTATTTTGTTTCTACTTACAACAAAATACTTATTGTTGCTATTTTTATTTTTTCAAGTTTTTTGTTTTGTTTTCTGCATTATTTATTTTCTTTTGGTTTTTGCTTTATTTTTTAATTCTTTTTTGCTTTTAGGTCAGCAAAATTATAAACTTTCTGTTAGTGCTTTTAGTTTTAGAAAAATATAAACTTTTGTTTGTGCCATTAGTTTTAAAATTCAAAACACTTTTTTGTTTTCTTTGTTGCTTTATTTATTTTATTTTGTTTCTACTTACAACAAAATGCTTATTGTTGCTATTATTATTATTTTTTCAAGTTTTTTGTTTTGTTTCCTGCATTATTTATTTTCTTTTGGTTTTTGCTTTATTTTTAATTCTTTTTGCTTTCAGGTCAGCAAAATTATAAACTTTCTGTTAGTGCCATTTGTTTTAGAACAATTATAAACTTTCTGTTTGTGCCATTAGTTTTATAAAATTTGAATTCTTTGAAATTTGTGTGAATCACAAGTTTGTGAGCTCAACAAGGCGTGAGGGACGGGCTTATAAACCGGTGTGGCGCCCTTCGGTTGGCGAGGTTTTCAAATTCATAGTTTTCAAATGAACTCTGAAAAAGTTGGCATAGCATGTTCATGAACAAAACGGACAATGGTATCATACTGTGTGTTACAAAGTTGGCATGATATCATCATAATAGTTGCGGAGAAAGTCTTCACTTTTCTTCGCTTGTGTTGTTTGCTTATTGCGCCGTAACCATGGATAATCTTCATCGTTTATCAGGATGCTTGGGTCAGCCTTGACTTTGAAGGGGGAATTTCATGAAACTTTTCATACTCTTGAGACATGTCATCTTGCCCTCCACTCCCGGGATGTCCCTTTTCCTGAAAGAACTATGTGGCGCTTTGGCTCATTGTATGATGTATTCGCTTCCTTATCTTTTCTTTTCCTCGGTCTGGTAGACATGTCCTTCACATAGATAACCTGTGCCACATCATTGGCTAGGACGAGCGGTTCGTCGGTGTACCCAAGTTTTTGAGATGCCTTGTTGTCATTCCGTCTTCGTGGGTCTACCTGTACCCGCCTCTGACAGATTGACCCACTTGCACTTAAACAAAGGGACCTTAAAATCTACTCCGTAGTCAAGTTCCCATGTCTACTATGTAACCATAATATGTGTCATTTCCTTGTCGGTTGCTGCATCAAAGCGGACACCGCTGTTTTGGTTGGTGCTCTTTTCATCTTGGTCAATCGTGTAAAATGTATTCCCATTTATCTCGTATCCTTTCCAAATCATTACAGTCGAAGATGATCCCTGGACAACAAGTACAACTCATCACAAACAGTGCTGTCACCCACGAGACGTGTTTCCAACCAACTGCTGAAAGTCTGATGTGTTCACATGTAATCCATCGTCGCCGCTGCTCCGGGTGTTTGGGCGCAGACTGTTCTTGTGTTCATCGGCATACGGGTCACCAAGGTAGAGTTCTGTAGAATTGTGTAGTGTGCTTGAGACCAAGAATATCCGTCCCTACATATTATTGAGTCTCTTCCAAGCGTGCCTTTTCGGTCAGTCTCCCCTCATACCGCGATTTAGGGAGACCTATCTTATTAAGGCCAGGAATGAAGTCAACACAAAACCCGATGACATCCTCTGTTTGATGGCCCATGGAGATGCTTCCTTCGCCTAGCACGATTCTGAACATATTTTTTAGGACTCCATGAACCTCTCAAAGGGGTACATATTGTGTAGAAATACGGTCCCCGAATGACAATCTCGTCGACTAGATGAACTAGGACGTGCGTCATGATATTGAAGAAGGATGGTGGGAACACCAGCTCGAAACCGACAAGACATTGCGCCACATCACTCCTTAGCGTTGCTACGATTTCTGGATCGATCACCTTCGAGATATTGCATTGAGGAATGCACATAGCTTCACAATGGCTAATCGGACGTTTTCGGTAGAAGCCCTCTCAATGCAACCGGAAGCAGTTGCGTCATAATCACGTGGCAGTCATGAGACTTTAGGTTCGGAACTTTTCTCGACATATTTATTATTCCCTTTATATTCGACGAGAAGCCAGTCGGGACCTTCATACTAAGCAGGCATTGAAAGAATATTTCTTTCTCTTCTTTCGTAAGAGCGTAGCTGGCAGGACCTTCATCTTGCTTCGGAGGCATGCCCTCTTTTTCGTGCAAGCGTTGCAGGTCCTCTCGTGCCTCGGTGTATCTTTTGTCTTCCCATACACGCCCAAGAAGCCTAGCAGGTTCACGCAAAGGTTCTTCGTCACGTGCATCACGTCGATCGAGAGCGGACCTCTAGGTCTTTCCAGAGGGTAGGTCCCAAAATATAGATTTCTTCTTCCACATGGGTGCGTGATTCTCAGCGTCATTCGAACAGCTAGTCCGCCGGACCCTTTCCATAGATTACGTGTAAATCATTGACCATAGCAAGTAGGCGATCACCGATGCGCATGGCGGGCTTCTTCCGGTGATCTGCCTCGCTTTGAAATGCTTGCCTTTCTTTCGACATTGATGGTTGGTCGGAAGAAATCGGCGATAGCCAGTACACATTCTTCCTGCAGCTTCCCAGGTATATACTATCGGTGTCAAGTAAACAGTGCGTGCATGCGTGGTATCCCTTGTTTGTCTGTCCTGAAAGGTTACTGAGAGCGGGCCAATCGTTGATTGTCACGAACAACAACGCCTTCAGGTCAAATTCCTCCTTTTTGTGCTCATCCCACGTACGTACACCGTTTCCATTCCACAGCTGTAAAGTTCCTCAACTAATGGCCTTAGGTACACATCAATGTCGTTGCCGGGTTGCTTAGGGCCTTGGATGAGAACTGGCATCATAATGAACTTCCGCTTCATGCACATCCAAGGAGGAAGGTTATACATACATAGAGTCACGGGCCAGGTGCTGTGATTGCTGCTCTGCTCCCCGAAAGGATTAATGCCATCCGCGCTTAAAGCAAACCATACGTTCCTTGGGTCCTTTGCAAACTCATCCCAGACTTTCTCTCGATTTTTCTCCACTGCGACCCGTCGTGGTGCTCTCAACTTCCGTCTTTCTTACGGTCCTCACTGTGCCATCGCATCAACTTGGCATGCTCTCCGTTTCGAACAGACGTTTCAACCGTGGTATTATAGGAGCATAACACATCACCTTCGCAGAACCCTCTTCCGGAGGCTCGTCGTCAACATCACCGGGGTCATCTCGTCGATCTTATACGCAATGCACCGCATACCGGGCATGCGTTCAGATCCTTGTAGGCACCACGGTAGAGGATGCAGTCATTAGGGCATGCATGTATCTTCTCCACCTCCAATCCTAGAGGGCATACGACCTTCTTTGCTGCGTATGTACTGTCGGGCAATTCGTTATCCTTTGGAAGCTTCTTCTTCATTATTTTCAGTAGCTTCTCAAATCCTTTATCGAGCACAGCATTCTCTGCCTTCCACTTTGCAGCAATTCGAGTACGGTACCGAGCTTTGTGTTGCCATCTTCGCAATTGGGGTACAACCCTTTTTGTGATCCTCTAACATGCGATCGAACTTCAGCTTCTCCTTTTGACTTTCGCATTGTGTCCTTGCATCGACAATGACCCGCGGAGATCATCATCATGGGGCACATCGTCTGGTTCATCTTGATCTTCAGCAGCTTCGCTGTTGCAGCACCATCGTGCACATCGTCTGCAGTGCAACTTGATGTTCAGTAGCATCACCGTATTCAGGGGCACATAGTTGTCATCGTACTCTTCTTCCTCGCCGTCTTCCATCATAACCCCTATTTCTCCGTGCCTCGTCCAAACATTATAGTGTGGCATGAAACCCTTGTAAAGCAGGTGGGTGTGAAGGATTTTCCGGTCGAGTAAGACTTCGTATTCCCACATATAGGGCATGGACAACACATAAAACCATTCTGCTTGTTTGCCTCAGCCACTTGAGAAAAGCATGCACGCCCTTAATGTACTCGGAGGTGTGTCACACCGTACATCCATTGCCGGTTCATCTGCGTGCATTATATATAATTAAGTGTCAAAAATCATTACAGAACATCATGAATAGATAATTAAATGACCAAATTAATAGAAGTTCATCATCACATAAAACCAAAGTACATACATAGTTCTCATCTAACAACATAAAGCTCTGCAGAGCATCTAAATTAATTAAACCATACATTGAAACTATGTAAAACATTTCAATGTGAAAACAAATACGATCATAATCGCAACCAAGGTAACAACTGATCCAACGGCATAATGATACCAAGCCTCGGTATGAATGGCATATTTTCTAATCTTTCTCATCTTCAAGCGCATTGCATCCATCTTGATCTTGTGATCATCGGCGACATCCGCAACATGCAACTCCAATATCATCTTCTCCTCCTCAAGTTTTTTATTTTTTCCTTTAAGAAATTGTTTTCTTCTTCAACTAAATTTAACCTCTCGACAATAGGGTCGGTTGGAATTTCGGTTCAACAACCTCCTAGATAAATAAAATCTATGTCACGTTGGTCGGCATAATTTTCATAAACAATAAATGAACCAATAGTTATGAAAAGATAATATATACCACATCCGAATCATAGATAGGACGAGGGCCGACGGGGGCGGATACCAAAACCATCGCACTATATAAGATGCAATAATAAAAGTAAGAAAATAATACAAGTAAGAATATTTTTCCTTTCGTAAAGAAGATAAGAACAAGAGGCTCACTACGGTGGTCTTGGCGATGAGATCGGCGCGGGTGATCGACGGCGGTGAAGACGGGGACGGGGCGTGACGGACCGCTAAACCTAGACAAATATTGAGGAAAATGGAGGTTAGAGGTCGAGCTTGGAGAGGAGAAAGCTTAAGTAGTGTGGCTCGGGCATTCCATCGAACACCTTGTGTGCATAGGAGGTGAGCTAGAGCACCACCAAGCCCCCTCCCCTCGGCCGAAAAAAAGCAGCAGTGTGCTCTGCTCTTGCGAGGGGCTATATATAAACAGCACCATTAGTCCCGGTTGGCGGCATGAGCCGGGACTAAAGGGAAGCCTTTGGTCCCGGTTCATGCCACCAACCGGGACCAATAGTGGTGGGCCAGAGCCAGACCATTGGTCCCGGTTCGTCCCACCAACCGGGACCAAAAGGTCCGGACGAACCGGGACCAATGGCCCACGTGGCCCGGCCGGCCCCCTGGGCTCACGAACCGGGATAAATGCTCACATTAGTCCCGGTTCTGGATTGAACCGGGACTAATGGGCAAAACAGGCCTCAACGATAGCCCCTTTTTCTACTAGTGTGAACGGACAAAATATCGTCCATTTTATGTAAATTATGTTCGAATTTAATAGAAATCTGTCGTGTTTGCATGACAATCGTCCGATTTGTTCAAATTCACTAATTGAGATATTTTGGATAAGCTCTAAGTGATGTTGCATTCAATTTATTTCGCGAACATCCTTGCATCTCAACATATGGCCTCATTGTGGAGAGAGAAAAGAGAAGGATACAGAAAGCGCAATCACATTGGGTTGCACATTGGAGAGAGAACAAGCTAAGAGCCGTATTTCCACTAACATACAACTACCCCCCACCCCCACCACCACCACCCCTCTCTTTCTCTATTATTTAAGAGTACCGCTAATGGATGGCTTTTGACACGGTTTTGTAGGCAAAATGCTAAGTGAATTGCCAATTTCATCAATCTGGCCAACACCAAAGGGGAGAACTAAAAGGGGGTGGCGACCAAGATGATGGACAAGTTGGACAACATGATGACGAAGGAGGAGGAGACATGTGCCAAGCGCAACGAGCTCAAGGAGAAAAAAGAAGGCGGAGCGGTTCAACGTGAATGGAAGTACAAAAGAGGAAGATGAAGCTTGAGGATCAAAATGTCTTTTACCTGAAGGCCGATGATGTGGACCCCGATGCGGCCTCATCTTGGCACGTATCCAGAAAAAAGGGGCAGAAGAAAGATTGATTCGTTCGGACGTCAGGTCCTTTTGTTATGTGATGAGATGGATGTGGATTCTTAAACTTGTTGCATTTGGGACATCTGGTGCTTTTGGTTGCAGGTACTAAATGTATTGTCGAAAATTTGACTTGGTGAAAAAGAGAGGAAGCCGAACATATAGTGGATGTTTTGCGGGATAGCACTGGATCACAGTCGTGACACTTTGACCTGTCCGTTTGATGATCCGTGTTACAGATGCCCTTGATTCCTAGCCTGGCTCCTTCTGGCCGACCGTTGGTTGGAGATGGAGACCTCCTTGATTTGAATGTACGTGTGGCTAGCCCCTGGGTTGTCACCTATCAGTATCAGCACAAATAGAATTTTGAATAGATGAGACGGACGTAACGTAGCGTAGGTACGTGTCACCATGGTCGTCCATACATATGTCTGCTGTCTGCACGATCAAGAGACTGCTTCTGATGTCCATCCGTGTGGTACCTCCGAAGAACGAGAGAGACACCGTACGAGCGCCCACGTGAGCTTCACGCGCGTGCATGTCCATGTCCGAACCAAAGCATGCATGCATGTCACCTCACGTATAGTAGGGTGAGCGGTGCGGCGACGTTAATTCGGAGAATCACATGCATGGCAGCCGGTCATCCACGTATGGCGTCGACAGATTAGGAGGCGATGCTGTGCAATGCAGTGCTGTGTAGTGCAGTGCAATGCCAGTGGTAGTATCATTGTAAGAGTGCGCGCAGAGATTAGCGTAGCTCACCCACGTGATCGGATGCTAGCTGCTTGTCTTTAAACATTGACCGGACAAAGCCAAGGCAGCCACACAAATTAAGCTAGCTAGCTAAAGCAGATCTGAAAGGCTCGTCTCGTGCATGCTGTCAGAAAGAGATCAGATCCGAAACCTACGGGCCTAATAATACACTAAGTATGTAACCTTATACCTTACCATCACACTGTACGTACAAGCACAAACCTACATCCATCAGACTGTACCTACGTACGTACCTTGATTACTTATTTTGGTGCATGCAGTTGCTCGCTAGCTTGGTTGTTAATATGCTCATCTCTCAATCGGCCGTGTCAGCGCATGCAATATGCTGGAGTCTGCTAGCCAGCTAGCACGACAAACTAACGTAGTATGCACAGATGTATGGATCAGTGGTACTCTATATGGTATTGACCAACCAAGGAACCTAGCTAGCATGCACGTTAAATGCCATGTTGCGCCACCCAGATACTTCGCTGATTTATCTTGTACTAGTTATCCACTTTCTTTGGATGTAAGACTGCCCGTAGTAGGTAGTAGCTAGTATCATCAGTTAGTACCATGCATATGATATTAGTGTATAATAATATCTTCACAATGCATCGAATTTGGTGCCCGCTGATGAAAAAGTGAAGCCTTCAACTATTAGATGTTCACATCCACTATTATTGAAGGCCAGCTAATTGTTAGTAGCGATTAGTCACTATCTAGACACACTATTGATTTATCATGTAATCGTTGTCTACTCTCTTTGCATATAAAGCCGACAAAGCATACTACATTTGACTGATTGTCGATCGGCCGTCTCACTCGCCCGTATGGCCTTCACGTGTGAGTCGAATTAGGTGCCAGAACATGAAAAGTGAAGTTTTTGCTATTGGCGTCGATAACGATATCACCGACTCTGTTTGATGCTAATGTGTTTGGCTGTCAAGTAGGACACCTTCTGATGGAATATTTGCATCTATCAGTTTAGCTGCTCCTAAGAGTGGACCTTTTGGATGCTATACTTCTGGGGGAAAAGTTGATGCCTAGAGAGGTAACTATTTGTCTTTTTCCACCTAAAAAAACTATTTATTTTTCCTTTTGAGGTAAAACTGTATTCCTTTTAATGCTAGTTTTAACTAGCATTGCATCTCGTCCTCTAACATGTCCATTTAAATTTTTTATTAATAAGACTTTTAATGATAGATCGAATGGATAAATATAAAAGGGGGTTCTTTTTAATTGTCTCAAGAAGCAGACAATTATTTTGCTTTTGTAAGTAGCGGTGAAAGTTAGTTACTCTCCAAAGATTGTGGCAAGCCCTCTTTATGTATGAGATGTATTGCATCGCTTTTGGCAAGATATCGTGCTTAGCAGGTTCCATGGGTGCACCATGTTGCACAACCTGAGCCACCACGGTGTTGTCACCCGCACGGAAGATGCCGACGGAGCGGTTAGAAGTGTTTTGTGCACTTTCATGAGACGCATTGGTTGTCTGCATAGGTACAAATAGTTTCGTTGACGATTGCGACGAAGGGGCCACCGCACCGGAGCTCCCTTTTTTGAGTTTTTGTTGGCCTCTGCATCATCAGTATTATCATCACGCTGATGGCTCTTATCTGGATGGTGATCCTGGTGATCCCAAATGCGCGGAACAAATTCCGGAGCATGTGAAAGTCATCTTTCTCCCGTTCAAAGGTAAAATAGTACCCATTAAGTTTGACAAACGCATCTGCCGTCATGGATTCGTCTTTAGACATGAAGATATCTATGTTGCTACCTGGATACGGATCAATCCTCTTTTACGCAGAGCAAGGAGATCAACATCTTGAGTCCACCCTATGATGGACCCCACAGCCCATATACCTAGGAAGTGGCGCAGGGAGTGAGGAACACCACACATATGTACCAATACAGTCAGAAGTCCGATGTAGCAGGGTGTATCCTTGGTTTTCCGTTCACTGAAGGACAACATCACTCCATGTGATTGGCCACGGAACTCAAATTGTGCCATATGGTGGAAATCCTCAAACGATGGAAAGGATACAAGGAAAGCGCTAGTGCCATGTGGTATCGCTTCCCACTTCCATCTGGGGAGACTAGGGATGAACTTTGCCACTTCTGCTCCATAAAGATCACAGGGACCACTCCGTCAGAGATTTCTATCAAAGCAATCGACAACCCTGAAGGAATGAGATCCTCTCTATAATACTCCCTCCGTTCCTAAATATATGTCTTTGTAGAGATTCCATTATGGACCATATACGGATGTATATAGATGCATTTTAGAGTGTAGATTCACTCATTTTGCTCCGTATGTAGTCAATAGTGGAATCTCTACAAAGACCTATATTTAGGAACGAAGGGAGTAGATACTAGATTCACGGGGATGTTTCAACGGGCTTCACAGGATGAAGAATGTGGCCTAATTTAATTGGCCCCCATTGATTTTAAGTGGTGGGACGCATCCTACTTAACTAAATCATAGTCATTAATCTTCAATTAGCCTGTAAAACCCATGTAAAGTTTCCCTGTGTGTAGCATTACTCCAATAATAGTACGCACCATGGATGTACATACTTATTGCTAACTTAAAGTACATACCACCTTATGTAGTACTATCCCTCAGCTCTAGCCCCTTCCCTTTGCCGAGCTGTTTAGAAGCCGCTTTCCGTTCTACGGTTCCTAAGAGAAGAAATTAGTCCTTTATGTTTTGTTGTCTCGAAAAAGGTGAAAACATATTGAAATTCTTGAATGGAAAGAACTGAAACCCTAGTTCCTTCGAATTGGCTCAAGAAGGGGCGACTATCCAAAATGATACTGGTCAGTGTGTTGAACTGTTGATACATAGCTGATTTATCATGCACCCTCCGGTCATATGGTCTTCATGTGTTTCTATTCAATAAGGTGTCTGCACATATGAAAAGTGAAACATTTTACTATTGGTGTTGATAAACACGACATCACTTCACCTAGCTTGCTATTACTATCCCTTCGATGTTCACATGCACGCCACGATCGAGCGTCAGTGTTCCAGCTACTTATTACTTTCCATCAGTCACTGTCTAGAAACATAGGTGTTTTATCATGCACTCGTTCTCTACTCACTTTGCATGACCCAACACAACACAGTTTGACTGATGGCCGGCCGTCTCATCCGCTCATCTGGCCTTCTCGTGTGTCTAGTTAGATGTCTCCACATAAAATGTGAAGTCTTTTACTATTTGTGCTGATAACAGTATCACTAGTTTTATGCTACTCCCTCCGATCCAAAATTACATAGCTCATGCACATAATCTACTACCGCACACCAACCAACCTGGTTGAACAAACCCCGTGCAGTTTTATTTTTTGATAAAGAAAAAAACCGTGCAGTTGTCGGAGTACTTGGTGTATTTGTGAGTTTTCGTACCATTAAAGACTTTGATCATGGAGGCCGTAGGCTAGCAATGTGATATATGCATGTGTTCCAAAACCGTAATTCAACTAGGGCAACTCTAACCCTTGGTCCAAATTTTAACACCTCAGACGCCCCGTTCAAACTTGCCTCCTCGAACTCCACAGCTAACCCTTTGCCCCCTAATGTTTTTGATCGGGTGGAGCCAGACCCCACATGTAGTCTCTCCTCTTCTTCCTTCTTTCATCAAATTCCATTTATTTCTCACATCCCAACAGCGACGCATCACACTCCTCCAATCCCCTCTCCACCAGCGACATCACTTGCCCTCCACCCCGCTGCCACAACCCAATCCCCTCACCACTGACATGAATTCAGGTGTTGTTTCACCGGTCTTGTTGCTTGCCTCACCTTCTTCCATCGATGCAGCAGGCACGACGCTCAACCTTGTGTCATCATCGAACAAATCACTCATGCCCATGCACCATGGATAGGCGCGGATTAGGGACTGCAACATGTTGCAGCAATGCCGCTGCCATTACTTCATGTGTGCAACGCTACAATTTTTTATCTGCCTCCCAGGCATGGCCCTCGCCAGAGTCATCCATGTTGGCACGCTCCCGGGGCCACTGCACACTCTTCCTCCACTCCAACCGCTTCTTCAGCGCCGTCCAGGCCAAGTCCTTTGTGATGTCTGTGCTCCACTCACTCTATCTCCAGGGGAGCCACCTCTTCAGTTTCATCCTAGCCGAGGTCGCGAGGGAGGTGCGCAAGGCGAGGGGAGGTCGTCGTCGGTGCGACAGCTAGGTTGAGACGGTTGTCGGGAAGGTTGAATGTGTCCCTTGGGAGGTGTGCTACGTGTTGTTGGGTGTTTAAGAAGGCAAGAGAAGAAATATGGGTAATTCACGCGGTTGCTCAAATTTTGTCGGGCTAGGAGAAGAGTTAAACACAAGTTTAACTCCTCGAAAGAAATATTTTGAAGGGTCAAATGTTTTTAATTAGGAGAAAGGTTAGAGATGCTCTTACATGATTTAGTTAATCGAGGCCTTCCCTAGATGGAAATACTGACTGCCTAAGAGCGTATCTGTACATGATATATGTGCGTAATACATTCCTCGAAGACGATAGCTAGAAAAGAAAACTAGAATTATTCCCACGTGGAAAAGTCTTACCCAGCCAGAAATCCTATTCATAAGAGCAAGTAAGATGGTGTAACCAGGCTACAAGTGTTAAAATATTATATTCGTGCTTAGTTGGATAAGGAGGGAGAGAAGGTAAGCGGGCTATAGATTAAGAGCCAGCTATAGTACGCGCTCCAAGGCAATTTGTGAGGTTCTAAAGTGAGTCACTCATTACCAAAGTATTACATATGTATAACTTACGACAGCCTGCACGGTTAGTTCAATTTCAGTTATTGCAGTCATGATTTATTTATTGCTTATTCAGATTAAATCTCATGGTATTTTGCTCATATATTCAACAGTGAGACTCTCGAAAGATCCATATAGAGGCAAGACCTTTTTTGAATTGGATGTACCAAAAGCTATAATCGGCGTTCGTGTTCTTTTTTCATTTCTTGGGCGCATGTAAGGACTTCGCATGCATTCGGTTGGTGGGATGATGCTTTTGGCTTCTCGTAAGATTGTAGCATCACCACTAAACGAACAAGTGCCACATGAGAAAATAAATGGCCTCAGTGGCATGCAAATATAATCCGGAATTTCAAAATACGCATTACTTCCAAACTAATCGGCCAAATCCAGAGAGTCAGCAGAACCCTACTCCATCATATAGCTAGTTTACTCCCGTATAACGCCCGCGTCGCTCATTGGGGGCGGCTCGGGCAAAAACCCTAGTCGCCACCCCAGTCTTCTCCATCTGCTGCCCCGCCGTCGCCGGTGGACGCCGGCAGGCAAAGCATCCGCATGCGAGACACTTGGTGAGAGCAAGTGGTCTGAAAATACATGTTGTAAGATATGCATGTGAATCTCGTGGGGGGCTTCCGTTGACAACCACTTCCATGAGAAGATGTGTGTCCACCCGACATAATTAACCCTCACCAAAGGCTGGTAAGAGGGGCCCTATCTGTGGCAATCAAATTTCACGTGCCATTTTGCCAGAACAATCTCACGGCACCCGTTTGAGGGGGCTAGATGATCTTCTTTTTTTGGGTCGAAACTTCCGCCTGCATGCCAGGTTGCTCACGCGCATGGCGAGCCATCTAAAATTCGGAAACAACAAGTCCGCGAGCTTTCCAGCTTATTTGGATCTGCTTCGATCATAGCTTGTAGTGATAATGTACTTTATTATTTTCCAATTGTCACACTTTTTCCCCACCTTTTTTTTTCGTCATTTCTCTTCCGCTGTTCTTTTCCAACCGTTTATCACCAGCCACTTGTTCCTAAATGTTTGAATTTCCATTACATGAAATATAACAAAACATTGGTTGAATTACATAAACATGTCTAAACAAACTTCTTAGGTATTTCATATTCACCGCTCTGTGGAACAGATTGTCGGCATAGTTCGCATGGCGTCTGCGAGCTAGGCTGACCCATTTACATATGTTTCCTTCACCGTGTTCTTTGTCTTTTTTACTTTGGTTTTTTATGGCTTCTTTTCTGTGTTTCTTTTTTCCTTTTTTTCTCTATTTTTATTTCTATTGTTAGCATATTTAGGAAATATTTTTTAATAAATATATAAACATCTACTAATATACAAAAATAATTGCTAAGACACATAAACTTTTTAAAATACATAAATATTTGCTATTGCGTGATTTTTTGAAAAAACAAAAAAATTTAAAATTAAATTACTATTCTAAAACTATGTTAATCATTTTAAAAATCGCATGAAATATTTGTTGAATACATTAACACTTTAATTATATGATCATTTTTAAAAATGCATAACCACCGTTTCCATGGACATATTTTTAGACTGGATCAGTCCATCATGTTGAGTGCCTATGCATTTGCCCGACTATGTGCGGAAGAATCTCTCTAAAAAGGACAATGTGAAGAGGATGTTACTTCTCACAGGGTTTTTTATAGCAACCTGCTAAGCTTTATTGATCATAGAGCATGTTTACAGGCACCATTACAAGATCATATAGATGAGTAAGCCAAACATGGGGGCCTGAGATCTAGAGTAGTAGCAAACTTAGCTAGGTTGTGACCTTCAAAATAAGTTGCTGACCGCGCCCGAATCTTTTGAATAATTTGGCCCATGACCCGCCTGGACCTTCAATGATCTCGAACACTTCCGTCTTGCATCGCTAGCAATCTGGATGTGATGGAGTTGGAGATCTTCACCTAGGGCTAGGGCTTCCGTACATGCTATTGTGAACATGAACCTTTTTCGAATCAAACTGGTAGCCTCATCCTCCAGTTTACAGGACTTGCCACACGACTACGCTGCCGATGAAAACTTTTCTCGAAAATACATGGACAATATATTGCAAGTACATCGAAATATTTCATATCAATTTTCTTAAATGTTGTAACAGGAATATGAAAAAAAAAGAAACTAAAATTTAAAAGGTTGTCAGTTAAAAAAAGTTGTTGTGAATCACAGTTTCTTTTAGGCAAGTTGTGAACCGCAGTTTTTTTTTGTGAACACAGTACAATCAAAGTCGCTCACATACACGAGCATATACTCAACCCTATGAACGCACGCATGCACACTGTATCCCTATGAGCACTTTAGAGAAACTGGGCTGACATAATATCTTTAGAAGTCAACACAGGCGCCTCGCAGTCGACTGGAATATCTCCTCCACTGAACGAACATCGCCAGAAGGCTGAAATAAATCCAAGAATAATGTGAGTTATGTCTTGGACTTGAATCTTAGTGGGCTGATGATACCACTTTCTTCCTAACCATTGAAACCACATCACAGGTTGGTTTGCTGAACCAATTAGTTAGAAACGCTGAATTGGGCCGAAGAGCGGCCACGCATCTCTTTATGGGTGTTAGTTAGAAACGATGAATTGGGCCGAAGAGCGGCCATGCATTTCTTTATGGGTTTTGGGGCGGTTAATTCCTGTTCTTCTGTTATTCTTGAGACGTACTGGGCCGAAGCTGCTCCGGGTTTTCTCAAAAAAAAAAAAAAAAAAGAACATGAACCACGATCGGTTAAGGTTCGTCTGCAAGGCATGGCGTGGCACGATCGACAACAACGACGACTTCCACCGTCGGCACCTCCGGCTCCAGAGCTCGGCCGTCCTCATCGCGCTACAGGTCCCCAGCCGTGCTGCACCTCACGGCAGAAGTGTCACCACCGCCACGTTGTACTGGTTGGAGGACGTCCAGAAGGACGCCGCCACCCTCGTGCACGACATGCCCTTCTACAAGTACAACGCCTCCCCCGCGGGCGTAGCGAACGACCTTGCGCACTGCGACGGGCTGGTGCTGGTGCCGACCGACACGAAGGTGTGCGTGCTCAACCCGGCCACAGGCCGCTTTGTCACGCTTCCGTGGAGCACCCATGGCGTCAGGCCAGATGGGTTCTCTTACGGCCACCAGGCGTTTGGCCTCGGCCATGACCCTAGTTCCAACACCTACAAAGTTGCTTGCTTCTTCTACCGCTCCAAGCACGACCTCGGATGGAGGTCTTCACTCTCGGAGGAGAGCACCGCTGGCGAGAGACTACGGTGCGTTCGTTGTACCCCGTCAAGCCAGGGCGAACCGCCACCTTCTTCAAGGGCTCGCTTATTTGGACCGTCAACGAGGAGATTCACAAGGACGCCCCCGGTTTCCTCTGCTTTTGCTTAGTGGACGAGTTGTCCAGCATTATGCCGCCACCTCCTTGTTGGAGCCCAAGGCTTGTGTATGCGTCGACCAGCTTAGCCGAGATTCGCGGGGAGTTGTGCGTGTGCGTGCCTCGGCTAGAGCATGGCTATAGGACAATGGAGATGTGGATGCATGTGTGGTGAACTTGGCAACAACAATGTGCCGGCGCAATGGGACCAGCGTTACGTTCTTGCTGATGTTCCTTGCTTTCGCACTTACCGGTCTTTTCATCTCGTCGGCATATTCGATGAGGAGATAATGTTCGGAGTCAAATCATACCGTCTCTCGTTCTACAGCAGACCACAAGGTGTCCTCAAGGGTTCCAAGTCTATCATGGACTTGAAGTTTCAGGACCCTAACACAGACATACTTGTTGAATACACGCGCGAGAGTCTCATTGGCTTTGACGCAACTCCCTTCGTTCCAAGCCTTGTTTCGGTCTAGCAATCATACGGACTGAGAAAGCAAGGAGTGATGTTGTATTTTTGCTCGGGTCAAGATATGACAGGGCCATGCGGACTAAGGGGGCCTATGGTTATTGGATGCAACCGCTGGGAGACCATAGCACGGACTATCTTCAGCCGATTTGGATGGCGAATTAATAATATGCTAGGTGTGTAGGCATCATAGTCTGTTCTTTATCGCCATATATGGCGCTTTATTGCCGGATGTGACGCTTTACATATTTATTTTCTCCTTTTTGCTCGGATTTTGAGCTTATTTTGATGTTAAGACTTTGATATTATTTTAATAATATGGTTGCATGCATCGATTAATGAAGAGGCCGGAGGTAATTAATCCTCCTTTTCTAAAAAAAAGAAGATATGACAGGGCACGTTGAGAAACCAAATTAATTCCTCCGTGATGGTGATGGACAGACTTCTTCTTGGAGTAGCATATTTTTTGTTGATCAATTACATATTGACCGATGGATTATTTTTCGATAAAGGGCATTTTTATTGACCCTAAATGTACCATCGACCGATGGTTTATGGGGAATGATCATAGGGTTTCTGGTACTGCGATTGTAAGGCACATCCAATTTGGATGAATTCTGTTTCGTTTTTATCTTTTAAAACCAATTGTTCAGGCCATACCGACGTGAAGATCAGGTCCAGGTCCATGGGCATGCTGGTCTTCATGGGCAGGGCTTTGAGGATCACGAAACCGAAGGAGATGGAGCCAGAACGGGTGCACATGGAAAAACAGGAGTTGGTAAGCCCGATGAAGCTTGCTATGTTGAGTGGCACTCGAGGAGACATGCAGCAAAGAGCCCATTTCTACTGCAAGTATTGTAGAGACTTCCTGGCTTGTTCAGTTGGGGGCAAAAGGTGGTGTAACATGCTAGACAAACGGACGGACCAAAAAAAAATCTTGGAATTTCACTGGTTGGGCTCCTGAGCAGTGCTACACAAACGGGATAGCTTTTATGGATTTAACGGACTGTGATTAGGTGGAGCTTATTGATTGGAGATTAGGAGAGAGGTGGGCCCCACCCCACTGAAAATCAGGGAGGTAGAGATTAGTTAGCGTTGTTGACCCCGTGAAACCCCCGTAACTATCCGTGCGTCTAGGATTTTCGGTGGGCTCCTCTCCTTTCTTTTTCAGGCAATGCTACACACACCGGCATCAATTCTAAGGGGTTCACGGAGAGGCTGACGCGGAATTTTTTGATTGGGTGAAAATCAGGGTGGGGGCCCCACCCCAGCTGAGAATCATGGGGGGAGGGGCAAGTTTAATTAGTTGGAAAGAGCCTGTATTAGCCTGTAAGAGTCCGTGAGTCTATCATTTTCGTTCTTTTCCAATTATTAGATCTGCCCACATCAGCTTATCCCGTGAGGTCTGTAAAAATATTTTTGCGGAGGAGGTCTGTAAAAGTTTGTCTGTTGATGTAGCTTTACTCTGTGTAATGACATTATTGTCGTAACAATAATACTACATCTACCTAACCCACTACTTGATCCTATGTAAATTTCCCTTAATTCTCTCCCCTCCCCCCTGATTTTCACGGGGTGGCCCCCCTTCCCTCTATTTCCAATCATAACTTGATAAATGACTAATTACGTAAAGATTTACGTTAATTTTTGTGGATGTAGCATTGCTCTTATCGTAATAACAGAATCTAATTGCAAAAGCTAGCGCACAATTGGCACTCGTGGGAGGCATATCATATGACACCTAGAAGAGCAGACTTGTGCAAGAAACAATGGAATCGAGTGATAAGTTCCACGTCCATATCACCGACGACGAACAAGAGTAAGTTGGTGCCCCCGGGGTGTGACGCCCCCCTCCGTTGGATATGGATCGTACGGTGTGAGCGTGGCATCGTGATGAGAAGGTGGTCAGGGTAACCACCTGACTTGTGTTGTAGTAAGTGCAGTGAAAAGTACATATACACATATGCATATAGAATCTCGCAAACGAAAAAACTATACACATAGAAGATAGAAAATGCATGCAAAAAAATACAAATTGCGAAAATACATGTTTAGAGCTACCTACAACTAGCTCCTCCAAAGTAATGCAAGTATGTTACCCTAGCACGGGGCTCCCTTCGCTCATAAATATTTGAAATTATTGCGACCATATATGTAGAAGTTATATTATGATAAATCTAATGAAACATGTTTGGTATTGTTAATTGACGTGGTATAGCGAACCGAGGGTAGCTCCAATGGCTAGGTTGCTTGTGTTGAGAACAACCCACCAGGTTTCAGGTTCTAGACCTGACCTTGGTGGTCACATTTTCTTGCATTTATTTATGGCCTTCTGGCGATGTGCCTTCAGTGGGAGTGTGTACGTGCCTGCTTTCTGAGGGTTGAGTGTATGTGAGCATTTGCGTTTGTACTATGTTCAGAAAAAATTAACATTGGTATATGTTTCATTAAATTTGGTCAAATTTACAGATATTTTTTTGTGGGGTAAATTTAAAGAAAATTGACATATAATAAACCTAGAACTTCATGTATAAATTTGTCATCATTCTTATAAACAAGTATACATTCATTTAACAAATATTATGACCAAGGATTTTCCTTTGTTTATACCAATAGTTTTTTTTATGTGTGTAGAACTCTACTCTAGTCAATCAGACAATTGTAAGCGTGCAAATGTATGGACTTTACTTGAAAATGAAGTTAATAAGAATTTAAAATATGATTATATGCTAAATTAAATTGCCACCAGTCCCTCCCAACATATAACACGCAACATTTCAAGATAATCCTGAAATTTACACAAGCATCTGGCGTGCCAATTGCCATTTACTACTAGTAGGGACTTGCTAAGCTAGGCATAGCCATGTTGCATCGACGATAGATAGCACTTGGAGAAAAGGTGACTCACATCTCTCCAAGAGGCGAGAGTCCCATTATGATCCCAAAAAGAGAGGGAAAAAGAAGACGAGTCCATTAATAATGTTTAATTAGCGGCTAAAAAACGAGGGATAAGAGCAAGTATAATAGAGCTGAGTCAGCAGGCTATAAGAAATAAACTAGTATACTTCTGCTTAGTTGGAGAAAAGAGAAGAGGAGAGAGAAGATAAGCGGGCTCTTCGTGAAGAGCCAGCTCTAGCATGTGCTCCTAGGCACTTTATGAGAATGAAAGGTGGGTCACATAATAAAAAAATAGTACACTCTTTTAATCTACTATTGTACATGTTGGCTATAAGATGGGCTGTAGATGACATGTCATTGGCTTATAGCCAGCAGCTGGCTATACTATTAACCATGCTCTAAGGTGTGGAGTAAAATATAAACGCCACATTTGCGTGCGGGGTGAGCTAGCTGATCAGTGGTCCCTGGTAAACCATGGAGAAATTTATAGCTATTTTTTTGGCGGGGATGGATAATTCTTTTATAGCTAATCAAACATTGGAGAAATGTCCGCCATGTTTAGTGACACACACACACACGAGTATTTATCCCTTCAAATCTAGCAACGCACTAACATTTGCTTATTGCGTATAAAAAATGTGTGCATGGAAAGAAAAATGGTCAATCCGTGTTCCGGCACAGGCCTCAGCAAAACAAATTAGCAATTGACAAGTCGGACATTGGATAGATATATCTGGTTAATCAGCAACTGACAAGTCGGACATTTGGATGTGGTCCTGGGTACACATGTCACATGATGTAAATTATTGCATTCCATGCAGTGCACACTCCACACTGCCAAAATCGGCAACCTGTCTTGGTCGCATGCTTTGTGTGAACCTTGCATTGAATCTTAGCCACGATCTAGCAACGGAAAGCTAAGCCGATGGCCTAATGGTGGACTCAAGTTTTCTCTAATCACGATATCAAATCTAGCTAGATAGTGAGCTGAGCAACTCATGCACTAGTCTGGGTCTTGTCGAACCATTGTGACATAGTGTTTAGCGTTTTATTGATTGTCAAACGAGCAACAGATAAAACACTAGTGCACTCAACCCTATCTAAGGCAGGCATAACTGCAATCGATGTATCCCAAAGAAAATCCGGGGCAATAACACGTCACAACGGCAAAAATTTTGTGACGATATC
Organism: Aegilops longissima; assembly: GCA_021605205.1. Classification (NCBI taxonomy): domain Eukaryota; kingdom Viridiplantae; phylum Streptophyta; class Magnoliopsida; order Poales; family Poaceae; genus Aegilops; species Aegilops longissima. The sequence continues at coordinate 679,738,083 of CM038679.1, read as the reverse complement.
GCAGTGGCATGAACCATGGCTGTATTTGTCGTGCCGGGCGAGATTTCATGGCAATATCCTATTGCGACGGCAAAGATTAAATTTTGACAACGGCCAAGTGCGCCGCAAACTAAAATTCATGTGTTCAATTAATAACCCATTACAATTCACTAGCAGTGCACAAGAATTCTCACACTGTCGGTAATAAAAGTAAATCAAGGTCACTAGAACCAAATATTCAGGTTAAACACAAGTTCTGCAAAAGATGGTAAGAATCCAATGTTAAACAAATACTCATGTCTACAGTGGATATGTCGACATGCATGGCATTCTGCTACACAAAGGCCTACTAAATTGGTAATCATGCTTCGAATATTTTTCTGCACTACATTTAGAGAAAAATGCCCTACAGGGCACCTCCTAGGTAAATGCCCGAAGTGTTTTTCTTCAATTCATTGTTGAAAAGAACCACACAAGACAGGAATGAAGTTTCACTTATAGGTAGTTCACCAATCACGGTAAAATGTACAACTCAAACCAATCACGATCACCAACCAATCCATAGGACAAAAGAAATCTACTCAAATATCATTGGATAATAGTATGTCGCATAAAGCATCATGTTCAAGTAGAGATTATAGTTCTTCTTCTTCTTCTTCTTCTTCTTCTTCTTCTTCTTCTTCGTCGTCGTCATCTTCATCATCATCATCATCATCTTCTTCTTCTTCTTCTTCTTCTTCTTCTTCTTCTTCTTCTTCTTCTTCTTCTTCGCCGTCATCGTCATCTTCATCTTCTTCTTCTTCTTCTTCTTCTTCTTCTTCTTCTTCTTCTTCTTCTTCTTCTTCTTCTTCTTCTTCTTCTTCTTCTTCTTCTTCTTCTTCTTCTTCGCCGTCGTCGTCATCTTCTTCTTCTTCTTCTTCTTCTTCTTCTTCCTTGACCTTCCCTAGACGGGATAACGTTTTCCTCTCTCTCTCTCTCTCTCTCTATATATATATATATATATATATATATATATATATATATATATATATATATATATATATATATATATATATATATCTCATTTTCTAGCCGAACACGTTTCTTAAATATTCGGAGATCCATAACTCTGATCGAGCTGAAATTTCCACATGACTCCAACGCTACTGCTACAAGTTAGCTGTAGCTCCATAGCAGTAGCGCGGGACCCCGCGCTATTGCTAGGACTATATTTAGCGCTACTACTAGGGTTTTCCCTAGTAGTGTGATTTTGTTTCTAGATATTAGCTTCCTTGCTTCCGTAGGACACCTCCAACCGACTTCCGAGGAGGCCACAAGTGCTGATGGCACGCCCCGTGGGGGGAGGGGGGAGGCGTGCCCCCTAAGCTTGTGGAGCCCATGCCCCCTTACGTTGATTCTTTCGCCAAAGAAATCACATATATTCCATAGTAAATCACCATAATTTTTGTTGTGTTTGGAGTTCGTTTGATATGGATATTCCGCAAAACACAAAAATATGCCAAAATAAGAACTGGCACTGAGCACTAGGTTAATATGTTAGTTTAAGAAAATCATATAAATTATTGCCAAAAGTATGTGGAAGTAGTAGGATAATGGCAGGAACAATCAAACATTATAAATACATTGGAGACGTATCAGTAGCCCATGACCACAACCTTTCTCGACCTTCAGAAAAATTTAATCTTGCTCTCTTGCTTAAGTTCTTGCTCGTTTCCGCAAAATTCTCGATCTCCATACTCGGAGCTCCGTTTCTAAAACTTTTCAGAGGAATTTCTCCTTGGTATGTGACTCCTTCATTGGTCCAATTAGTTTTTGTTCTAGTGGATTATACATTGCTTATTTTGATACTGTTGGTGACCATGAAAATGAGCTTGCATGTTTGATTTACTTGGTTCTAAGTAGTCTTGATGCATGATATAGCTTCTAGACACTTGTGGAAGTATCTGCCACCAATTATGTTGAGTTTTGTTCAATTTTTATTAGTTGTCTAAAAAATTCCCTGAAAATTTTCAGAAAAGGAAAGATGTTCCCGATAGGCTCTTCAAGCCGGACCACGGCAAGACACACATACCAAGAGCCCGGAGAAGATTCTCTATGGGATGCAATGTGAAAGCTTGTCAATGGACTTCATGGTAGCTGCCAACATCAAGGAAGAGTTTGACATATTCATAGAAGATGTCAAGTTAACCGATTTTCTCCGAAATAAGTGTACTCAATACTGTCATCTCGCTGATACTTTCGTGCGACATTTCAAGATGTGCTTCATCGCACCGTACCTCGTGTTGTTTTCAACCTTTATGATAAACCCTTTTGCATGAATCTTTGTGATTTTTGCTTTATCTGCAAAATCCCTTTTGGGGCTACTTGTGAGGAGCCACATAAATATGATTGTGAGGAATTTCTTATGACCATTTGCAATATAGAAACTAGAGGAGTAACTCAGGGTAGAGTTGGGAGCATACATTTTTATGCAATTCATTACTTTGTGTTATTCATAGAAGGAGGTTTAATGGGTAAACATGACCTCAGTACGACTTGTGCCCCTATGTTAAGTATCCTTAAATGTGTTGTGCGTGGTGATAGAAGTTTCAATATGGGGGCAATAATTACACGAAGTTTGAGTAGAAATGCTTTGGATGGTGATTTCTATGGAGGGATTTATGCTACTCTGGTAGCTGCTCATCTTGGTGTACCTATTAGAGATAATGATTTTGAGTTTCCTCCCGATTTCTGGATTATGAGGTTATGCAAATCATAGATTTATTGTACGAGGGGATAGAGAATATCCGTACAGGGTAATCTTTGATATGTGTGGTGTTGTTTCTATTACCTTGCATGCCCCTTCTGTATTTAACATAGGTATTATATAAATGTGGAGGAGGCCAGGACGCACAGAGCAGCGAAGGAAGCCACTCACTGAACCTGGCAGTAGCTGCCGCACTAGAAGTTAATCCGAGCTATCGTTATGAGTTTTACCCAGATCAACAGTGGCCATAAACCAAGTTAGGCTAAAAGCCTAAATTTAGGAGAGTATGTATTCTCATTGATGTTTCATGCATTTTATCACATATCCACTACACTTGTCGGTGTTCATTGTTTTCTGTGTATATGGGTGCTCGCTTTCATCTGTTTCTTTCAGAGTGAAGTGCACTGTAGGTCCCTAAACTATTCGATGGGTGTCAACCAGGTCCTCGAACTATGAAAATCGACATGTGGGTCCTCGAACTATTTTAAGTGTCTCAGTCACGTCCAAAACCTGCCCGACCCAGTCTGACCTACCGTTGACTGTTGCCACGTCGGACAGGGGTAACAGAGGTGGATGGATTTTTACAAAAAACACCCTGAATCGTTTCAGATCTCCATTCCCCAGTCCTTGCCTCTTCTTCTCCTTCTCTCCCGATCTCTCTCACGGCGATTTGGGGGCGGCGGCGCCATGGTTCGGAGCTGGAGCGCGTCAGCGAGCTCTTCCTGGCCGCCTTCCTCTGACCCTGAGGCTGGTGCATCTCTCCCTCTACTTAAGTGCTGCACGTGCGGCTGGAGGCAAGTGATTCGTCTAGTTTCCAAATCTGAGAGGAATCCAGGACGAGTTTTCTTCAAATGCCCTAATCACAAGGTCACTTTCGTTGTTTGAGTTAGTCTTCACTTTCGAATCAATAAGATTTCTCAAATTTTCTGCTCTTTGTTTGCTTGTTTTTTTTTTGTTTTGGCAGAGAGGGTCACATGGATCTTGTGACTGCTATCACTGGATAGATGAATATTTGGATCTTGTTTTGTGCCATGGTTATAATATTCCTGAAGAGGAGGTGGAGTTCATTGCAATGATTTCCAAGCCCTATCTGGACAGGGAGATGACAACCAAAGGAACGAAGCCAAACATTCATGCTAGTTTCATAGAGAAAGATAGCAGGGTAGAAAGTGTGGTCAAGAAGATTAGCAACATTCCTGGAAATCAGATGAGCCAGATTGCTGAAGATATCAAGCTTCAGTTGGATCTTGTTGTAGGCATAGGTTGGAAGATTCTTCTTGTTTGTACCATGATTCTCGTCGTGAACTTGTATGCTGTTGTAATGAAGTAGGAGCTGAAATGTGTTTTTAGTTGCCAAATGTGCAAGAAACATTTCCAGTGAACAATGTATGGTGCATGTAGCGATGACGTTATGAAATATTTCCAGAATGTGCTTTGCAATATTCCCAGAATGTGTAAGCATGACAAATTTTGGCAAGCATTTCATCACATTTTTAACAAGCACTATCATAACAAGTTGTTCACAAAAGACATACATAATTGGCATGAAATCAGTCATCATTGATTAGCTGAATGCATAACAAGTTTTGTCACAAAAGAGGAGTGCATCCAAAAGAGAGGGACAGTAGCATCTATCATAACAGGTTGTTCACAAAAGACACATATGCACTCCATACGCTATTACAAGGTGTGGATCAAAACCTACAGCCAAGACATGGGCATGAGCTCAGGTTTCCTTCAACACCTCAAGGAGCTTTTCTCTCTATGCATTAATCTTTATGCACTTTCTTTGCCTTTGTTCTTCTGGCCTATTTTGTTGCTTGATTACACCAACAACAGCATCTGTTTGGGAGGCTTGAGTGGCTGCTCTAGGAGGCACAAAGGCTTGCCTAACAGCTGCTTTACTGAGTTGTCTTTTTCTTCTTAGTTTGTAGCTTTTTCTTCAGAAATTGTGCATCGGCTGTAGCCACAGGCACTGGCAGCTCATCTCTCCTCGATGCAATGAAAGAGCACTCAGAAGTGGTCCTGGTGGTGCATCAGGTGTTACTTGAGATGCTTCAACCTACACAATTGACACCACGGATACATCCGTTTGAGCGACAAGTATTTCCGGACAGATAAATATGTAAACAACATTTCCTTGGAACAAATGCTAACCTCTTGGAATAATGTTGACAGCACCGAACATGTGTGTGAACTATCCTCACCAGGTATCTAATTTCAAATGTAAAACCATGTCAATTCATTGCATTTGGATACAACACAAGTAGGCATTCAAGCATGGTTAGTTCAATACCTGTGTGATGGTCATCTCAGTGCATTGGGAGTCCTGTGCAGTAGGTGCTTGAAGCAAATTTCTTATCACAGGTAGTTTTTCTAGTGCAGGCACTCTATCAGATGGATGTAGTACAGTGCATTTTCTTCTATTGTGTTCTGTGGAGTTGCAGACACTGCAATGCATTATTACTCCATGCTTGCTAAACCTAGTGCCTTCATCCTTCTCTGAAGGGTGAACTATTCTCTTCTTCTTTTTCCTGCCTGCCTTCTTCTCATACTTTGGAGGTTCTACCGAGGACCATTTGTTTTCTCACACTCACCGGATCTCTGCAAGGCATGATGACATGTCCATATGCCAACCTTTATGCCTCAATACTATAGCAAGCAGCCACTTTGTCCTCTGGTTTAATTCTCTCAAACCTCAAACAAGCAATACTATGGCTACAAGGAATCCTGTCACTGCCACCTTCGCAACTACATTTGTTCTTGAGAATATCAACAACATATTCATTTTCACGGCTCATTACCTTGAACACGCCTTTGCCAGTAGGACGTTCATGGCAACTTTTTGCCCATTCAATGTTTTTGTCAAGTTTTTTCTTGATCTTTGGGCATAATGGTAGTTGAGACCAGTCATCCTCACATTGCTTTCTATTTGTATACCATCTTGTCATCAATCTGCCTTGATCTTCCTCAACATGCTCGAAATTGGTAACTCCCTTGCATCAAGTATCCATTTGTTGAAGACCTCACAACTGTTGTTGAGGAGTAGATCACATTTAGGTAATTCTTCGAAAAATGCCCTACACCATGTGTTAGGGGCAAGGCCATCCAAATATGCCCATGCTTCTAGATTCATCTCCTTCATCTCCTCCATGTTCTTTTTCCATGTAGCCATATTGTTGCTTCTTGCTATTGCCCACAACTGGTTCTTTAATGTTTCACCCTTCCAATTGGCATGGAAGTTCTGGTATAAGTGCCGTACACAAATCCTATGCTCCGAATCAGGGAACATATCGTCCACGGCATTAATCAAGCCTTTCTGCCTATCACTCATGATTGTCCATGGTTTAGTGTTCTGAATTAACAGATCCTCTTTCAAGGTCTTGAGAAACCATGTCCGGTGATGGTGTTTTCAACCTCAACTACTGCAATGGCTATTGGAATGATGCAGTCATTGGGATCAACTCCTATGGCTGTTAGAAGTATTCCTCCATGCTTTGTCTTAAGGTGGCAACCATCCAGACAAATTACTGGCCTACATCCTTGCAGAAAACCCCTCTTACATGCATCTATAGACATGTACAATTTGTCAAAAAGAACACCATTTTTCAGTTTCAAATAGAATGTGCTACCAGGATTTTGTGTTCTCAGCTCTTCTGCAAAATCCCACAACATATTGTACTGTTTTTGCTCATCTCCTCTAATCTTTCTGATTGCTTCTCTCTTTGCTCTAGCAAGCTTGCTCTTGGTGGCTGCCATATTGTAATCCTCTTGCACATTACTTCCCAGGGTTCTCAATGAAATTGATTCATCTGTCCTCACCTTCTCAACATACTTCTTTGCTATGTAACTAGCAGTGAATTGCTTCACCTCCCACTCCCTCCTGCAAGTGTGCTCATCTATGTATTTTTTCAGCATTATGCACTTTGTTCTGCTGTCCTTTGAGGCAAAGAACTCCCAGGGGCAACCTGGGACACAATGAGCTTTCACTCTAATTTTGTCGTTTTTGGTGTCTTTATAGCTACCCCGTTCTTAACAGATACTCTGCCAAAGCTGTCCTAACCTCTACAATTGATGAAAAGACCATTCCAACTTTGAACACAGGATTTTCATGTCTTTAGGCCTAAAACTTTTGAACTTCAAACTGTTCTCACCTCCTTCTTCATCTGAATCTGGAGGTCCAGCTCCTCCTCTTCTTCCACCAAATTCTTGCCCTTACTTGCATTTCCTTTTCCTTTGAGCTTCCAATATCCTTGTCCTTGTCCTTGTCCTTGCTCTGCTCCTCCTCCTCTGCATCTGCATCAACATACTTCTCATATAGGTTGTCATCATCTTTATCGAACTCATTATCGGAGTCCACAAACTCGATCCACTACTACTGTCTTCACCCCGGAAGAACTGTCCTCTTCAACTTCGGTTCAAACCGAGCCCTCCTCCTATTGCTTCTCCTCTCATATGTGAACTGATGCCTGCATTCTTTGTTCCATGCCTCAGCCTCTCTCCTGACAAAATTTCTCTGAAGTTTTGCTCTCTGTTTGGGGCTGATGACATTATCATAGAAGGGTGGAATATCCAGTGGCTTTCTCTTTGTAGGAGTAAAAACCTTAGGCAGCTCAGGGCCTCCAGTCATTGGAATGTCATTATCACTGAAGATTGATCTCTCCAGATCTTTATCATTCACATATAGCTCAAAAGTTTTGATCTTGCTGACCACAGACATCATATAATTTGTGTCAGCATCACACCCGAGCACTCGCAGACCATCAAACAATGATTTCCCTGGCAGCAACCAATACACTTCCAACCTTGTGACATCTGCATAGCCACACTGCCTAACAAAATCTTCTATCCAAAGCAGAGACCATGTGTCCACTTCACAACAATCAAATGTGTCAATACGCTCATCTACATATGTCTTGTTTGGGCCGTCACCACAAAAGAACCCACTGTGATGAATCTCTACTGAAAAGAGGTCGTCGTTCGGTCCTACGTGCAAAGAGAGGGAATCGAGCATCAGGAAGCTGCGCACAAACCTAACCCTAACCAATTCGGATCAAATCCTAACCCTAGTCACAAATCGATTGGGGGGACAGAGAGGAACATACCGCATCTTGTGGAGGAGGATCTCCGAGGAGCCGCCGTCGAGCCATCGACGCCTAGGCAGCGCGCCGCCTCCTCCGTCGGCCACACCAAATCGCCAGGCGCCGCCCCCCAAATCGCCGTGAGAGAGATCGGAGAGAAGGAGAAGAAGAGGCAAGGATCGGGAATGGAGATCTGAAACGATTCAGGTGTTTTTGTAAAATCCATCCACCTCCGTTACCCCCGTCCGACGTGGCAACAGATCAACGGTAGGTCAGACTGGGTCGGGCAGGTTTTGGACGTGACTGAGACACTTAAAATAGTTCGAGGACCCACATGTCGATTTTCATAGTTCGAGGACCTGGTTGACACCCATCGAATAGTTTAAGGACCTACAGTGCACTTCACTCTTCTGGAGTATTGCATTGCAGTACTGAAATGGCATCCAGAAGTTGACCCCCCATCATTTCATTTGCTCCAAGCAATGGCACCAAATGACCTCCGTTCTCAAGTGTCGCGAAATGCCTCGGGATTAGGTCGGTGAATTTCTCGATACATTTGCTGGAGAGATTAGTGAAGGACCCAGAGTCAAGCATGAAAGAGATGGTGGAAGAAGCATACAAGAGCACCCTCAAGCCGTTCCATGGGTGGATCTCATCAGCTGCTTACAGGGTATGATCACTTTGATCCAGTTGCCATACTTCTGTTCATTTTATCAAAAAAAGAACTGCTGTTCATCATCACGACATGTACATGATTACACATTTAATTTACATGATGATATAAGCTACTCCCTTCGTTCCAAACTAAAACCACGGCACTTACGTTGGAACGGAGGGAGTAGTAATTTTCTGAAAATTGTCCACACGATATCACCGAGTTCTTGTTTTTGGTCCGCTGAACTAATGTGCTGAGCATAGTTGCAAACTGTCAGATAGCACTGCACCTCATTTCAGTCAGTGGCTAATCATGCGGATTTTTGGAAGATGCCATGCTCTTGGTCTCCATTGTACAGCCTCTGCTAGATGAGATCAATGCCATTTTGTACCTTCCTAATGATTCAGCCACTGCATTGCATTGAAGACATGTGTTTGCTGCTGCTGTTTTTCATGGTTGTTAATTCACAGGTAATGGACAGGCTGAGATCCACCTGAAACACAAGCTAGGACGAATAGCCACCTGATGACTCTACATATCTACCAGTGTACCGCATAATAAGCTACTGTAATTAACCTACCTACCTACCTTGCCTTGTAAAATGAAAGTTGCTGGGTTCTGGACTCCTTTTTTGTTTAAGCTTCCACAAATGCCTGCGCTGTATTTGTTGCTGTACCTGTAGTCTAGTGGCCGGTTGGATGTATCGTCAGAGGACTTAACTAACTATATGAAACACAATGCGTCTCTTGTTTTTTTTTTCTTCCCCTCTCTCTCTCACTGTATTTTTTTTTTTTAGAAATGGAGGAGGACCCCCGGCCTCTGCATTACGATGCATGCAGCCACTTTATTAATTATCCGCACAAGATCTTACAAAGTAATACAACAATAAGACTAAAGCCACCGTCTATGCAACATCTGTCGCTACTCCTATCCAGTTGATGAAGGGATGCTGGTAGTCTGGGCCTAATACCGAACAGACCTCGCAGCTAAACCTACCATCTAAGACCCGAGGTCCCAACCAGGACACCTGCCAGGTATGGGGCACCTACCATACCGGCGCACTCCTCAACCAGCACGTCTGCCGGGTATGAGGCCGCCGCAGCCACCTGCCGCCAATCCATCTTCAGTGCTGTACTGCTGCATCAACCTTGTCCAGTCTAACCGAATCTCCACAGTGCCACGCCGCCAAGATCCGCCGCCATCAATGTATAAGATGAAGTACCACTCCACCAAAGAAGCCGTCCTCTGTTCCCCGAGCCCGTGTGTACCTCCATGAATGATGCCCCCAAGGGGGAAACGACACGAGAGCGCCGCCATCATCCGATCAACTGATCTAGAGTTTCCCCCGAAGGTAGCAGAGAGTGGTCTTGAACTTCTCCACGACGGTGCCTTCAAGAAGGGAACAACACAGACAGCGCCGCCACCGCCGGCCTTTGCAGTAGTCAAAAGCAAGTTTTCACTCAGATCTGTTCAAAGAAACTTCATCTCTCGTGCACGGGCTGCCGCGTCCTGCGACGTCCCCGGGAGCGGGATCCCAAGATCCGCCGCCACCAGCGCCGCCACAAGGACCCACCACCCGACCGTCATCCCTGAAGGGGACGACGCCACCACCGTGCTCGGATCCGGCATCACGCCAACGCCTTCGGCCGCCCCCAATCAGATCGGTGAAGGAGGACGACGCCTGAGCCCGACCACCCGAAGGAGACAATCTGGGGCGGGAAACCCCAGATCCGAAGCTGCTAGGCCCCGCAGCGCCGCCGGGATCCCATCGGGCCGCCGCCCGAGTGCGCCAACTCCGCCTCCATGCTGTACGCCCAGGGACGCTGATGCATCTCAGCCAGAGGATCTCCTCGTGAACAAAGAAGGAGGGCCCGCCGTCCGCCGTCTGCCGGGCAAGCTTCGCTCGCCGGCCTCCTTCAGCGGCGGCGGGGAAGAAGGGGAGGAGGGAGGTCGAGGGCGGCGGCGGTTGGGGCGCCCGAGTTGCCCCCTGGAGGCGACGCGAGCGATGGGTACTTTTGTTGAATAACAAGGAATTCCTGTTTTGATCCGCACCAACCAAATGACGCAAAGAAGAGGAAATATTAAAATGAAGTTATCTAATGTAATTTTTTCTGCAGTTATCAACTATTTTAGAGAAGTTCACAGATCTCAATCGTTGTTCAAGGCGGTGTGTATGCGGTTGGAGCGGGTGGCCATGGAGGTTTTTACCCAACATGGGTGGCAACATAATCTCCAGATCGGTCCACCTCCCCCGTCGACATTGGCATAGTTTTGAACTCATATGGCTTTACTGTTGCCAACTTGTCATTTTTTTTAATACATATTTTGCTAGACTCTTCGTTAAGGTTGTGTGCATCTTAGCTATGCAGAGGCCGGGTGTCGCTCATTATGTTTTGTATCTACTTGATGCTGCATTATGAGTTAATAAAACGCCCTTTATCAAAAATCCCCAGTTTGATTTATATACTTGCTTGCACGCATCTTTTTTATTTTCCGCCTGCACTGAAAGAAATGTACCAACGCATGCATGTTTTTTTTAGAGAAAAGGTGTCGGCCGAGCCCGAGAAAAGGCTCAAATCTAACTCGGCTTTAAATTAACAAAGCCATCAACCGGCCAGGATTACACGGAGTAGTTACAAAGTAAAGAAACAGGAAACGGCAAAGATACATAGAGCTGTAACAACTTACAACCAAGTAGTGATACTTGCAAACACAAGATAGTAAAAGGAGCATAAGCCAGGATCACCAAGGTCACACGCCAAGAGTAGCAGCCACACCAACAGCAGAGCGAGGGGTAGCACGAACCAGCATCGACAACCACCGTCTCCTCGCCTACTCCCGCAGAACATGCCAATATCGACAAGCCAAACGCTTCTACCTCCGAAGAAGACCACTATCTTCTCGCCCTGACTCGAAGGGCGCCGCACCGTCAGAAGGCTGAGTGCTCGTCATAGAGCCGAATGGACACAGCCGGGTGGCAGCTCAGGCATGAGGGAGCAGAGTACCACCTTCGCTGGGTTGCCACAACCTCACCACCACCTGATGATAACCACACGTCCAGACACAAGCTGAAGAATGCCGACACAAGACGAAGACCGCGCGGGGAAGATGAAGAACAAAGAGCAGATCGCCGCCACCTGGTCCTCAGCAAGCAGAGAAGCACCATCCACACCCCCGTGAACCCCAGACGACGCCTCCAGGGAGGTAACGCCATCGACATGCCACCGCCGCCCACAAGGGGAACCGGGGCTTTTGCCCAAGCAGGAGTGAGGAAGAAGGAGGCGGAAGGGGATCTCGATGAGGCCTCCAAGAAGGGGACCGACTCCAAGAATTGGAGCCGGCCTCGCCGTGGCCGCCAAAGGCCAAGGGTTTCCCCCGGTCCCACACTCCATGCCCAACCACCCGGACCCGAGAGCATGATCCATCGCGACGAAGCTGCCATGGCCGGATCAGACCGGTGGGTGCATCCACGAGCAGAGGACCTCGATCTTCACCGGAGCCTGCACACGTGCCACAACCTTGTCGCCCGCACGACCAAAGTTGCAGTACAGCACTCGCGGCCGCCGCTCGCCGCAGAGTCGGCACCGCCCAGGCACACGAGGCCGCCGCCCCGGCATCCACCCACGACGAGCATCTCCACCAACACCGCGAACAACCCCTACACCACCCTAGAATGACGTACCAACACCACCATGACAACCACCAGGGAAGGGGCATGCAGCGGTCGAACACGCCAGATCCAGATCCAGCCGGGAGTGAACCCCAAATCCCCAATCGACACGGCAGCACGGGGGCAGGGGCAGCACACCCAGGCCGAGCAGAGAAGCCACATCCCCTTGCTAGCCTCCCGCCGGCCAAGCAAGGGCCATCGGCCGCCACCAGCACAGATCTGGGAGGGAGGCCACCATGGCGGCTAGGCAGGGGCTGGATCCCAGGCTGCCCCCAAAGCACAGCAAGGACGACGACCTCCATGGCCGGCGCCACAGCAGCCAGATCCGGGGGTGAGCGCCGCGCCGGGATGGGTTGACGGGGAGGAGTGGTCGCCGGCGAGGATGGGATGGAGGGGGCGCGCGTCCGGTCAGGGAAGCACGCAGGGACGCCCCGCCGCCGCCAACCACCGCACGGGCGAGACCATGCATGTTTTCCGGTAAGATTTGTGAACTTGTGTGAAGAAAAGCGAAAAGGTGACAACACGGTTCATGCTTTCTCAAAGTAGTGGCTGCACCCAACTTCGGTGCACCCACATAGTGAACAGTAAATTTGAAAAAAATAAAATAAAAATTCGAAAAATTCTGAATCTTCTTCCGCAAAAGCGATCATCGAGAATCTTCATCTCTTATACTGTAATTGATACACTATGGTGTAACATTTTTGTTGTTTTCTTCTTGCTGACTGCAAGAACAGAAACCAAAGCAAATCATGACACTTGGCCTAGCTAATTGATCTCCCGGAGCACTTTAGCCACATGTCAGCTGACTGAGTTTTACATTTTGGGTCAGTCGATTTTTTAACCTTTGATTGCTGCTCCAAGATGTGTGCTAGATTTTTTTTCTGTTCTGTGTGTTGTCCTGTATTGGGCTGCACGTTTTTTGATTGACACCTATTTTGGGTCAGTTGATTTTTTGTTGGGCTGAAGCCCGTTACATGTTTTCTAATTAGGCTGTTTGTGTGCATATTTGCTTCTGTTTTTTGTCGGTTTTTATGGGTATATTTTGGATATTGGGTGAATACAAAATTTATACACGTAAGTAATTTATAATATGTGTATAAATTGTAATTCTGTGAAAATGCACTATTATGTGCTTATTTCTTACATACTACTAAAATAGTACGGTTTCATTATACTTGTATTTTCTGTGAAATTTCCACTACCATATGCATATTATTGAAAGTGCATTTGTTTGTATATATTCTGTGTAATTTTGGTATTTTTGATTATTTTATAATTTCTTTCTTCTTAAAGGGTAATATCAATGCAACTAACTCATTCTTACTTAGAAAACTTTATTATTTTGATTTTGTTGTAGTAGTTACTTCATTTTTATTTCTGAAGGGTAATATCAAAACCACTAATTCATTTTTTCTTAGAAAAGTTCATTATTATGTTTTTGATTTAGTGTTTGTTTTATTTTCTTTCTTTTTAATGGTAATACCAATGTCACTAATTCATTCCTTCTTAGGAAGCTTATTTTTTTTGATAATTCTACTATTATATACTTATTCTGGCATATTATAAAAGTGCAATTTCTCGTAAATTATGTGCAAATTTCTCATTTTGTTTTCTGTTTCTATGCGTTTTTTCTTATTTCTTTCCTTTATTTGGCTATTTTTTGTTTTTTGTGGATTTCTGGCAAAGTGTAATTATATACATATAAATACTATATAATATGTGCCAAAATTTCATGATTTTTTTTGCATATTATGATAAAAGTGCAATTTCGATGCATAGTTGTGCGCAAGTTTTTTTTAGTTTTCTTTCCTTTATGAAATGTTGTGCGAAAATTTTAATTACACAATGTGTAAATTATAGTAGAATGCAAAAAATGCACTATTATATGCTTATTCTTTGCATATTTCAAAAAGTGCAATATCAGTGCAAATTGTGCGCAATTTTCGATTTTTTTTCTTTTTTCTTTCCTTTATTTTTTTTTGCTTTTGTGGGTTTTTGGCTGAGTGTAATTATATGCATACAAATAATATATAATATGTGCCCAAATTTCATGATTATATGATTATTTTTGCATATTATGAATTTACGATAAAGTGCAATTTGAGTGCAAAGTTGTGCGCATGTTTTTATTTTATTTTCTTTCTTCTTAAAGAAATATATTATTTCAGGTACACTTCGTCTAAATTATAGTAGAATGCGAAAAATGCACTATTTTATGCTCATTCTTTGCATATTTCAAAAACTGCAATATCAGTGCAAATTGTGTGCAAGTTTTGAAAGTTTTTCCTTTTTTCTTTCCTTTATTGGTTACTTTTTGTTTTTGTTGGTTTTTGGCTGAGTGTAATTACATACATACAAATCATATATAATGTGTGCCCAAATTTCATGATTATATGATAATTTTTGCATATTACGATAAAGTGCAATTTGAGTGCAAAGTTGTGTGCAAGTTTTTTTATGTTCTTTCTTCTTAAAGAAATAGATTATTTCAGTTACACTTTGTGTAAATTGTAGTAGTATGCGAAAAATGCACTATTATATGCTTATCTTTGCATACTTCAGAAAGTGCAATCTCAGTGCAAATTGTGTGCAAGTTTTTTCTTTTTCATTTTCTTTCCTCTTAAATTGTTTTTTAATTTCCTAGAAAATTTCATTATTTTGATTTTGTTTTGTGTTTTTCGAAAGGATTATACCAATGCCATGAATTCGTTCTTCTATAGAAAACTTCATTAGTTTTTATTTCATTTTCTTTCTTTTCTTTTTTTGTATGGGTGATGCCGATTTCACTAATCCATTACTTTTTAGAAAACACGTTTTTGCGGAATTCTCACTATATTATATGCGTATTCTTTGCATATTACAAAAGGTGCAATTTCAGTGCAAGATTGTGTGCATGGTTTTAAAGTTGTGTCATCTTCTTTCTTATTAATATCACTAATTCATTCTTTCCTAGAAAAATTATTTTGTTTTTTATTTAATTTTATTTCTTTAAATTATTATGTGTATTTTTGCCTTTTAAAAAGCACAATTTCAGTGTAAATTATAGGAAAAAAATCATTATTTCTTAGTTTGTTTATATGTTCTTTCTTCTTGAAGGTAATAGAAATGCCACTAATTTATTCTTCCTGAAAAATCTTTTTTCGGTTCATTTATTCTTTAACACACCACCACCACAAGTATTAGAATTGCAGGAGGAGGTGTGCATTATTACCCAATAACCAAAACTAATTTAATATTTTCTCATCTTGGGAGTTTTTGGCATTTTGTTGTTGTACTGGGTTAGTAAGTTATATGTATAGTAGCACACTTTTATAGATAATGTACATCATGCGCAGAACCAGGCAGTTGATGTTTTGCTTGCTAGTTAGACATTTTTTTAAGTGCGTAGCATGCAGAGAACATGACGCTACAAGACACGGGCACATGGCCCAAGCAAGCATTGTTTGGAGACTCTTGTTAACGGATCTGTTACATATAGATTTTTTGCTTATGGGCCTGCTAAGCAGCTGGCGTCCTCGCTCAGACTTAATTGGATCGACCGACTGAAACAGTTTTCTGTCAGTCGACTGACCCGAATTATATTTTCAGTCGATTGACATCTAGCCACTCCCCTCCTGGAGATGAGGCCGATGATGACAACGGCGACCTAAAGCCGCTTGCAATCTCACGGCAATTAGTAAAGCCAGAGATGTGTGCGTTGTCGCGTCGCCGGTCAGCAGAAAGCTAGCTACGTGCAAAGTTGATATATTTTCTTAGTTTGATTTGATCGTATACTCAAAGCAATCGAGAAGGAACACACGCGCGCGTGAGAAAACTCGTGCAATATTTCTGCTGGCAAGCTAGTGTCTTACCTTTTGGAGATCTCAAAAGACAGAGGCTAAATCTAACATCACCAACCCGCCCTACATATATACATGCATGTGCCAATTCGATAGTTCAGGCTACGTACTTGGTGAGCTGCTACAATAAACCATATATACCCGTATGCAGTGTACTTATGTCATAGGATGCATGGCCCGTTCCCAGACGTACCTAGCTACACGATCATCATCATCATCAGCAGCAAGCAAGGACGCCTCTGCACCTGCATGCGTGGCATCGACGACGCATGTGCACCTCATACAGGTACAGCCAGGAATGCATTGGTGGTACCCGACTTGAGTTTGCATTTGCAATTCAACCGACTCGTCTAGTAAAAACTGACTCCCAACAAATTAAATGGTAGGCTTCAGAATTTGGTAGGCTGAAAATCCCAACAGCATGTGATCGATGGTAGCGTCCTTGCTGCTTTCTGTTGTTCAGTTGGCGAGGACGAATAATGTACTAGTGAATAGTGATGGCAACAGCTAACAACATAGCTGGGGAGGTACGCTACGGTACGGTGCATGATTCTTGTGTTTCTTCTAATTATTTCTACTTCGTTATTCTTCAGTTATGTACATCGATTCCAATGCAATGTGTTCTTCGGAAGAAGTAGAGGATGGGATCAAAGGACACGCAGAATTGGGGGCAAAGAGTTGCTCGTGTGTGGGGTCGTGTTAACCATGCATGTTGTTCTAGTTATCGGTTTTCTTCATTGAAAATTGGGGGCAAAGAGTTGCTCGGTCTGAAAACAAAACAACTTGACACTTCCATTTCTAAGGGATTACAAAAGCAATTACATTGTCAGACACAACCCTTCACATATAGCTTATCTACAGCATGTTACATTCGCTAGAAATTCTCACGATAATTACAGATTCTCTACAGCAAGAGTTAGTAGCATCCAACTTGATCGACTCCGAAACGACTCCTTGGCGATCGATCGCGGGAGCGATCGATTCCGACCGCGCTCGTCGACTCCTATCATCATGTACATGGGCTGGCCCCTTGGACCAGCTAATTAACAGGTCTGGCACCCTCATGAAATTTGATGCTTTTCTATCTCTCACCCTCATGAAATTTGATGCTATTAGAAGTCGCTTTCTCTCTCGCACCTTGATGAAATCCGATATTGTTAGCCATCACTTTCTTCCTCTCCGGGCTGTTAGCTGTTGCCATCCTCGGCACAGCAGGAGGATTTGCCGAGGATTGCAACAACTAACTGCCCGGAGAGGGAGAAAGCTACAGCTAACAGCATCGGATGTCATCAAGGTTCGGGAGTCAAAGAGTCGGCTAACAACATCACATTTCATGAGGGTGAGAGAGAGAAAACGATATCCATTTCTTCAGCATCTGGGACTGAGAGATGGCGCTTGGTGTAGTAATAACTAATATCCGGGAGAGGAGAGGAGAGGAGCAAGAGAAAGAGCAGTAGCATATATTATATAGGAGGAGACATGGCGCTGTACGTAGGTGGGTGTCTCTGATTGATGGCGCGTAGAGAAAGAGCAGCAGCATACATATATATATATATATATAGCATGCATGCACATGAACTTCCATGGAATTTGATTCTGTTATACGATTGCTAGCTAGCTGCATCTCTGTGCCTGAGTGTGCGCCGTTAGCCGTCCCTCTCCATCTCTCTCTCTCTCTCTCTCTCTCTCGCCTTGATGGAATTTGATTCTGCCGTTAGCTGTTGCAATCTTGGGCCCGGAAGCAGCATCAAGGACGCCCATGCACCTGCATCTGCATGCATACGTGGGATGCATGTGCAGTTAATGAATGTGTGCTACTTTGTTTTACCCGACCAATTGAGCTTTGTATGCGTAGTATACATTTGCAATTCAATCGACTTGTCTAATAAAAAACCGACTGGTAAGATAGCAACCAATTTCTCCACACTTTCTATTCAATTTGCACTAGCCTTTGAACTACAGTTTAAGAATATGCCATAGAAATATTTAGAGTAAATTCCATTCTTTACCCCTTAGTTGAAGGGTCGACCACAAAGGACATGCTGCCCCCTGCTCCTCTTGCCACCCCCATCATCATTGCCACACAAGTCACAACCACCGAATGGGAGACAATGATCCTACGCATGAAGTCGAAGCTATAACGTTGCGGCGGCAATGATGACACGTGGTGGACATGTCATGCTATGTTGATGCACGGCGTGCTTTTTTCTCATGCGAGACTTTGAAATATATCCCTCTCTTCCTCCCTCGTCGTCTTCCTCCATCTTCCTCTCGATCTCAGATCCACCAGATAGCTAGGTAAATCACACATTGTCGGCGGCTCCCCGTGGCATGGGCGGGCGACCAAGTCCGACGGCGAGGGTGTCCGTCGGAAGACAAGGATTACAATAATTTGTCGCACCGATGACCCTGGATTGGAGTGCGTTTGTGTTTCGCTTTCTTCAGGAAGAAATACATTACTTGTGTAAGAAAAGGAACATCTATCCGTCAGTTGCCTATTTTTTATCAATCAATATATTTCTTTCCAAATGTTAAAAAAGGTCTTACGTACCCTACTATTTATGTTCTTCCTTCATGCATATCTATTGTTTACCATCTCTCCCATCCAACCGACTCGCCTTGCAGCCCTATGGACAAAGTTGGAACAAAAAAAAAGTCATTGATTTTAGCTACGTTGGGTGCGGTGTATTCCTTCACCAAAATTTAGTGAGGATTCGATCAATTTTGTTAGTGTTGAAATACATTGCTCATCTCTCTTCATCAGTTTGGACTCTTGAATAAATTTACTCGAGCACAAATTCAATTGCTAGGTCCAGCTGAACCCAACTCATCTATACTAACTTCGCCCCTTCCACCTCACCGTCCCACCTTCTC